>JAJTUV010000151.1:0-1205000 GCA_021653895.1 Mastomys natalensis
TCCTTGACAGCTATGAAGAATCATGGTCAACTTCTTTCACCTCACTGATCTTTTGCTCACAGATATGCTTTTCAATTTTATTTTTATGTTTTTTGCTTTATGTCTGTGTGTGTGTTTCATGTGTTTGTTTTCATTCTGGAATTTGTTTTGCTTGTTTGTTTTTTGTTTTGTTTTGTATTGTGGCCCTGTTTTGTTTTCTAAGAAGCCATGGGGTTGGGTGGAGAGGACCTGAGAGGAGCTGGGTGAGAGGAATCAGTGATCAGAATATTTTATGAAAAATATATTTTCAACAAAGTAATTTAAAAAGAAATGATGAATTTATTTAAACTTAATAGTAAAGAATATAATCATAAATAAATAAATAGGAATAATTAAGTTAATCTGGGTTTGAGGATTTTTGAAACACTACTAAAAGGAGAAGTGCCCTCTTGTAACATCATATCTGAGGAACAGAATAACAAAATGACATATCATTTGGAACATTAGCTTGATCCCTCATTGAGGCAGAACCTGTCAGGTTTCTATAACTTAAGTCGTATTGTTTCAATTTTAATATTCAGTTTGTTTAAAGTAAGCAGAGCACACATTCTGGTACCTGCATCACTCAGGGTACCTAGGGATGTTATGTGTATACACAATGTTTGGAATGATTCTGTAAAGATGTATTCTACTTACAATCATTTATTCACTTGTCTCTTATTGGTATGGTCTCAAGCATGTAGTTATTCTGTTTTGTGGGCAGCAAGGCAGCACTTCTGATACCTGTTGTATTTTAACAAAGCCTTCTATGAACATTAAATCAATTGTACCATTATTGCTGACATCTTTTTTCAATTTCTATATATAAAATCTATTTTTTTCTTTTCTCTCTCTCTCTTTTTTTTGCCCAGAGAATCAAATTTCTGCCTTGCACACGTTAGGGCAAATGCCCTCTCATTACCCACATTCTTGCATCCTTAGCTCTTGTCAGATATTTTACAATGAATACATATTGATTTTTGGCCAGAAAAACTTAATGTTTCTCCTAAGTCCCCAATGAAAGCATACTGATTGCATCACCCCCCTTATCCTCACTGGATAATGTATAGCAATTTTGTTTCACAAGGTTATCTAATATTGCATTGACAGTTGACAGAATGGTGCTGCTTTGCTGCTTTGCTGCTTTGGAGCTAGTTTCATATCACACAGGCTAAGTGAAATGCCACCAGTGACATATTTCAGGCTGACTCTTGGGCTAAAGCTACATATAGGGCTGACATACTGGAGTTCAGTCTTTTATCTTCTAACCCTGATATTACCTAAATCTACAGAAAACACAGTAGGACTGAAGTGGGAATATATAGATTTCTTTGCATCCCATGTTTTAACACATTGCTAAAACAAGGGCTGACCCTTAACATGTATTCATGACTCTGTACCCAGTGTCTAGCAGTCCTCCAGAAAGTGGCATCTGTCACATCGATGGATTTCCAACCAAAAGTGGGCCTTCTGAATATGAAGATCCCTAGACTACAATCAACATAGGAATATTGACTCTCTAGAGTTGGTCTTATTCCATAGTGAGTGAGGGATGTTCCTTGAAGGAATAGGATTCCTTTGCTCATTCTTCCTGCCATTCTGTTTCCAGTCTTCCACACAATATGTACAGAGGGTTAAGTGTTGATAGTAAAAGAGACCCATTTTAAAAATTCAGGGATTATGGCTTAAATAGTTCAAAGAAAGAAAGGAAGGTACACTTGCAATATAAAACCCCAAGAAGTTAATTTAATATGATGAGAATAGGAAATAGTGTTCCTATTTCCCTCTATAGTCTGTGTGGCTTTCCATTTTTGTTCATTGTCTCGATATCTGGCAATAACTTAAGGTTCACTGGAACCCTGTGGTACCATTAAGAGGGTGGAAGGTACATCAAAAATGAATTCTATTGGGAAGGATAGAAGACAGGAGATCTATCTATTCAATACAAAGTTCTACACAAAAGTGCATGCTCATTACGTAGCAGGGTGGTTACCCACCCTGGGTCACACTAATCTTACCTAGTAAACAATCAGTCACTAAACTGGAAATAGCTCAATGGGTCTATTCTTTACAGTTGAACTACTAGAAGAGGGAGGGCTGTTGGGTTTTGGTGATTAGCTATTGCTGAGTCTGTTCTGTGATGAGCTCTCCTCCAGACATTAAAACTGGTAAATTAAATATTAATCATTTTTCTAATAATATTTTAAACTATATTAAAAATCATATATATATATATATATATATATCAATGTTACTTTATGACTTCATATTTTGTCTGGGTTATTTTTTAAAATTTTGGTTAGAATGTTTTCTACATTGGAAACACAATAAAGTCAAAGAAACCTATCTTGTCATTTTAAAACCTTTCTTCTTCATCTAGGCCATGAGTTGTTCTCCACCTGCACATACCTTTTTATGCATTCCACAAATATACTAATTTCAATGAGAATGGAACTTTTATTAAGAAGCCATTGAAATCAGAGCAATGAAACAATAAAGTTGTGTTCAGAAAACACAGGTTTAAGATGGAAAATTGTACAGGTCATACTTCACTGTTAACATAGCTGTTACATAGTTAACAGACTCAAGTCTAAGCATAGAATGACTCAAAACCGCTCCATAGTGACATGGAAATTCACCTGTCATCTACGAACATTCTTTCTAACACCCTCCCAGTCAATAGCCATTTCTAGAACTTTTAATACATGACCTTAACATTTTTCTTAGTCTCTCTAGTACTTTATAAGTTCATACTATATGATCTTAAGCAAGACATCTAAACATCACATTCAATAATAATTCTAATATATAATATAATTACACAAATTGAGGATTATTCTTACTTGGTTGCAAGTTGCAAAACTTGTAATTGAATTTCAAACTACTTAGCTAGGCTTCAGACTTGAGTACTGTATCTACAGTATGTGGGCTTTCATTTAGTTAAAATGAGAATTTTTTTTATAAATTTATTCTCTAAAAATGCATTTACAAGTGACACCAGCAAGGTTGCATAAAAGACATTTCCTTCCCATTTGTTATCCCCTCATAACAAGTTTGATGATCTACACACAAAAACAGCTTAAAAGCTGTAGGCAAGCAATGATACAATCAAACAATAACACACTCCATGAGAATGGCAGCCTACCAAAAGGTAAAAATCACAAGCCTTAGCACTGTTTAACCAGTGTTTTCATATCAAACCTGAGTGTAACTCAGCGAATAACTTCCCTCACTACCAAACCTGATGACCTGAGTGTTATCACTTGAACCCACATAGATGGTTGTCATCTAACTTCCACATGGTTGCACACATGGGGAAATTTACAACCACACAAGGAAAATAGGACTCCAACAACTGCACTGAAAGCCCAAGCCACCCTTATTGTCACATGTGCAGACATCTGCATACAATCTGACTGAGGACACAAAGGTGCTTGTTGATATGCAATCCAGCTAACAGATGTTCCTTCATTGCTCTGCCTCCATCAGCTTGATCTTTGGGCCCTGTTCCTCTTCCTGGGCCTGATCTTCCCCTCTAATCCTCATGTGTTCAAACCAAGCCTATTGTAGTACTCTACAACAAGTGTTGTCGTAGTCTACAACTGTAGTACAAATGCTGTAGAATACTACATGTGAAATTGTAGTTTCTTTACCATCAAAGCCAATTCATAAATCATCAAGAAATAACTTCAATTATCTAAACAAAGCTATAGAAAGGAGAATAAAATTAAAGAAAAAAGATACTACAATGAATGCAATAAGTTGCCTGTCCCAAAGACATAATAATTTATTAGATGCCTACAATTCAACATATTTATTTAAAAAACAAACAAACACACTCCCAGGAAACACAAGTACCCGAAATAAGACAACTCATCATCAGGAAAGTAATATATACGAACAAAAGATGTTCAGCAGAAAGAAATCTTCATAAGGAACCAGGGCAGAGATTTCTGAGCTAAAGGATACAGAAAATTATATGAATAGCAACATGGGGAGCTTCAATAGCCTCTTAAGCAGGAGAATCATTCAGCTGAAATACACGTTATTTCAAACCATCTATTTAAAGGAGGCAGGGAGAGTAAAACATCTGTGAATGAAGATCGTGTGATTCGGCAATCCATCTCTGTATATTCACTGAAACAATGTGAAATCAGGGTGTTACAGAGATATCTGCATCTCTGATTCATTCAGCATTATTCAGAATAACCAAGATAAGAAAGCACATCAATTAACCAATGAAAGAAAGGAAGAAAACAGCACATCCGTACATGTTCACCTAGTCCTAAGTCCAAACACAGAGAAATGCTGACAAGTATTAAATAAGGAATCCCTAGCAGTTGTAATTTCTTGAATACAATTATGTGTATTCCATTGCATGTGTCACGAACAGGAATAAAACAGGTATAGAAAGATAAAAATCGCATATATTAATCTAACCTAGGGAAACTAAAAACAGGAGAAGACAATAGTTTTCGTCAAAGGCTAGAAGAAAACTAGGAAGAAATGGTTGGAAGAACATATTCAATGATTCAGAATGAGAAAGTTCTTTAAATTGAATTCATGGTAATTTTATTGTTTTTAGCAATATGTTTTGATACCTAACTTTTTCTAAGAAAGTAGATCTTATGTATTCTTACCGCAAGTATAGGTAATGATATTAATTTGTTTTATTAACTCAACTAAGGTGTCCTTTTCACAATACAGATATTGCTGAAAGAATCATTATATATATATATATATATATATAATGACTTTATTCATCAATTACCTGTTATAGCTGGAAAAATTTTTAAAATAGAGGTGTAAGATACTGAGGCAGTAGTTTTGAGCAAAGGGAAAGGTCTACAAGGTCTGCTGTAGCAGCCACCAAATTAGCATATAAGAAAAACCACCTGCCTTCAAAATAGGAAGGCTTGGAATCCCCCTTCTCACAAGGAGCAGGAGAACTGGTGGGGTGCAATTAATCCAGACACAGAGACATTTCAGAGTGCCTGAAATTGACCTGTGGTTAATTATCATCTACAAAGAAAACTTTGATGTAAATATTTAATAACTAATTCATTTAAATCAGAGGGTGAAGGCAGTGGATTTGGGGAAAACCAACCAACCAACCAAAAAACAAAACAAAACAAATTAACCAAACAAATAAACAAACGTGTCCTAAAATTGTCTTCACGAATGAGTTTTACTAGAAAAGCAAACAGACAAGATCTATTTTTGAGGTGGATCAGCATTATAAAGGATCAGAGCATTATATTAGAAACAACATGATTGGTGTCTTTTAAGGAAATATGTTTTAAATGTATTTTATGTGTATGTATTTGTGCCCATATATATATACATATATATATTCAACACATGTGTGCAGGAGCCCATGGAAAGTATCAGTGCTTTGGAACTTGAGTTACAGATGGTTGTGAGCTACCTGATGTGGGTTCGGGAACAGAACCTGGGTCTCCTGTAAGGACAGCAAGTATTTTTATCCACTGGACCATCTCTCCAGCCCTAGATAGGGAGCCTTACTTAGGACTCCTTTTGAAGCTCATGAATATGCAGGGTGACTGGGCAAGTCAAGGGAAAGTCTTTAGGACACTTTCTGAACATGGGAAAACTCCCTTTCAGGAAGTGATCAAGAACTCCAAACTGTTAAGAGATGCACCTCTACCTTTAAACAAGATCCCATAGTCTGATTCAGGCCACAGCTCCCTAAAGTTTTCTCTGTGACTTAGAGTTAAGCTGTCTGTTCTCTGGCCTAACAGCCATTAATTTATTATCACATTTGGCACCTGATTCCTCTCTGCTCTTTGCCATCTATGTCATATTGAACTACATCACATAATGTGAAACTTTCCACAAGTGTCCACTCTAATAAAACTATGATTTTTCCTTCATTCTGGACATTCATATGGAGAACCTTTAAGTTCACCAGATCAAGGAGGTGCTTTGAAGCCAGCTCCCTGATGTGGCTCCTCTGCTCTCTTTCTAGAATCCTTCTCATGACTGGTATCTGTCTATGTCTCTTTTATTTTTCTTTAATGAAGTTCCTTTACAGGTTGTGAAGGAAAGCATCTCATTCCCTTTAAGACTCCATCACATGTAAATCTCCTCATACTGTATCATTTTGTTTAATGCACTTGCATCTATCTGAAGCTGGAGAGAAGAGCACATACTGAGAGAAAGATAGTGGGAGAGAGCGAAAGTAAGAGCGAGAGAGAGAGAGAGAGAAAGAGAGAAAAGCATGAGTGTAGGTGCAAGCAGATCATAACCTGGTTATGTAAGTAAGATCTTAAAGACTAACAGTAATGAAACACACAATGTCTCAGTGGTTTATTTTTCTTTTTTTGTTTGTTTGTTTGTTTTTTATATATAACTCCAACTTGCAGAGCATGTAAGGCATGTAAGTCCCTACTATGTAAACATCTCTCATATTTCACTATGAAAATGATGAAAAACATTTCTTCCACATGATTTAAAATTTCATTCTTCATGCAGCAGATACCTTTGAACTTCCAAACTTTCTTCCTGCTCTGGTCTACCTCTTCTCTTGGAAGTATGTAATTTTCCAATCAACAGCCCCTGTTTCTGCTTCTACTCACACATTTCTTTTAAATCACCAGTTCCAAGACATATTAGTGTGAAAGTCGAGGCATGTGCCCGCTGAATTTCAGTATCCACTGATATCATTACTGCAGGAGAAGGAGACTGTAAAAAACTCAAATATCAAATAATGCAAACCTTACATATTTGAACAAGAAAAACTGGAGAGAGATAATCCTAAAGGCCCTTGTGTACGCAGTTTAAGTTCACTCACCTTGAAGTGGTTTTAAGATTAGAGGTATTATAACAAACAATAGTGTTCACGGAAGGCACGAACCTCAAAAAAGTAGACTACATGTTTGTCAAGATTTTCAGACAATGCTGTAGCTTTTATACATTTTACTTTTACAACTAAAAATGTAAGATAAAATAGCATATACTGCAAACGGGGTGAAATTCAAATGGTTTGTGTTCACGCAGATGTAAAATTTAAGAATTCATTCAAAAACCTGACAGAGAAGTGAACAGAATAAGGATTAAATTAACAGACATATTATGGATCTGCAACCAAATTAAAATTCATTCTTAGAACTGTGTATGTACAAGGCCCCAGTTCATTACTTCCCCTGCAGTTTCATTACTCCACAGAGCTCAGTGGAAATTTGCATTTCCCCAGGCAATGCTTCTTTAAGTGACTGACCAGGGGTAAGGCTGTTCCTCTACTCACAGTGTTAATGGACCACACGCCAATTAGCAACAGAAGGAAGTAGCCTTTACATTGCATATAAATTAAGTATAAGATCACCAGACTTTCTCTGTTAGCTAAAACCTTTCCCAGCGGAAACATCCTCTGGAGACCTTTCTTCCCCAAGCAACAGCAAGGATATAGAAAGAATATTTACCCTAAATTCTGCCTCAGAGATAAATTAACAGGGCTCTTCTATCAGGAGGGAAAGGAAAGGTGATTTCTCACATCAGGGAGCCATTATTAAGGATGCAGAGTTCTCCTCTGGCAATGTTGCTCATATTTATTTCATGTGGATCCAAGAGAATTAGAAGTGAATGGCATTGCTCATGGCTCACCAGGGAATGACATCAAGCCAAACTCTTGCCATAACTTTACTCATTACCTACTGTTTAGATGCCATATCTGTAAGTCTCTTGTCAGAAATCTTTTGAGGTGGGGCAGACCCACAATCAGTGAGCTATGAGAATTATACCTCTGAGGAAGGAGAAGCAAAACTAGGCAGATTCCAGAGGCTAGAGAACAGGATAATTCCAGATGATGACATGAAGAAAATGAGCTAAAAGACAACATGTAACGACCAATGCACAATCTTTGAATTACTGAAGGTTTAATCATAAAGTCCACAGGAACTACCCAAAATCCAAGCCCCAGTTAACACTCTTCTGAGCAGAAAGATGAAACTCAGATTACCATGCCTCACATTCCAATAGTCAAAACCTGACATGTACATAAACTTAGTCATATCCATGGCACAAAGGCAGGATTGACCCACATCATCAGAGACACAATTTTTCTTCAATCAGAATAGTTGAGAAAAAGTATTCTTTGACCAAGAGAAAACTATGCTTTGATGAAACTGGGTACTTCATGGAGGCATTGTTAGAGGCTGGAAAAGGGAGCTGCTGAGATGGAAGTTTCCATCTGCAGGTCCGTAGCTGTACAGTCTCAAAGTTGTAAGAAGCAAGAGAGATTGATTGGCATGTTGGATTGATCTTCTTATCAGAAGCTTCCTGTGTCTGAACAGCCCAATGATCATGTCAACATTACACTCCAGAGATTCTCAGCCTACCTAAGGCTTTTAGGTTAAGAACACTTTACATGGTATAAACACACCAATATCCGGGAATCAGACATGAGAATTAGCACTGTCCAATAAGACCTTAGGTAAATGACACTGCAATATCAGAAGTCTCTCAAATATGTTTAAGAGCTTCACAGAGAAACCATTAACATAATTTATGGTCTGGGTCAAAGTCAAATTCTAAATGATCACATCTAAATTCTGTACCCTGTACTGTACTCTTTTTTTTTTTACTCCAGGATGATAGTGTTTATTTTATTTTACTCTTATATACACATGTAAGAAATGACAGGAAGCCAGCTGTGACCCTAAGTATGAATAAAGACAAAGACCAAAAATAAGAATTTTGAAGTGCCCCCAACCGTCAGGCTGTGTCCTGACTTGCCGCTGGGATGCCTGGAGCACTGCTGACATACTGTGGTTCCCAGTCTCCTATGTTCCAAGGTGCCTCCCCAGAAAAGGAGTGGAAAGCTCTTTGGTTCTGAGTACAGAGAGTTTGAGAATGAAAAAGCCTTCTCTGAGAGATTTATGCAGCTCTATGATGAAGGCCTCCTTCTGTGTTGATCTTTGCTGAAGAGACAGGACTTGCTTTTTCAAAGTGCCTTATTTGATGGTGGATGTGAATGCATACACCTTACCTAGGGTGACCAAGGAATAAACACCTTTGTGGGAAGGAATTTCCAGGATGGGAAGCTCACTGGCTGACCACTTGAGGACTATCTAGATACCACATTAACATAGAGAACTCCAAGTTTTTAATGCTATATGATGGATTGCTATGGTCCTCTTAGTGGGTTGTCATGGGTATGTGTTCCAGAGCAGATAGAGGGAGGCAGGAAGTGGTCCCACTCCTGACATTCTCCATTTTGAGATTTACATGGTTTGGGCTCACTCACTCTTACCAGTTCTTCTGTGTGGTAGCACAGTCCATTTGCTCCACGTCCAACTGTTTATTATGATAAGTATGTGATCAGCCACCCTGTTGATCATTAGTGTAGTTTTCAGGAGACTTAAAGCTCTTACAGGTTGTTGTGTAGAATTTCCTCTCGGTTAAAATGTTTCATCCTGGAGGAAGTAAAATATCTGAGTCTCAAGGAGCCCCTGAAATATCAGATTCACAATGCCCCACCCTTCCCAAAGTTATATAGCTAGGAAAGACTACTAAGTAGAAAAATATTGACTTTGTGAAGCTGCTTACATGTTCTGCTGTGAGTTCCAGGGCTCCAGCTTTCAGGAGCTATCATTCTTACTTGGGTGAACTTTCCATGTGGCAGTTGCCTTTGAGTCTGCCAGGTCCTATAAGTCACTTCTCAACTGTACCCACAATCCCCACTGGGTCACTGTCAGGAGCCTACATAGGACAAGCTAGTAACTAGCAAGTGATCTTCCTGAGATGATTTCCTTATTTTAAAATCTACAATAGAACTCTCATAGGCAAGGCCTGGGAGAAAATCATTTTAGGAAAGATTCTTGCTATTAATATACTTTTCCTGTTATTATTAAACACATACAACAATCACTAGGTATAAGCCAACCTGTTTGAGCAGATCTCTGCAAATCTACAAAAATGTAGTGTCTTATAGTGGTGCTATATAGACAAATAGATGATGACTTAACTCTTAATGATGATCCTATGAGAATTCCTAAAATTATATCAGTGTTTATTAAGCTCTTTTATAGTGGGACTGCTATTAGGTCCTTTTACCACAGTGAAAACTACAATGAGAAATCTGCCCTTCTCTCATGTGTTTCCAGTTAATTGCATCTGATAGTAACTCGACTTTCTATTACTCAGAGCATATAACAAGAGGTTGTAAAATCATTAACCAAAGGTCATAAAAAGGGAACTAACAATTATTATAGCTGATAGGATGGAAGATAAAATATTCACTGGATTTATCTATACAAAACTTCATTAATAACTTAGTTATGTTTTTTTTTTTTTGGAAATTTTTTATTGTAAATTTTTTATACATTTCAGATGTTCTCTCCTTACCCCATTTCCCCCCTCCCTCCCAGGAACTCACTATCCCTTCCCCCCTCCTCCTATGTCCACGTTGGTGTACCCCCTTCCACCCTCCCCTGTACCTCACCTCCCCACCCTCGAGTATCCACCCCCAACGACGTCCAGTCTTCATGGGTCAAAGGATCTCTTCTCCCACTTATATATAGCTCCCTTGCATATATAGCTGGAGCCATGGGTCCCTCCCTAAGCGCTCCTAGGCTTGTGGTTTAGACCCTGGAGGCTCTGGTTGGTTGGGATTGTTGCTTTCCTCATGGTGTCTCGAATCCTCTCAACTCCTTCAGCCTTCACTCTATCTTCTCCATTGGGAACCCCGTGATCAGTTTAATGGTTAGCTGTGGGCTTCTGCCTCTGAGTATGTCGGACTCTTGCAGACTTCTAAGGAGACAGCTATATCAGGCTCCTGTCAGCATGTACATCCTGACATCCACATCAACCTCTACCTTTGGTGACTGCACATAGGATGGATATCCAGGTGGAATGGTCTGTCTCTTCTTCAGTTTCTGTCCTGCACTGTGTCTCCATATTTGCACCCTTGAGTATTTTGTTACTCCTTCTAAGAAGGACTGAAGCCCCCCTACTTGGTCATCATTCTTCATGAGTTTTTTGTGGTCTGTGAGTTGTATCTTGGGTATTTCAGGCTTCTGGGCTAAAATCCAATAATCAGTGAGTGAATACCATGTATGTTCTTTTGTGATTGGGTTACTTCACTCAGGATGATATTTTCTAGTTCCATCCATTTATATATGAATTTATCAAATTCATTGTTTTTAATAGCTGAGTAATATTCCATTGTATAAATGTACCACATTTTTTGTATCCATTCCTCTGTTGAAGGGCATCTGGGTTCTTTCCAGTTTCTGGCTATTAAAAATAATGCTGCTATGAACATAGTGGAGCATATGTCCTTGTTATGTGTTAGAGCATCTTCTGGATATATACCCAGGAGTGGTATAGCTGGGTCCTCAGGTAGTGATATGTCCAATTTTCTGAGGAACCGCCAGACTGATTTCCATAGTGGTTGCACTGTCTTGCAATCCCACCAACAATGGAGGAGTGTTCCAATTTCTCCACATCCTCGCCAGCATCTGCTATCACCTGAGTTTTTTATTTTAGCCATTCTGACTGGTATGAAGTGGAATCTCAGGTTGCTTTGATTTGCATTTCCCTGATGACCAAGGATGCTGAACATTTCTTTAGGTGCTTCTCGGCCATTCGCATTTCCTCAGTTGAGAATTCTTTGTTTAGCTCCTTACTCCATTTTTTAATAGGGTTATTTGGTTGCCTAGAGTCTAATTTCTTGAGTTCTTTGTATATATTGGATATTAGTCCTCTATCGGATGTGGGATTGGTAAAGATTTTTTCCCAATCTGTTGGTTGCCGTTTTGTCCTATTGACAGTGTCCTTTGCCTTACAGAAACTTTGCAATTTTATGAGGTCCCATTGTCAATTCTTGATCTTAGAGCATAGGCCATTGGTGTTCTGTTCAGGAACTTTTCCCCTGTGCCTAGGTATTCGAGGGTCTTCCCCACTTTCTCTTCTATTAGTTTCAGTGTGTCTGGTTTTATGTGAAGGTCCTTTATCCACCTGGACTTGAGCTTTGTACAAGGAGATAGGAATGGATCGATTTGCATTTTTCTGCATGCTGTCCTCCAGTTGAACCAGCGCCATTTGTTGAAAATGCTGTCCTTGTTCCACTGGATGGTTTTAGCTCCTTTGTCAAAGATTAAATGACCATAGTTGTGTGGGTTCATTTCTGGGTCTTCAACTCTATTCCACTGATCTTCCTGCCTGTCTCTGTACCAATACCAGGCCGTTTTTATCACTACTGCTCTGTAGTAAAGCTTGAGGTCAGGGATGGTGATTCCTCCAGAAGTTCTTTTATTGTTGAGAATGGTTTTCACTCTCCTGGGTTTTTTGTTGTTCCAAATAAATTTCAGAATTTCTCTTTCTAGTTCTGTAAAGAATTGAGTTGGTATTTTAATGGGGATTGCATTGAATCTGTAGATGTCTTTTGGCAAGATGGCCATTTTTACTATATTAATCCTGCCAATCCATGAGCATGGGAGATCTTTCCATTTCCTGAGATCTTCTTCAATTTCTTTCTTCAGAGACTTGAAGTTCTTGTCATACACATCTTTCACTTGCTTGGTTAGATTCACCCCGAGGTATTTTATATTATGTGTGACTATTGTGAAGGGTGTCATTTCCCTAATTTCTTTTTCAGCCTGTTTATCTTTCATGTAGAGGAAGGCTACTGATTTGTTCGAGTTGAAGTTGTTTATCAGGTTTAGGAGTTCTCTGGTGGAGTTTTTGGGGTCACTGAAGTATACTATCATATCATCTGCAAATAGTGATATTTTGACTTCTTCCTTTCCTATTTGTATTCCTTTGATTTCTTTTGTTGTCTGATTGCTCTAGCTAGGACTTCCAGTACTATATTGAATAGGTAGGGAGAGAGTGGGCAGCCTTGTCTAGTCCCTGATTTTAGTGGGAATGCTTCAAGTTTCTCTCCATTTAGTTTGATGTTAGCTACTGGTTTGCTGTATATTGCTTTTACTATGTTTAGGTATGGTCCTTGAATTCCTGTTCTTTCCAAGACTTTTACCATGAAGGGATGTTGAATTTTGTCAAATGCTTTCTCAGCATCTAATGAGATGATCATGTGGTTTTTTTCTTTGAGTTTGTTTATGTAGTGGATTACATTGATGGATTTCCGAATATTGAACCATCCCTGCATTCCTGGGATAAAGCCCACTTGATCATGACGAATGATTGTTTTGATGTGTTCTTGGATTCGGTTTGCTAGAATTTTATTGAGTATTTTTGCATCGATATTCATAAGAGAGATTGGTTTGAAGTTCTCTTTCTTTGTTGGGTCTTTGTGAGGTTTAGGTATGAGTGTGATTGTAGCTTCATAGAACGAACTGGGTAGTGTTCCTTCTGTTTCTATTTTGTGGAATAGTTTGAAGAGAATTGGTATTAGGTCTTCCTTGAAGGTCTGATAGAATTCTCCACTAAAACCATCTGGTCCTGGGCTTTTTTTGGTGGGGAGACTTTTAATGACTGCTGCTATTTCTTTAGGGGTTATGGGACTGTTTAGATGGTTTATTTGCTCCTCATTTAACTTTGGTACCTGGTATCTGTCTAGAAAATTGTCCATTTCATCCAGATTTTCCAGTTTTGTTGAGTATAGGCCTTTGTAGTAGGATCTAATGATTTTTTGAATTTCCTCAGTTTCTGTTGTTATGTCTCCCTTTTCAGATCTGATTTTATTAATTTGGGTACTGTCTCTGTGCCCTCTGGTTAATCTGGCTAAGGTTTATCTATCTTGTTGATTTTCTCAAAGAACCAACTCCTGGTTTTGTTGATATTTTGTATAGTTCTTTCTGTTTCTACTCGGTTGATTTCAGCCCTGAGTTTGATTATTTCCTGACGCCTACTCCTCTTGGGTGTATTTGCTTCTTTTTGTTCTAGAGCTTTCAGGTGTGCTGTCAAGTTGTTAATGTGTGCTCTCTCCAATTTCTTTTTGTAGGCACTTAGAGCTATGAGTTTTCCTCTTAGCACTGCTTTCATGGAGTCCCACAAGTTCTGGTATGATGTTTCCTCATTTTCATTAAATTCTAGAAAGTCTTTAATTTCTTTCTTTATTTCTTCCTTGACAAAGTCATCATTGAGTAGAGCATTGTTCAGTTTCCACATGGATGTGGGTTTTCCCTTGGTTCTGTCATTATTAAAGACCAGCCTTAGTCCGTGGTGATCTGATAGGATGCAGGGGATTATTTCAATCTTTTTGTATCTGTTGAGGACTGTTTTGTGACCAATTATATGGTCTATTTTGGAGAAGGTACCATGAGGTGCTGAGAAAAAGGTATATTCTTTTACTTTAGGATGAAATGTTCTATAGATATCTGTTAAATCCATTTGGTCCATAACTTCTGCTAATTTCAATGTGTCTTTGTTTAGTTTCTGTTTCCACGATCTGTCCATTGGAGAGAGCGGGGTGTTAAAATCCCCCACTATTATTGTGTGAGGTACAATGTGTGCTTTAGTAAAGTTTCTTTTATGTATGTAGGTGCCCTTGCATTTGGAGCATGGATGTTCAGAATTGAGAGTTCATCTTGGTAGATTTTTCCTTTGATGAGTATGAAGTGTCCTTCCTTATCTTTTTTGATTACTTTTGGATGAAAGTCGATTTTATTTGATATTAGAATGGCTACTCCAGCTTGTTTCTTGGGACCATTTGCTTGGAAAATTGTTTCCAGCCTTTTACTCTGAGGTAATGTCTGTCTTTGTCACTGAGGTGCGTTTCTTGTATGCAACAAAATTCTGGGTCCTGTTTATGTATCCAGTCTGATAGTCTACGTCTTTTTATTGGAGAATTGAGTCCATTGATGTTAAGGGATATTAAGGAAAAATGATTGTTGCTTCCTGTTATTTTTGTTATTAGAGGTGGAATTATGTTTGTGTAGCTACCTTTTTTGGGGGGGTTGTTGGAAGATTACTTCCATGTTTCTTCTCGGTTGTAGTTTCCTTCCTTGTGTTGGCGTTTTCCATCAATTATCGTTTGAAGTGCTGGGTTTGTGGGAAGATATTGTGCAAATTTGGTTTTGTCATGGAATATCTTTGGTTTCTCCATCTATAGTGATTGAGAGTTTTGCTGGGTATAGCAGTCTGGGCTGGCAGTTGTGTTCCCTTAGGTCTGTATAATAGAAGACCAGGATCTTCTGGCTTTTATAGTCTCTGGTGAAAAGTCTGGTGTAATTCTTATTGGTCTGCCTTTATATGTTACTTGACCTTTTTCCCTTACTGCTTTTAGTATTTTTTCTTTGTTTTGTGCATTTGGTGTTTTGATTATTATGTGACGGGAGGTATTTCTTTTCTGGTCTAGTCTGTTTGGTGTTCTGTAGGCTTCTTGTATGTTTATGGGTGTCTCATTCTTTAGGTTGGGGAAATTTTCCTCTATAATTTTGTTGAAGATATTTACTGGCCCTTTAGATTGGGAATCTTCACTCTCATCTATACCTATTATCCTTAGGTTTGGTCTCCTGATTGCATCTTGGATTTCCTGGATATTCTGTGTTAGGAGCTTTTTGCATTTTGCATTTTCTTTGACTGTTGTGTCGAGGTTTTCCATGGTATCTTCTGTGCATGAGGTTCTCTCTTCTATCTCTTGTATTCTGTTGGTGATGCTTGCATCTATGACTCCTGATCTCTTTCCTACGTTTTCTATCTCCAGAGTAGTCTCCCTTTGAGATTTCTTTATTGTTTCTATTTCCAGTTTTAGATCCTGGATGGTTTTGTTCAATTCCTTCACCTGTTTGATTGTGTTTTCTTGAAATTCTTTAAAGGATTTTTGTGTTTCCTCTTTAAGGGCTTCTACCTGTTTACCTGTGTTCTCTTTCAATTCTTTCAAGGATTTTTGTGTTTACTCTTTGAGGGCTTCTACCTGTTTACCTGTGTTCTCCTGTATTTCTTTAATGGAGTTACTTATGTCCTTCTTAAAATCCTCCATCATCATCATGAGAAGTGATTTTAATTCTGAGTCCTGCTTTTCCTGTGTGATGGAGTATCCAGGGCTTGCTATGTTGGGAGAACTGGGTTCTGATGATGTCAGGTAACTTTAGTTTCTGTTGCTTGTGTTCTTGCGCTTGCCTTTCGCCATCTGGTTGACTCTAGTGTTACCTGTGCTCACTGTGTCTGACTGGAGTCTGTCTTTCCAGTTATCTTGCTTGTGTCAGATCTCCTCGGATTCCAGATGTCTCTGTGTTCCTGTGATCCTAAGCTCCCTCTGCTCTGGATGCAGTAGGTCTTTTAGGATGTCTCAGGATCAGATGTTTCCACAGGCGCAGATCCGCTAAGTGTCCTCTGCTCCTCTGCTCTGGGTGCAGTGTGTCCCTCTAGGATGTCTCAGGATCTGGTGTTTCCACAGGAGCAGACCAGCTGCAGGTCCGCCCCAGGCCAAAGGACCAGGCTCCCGGCGCAAGGGAAGTTATAGTCCGAAGGGGCGGGCTTTCGGTGCCTGCTAGTTCCTTAAGCCCCACCTGGCTCCCAGTTGTAACTCTGGGCTTAGGGGTATTGGGCAAGGTGTCTTACCCTCTGCTCTAGGTGCAGTGAGTCCCTCTAGGATGTCTCAGGATCCGGTGTTTCCACAGGAGCAGACCAGCTGCAGGTCCACCCCAGGCCAAAGGACCAGGCTCCTGGCGCAAGAGAAGTTATAGTCCGGAGGGGCGGGCCTCTGCTCTAGGTGCAGTGAGTCCCTCTAGGATGTCTCAGGATCCTGTGTTTCCACAGGAGAAGACCAGCCTCTGCTCTGGGTGCAGTGTGTCCCTCTAGGATGTCTCAGGATCCGGTGTTTCCACAGGAGCAGACCAGCTGCAGGTCCGCCCCAGGCCAAAGGACCAGGCTCCCCCTGTACTGTACTCTTAAGTATACGCATTACTAACCTACCTTTCTTTGAACACCTCCTAGTCTATTCTTTACATTATTGGACATCTGTCACTTAGCAATCCTTGGAGAATTTAATTGAATAATTGGGACCCAAATATATATTTTATTGACCCTACCAAGTCATTCCAGAGTGAAATCACTTAAAAAAACTTTGCTAGAAGCATAAATTAGAATCTCTTTGGAGAGTATTACATACGATGCTTTGGTTATTACCTTGACTGTTGCAGTAAATCTCCAACCCTAAAAGGCCTGATCAATAAAAACACAACTCAAATATTATGAATACAAACTGCATGTCTAGATTGGGCAGATTTACCACTACACTACTCTATACACCATCTATAAGATCCCTTATAACTTGCGGTTTTTCCAGGCCATGTGCTTCTCCTTCATTGTCCTTCCACCTTCCTCTCCATCGTCCTCCTCTCTCCTCCCAAACCTCTTCACTCCACCTCCCATTCTACTGCCCAATCATAGGCTCTAGCCTTTATTCTACAAATTAAGGTAGACAGAAGGTTCACAACAAGTCACCTATATACTGATTCACTCCTCATCTGCAGCCTTCTCAGGAAAGTGAAATTAGCATCAAAATACAAGACCAGGGCAATCTACAACAATTTGACCAATGGAGTGCTTGAGGATGAAAGAATAACTCATAAAAAAACCTCCTTAGGTGATAGTGATATTCGTCTGTGTTTAAATTGTTTGTACCTCCTTTAGATGTCGGGGAAGCTATTACATAAAGTCTCCTCAACATGGCTCCCTATAAAAGGATAACATCATTAGACCTGCTGACAAGGAAAGGAAAAGTCTCTTAGGCCTCAACCCTAAACAAAGGACTAAGGGGCAACAAGGAAAGCTGAAAGAAGTAAAAAATACTCTTCCTAGGGAATAGTACATTAATTAATTAGGCAACACCAAGTATTCATCCTTGAAATCATATTCATATACATGCAACTAACATTATAACCTTATACAGACTGAGCAGGGTATATTTATATATTTAGGCATGTGTGTATGTGTGTGCTCATGCTTGTGTGTGTGTTTGCCTATGTGTGTGTGTTTGTATGTGTGTGTGTGTATGTGTGTATGAATGAGAGAGAGAGAGAGAGAGAGAGAGAGAGAGAGAACAATTTAAAGAATTTTAAAAAATTAAAGAGGTTATGATTTAAAGAGAAAGAAAGGACATTTCCTCCAAAAGAGGAACTGGAGAAAGGAAAGGGAAGGAGGAAATGACATAATTATATTTTAGTTTCAACTTTTTCTTAAAAATTATCAAAGGAAAGATGTAACTCAAAAGCAAAACCCCTCTGTATTGGATGTGTCAGGATTCAGCCAGTGGCAAAGCAACCAAATGACACCTGACCAATATGCACAATTCTGTTATCAAGTATCACCAACACAGATAAAATTTGGCTATTATAAAGTTTCCTCTTACAAGCTATGTGGAATATAAAAAGCAACTTCATGCAGAACTCTAATACCCAAATCACTCAGTGGGATTACAAGCCAGGCATTCATCTTCTTACAGATCCTTACCCCAAAAAGCAATTTGGAGTATGAAGCTTGAAAACAGAAATCATGAAAATTCTGCAACAGGAAATCTGATAGGAAACAGTGGGTACAAGAGAAAAAACCCAAACCAACCAACAAACAAAAAACAGGATGCATTTGTTAAGTCCCTGAAGTCCTGGGAATGACTGATTTGAAAATAATATATATAAATGTATCAATTATAATACAGATAAAGGCATGAATGTTTGCTTGGCTTTATTCCCAAAATAATGACTTTGATTGGTTGAAGTCTTTCCTAAGGCCTGACCTTTTCTTTTTTCTTTTTCTTTTTCTTTTTTTGAAAAAGTATAAATTTTCAGCCTTTCCATTCTCTTCAAGAGTCCAGCAATATTTCTGTGTAAACATTTTTCCTATCTTTGCTATTGTAGTCGCTCTAACTCTACAACAGCTATACGAAAATGCAGATCTCTACTGAAGTACATAACACACAAATGTGAACCTCTTACTTCATAGCATCTATGTTCCTGTCATTCTGGTTTCAGATGGTATACATGGGCCCTTTAAACTTGCCTTTATAGTAGGAGTCTTCCTTTCTTAGTAACTGAAAAACATCTCTCCACCATTCCTTTTCCCATTTATGTCTTTTTACCTGAGAAGTAGCACTAAAACATCTCATTTGTTGTAGTATAGAGATATAGGAAAAGTGAATCTGCCTTTAAAGGGTTTAGTGCTAGAATCTAAGTTCTATGGTGAGCCATTAGGAGGGCAGAACTTAATTCCACTGTAGTGCTCAGAATGGGACCTTTGGGATTAGAAAATGAGGATCAGATAAGTTTTATGAGCATAGAAGTCAACATATTGACACACAAAAGCCTTTGTAAGGAAATGGAGAAGGACAGGGGAATTGCTATCTCTAGTCAAATGCTAGCAATCCACATTTTCCGGTAAGAAATTTATTATTTCATTGAGCAGTGGTTCTCAACCTGTGAGTCCTGACCACTTTGGGGGTTACATATAAAATATTCTGCATATCTGATATTCCATATCAATTCAAAACAGGACAAATTACAGTTATGAAACAGCAACAAAATAATTTTATGGTTGGGGGTCACCATAATATGAGGAACTGTATTAAAGTTTTGATGCATTAGGAAGGTAGTAAAACTCACTGTTTTCAATGCTAGTTCATTGTGATTTAGTAAATACTGCCTGCAACTTGGCAAGTAATGATCCATAGTGCAACTTTATGTCACATTTCAGTTTTTTTTTTATTAATAAATGTCAATGGCCACTAAGTTCATCTATAAAGTCCAAACACAAAGCATAGGGTGGTTTTTTTTGTTGTTGTTTATTTTTATTTTTTTTCCATTTTACTTTTTAAAAAAAATTGGTTATTTTATTTATTTACCTTTCAGATGTCATCCACTTTCTCCATTTCCCCTCCCTAGAACCCCCTATCCTAACCCCCTTCTCCTTTTTGCTTTTATACCATTTTCATTACATGTATATATTAAGGTCAGTTCTAGGTTGAGAAACTAGCAATACAATAGATGCAAATAGGCAATGAACAAACAAGACAATAAACACAAATAGTCAAAGAATAAGCAAGGCATTAAACCCAATTACTTGAACACTCCTGTGATCACTGTTTCTAACGGCTTATCAGGATGATCAAAATATCTGAGCCTACTTCCCTGTCTTAGCCCAAAGTTATTTTCATGTCTGAAGCATACTTCCTTGTTCTAGCCTAAAACTTTGATTCCTTTCTGAAATTACTTCTTTGTTCTAGCCTAATCTTTAGATTCCTACCTGAAATTACTTCTTTATTCTAGCCTAAAGTCATGTTCCTGCCTGAAGCCTACTTCCTTGCCCTTGGTCAATGTTACATTCCTGCCAAGCAGCCCATTTCCTCGTCCTTGGCCCATGTCAGACTTTTGCCAAGCAGCCCCAAAGGCTCTCTGCCTCCCCCCCCTTTTTTTCATTAACAAGATTGAGCCTGTCTTAGGTCATTCTGATAATAATGCCTTCCTTACCCATCATGGAATATGCATTATCTAAAGCAATGCACTTCTGTCTTAGGTTGGTAAGGTTCTGTGCATAATCTTACCCATCCTTGGCTTGCCAGTCTGTTAATTTAAAAACTATGTCTGAAAGTCCATTTTCAGGTTCAAGCTATATACTTTGACTGACAACATGTTGATGTTGTTAAAGAAAAGCTTTAACAAGATGAGCAGGAATAAAAGTATTCCCAGGACAAAAAGGGCTAGCATGATCAAGCTATATATGCAATTTTTGAAGCTTGACCAAAATAGAAATACTGACATCAAGCCATGGGTAATTTTATCTGCAGTATCTACTGCATTGGACTATGACACTGGCCAAGTACAAGGAGGTAGGCTTAGGGCAGGAATCAGACATTAGGCTAGAACAAAGAAGTAATTTCAGAAAGGAATCTAAATTTTAAGCTAGAACAAGGAAGTAGGCTTCAGATGTGAACATGACTTTGGGCTAGGACAGGGAAGAAGACTCAGATACTTTGGTCATCCTGATAAGCCCTTAGAAACAGTGATCATGGAAATGTTCATGGAATTGGATTTGATGCCTTGCTTGTTCTTTGACTACTTGTATTTAGTGTCTTGCTAGTTTGTTGCCTATTTGCATCTACTGTATTGCTAGTTCCTCAACCTAGAACTGACTTTAATACATGCATAAATTAAAATGATATAAAAGCAAAAAGAAGGGGGATGGGATGGAGGTTCTAGGGAGGGAATATTGGGAAAGTGGATGACATATTAAATGTAAATAAATAAAATATCCAATACAAAATTTAAAATCAGGGCAGATAAAAAAATCACTGAAGGAAACAAAGAGAAAATGCTAAATCTGTGGAACTGAGAAGGTAGGCATATACAACTGGTAAGCACTATGTAATAAGCATCTAACAGGTATAAGAATATTTGTGAATATGTTTTCATCAATCTCCACACATCATGTTATTACCAATGAACAGCAAGACATGTTTCCCACAGAAGCTCCACTAAGGCCATGTATCCCAATAGTATTTACTAATGCGTAACTGAAACAAATCTAAGACTAATTTATTACTTCAATGATTCATTAGTGATGCCTCTAGCTATGGACTTTATGTACTTCAATAGAAACCTATTAGTCCTGCCCACTTCAAGGGTAATGTATTATCCCAATTAGGTAAAAATGGTAAGCAGGAAAATAAAACTGTGTTTCAAAGTGTGAAAAAGAAGAACAAGTTAATAAAATGCAGATGAATTGTTTTTTTATCACCTCCACCAAAAACATAAGGACAAAAATATTTTCAGCACTTAGTATTCTTCATTTAAACTTGTCTAATTTCAGAGTTCTGGCAATATATAAGAAAGAAATTGTACTAATATTAAGTAATTTATCCTAGAGTACATACAAGAAATGATTTCTAGTTATTGTGTGACTCTGGCATTGCTCTGAAACAAAAGGCTATGCATTAAAGGAAAGAGATATAAAAGCAAAAAAAGAAAAAAGATCCTCAATAAATATGGATATGAAAATAGTCTGTGAATGTAAGAAAAGTGTATATGAATATAAAAAAACTTTAGCTAACAATATGCAAAAAATATATACAATATGACCAAATGGAACAAATTCCACGAATGCAAAGTTTGCTGCACATTAGAAATTTAATTTGTATAACTTGTCATAGAAGCATGGTAAGATATAAAAGTATACATCCATACAAATATTAAGTCCAACATAATTGTTACAACTTAATCCATATTATATTCCAGATAAGAACTCTGTGAACTAGAAATAAAGTGTCATCTCCATCACTTAGTAAAGGACATTAGCAAAATGTGAAGCAAGAACAATTCTTATTTATGACTGCTTGGAATGCAAAATGGTACAGTCAATTTTGAAGACAACTAGAAAGTTCCTCACAAAGATTAAAAAAAAATAATAAACTTATTACATAGCACAGAATCTTTGCTTCTTGATATTTTCCCAGAGAAGTTGAAAAAGTAGGTACACAGAAAGCATGCATGTGGATTTTTTGCAACATCTTTATTCACACAAATCAAATTTCAAGCATATCAGTGTCCCAAATTTCTTACATCCAGATAAACGGATGAATGCAGAGAGTCAACTACTATTATTCAAAGTTAAAAAGAAATGAATAATCAAGCCATGATTTAAAAAATAATTGAAAAGAGCAAGATAAATGCCATGACATTGACATAAAATAAAAAGTGTAAAAGAGAAATTGCAGGGCATGAACATAGAAACCCATTAACAACTGGTTCTTACTCACACTTGAGATAGGAGCAATTTAACTTGTCCTGGGAAAAGGAAAGGCAGTCTTTTACTGTGCTTTGTTAACATTGAAATACAGCTCTGGACCCTTCAGACTAAGCTGTAAAAGAGTAAGCTATAGAGTCTTGGATAAGATCTTCCCTGAAGATTTGTTCAGTTTTCCAGATAAGCTTCAGCCTCTCTGGTAAGGTTCCTCCAGGCATGCATTCTCCACTTGGAAATTCCTCTTGATTTCTGAACACAAAGCTACAGGTAGTTTGGGATTTCTGTTTCAATTTCTTCAAGACCAAGAAAAATACCATACCCCTTAGACTGGAACCATGGATTTACCATTTATAGTCTCTGCCTTTGAGAGCTGACAGCTCAGTGAGTGAAAAAGAACATTTTGAAAGCTACGGGAATTCAAATCATCAGCTACATTCTCATGGGCTATCTTCCAGAATATTGTGTCTGACTAAAGGAAATGTTACTTTTGGAGGGATGCATTGCCATAGAGTAAAGAAAAAGGCACATCCAGAAGAAAACAAACAAACAAACAAAAACAGAGGCAGCAAAATCCCAACTATCAGCATAGTAACCTACTGTTAGGAGCCATCTGTGTTCCATCTCAACTGTTCTTATGTGTTCCCAGTTATTATCCATCTTTGTCAGATATGAGTTTGTGAATGCGTGTATGTCTATGAATGCACATGTGTTCACTCTCATGCATGTGTGTTATGATGTGTTTTTCTCTTGGACATTATAGGCCAAATATTAAGTTAAAATATTACTGTTTAATCTATCCCCCATCTTTATAGTTAAAGAGTATTAAGTATAAGCAAAAAGAGTAAGATGTAATGACACAGAAAGTAAGAGAATTATTATAGACATGAACACACAAGTCATAATTAAATTTAGAAAAGAATGACAATGACAACAAGCAAAATTTTTAGATAGAAATTTAAAAACACATTAGTGGTATTTGCTTCAAATCTAATGTATCACAACAAAACAGAAGAGAACATGAGGGAAAATGGCTAAAATTTGGAATCTACTTGTCTTTACTCCAAGACGAATGTGAAATAATTAATACTATTAAAGCTAGAAAGAAGTGAGCCAGAACAATGGTCCTAAGGGTATACTATGCTTGTCACCAAGCTTCAGCAAGTTATCCTCTGACCTCCTCAGTTTCTCTAGCCTCTCTATCCAATAAAATAAATGAATGTGTTAATTTTTAAATAAGTGATTAATAAGAAGTCATAGGCAAAAAGAAGCATGAATAATTTTTTTTAACATCAAGATTATACAGGAGGTTTCAGCTGTCAAAATAAGGCTAAAATACAAGTGTCAGAACCCTCAGTAGCTGACATAAGTCCTAATCATCAGTTTGCCAAGCAGTTGGAAGGAAGAACTTGATGCCTTATGTGCTCATACTAAGATTCAGTGACTCCAGTCATGATGCTCCACTGTGTCAACAGTCAGATGTCCTAAACATCTAGGTCACAACATCGCTGTTATATCAGACTTGGGGGCTTTTATAAGGGAGGCTTCAAAACTAACAAGATAAATCTGAGTAAAATGAAACATGCAAAAGCAGAAGAAAAGTAGACAGTCCCAACAAGATGATTTTGAAAAAAGGAAATAATACAGGAACTCATCATGGTGAAAAACAGACAATAAAAAAAAAAAAAAAAAACAGGGTTGTATTTAAGTAATGTTCCCTTAATTTCTAGAAAATGTAAAGAGGAGATACTCTCATAAAAATGAACCTGGAAGTGTAAGCAGAAGCATTTAGAAAACACTGGGATTGGAAACTAGTGCTCACCCAGAAGGCATATGGCATCTTTTGAAAGATGAAATGTTATTTGTTTCAGAAAGAATAGAATTACAGGAACTATGTCTTATTACCTGGGCATTTAGAAGATGAGAAAAGAGCTACACTATAAGAGATGAGAAAAAAGCTGTACTACAAGAGTTTTTATTGAACTCAGAGTAGGTGAATAGTAGGTGAATTATATATATTATATCATACATTATAGTAGAACCACAGAATATTAAGAGGAAAGACAAAACATTGAAAGAAATACTAATAGGTAATAAAAATTGCATATATATACAAGTTACGAAAAATAACTTCTAAGCAGTAGTACAATATAGAGTAGGGGATTTTTAGACTGAGTGAAGACAACCTTCAAACTCTGCTTTTAGCTAAACATACAGGAATCAAAATGGTACTGACTAGAATTGTGACTCTATCAAGTGTTTCTTCACCATTCAGGAAATTCAAAGTTTGATACCCAATACAACAAAAAACTAGGTAGGTGGCAAATGTGACCATAGCATCACTTGAGAAATAAAAGAATGAGGAATGGAAGTTGAAAGTTATCGGAGGCAAGGTTTTAGGCAAGGTTAAACAAAACAAAACAAAAAAAAGATATGAAAAGGAAGAAATATTTCACTACAAAATGGTAAATATTTTATATTTATTCTGATATGAATATAACACAGTAGTATAGGCCTGTGTCAATATATCATATTTTATCTCATTAATTATCTCTTTAGAGATAATTATTTTACTATTGATTTAAAAACAATTGTGAAATAGGATGATGGAAATAATTAGGTTCTCAATAACCAGTTCATCGAAATAATTTTTTATTTCTAGTGATTTGATTAAGGGCAATTGTTGAATGTCACTTGTAAAACTAATTATTTAGAATCATATGTGGGCTAATTTTTAAGTTCTCTCAGCTCAACTGAGTCAGTGTGTTCCTTGTGACATGGTATATTAGTTACCCTTACATTGCTAAGACCAAAATATTTGATGGAAAAAACATATGAGAGGAAAGGCTGATTTTGGCTCTTGGTTGCAGAAAGGTCTGTCTATCATGGTATCTGCCCATCAAGGTGGGAAAGAGAAACAATCAGAAGAGACTCTGTGCATGCAGCAGAAACATGTGTCAGAGACTAAAGAGCACTCAGGGATTAAAAATCCAGTTCTCTACCTATATTGATGAACTACTTCCACTAGCTAGCCCCACTTGCTAAAAAAGTGGTTCTCAATCTTTCTAATGCTGTAGCCCTTTAATACAGTTTCTAATACTGTGGTGACCAACAACCATAAAATTATTTCACTGTGTCCCTGGGCATATCCAGCTGCTCTGAGCAGCATGCTGCCATCCAGTCCCCGCACTCCATTGTCCAGCCACCTCTCTGCCTACCTTCCTCATACCTGCAAAACATGAGAGAGGCAGGTCAAATTCCTTCCCTTAACACAATTCTTGAGATTTCTGTGGCATGCTCAGCTGGTGGGAGACTTGCATTGTTCCTTGAGTTCAATTTTTAAGGACAAGTTTGCCCACCAGAGGCCTGATGCACCAGAAACATCTAAGTTAGGCCTAGCTCTTTAATATCTTCTATAGCAGGAACATTCAGGGACAAACAGATGACTAAAGGTCAGCATAAGAATATAATCAACATATCCTAGGGCAAGATGGCACCTTCAAAGCATGGCTACATTACTACAGCAAGCCCTGGATATCCTAACACAACTGAACAAGGAAAGGACATTACATTCAATCTTACAAAGATGGCAACCATGAGATTGAATTTTATTCCAATCAGAACGGCTAAGATCAAAAACTCAAGTGACAGCACATGCTGGTAAGGATGAGGAGAAAGAGGAACATTCCTCTACTGCTGGTTTGATTGTAAATTGGTACAACCACTATGGAAACCAATATGGTGGTTCCTCAAAAAATTGGAAATCATTCTACCTGAAGACACAAAAGATGCCTCACCATACTACAAGGACACATTCTCCACTATGTTCATAGCAAACTTATTTGTAATAGCCAGAAGCTGAAAATAATCTAGATGTCCCTCAACAGAAGAATGGGTACAGAAAATATGGTTTATTTACATAAAGGAATACTATTCACCTGATACCAAAATTCCTCAAACTATTCCATAAATAGAAACAGAAGGAACACTACCTAACTCATTCTATGAAGCCACAATTACTCTGATACCTAAACCACACAAGGACTCTACCAAAAAAAAAAAAAAAAAAAAAGAGAACTTCAGGCCAATTTCTCTTATGAATATAGATGCAAAAATACTCAATAAAATTCTTGCAAACCGAATCCAAGAACACATCAAAACTGTCATTCACAGTGATCAAGTAGGCTTCATCCCAGGGATGCAAGGATGGTTCAATATACGAAAATCCATTAATGTAATCCACTATATAAACAAACTCAAAGGGAAAAAAAATCACAAGATCATCTCCTTAGATGCAGAAAAAGCATTTGACAAAATACAACACCCTTCATTTTAAAAGTATTAGAGAGATCAGGAATTCAAGGCCCATTCCTAAACATAATAAAAGCAATTTTCTGCAAAAACAATAGCCAATATAAAATTAATGGAGACATACTTGAAGCAATCCAACTAAAATCGGAGACAAGACAAGGATGCCCACTCTCCCCAAATCTATTCAATATAGTACTTGAAGAACTAGCTAGAACAATAAGACAACAAAAAGATGTCAAGGGGATACAAACTGGCAATGAAGAAATAAAGGTATCACTATTTGCAGATGATATGATAGTATATATAAGCAACCCCCAAAATTCTACCAGAGAATTTTTTCAGCTGATAAACAACTTCAGCAAAGAGGCTGGATATAAAATTAACTCAAATAAATCAGTAGCCTTCCTTTATACAAATGATAACCAGGTTGAGAAAGAAATTAGGAAAATAACACCCTTGACAATAGCCACAAATAATATAAAATATCTTGGGGTATTCAAACCAAACAAGTGAAAGACCTGCATGACAATGACTTCAAGTCTCTCAAGAAAGAAATCAAAAAGATATCAGAAAATGGAGAGTTTCTCCCATGCTCATGGATTGGCAGAATTAATATAGTAAAAATGGCCATCCTACCAAAGGCAATCAACAGATTCAATGCAATCCCCATCAAAATCTCAATGCAATTCTTCAAAGACATGGAAAAAGCAATTCTCAAATTCATCTGGAAAGGCAAAATACCAGAATAGCAAAAACATTTCTTAACAGTAAAAGAACAGCTGGGGAAATCGCCATCCCTGACCTCAAGTTTTACTACAGAGCAATAGTGATAAAAAACTGCATGGTATTGATACAGTGACAGACACATTCATCAATGGAATAGAATTGAAGACCCAGAAGTAAATCCACAAACTTACAGACACATGATCTTTGATGAATAGACAATGGAAAAAAGAAAGCATCTCCAATAAATGGTGCTGGTCTAACTGGATGGCTATATGAAGAAAAATGAAAATAGTCACATATTTGTCACCTTGCACAAAGCTTAAGTAAAAGTGGATCAGGGACCTCAATGTAAAACCAGATACACTGAATCTAATAGAAGATAAAGTGGGAAAGAGCCTTGAACTCATTAGAACATGGGAAAACTTCCTAAACAGAACACTAATGGCTCAGGCTCTAAGATAAATAATTGATAAATGAAATCTCATGAAACTGAGAAGCTTCTATAATGCAAAGGACACTGTCAATAGAACAAATCAGCAACCTACACAATGGGAAAAAAATCTTCACTACCATACATCTGACTGAGGGTTAATATCCAGAATATATAAAGAACTCAAGAAGCTAATAACTAACAAAACAACCCAATCAAAAACATGGGGTATAGAAATAAACCCAGAATTCACAGCAAAGGAATCTTGAATGGCTGAGAAACAGCTAAAAAATGCTCAAAGTCCTTAGCAATCAGCAAAATGCAAATCAAAATGACCCTGAGATTCTATCTTACACCAATCAGAATTGCTAAGATCAAAACCTCAGGTAACAACACTTGTTGGCCAGGACATGGATGTAGAGGAACACTCTCCCATTGCTGGTGGGATTACAAACTGGTACAACAACTCTGGAAAACAATCTGAAGGTTTCTCATAAAATTGAAAATAGATCTACCTGAAGACCCAGCAATACAACTCTTGGGAATATACCCAAAAGATGCCCCACCATGCCACAAGGACACGTGCTCCACTATGTTCATAGTGGCCTTATTTGTGATAGCCAGAAGCTGGAAACAACCCAGAAGTCCCACAACAGAAGAATGGATACAGAAAATGTGGCTTGTTTACACAATGAATACCACTCAGCTATTAAAAATGAGGACATCCTGACTTTTGCAGGCAAATGAATGGAACTAGAATATATCAGTCTGAGTGAGGTAACTCAGACCCAAAAGGACATGCATGGTATGTACTCACTAATAAGTGGATATTAGCAAAAAATAAAAATAAAAATAAAAATAAAAAACAGAAAAAAAAAACCCTAAAAACCAAAAGCAAAACAAAAAAACATACAGAATACCCAAGATAAAGTCTACAGAACTCAAAAATGTCAACAAGCTGAAGGGACCAAGTGAGGATACTTCAGTTGCACTGAGGAGTGAAAAGAAAGCAATCACAAGTGGGGAGGGAAGGAGTGACCTGGGAGGGAAAGTGGACAGGGGTGGGGCAGAGAGGGGAACCTGATCTGGTATTGGGTGAGGGAAAAGGACTGAAGCCCTGAAGGCAGGCAGAAAGAATGAAAACAGGCAACATAGGATGGTAAGAGGTTGAGGGACCCTCCAGAATAGGCCAGAGACCTAGGAGGTGAGAAACTCTCAGGACTCAAAGGTAGGAACCTTAGATGACTTATAGAGCCCACCTCCAGCAAGAAGACAGAGCATCAAATGAGGGAGGGTGTTGTCATCCCACAGTCAAAATTATGACCCTCAATTGTTCCTGTATGAAAGGACTGTAGTGATGGGAATGGAGAGGAGCCTAAGGAAAAGAAGGTCCAGCAACAGGCCGAAAGTGAGACCCAGCTCAAGGGGAGGTCCCAGGTCATGACACTATGACTGAGACTGTGCATCGCTCTCAAAAAGGGACGTATCATGACTGCCCTCTAGAAGACCCAACAAGCAGCTGAAAGAGTCAGGTGCAGATATTTGTACCCAACCAATGGACAGAAACTGCTGACCCTGTGGTTAAATTAGGAAAAAGCTGGAAGAAGCTGAGGAAGACAACGACCCTATAGGAGGACCAGCAGTCTCAATTAACTGGATGACTGAGATCTCTCAAATACTTGATCACCAACTAGGCAGCATACACCAGCTGATGCTGGGTCTGTGTTCAATCAGAGATGATGCACCTAACTCTCAATAGACTGGAGGCCCCAGGGTGTTTAGAGATCAGGTTGTGTGGGGGTTGAGGGAGTGGAGACAGTCCCCTGGAGACAGAGGGTTGAGTTGTATGTATGGGATGTAGAACAGTCAGAGGGCAGACGGATGGGGGTGTAAAATCTGGAGTGTAAAAAATTAATTAATTAATTAATTAATTAGGACATCATGAGTTTTGCAGAAAAATGGATGGAACTAGAAAATATCACCCGAGTGAGGTAAACCAGATCCAAAAGGACATGCATGGTATGTAATCACTGACAAGTGAATATTAGCTAAAAGGTACAGAATACGTAGGATACAACCCAGAGACCTTAAAAAGTTTGACAAGCAGGAAGGCCCAAGTGAGGATATTTCAATCTCACTTAGAAAGAGGAACAAAATAAGCATGGGAGGCAGAGGGAGAGAGGGACTGGGTGGGAGACAAGAATAGAAAAGGAAAAGGGGGGCAGGTTCATGTATGGAGGCAGGCAGGAGTGAAGCCCAAAGGGCCAAGGGAAAAAAAGGGAAATATGCAGCCTCGGTATGGAAGATGTGGGAAACCTCTAGAATTACCAGAGACCTGGGAGATGAGAGACTCTCAGGACTCAATGGGGGTTCCCTTAGCCCAAATGCCTTACAATGGGGAGAAGGAACTCAAAGAGTCCAACTCAAGTATGTAGATAGGGCCTTAAGTGGAGGGACAGGGTTACCAACCCACAGTCAAAATCTCTGATCCAGAATTGTTCCTGTCTAAAATAACTTCAGAGACAAAAAAGGAAGAAGACATTAAAGGACAGGCAGTCCAGTTACCAGTCCAAGTTGAGATCCATCTTATGGGGGAGAGGGGGCACAATGGGTACCAATGCCTGACACTATTACTGAAGCTATAATGTGCTTACAGACAAGAGCCTAGCATGGCTGTCCTCTGAGAGGCTCTGCCAGCAGCTGACTGAGGCAGATGCAGATACATGCAACCATTGGACTGAAGTCAGGGACCCCTACGGTCAAATTATTGGAAGGATTGAAGAAGCTCAAGGGAAGGACAACCCCATAGGAAGACCAGCAGTCTCAACTAACCCAAACCCCAGAAACTAAGCCAAAAACCAGGCAGTATACAAGGGCTGGTCTGAGGCCCTGGGTATGTATATAGTAGAGGACTACCTGGTTTGGCCTCAGAGAGATTGAGAGATTGAGGCCCTAGGGAGAGGGGAGGCATGGTGGGGTAAGGAGAACTCTCTTGGAGGCAAGAAGGAGGAGGAATGGAAGGAGGAACTGTGGGAGGGGAATGAGAAAGGGCAGCAACAGCTGGAATGTAAATAAATCGAATACTTTTTAGAAAAGGAGGAGGTAAATCCTTAAACAAATACAGGAAAATATAATCAAACATGTAGAGACATTTAAAGATAAATAAATAAGTCTCAAAAACACAGAAAAATACAATTAAACAGGTGAAGGAAATGAAAATCAGGAAAATGTAAATAGCAATAATAAAGAAAATGTAAACTACGAGAAGCATAGAGATGGAAAAGCTAGGGATGAGAGGAGGAACAACAGACACTAGTATCACCAACAAAGTAGAGATGGAAGAGAGAATCTCAGGCCAAGAAGATACAATAAAAGAAATTGATGCATCGGTTAAAGAATAATAGGAATTGAAGAAGGTAAAGAGTCCTGGCTCCAATACCAGAAAATATTTTCTACAAAATCATAGAAGAAGATTTCCCAAACATAAAGGAAAAGAAGCCAATAAACATACTAATAAAATTGGAGCAGAAAAGAAAATTCTCCTACCTCATAATAACCAAAACTCTAAATATACAGAACAAATAAAGAATATTTGAAGCTACAAGGGACAGGTCAAGTAACATACAAAGACAGATCTATCAGAATTACACCCCATTTCTCAAAGATATTCTAAAAGATGATAGAGCCCAGATATATTATTGCAACCTCTAAGAAACCACAGATTCCAACCTAGACGATTATAGCCAGCAATATTCTCAATCACTATAGGATATTCCAAGACAATCCCAAATTTAAGCAATCTGTATCCAAAAATCCAGCCCTACAGAAAATATCAAAACAAAAACTCCAATCCAAGAAGTTTAATTGTACCCAAGAAAATGTAAGATATTAATTATTACATACCAACAAAACAAAATAAGGGAAGCACACACAATTTCTCTCTCTCTCTCTCTCTCTCTCTCTCTCTCTCTCTCTTTCTCGCTCTCTGTCTGTCTCACACACACAACACACACTCACACACACACAAACACACAGTGATGCACCTACATCAAAATAATAGTAATTAATGGTCATTGGTCACTAATATTTTTCAACATCAATTGACTCAGTTCCCCAATTAAAATAAAATCACAGGCTAAACAGAATGAGTCTGAAAACAGAATCCACCATTCTGCTACATACATGAAATACACCTCAACAATAAAGACAGCCATTACCTCAGAGTAAAGGGCTGGACAAAAGTACTCCAAGTAAATGGACCCAAAAATCAAGCTGGGACAGTCGTTCTAATATCTAATAAAATAGACTTTCAACCAAAGTTCAAAAGAGATAGGGAGTGACACTTCATATTCATCAAAGGAGAAATCCACCAAGATAACACCTTAATTCTGAATACCTATGCCCTTAATACAAGGGCATCCATATTTGTAAAAGAAACATTTCTAAAGCTTAAGTCACACATCGAAACCCACACATCAATATTCCACTGTCACCAGTGGACAGGTCATAGAGACAGAAACCTGGCAGAGAGTTAGTGAAACTAACAGAGGTCATGAATCAAACAAACCTCACAGATATCTACAGAACATTCCACCCTAAAACAAAAGAATATACCTTCTTCTCAGGACCTTCTTCAAAAGTTACTGTATGTTGTGGAGGTCACAAAGCAAGCCTCCACAGATACAAGAAAGTTGAAACAACGTCTAGTATTTTATCAGACCACTTTGAAATAAAGCTAAACTTCAACAGTAGAAACAATAGAAAGCCTACAAACACATGAAGACTGAGCAATGCTCTACCCAATGATGATCAGGGAAGAACTAACTTAAAGGCTTCCTAGAATTCAATGAAAATGAAAGCAAAACATACCCAAAATTATGGGACACAATGAAAGCAATGCTATGAAAAATGTTCATAGCATTAATGCCTTTATAATTCAAAAGATCTCATATGAGTAGTTAGCACACCTTAACACTCTAGGAAAAAAAGAAGCAATAATACCCAAGATAAGTAGACAGCTGGAAATAATCAAACTCAGGGCTAAAATCAATCAATTAGAAACAAAGAGAGCACTACCAAAAAAATCAATGAAATCAAGAGCTAGTTCTTTGAGAAAATCAACAAGATAGGCACACCCTTACCCAAATTAACTAAAAGGCAGAGAGACATTATCTAAATTAACAAAATCTGAAATGAAAAGAGAGCCATAACCACAGATGCTGAGGAAAGTCAAAGAATCAATAGGTGTTCCTTAAAAAACCTGAACTCCACAAAACTGGAAATGTGAAGGAAATGGATGACTTCTCTAGATAGAAACTACTTACCAAAGTTAAATCAAGACCAGGTAAATTGTTTAGTCTTGTAACCCCTATGAAAATACCAGCAGTCATTAAATGTTTCCCAAACATAACCAAACCAAAATAAAACAAAAACAAAACAAAGAGCCTAGGACCAAATAGTTATTGTGTGGAATTCTCCCAGAAAATTGGAAATAATTCCACCATAGAATCCTTCTATACCACTCCTGGGCAGATATCGAAAAGATTTCACAGTATACCACAGGAATACTTGCTCAACTACGTTTATAGAAGCTTTCTTCATAATAACCAGAAACTGCAAACAACCTAGATGTCTCTCAACTAAAGAATGGATAAAGAAACTATGCTACATCTATGCAACAGAATACTATTCAGCTATTGAAAAACGAAGACATCATCAAATTTGCAAGCAAATAGATGGAACTTGAGAATATCAACTTGAGGGAAGTAACACAGACCCAGAAAGACATGCACTCACTTAGAAGTGTACTTTACCCTTAAAATGCAGGATATCCATGCTACAATCTAAGACCCAAAGAAACTGGGTAATAAGGAAGGGACTAGGGAGAATGTTTGAATCTCACTCAGAAGTGTAAACAAACTACTCATAGGAGGTAGATGGAGAGAGAGAGAACTGAGTGGAAAGAGGGAGTGAGGAGGAGAACTGGGATGGTGATCAAGTATTGGGAGAGGGGAGGTGGGAGAGAGCTGGGAGTGCAATGGGGGGGATCTCTGGGACTAGTTCGAGGCCTGGGATAGAGAAGGCTACTGTCAGTCTATGTGGGTGAACCCAGCTGAGATTCCTACCAGCAAGGGATATGGGGCATGAAGATGCTACCTTCTGTAACCAGGCAGGGCTTTCAGTGGAGAGAGAGGGATATCAAGTTGCCCACAAAGCTTTTAAGCCAAATTTGTCCTTTCTACAAGATGCACAGGGTTGGAGCAAAGACTTAGAGAAGAGCCAACCAATGACTGCCCCAACTTGAGACCCAACACATGTGAAAGAACAAATCCCTGATATTATTAATGATACTCTGTTATGCTTATAAGCAACATCCTAGTATAACTGTCCCCTGGGAGGCTCCATCCAGTGGTGGAGTTGGATAGAAACAGATGCAAAAACATACAGACAAACATTGGCAGAGCCTGGGAGTCTTGTGGAAGAGTTGGGGATAGAATTGAGTGAGCCAGACCGGTCAAGGAGACCACAAGACCTACAGAGTCAATTAACATAGGCCCATGGAGGTGTCACAGAGACTGAACCATCAACAAAAGAGCATGCATGGGGTGGATCTAGGCACGCTACACATTTGTAGCAGATGTACAAATTGGCATTCATGTGGTCCTTTAACAACTAGAACAAAGACTCAGACTCTGTTGCCTCCCATTGGATCCCCGACCCCTACTTGGAGTAACTATTTGGGCCTTATCAAGAGAGAGTATGCCTAGTCTTTCTTGGGCTAGATGTCCCAGAGTGATATGGTACCCAAGACAGGGTTTCCCCATCTCTAAGAAGAAGGGGAAGACATAATGGGGGAGGGATTTGTAATGGCAGAATTGAGAAGAGTCGAGGGAGGGGAAGATGCAATCAGGCATAAAGTGAATAAAAAGATAAATTATTGAGGAAAAAAGGAATGAGGGATTAAAGAAGTTATCTGCCATTTAGCAATCAGTGATGAAAAACAGTGTGGACCAAAATATCACTACATTTAAAATATTTATAAAGGATTTATGCTCATATGAAACTAGTCTCATTAAATTAATCATGCTTCATAAATTTTATTTTTAATTCGGTGTTTATTAATTAACAAAATACAAGAGCAAAATAAATATTTTTATTAAAACCAAAAAGGTATTAACTGTAAAACTGTAATTCTACTACAGTTATAAATTGTAATATAAATATCAGATATGCACGATATCTGATAAATAACTCCATGGGAGTTGCAACCCATAAGTTGATGACAACTGTCCCAAAGGATGCATTGTCTTCAAAATAATATCCTAAACTGGGGACTAAGATCTCACAGGATGAATTTTTAATGGGCATTTGTTTCATATTAATATTCCGAGAAAAATATTTTTTCTTGACTGGAAACTGGGTAAAAGTCAGGATGTTAAAAGGGAGAGAGAATGTCCCATTCTTCAACGAGGCTCCTTGAGTCCCAGCATATCCTCCCTCCCTCCCTCCCTCCTCCTCCTCCTCCTCCTCCTTTTTCTTTCTTTCTTTCTTTCTTTCTTTCTTTCTTTCTTTCTTTCTTTCTTTCTTTCTTTCTTTCTTTCTTTCTTTCTTTCTTTCTTTCTTTCTTCTTTCTTTCTTCTCCATATTTTATTCCCCTCCTCGTCCACCCTCCAACTGTTCCACATCCCGTACCTCCTCCTGCCTGCCTGTCTCCATGACGATGTCCCCAACCACCCACTACCCGCCAGACCTTTAAATTCCCTGGCGCCTCCAGTCTCTTGAGGGTTAGGTGCATCTTCTATGATTGAACACAGACCTGGCTGTGTACGTGTTGAGGACCTCATATCAGCTGGTGTATCAGCTGGTGTATGCTGCCTGGTTGGTAATCCAGTGTTTGAGCGATCTCAGGGGTCCATGTTAATTGAGACTGCTGGTTCTCCTACAGGGTTGCTATCTTTAGCTTCTTCCAGCTTTTCTCTAATTCAACCACAGGGGTCAGCAGCTTCTATCCATTGGTTGGCCATTGGTTGGGTACAAATATCTGCATCTAACTCTTTCATTTGCTTATTGGGTCTTTCGGGGGACAATTATGATAGGTGCCTTTTTGTGAGCGCTCCATAGCCTCAGTAGTAGAGACAGGCCTTGGGGCATCCCCTTGAACTGAGTCTCACTTTGGGCCTGTTGCTGGACCTTCTTTTCCTCAGGCTTCTCTCCATCTCCATCCCTGCAGTTCTTTTGTTTTTCTTTTTTTGTTTTTTCTTTTCTTTTTTTTTTTTTTTTTTTTTTTTTGATTTTTTTCAAGACAGGTTTCAAGCCAGGTATAGCCCTGGCTGTCCTGGAACTCACTCTGTAGACCAGGCTGGCCTCGAACTCAGAAATCTGCCTGTCTCTGCCTCCCCAAGTGCTGGGATTAAAGGCGTGCGCCACTGCCACCCAGCCCTGCAGTTCTTTTATACAGAAACAATTATAGGTCAGAGATTTGACTGTGGGATAGCAACCCCATTCCTCACTTGATGCTCTGTTTTTCTGCTTGAGGTGCACTCTGTAAGTGTTCCCTCTCTCACCTCTCATGTCTCAGGTACATTCTGAAGGGTGCCTTAACCTCCTACCCTTGAGGTTGCCTGTTATCATTCTTTCTCTGGCCCTCAGAGCTTCAGTCTTTTCCCCACCCAATACCAGATCATGTTCCCTTCTCCCCCCACCTCCTTGTCCCTTCCCTCCCAAGTTCCTCCCTCCTTCCCCTTGTGGTTGCTTTCTTCTCCCTCCTACTGGGACTGAGGTGTCCTCACTTGGGCACTTCAGCTTATTCATCTTTTTGAGTTCTGTGAACAGTTTCTTGGGTATTCTATATGGTTTTATTTATTTTTTGTTTTGTTTTGTTTTTTGGCTAATATCCACTTAGTGAGTAGATACCATGCATGTCCTTTTGGGTCTGAGTTACCTTACTCAGGATGATATTTTCTAGTTCCATTCATTTCCTGCAAAAGTCAGGATGTCCTCATTTGTAAATTCTGAGTAGTATTCCATTGTGTAAATGAACCACATTTTCTATATCCACTCTTCTGTTGTGGGACATCTGGGTTGTTTCCAGCTTCTGGATATCACAAATAAGGCTGCTATGAACATAGAGGAACATGTGCCCTGTGGCATGGTGGAGCATCTTTTGTGTATATTCCCAAGAGTGGTATTGCTGGGTATTCAGGTAGATCTTTTCCAATTTTCGAGGAACCTCCAGATTGATTTCCAGAGTGGTTGTATCAGTTTGCAATCCCACCAGCAATGGAGGAGTGTTCCTCTTTCTCCACATCCTTGCCAACAAATGTTGTCACCTGAGATTTGAGTCCCAGCGTATTCTATAGCCAAAAATTTCCTTCTATAGGCAAGCTCCCTGAGCTCAGGGAGCAAACCAACACAGGCTTCAGGAGGTCTTTCAAACTGACAAGATTCAATAGGCCTCTGATTCCCAAAGCATATATAATATCCGAGGTATTTTGAGGGACACTTTAAGGCAAGCTGTGCTGCATAGACGTAGCTCAGACCAACAGAAATGTCTAGAAGAACCAGAATAGGCATGCAGCCAAGAAGCTGTGAGTGGTTCTGGACTACCTGGAAAGAGCAGAGTCCCTCTTAGCTGCTTGGAAAGGACGCAGATCCAGTGAGCTCTGTGGAAAGCATGGTTCCTATCCTGTTGAATTGCCTGCAGGCTGCTCAGTAAGTACTATGTTTTTGTCTTTTAGGAGCTGCCACTCATGCTGGGCTGTACTTTGCTGGTGCAGTGGTCTTTGAGTCATTTATTTTTATGTAAGAAACACCTCACTCATACTCCTGTAAGTAACCTTATAAAATCCGTTAGGACAAAATTATTCTTAATGAAGGTTATTCTGGTTTACTGATAGACTGGTGCTTCATCCAGTTATCAATAGAAAGGCTTCATCTAGCAACTGATAGAAATAGATATAGAGACCCACAGACATACATTAGGTGGAATTCAGAGAATCCTGTGAAAGAAGGGAGGAAGACTATTGGAGCCAGAAGGGTGAAGGACACCACAACGAACCTCAGAGATTCAACCAACCTGGCTTATAGGAGCACACGGAGACTCAACTGAAAACCAGCGAGCCTGAGTAGGACTAACATAGGGCCTCTGCATATATGTGAACAGTTGTATATCTTGGTTTTCTTACAGTGGGAGCATGGGCTCTCTCTGAGTTGTTTGCCTGACATTTGGACCCTTTCCCTTATTGGTTTGCATAGTCTAGCCTCAATAAAAGGGGAGGTGCCTAGTCTTGCTGCAACTTCATATGCCATGGTTACTTAATATGCCATGGGAACCCTTCCCTTTTCTGAAGAGAAATGGAGGAGTGGTTCGAGGGTGGAGGAGGAGTGGAGAGGAGGAACTAGGAGAAGAAGATGGAGGGGATATGATAAAAAAAAGAAGAAACAAAAAGGAAGAAATTTATTAAGGAGGAGGAGGAGAAGAAGTGGAGGAGACTCTGAACTCATCAAATTTCATTTATTGGTGGTTCTCTATCTGTGTGAATGGATAATTGTTTATATCATCCTAGGTATAATGTCACAGACTAGCATTTCAGATTCAGAACAAAGTGTTAACTTATCTAGACTATAATGATAACATACTGCTTTAACGATATCTATAAAGTATAACATAACATAAAATTGGTTATGAAGTTACTATCTCCAATACTAATAAGCTATAGAATAAAAAACCCTCAAATTAGAATTACTAATTTATTGACTATAAGCAAGAAATGTCCTTGAAAATGCTCGTTAACATTTCCTTCCCAGAAGCCAGAGATGTCAGACATGTCTAAGCCAAAATTCTCCCTAATTTCACCATGGCCAAAGTCTAGAGATATGACAAATGTGTCTTGTTTTCCCTTATCTCTTTTTCCTAAAGGACTACGGTTTTGTGGAAATCATGCTGAGGATATGACTGAAAACTGTGAGGACATCCACACCTGAAATGAAAACTGGACTGAGCAACTTATCCCATTCCTTACTCCATCCACTAAAACCTTATGAATGTCACAACAGTGATTCTCAGTGGATTCCCACTCCCAGAGAACACTCCTTCTATGTAGCAGCTCTACCATCCTTCTCTTCCTTAAACTTTCATAATAAATCTGTTTTTTCTAAAAGTTATCCTCTGTGGTCATTGAATTCCATTCTTCAAACCAAGAGACAAGAACACATACATTTTTGGCTTGTTTTGGCTTTGGTGGCCTTTGAGTTTCTGGGATATTAGCTTCTAAAGCTAAGCATATCAGAACAGAGATAGGCCCAGTTGTTCTCAGAGTCACCCCACTACTCCTGTATCAATAAATTTCGTGCAAATATGCTAAAGGATAAAATATAAAGAAGAAACTGATCTGTAGGCAGGGGTACAATAACATAATGTACAAATTTCAGAACTATATTTGTGCATTTAATTCCGTATTTATTGTAAAATATAATTAATTTTGTATACTAAACTTTTAGAAAACATTGCAGATTACATTGTGTACAAAACAGCATGAGAGCAACAGAGTGTTGCTAAATGAGTTTAGGCTTCTTAGAAAAACCTATAACAAGTATGTATATAGACATAATTAATGCAAATACTTACTAAAAACCATTTAAATTTTATAACTCATAAAAGAAAAAATACTTGTGAAATGAAAAATTTACCCAAACTCAAAAGAAAATTAAAAAAAAGAACAGTTTCCAAACTATTAGTCCAGCTGCTCAACAGATGAGAAATCCCTGTGTGCTGCTTGTAAGAGTTACTTCTTAGATAAAAATTCAGTGGCCCCAAAACACTCAAGCCTGTTTTGCAGGAAGAAAAGAAAACTCCTAGGTATATAAAGATGCTTCATTTATGAGACTATCTAGTAAGGAGAGAGACATGAGGAAATAGAGAAAGTATCAGTAATATTTTTCTTATTGTTTACCACTATCGAATATTATTTTGTCTTGTCAATCAGTGCTTGCAAGTAAAACCTCAATAGGAACAAAAATTCCTAAAACCATAGACGCTATGAACAAGATACCACACTGAGATGAAAAGGGCTGTTGTAGTGATTTTAATCATAGACATAATAAAAGTTGAAGGAAAGGAATCAACAAGCAGATGAGAGAAACATCCTTTGATAGGACTAATTTGACAAGTGTGAATTTTGTGGTTACTGTACTAAGTGGTACACCTAGGCACCCATTACAATAGTGGCTCACATAGCTACCTATTTACAATGGTGGCTCATTTAGGTACCTATCACAGTGATTCAAAAATTACCTAGTAGTGTTTTAAATACCTTGCAAAACAGGGGGATCTTCTTAGGGTTTCCTTTCTCCCCTTCTCAAGATCTAAAATCTGTATTTTTTCAGAGAAAGCATATTCTGTCACATCTAACATTTCCATTATAAATATTTAAATACTTCAGTACAATAGGATCAACCAGCCATAATCCTGGGATATTGAATGGCCAGGAATACAATCTTATGTATGAGCTTTGTACTACAGTAGTGCCTCATGAAAGAACAACACATACAATTTTTCTGGAATAGGAAAAGAGAAAGTGATATCTCTTTTCATGATGATAATTCTTGACAGAATAGCCATTTTATTAGTAAATGAATTCCTGGAGGGAAGAAGGATATTGGATCTCTGCACATTTATGTTGTTCATAGCATCCTCACTTACAGAATAAAACTTTGAAAAAAAAAAAAAACACAAACCACAAGAAGATATCACACCATGGCCATTTAATTTTTTTTTTTTTGCTAATACTCTAATTTTTCTGTCTGAAACTCCATAAAAAGGCAAAATGCAGAATTATTGGCAAGAAGTTTAAAATCATTTTCCCCTTTACTGCACCAAAATGAGATCTGGATGTAAATATAACTTATTCTTTCATATATTAACTTTAGAATGCCATTATACCCCAGCCACTCTCAGGGGAAACATGCACCAGAGATACAGTGCAGGAACACATTAAAGTTATTTTTGGTGTCCTAGTGGCTTCCAGATTTACATTCCATATTCCATAATGGGGAATCATAAATGCAATTATGTATTCCAAGCAGATCTGCCTTTGACTGCTGGTAAGAGTTGGTCCTCCGCAAAAACTAAGAGGATTTCCCCAAAAAAGTTTCACATAGTTTGGGAGTGTGTTGTGCTTTCTAGTCTGACTTTAATTTCTCTCTCATGGTCAAATTTTGAGATGCTTTCCATTTCTAGTGATGTTTTACAAAGTTTATATTCTTCCTAGCTGACAGTCTCACAATATCCTCTAAACTGTTCTAGCATCTCTTTTCCAGTCTGAACATTCATTCAGCATTATAGTATGAAATATGTTTTATTCTCCTGATGTAATTGTCATCACAGAGGTATATTGACTCATTCTGCTAACCTAGGTCTAGACCTAGAATCTTCTAGCATCTGTATAACCTTATCTAGACCTAGAATGATTTCAGCCTCTGAAACTTGCTGCTGAATAACCTCATTCCTTCCTAGTTCTTTCTGATTTCTGGCTGGTTCAACTCAGCTGTTCTGGCTCAAAACTTCTCTGAGTCAATCTGGCTTTTTTTTTTTTTTTTTTTTTTTTTTTTTTTTTTTTTTTTTTTTTGGCTTCTCCTGAATTTCTCTGCTTGGTTTTATACTAGCTTTGGCAATATGCTCTAATCTTCTAGCTGCTCATTCCCTGGCTCATTCTGTCTTCATCTGTGTCTAGCTTGTTCACTCTCTGCAGCCTGTCTCTGTAGAACTCTCCTAGTAAAACTGGCTCCTTTTTCCTTCTCAGCATTGCTTTCTTACGTAGCTTTTCTTTCCTCTCTCTTCTCCTGACAGTGTTGGGCATATCCTAGTCTGTCAAAATTTTCCCTGATTTGTCACTTTGTTTGCAACTCAATTAGACATCACTTCCTTCTACAAACTAACTTTACTTTCATTGTTTGGGATTACATGTGTATACTAAGGGTGTGTCTGTACTTCCGACATTAAAGGTGTGTGCCAAGGACTGAACCACAGCACAAATGGAAACAGCCCTTTTAAGTGAACAACACAACCTTGGGATTCAAGGTGTGATCAAGTATCCTGACACATTACAAACATTTTCCAAACATGTAAAATGTGCTGACATTGATTCCTTAAAATATAATCTGATGCATAAGAGTAAATAAAAAGTAAAGTTGAAACTTTCTAAAGCAATGTGGAAGATTTTATTGACCTTTCCTTTAGTGTTTCTATTCATCTATGCATATGCATATACATATAGAAGATATAGATAGATACATATCCTCTTTAGTAATGACAATTCACTAACTTTTTTATGAACAAACCAGACCCTGGAATGTCTGAATGCTTTCAAGATCTAGGATTCTGTAATCATTGAAAATTTGCAACAATATCATAAGGCAGTGCTATGGTTTGGTAAGTGTCCCTAAAGGACACTTGAACTACCACGTGGCACTATCAGGACATTAAGCAATATTTAGAGGGTATATCCTTGTGAGAGATCATTCGGTTATTGGAGGAATGCTTGTGAATTTGGGGCACCAATCTCTACTCCCGTCCTAATTTAACTTTCTGCTATTACTGAGTAGCTTGTTATGTTACAAATTCTCCAAATCTTTAAAGCAATACAGCAAGTCAGTGATGGTCTGGAACCTCTAAACCAATAAATCAATACAAGCTCTTTCTTGTATAACTTAATTGTTACAAAATTTGGTTATAATACCAAAGGACCAATTTTCCACATGCTCCTTCTTAAGACTGTTTGTGCATACTGTATTAAGAAATTAAATGACTTCTAATTTATTATTCCATAGAGCCATTTGGATCCCTGTCTTATTATGCTCATGCCATTATTAAAAGAGGTTGGCTGGTGGCAAAATCTTGATTTCAATAAGATAATGATATTATATTTCTTTTAGAATAGCACAAAAGATCTCAACCACATTCACTCATATTCTACCCTGAACTCCTTCTACATTCATCATTCTATCCATACCACCATTTCCAGTCATCTTTTTCTTATTTTAGAAGAAAGTATTCTTCAGCAGTTGTGCTGGTCCTCTGGATCTTATAATCCTTTGGCTTGCTCCTTTCAGATGTTCCCAGAAGCTTAGATATAAGGGTTGTGTTGAAACTGTATTAGCTGGATGTGCGCAGCTTGCATTGGGTATACTTGTGACTTTCTGTAATAATCTGTCTGTGCTTCAAAAAAAGGAAGCTTGTTTTACGGCTTGGTTAAAGCTACAATTATCTATGGATGTAAGGACAAGTATTTAGAACTCAATCAGAGCATATACAGTTCTCTAGTTCTATTACTGCTCCAGCCATGGGCAGTTGGTTAATTTTGCAGTTTCAGGAATGAATTTCTGCCTATTAAGCAGGCTTTAAGTCTAATGAGGTGGCTGTTGATTACCTCCAGGATATGTGGCACTGTTATACCTTTCAGAAAGTCTTGCCATTCTGGTAATTTTTATGGTTTATAGTTTGTGGTGGTTTGAATGTTAAAATATCAACAGAGGCTTATAAATTTGCATGCTTAGTCCCCAGTTAATTAAGTGTTTGGAAAGATTAGGAGGAATGTCATTATTGGAGTAGATGTATCCTTGGAGGAAATGTGTCACTGGGGGTGGGTGGGCTTTGAGGTTTCAAAAGTTCATACCAAGCCCAAACACACACCTCTCTCTCTCTTTCTCTTTCTCTTCTCTCTCTCTCTCTCTCTCTCTCTCTCTCTCTCTCTCTCTCTCTCTCTCTCTCTCTCTCTTTTCTCTCTTTCCCTCTCTCTCCTTCTCCCCCTCTCTTCTTTCTCTCTCTCTCTTTCTCTCATCTATGTATGTATGTATGTATGTATGTATGTATGTATCTATCTATCTATCTACCTACCTATCTATCTATCTATCTATCTATCTATCTATCTATCTATCTATCTATCATCTATTGATTATCTATCTTTCTTTACCTGCTATGTGTGGATCAGGATGTCAAGCTCTTAGCTACTGCTTCAGCAGCATACCTATCTTACTCCCCACATTTGCCCCACAATTATGATAATGGACTGAATCTCTGAAACTATAAGGAAGCACCAAATTAAATAGTTTATTTTTTACAAACGTTGCCTTAGTCATGGTGTATCTTCATAACAATAGAAACCCTAACTAAGACATGGAGATTATAGATGGATAGGAACATCAAATGCTTTGCTCCCTTGGTAGCTCTTTCTGATACTGTAAGAGAAAGTCAAACAGAAGAGACTTTGAAGTCAGATACAGCTTGATCATTCCAAGTTCTTTGTCTCAAGTGTGTGGTTACCTTTTGTAATAGGAGCTTACCTTCTTTATCCAGAAAGGCAGAAATCCATAGAGCAATTCATCATATATAGCCAATATAGGCAAAATAGTCTATATTGTTTTAGCAATATCTTGGGCTTCTTTGACCAAGAATTAGAAAGGAAGTTTACCAAGCCTGACAATGACTATTTTGGTAGAAATTTTTATTTTCATGGGACATTGTTATTGCAAGTGGTATACACACACACACACACACAAACACACTACAAGATGTCGCTTTTTTTATTATTTTAAGTACCACTCTGTTGTGTCCATCATGAAAGAAACATTTAATTTTCCAAGAAAGTAATACATGTGAAGAAAACAAGAACCTTGATTATTTTTTCATAAGGGAAGAAACACGGCTAACTATATGCATTTGTTCCTCTTATGTATTCTACAGTAAGGCCAATTGAAATGTAATCCAGCAAGATTCTCAAATCCCTGTGACACATCATTGATATATTTGCTGCTAGACAAGTGGACCATAGAAATATCTACTTTATCACCTACTTCTTCTCCAGGGTACTCCTGCAGTGTTGCTTCAGCAGTTTAAGGAATAATAGAAATGCCAGTCATAGAAATTGACAAGGTGTTTTTATGTATGGCAATAGAGACGATGGATGGCATCAGCTCTTGCACTTATTTAAACCCACATTTCATACTAAAACATGCATACATTGTATTAGAAAAAAAATATAGAAATCAAAGCAAAACACGACCATAACAGCTAGGTCTAACACCAGTCTGCCAGTCATAATCCACCTGCTGGCACAATAGTAGATCACATAAGTTTGTCTTCGGAATATTTTGGAAGACTCTTTACTGTAAAATGTCCTGTCCTGTATTATTTATATCATACCCAGAAATCCATCTTAATTATTATTTTTTGATGTTAATTTTCTTAAGAAAATAAGCTATCTAAAACAAACATAATGCTGCTTTGGCATTGCCAGTGGCCCTTTGAATGTACTGAGATAGGTCCAGACTACTTTTCTAGTATTCTGATTTAATTGGAACAATATATATGAAGTACTGCGTGAGTAGTTATTTATTTTAGACACTACATAAGTTTAGACTTGCTGACTCTAGAGCCTTTGTAATTATTATGGTCTTTCAACGTGGTCTATTAAGCATCTGTAATGAAATGCTTCCTATTACAGCTGATGTTTGCCACTGTTTCATTTTCTTTGAAATCACTAGCAAACAGCTCTGTTAAACTACTTTCTGTCTCTCTTGAACATCTCTCTTCCTTGTTCCGAAGTAACCACATTTTTCTATTTCATCATGTTTGTATTTGTTCATGCTTCATCTTCTTTTCTCTTTCCATTCAAGAACTTTGTCCAAGGGTAAAATTATCTTTTTCAGTGGCAGTTCTGTTTCTCATTTGTCTGACCTTTGCATATTACACCAGATTCAGTTTAATAACACCTGCTGAATGGGTACTTACCTATTTCTCTTTCCACCAGAGCTCAATTTGACTGTCAACTAGCTTCACTCCATGAAAGCATCTCGGAAAATTACCTTTTATTTCACTTATACAATAGTCTGTTTGCTAATAACCACAGAAACATCACAGGCTTGTGCTGTGGAAATTCATTGCCCACAAACTATACACACTTTGTAATTTCTTCCTCATTCTTATCCACATTTCTACGACCTCTCTCATCAGAAAGCTTTTTTGACTACATTGAACGGATCTGATTTCCAAGCATCCGGAATTATGTTTTAAAGAAAATATTTCAGTTTCTTTATACTATGTTCTCTCATAAACACACAGTGCCCAGATACACTATCCCTGTCTTTCAGGTAACAATACTTTAAAATCAGAAACCTTCCTTGGACAAGTCTCTTGATATTGTTCTGTGACAGCAAAATCAAATCGTGTAGCTACCATCTCTTAAAGCAATTCCTTAAACTTTTACTCAGATTCAACTACTGTATGTGATATTTTAAGGTCTGAAAAGATTATATTTCTCAGTTACATAGCTAGGGCTTATCACGTTGAGAAATAATTGAAACCATTCAAATTCTTCTACCATTTCTTCTGGATGAAAGAATTATTTTCATATCAGCAGTTTTATATTGGGTACATTCACAGAATTAACACACTAAAGACCAAGCTTGATTTGTTAAACTGCAAGAGTACCTTAGTGCTCTGTATTTTAAATTTGAATTCAAAGTGTGCTTCAATCAGGAGTTTGCCCTCATCTCTAAGTCTAAAATGAAACATCATTATACATTCAGGTAGGATGTGTTTTTGTTTTATCTATACAGAAGGGTGTGTAACACATAACACATAGTTATTCTAGCACCTTAAGACACCTTTCAATTCTCCCTACAAGGCAACATGTATATGAATATGGGGACAGTTCACAAGTAGAAAAAACATTACAATATCTAATATTCAGTGTGAAATTCATTTAGTATAAATATGAATTCTGTGAAAATTCTTTCTCCAAGTACTTAATATAAAATTAAAATAACCTATATTAAGCAACTATTTTTTCATCATTGTTTTTAAAATTTCTGCCCTAATATCCAGTTGATTCCAAGAACTGAGTTAAATGAAGATTAAGTTTACTATGTTTATACCTTGGCCCATTTCTATATCATCTAATCTTCAGAAAGACAATTATAACCCAAAGAAAAAATGTTCTTAGGGTATTTGGCTTGATATTTAAAATATTTATCTTTTATACTTTTCTAGGAAGATCACTTGAAACCTTTGTTATGTTACTGGATTTCTTTTAGATATCATAGCTTAAATTTGTTAATGACTGCATAAAACACTTCATGGAAGTTAAATTTTCGAAGCCATTGTCCTTATACTATCAAAAAAAGCAGTGAGAAAACTCACTTAGACAAATTTTGTTTAAAATGTTATTCATAATTTATGAGGATACCGTGTTTTGTTCAATTGCAAATATGATGACGAAAGATTGATTGTAAGAAGTACCAAAACAGATTTAATAATTAGAAAGTGATTTGTGATATGCCTTATGGTCTAAAGTCCCTTTCAATGTATAAAAATATTTGAAACTGAAATAAATTAAAATCATATTTTTTTATTTTTCTTGAAGTGTATTTTTATCTCAAATATTTACACATTATCATAATGACATCAAGATTAAGTTAGTTTATTTATTATGAAAATCCAGTGTGTTAACCCAGATTGCTAAACATTTTAGAGCTCATGTCTGACATTTTTATGTTTGAAGAATGTTTTTAACACTATACAATGATTTTTTGTTGTTGATCAGTTTTCTTTTGTCTAACTTCATTACAATAATTATTCAAAAATCAACTCTCAGATACTGGCAGGTCCAGTATTAAAATGATAAAACCTAACATCTAAGTAAACTGAAGACTATATTTTGCTTCCATTTTGGAGATTTTGAAAGTTTAAGAGACTAAGAGGTAATCAAGGTTTGAACTGATAGAATACAGGAGCAATAAAGGTAAATGAAACATTGTCCCAGCATAATATTGTATCTGGTTGGAATGTAGATAAATGGAAGCGTCAAGTAGCATCTTGTAAGAAATTTAACAACCATAAAACAAGATGTAAGTTGATAGTTTGAGGAGAAAGAGAAGGCACTGATAGAATGTCATTTTATGGTGTTTTCCTTTGAAGGATAAGATCACTCGAGAATGTTTAGAGTCAGAGGACAATCAATAAGATGAGACACTTTCACAAGTGTAATCAATGTTGGGCCAACATCACAGAGTAATAGGAGAGGTTAAAACCTGGAAGCTTAAGTGGAAAACTCTTACTTAGAAGAAGAATAGATTTTTATCTAAGAGGAGATAGAGGCAGTAGCAAAGTTTATTAGGTTAGGATTCTGTGCCATTTAGTTATCGTTCTAGTGCATCTTCAGAAATGAAAGTGAGCAGCTGATGGTAATGAGTCTCATATATAAGAAAGATATTGGTTAGCATATTAGATCCCAATGCAAGACTACATTCAGTGCACACATTTAGCTTTGCCATTTAAAATCCAGAGATCAAGTCTAAATACTCTAAAATTCACTTGCTTAAACTATTACACTAATTCTAATACCTCGAAATTATGCCACTATCATCAAAATGTAAATTTAGCATGCTAACAGCCCAGGAAGGTAACTGTTAACACTTAGTACTTGTTTTCTCTGAATCCCCATCTGTGGTTCCATCTCCAAGCAATCACTCACCTAATGATTTGCCTATACATCACATTTCTCATAAAACTGTGATTCAATATGTGGTCCTGTGTGATGTCCTCATTCACGCTGTGATTTTAAAATTTATTCATAATATAGTAGTATTCCATAGTATGAATAGACCATCTTTTTTTTTCTATTCATTCACCATTTGATGGACATTTAGGTTTATCTAGCATACACCTTTGCTACCAATATTGATATGAACATTTTAGACAAGTTTATAGAGACATGTACTCCATTTCCTTTTAAAATATCCTTAGGAGTAAATGGTAGTGTGTCATAGTAACTCTATCTAAAGGATTCTACTATTTACTCTAGAATAACTTCTTAAAGTACCTGAGAGTCATAGTCTTCATTTTAAAATATTAATTGTTCAAGTATCCATCTTCAACTGTATATAGAAAACATGAGTGAGTACTGCATTAAATTTTTATGGAACATGAGATGGTGCAATCATGACAGGAATACCCTAGATAAATGATGATCATAATTGACTCACCTATGGCTTCAAACTCACTAGAACTAGTAACAATTATGTCCTGTGTTGTATGCCTTCAACTTTACAGTAATAGTCAATATCATTACTTGTGCTTGTATAAATATTAATGTGAGAGTAACAAAAAGATAGAGTGAGAAAGTAAAACTGCAGTAGAAACATCAGTGAGAAGCACACATAAGTGACAGCCAGCACCACACTGCTTGAGCACTGCTTGCACACAATGTCCAATGACAACCATGGAGGGGAGAATAGGAAGGGAACAAGGTCTTCTAGGCAAAGCATGATGACACACAGAGGAAGTCATAGAGTCTGTGGTCTACCCAACTAAAAGCCAGATGAAGCCCTAGTACTCAGAGAGAAAACACATACAAGTCCCATTATCTAACCCAACTCTTTGCAAATGGAGAAAAAAAAGCAGTTGTCTCCAATGGAGTCTCACGAGGTACATAAACCACACTTAATGACAGGCTCTTGGAATCAAAGGAAGGAGAAATCATGAACAGGATATATTATGTGAGAAAATATATTTCAATAAATGGAAAAGAAATAAAATACTATACAAATAGTGGACATTCCATAAACGACCAGAGTCCTTAATTTTTTCTTTTTTTTTCTTGGATATTTTATTTACATTTCAGATGATCGCCCCTTACCCCATTTCCCCCTCCTTCCCAGGAACCCCCTATCCTTTCCCCCCTCCTCCTGCTTCTATAAGGGTGTGCCCCCACCTACCTTCCCACACCTCACCTCCCCACCCTCGAATTCCTCCACACACGACGTCCAGCCTTCATGGCACCAAGGATCTCTTCTCCCACCTATACCTCCCTTGCATATATAGCTAGAGCCATGGGTCCCTCCCTAAGCACTCCCAGGCTGCTCATTTAGAATCTGGGGGCTCTGGTTGGTTGGTATTGTTGCTCTCCTCATGGGGTTGCCAACCCTTTCAACTCCTTCAGTCTTCACTCTAACTCCTCCATTGGGAACCACATGATCAGTTTAATGGTTAACTGTGAGCATCTGCCTCTGAATATGTCAGACTCTTGCAGACTTCTAAGGAGACAGCTATGTCAGGCTCCTGTCAGCATGCACCTCCTGACATCCATATCAGCATCTACCTTGGTGACTGCACATGGGATGGATACCCAGGTGGAATGGTCTGTAGACGGCCCCTCCTTCAGTTTCTGTCCTGCACTTTGTATCTATATTTGCTCCCTTGAGTATTTTGTTACTCCTTCTAAGAAGGACTGAAACCCCCCCACTTGGTCTTCATTCTTCATGAGCTTTATGTGGTCTGTGAGTTGAATCTTGGGTATTTCAAGCTTCTGGGCTAAAATCCAATAATCAGTGAGTGAATACCATGTGAGTTCTTTTGGATTAGGTTACTTTGCTCAGGATGATATTTTCTAGTTTCATCCATTTACATAAGAATTTATCGAATTCATTATTTTTAGTAGCTGAGTAATATTCCATTATGTAAATGTACCACATTTTTTGTATCCATTCCTCTTTTGAAGGACATCTGGGTTCTTTCCAGCTTCTGGCTATTATAAATAAAGCTGCTATGAACATAGTGGAGCATGTGTCCTTGCTATATGTTAGAGCATCTCCTTGGTATATGCCTAGGAGTGGTATAGCTAACCACCAGAGTCATTTAAGCCAGCAGTTTTCAATCTATGTATCAAATAACAAGTCTCTTGAGACTTTGTTATAGCTTCAATGATTAATATTGATTGTCAACTTGAAATAACTATGAAAAACAACCTTTGAGCATTTATGCAAAGGATTTTTTATAGATTGTGGTTTATTAGTGTAGGAAGATCCATCCTAAATGTGGCTGGCTCAATTATATGTATAGAGTGTTTATGGTTTATATATGGTTAGTCCAGGAGTGACACTATTTGGAGATATGCCCTTGTTAGAGTATGTTTGTCACTATGGGCATGAGCTTTAAGACCCTCATCCTATCTCCCTGGAAGAGAGATAGGCTTCTTCTGTTTGCCTTTAGAACAAGAAGTAGAACTCTCAGCTCCTCCTACCTGCACCATGCCTGCCATGGATTCTGCCATGCTCCTGCTTTGATGATAATTGACTGAACCTATGAACCTGTAAGTTAGCCTCAATTAAATGTTGTCCTTATAATAATTGCCTTGGTGATGGTGTCTGTTCAAAGCAGTAGAATCCTAACTAGGACAGACATTTGTACCAGGTTCTGGAGTATTGCTATGATAGATCTAACAATGCTTTTGTTTGGAAGAATGTGGACGTTGGCACTTTGAATTTGGAAAATACAAAGCTAAATGTACAAAGCATTACATTTGGCATGTGAAATAAAGAACTCCACAAAGAAAATGTTGATGTCTACTAAAATCTCCTAGTGCTCTAGGCCCAGCCATAGGGGCAATGAAGCTTGCTAGGTCAATATCATCAGTTCTACTGTCCTACTATAACACATCTTTTTCAGGATACTTAAGACACGGACACAGGTCATGATATAAAAACTGCATGTGACAGGTTCAGCAAATGTCACACTATGTGAATGAGTCAAAAGCTTACATGTGAATTAAAAATGCTATTTTGGAGGGAGAAGAGGAGTTGGTGAAGATGGTAAAAATTCCTCACATGTGGGGACTTTATATCCCACTATCTTGTGTTAAGTGAGCATTCTAGCCTTTGTCCCTTTTACCTATACCCACAGTCCTTTCTGAAAGATGATTTATTAAACACTGAGTTGATTCTCCTAATCTCTTTAATTTGTTCATACAGAATGGTGGTCTTGTTTCTCATAATCAGGACAACAAAAACGTTTGGAGACCACAGACACATAAAAGCCCTTGTAAAATGAGTCACTCTGGAAGAAAAATGAAGGCCAGCTGTACCAGTCTATATTTAGATGAGTCAAAATCCTTTTGAAGTAAAAGAGAAAACGTCATTATTACATAGGTAGCAGGTATAAATCAGGATTTCTCCATCAAGGCTACAATTGGTTTTTCTATCTTAACGTCTGTCATGCTAGTCCAGGTCAGCTTGAATGAGGGGTATCATGAGATATAATACACCTGTAATAATAAATAGAACTACCCTAAAAATATCTGAAAGATCAGTTATTACCTGATTTCTCCTACAATGTTTAGCCCAGTCCACCTTCTATATCCTTAGAGTTCTTGACCAAAAGTGAGGCTTGTCATTTTTGCATTCCTATTTCTCTCCCCATAGCAGTTCTGGAACATATTGACTATATATATTTTCTATTTTATGATTGTTATTATTACACATGACTGCATGCCTACTGTGTAAAAGATGCTCAATGAATATGGTTAATTAAATTAATAAGGAACATTAAAATGTGGATTAAACTGACACATTTTAAGTTTGAAAGCTAGCACGAACCATTGCAAAATGAATAGATATGAACAGACTGTATAAAATACTATTGTTTTATTTCATGTGGGATTCAGATTATAGGACATAGGCAGGAGAGGAAAGAGATCAATATATTTGCCTAATGGTATCCATGGTGCTATTTGTTGTATTCTGTTCTATATTTTCTTTCTGTGGAATGTGCTTGTCTCCCATTAGTGCTTCATGAATTAACCATAACTGCCACCAATGTAATTAAAATATTGATTGCCAAAAGGAACTGAGGATTCAGCATTAATTCATTCAGCAGAAACGTATTGAGCTCTATTATATTCTGTAGACTCCAGGAAAAAAATATATATGTATACCTCCAGTAATAATTTTGGTGCACTAACTTATGGGTAGAATTGAATTATGAAATAAAATTCAAAATTCACCAGATACACTCTCTTTTCTGCTAACCCTAACTCTAAGCATTACTGATTTGCTAGGCTATTTAGCAAAGACTGAGACTGTGTGTTTGTTAGGTCAGCATCTCTTCTATATTACCCCAGAGACCTCTCTTGACTCTGGTGCTGGGTTATATTCAATGAACCGATGTTATGCCTCTGCTCATTCTGGGATTATTCTTTATAACCTAAATAATCTTCATACTATTAGTACTATTCATCTTCTTTTTTCAATGTAGATGAAGACTGGAACATCTTAGAGGCCAATAGTAACCATTAGGACTTCTATCGTTTCTGGAACATATCACCATCACAGAAGGAACCCTGAGACTAGAAAAGCAAGTGATTGGAAGAAAAGGCATTACAGAGAGAAGATACAGGATGTAGACTCAAGAAAGAGTTGTATGCTTCAGGCTTTTCTAGATGAACTCAATATTAAACCTGGGAGATTTGGTTTCAGTTTGCATTGTAGTGAAGGTGACTTGAAAGGAATACTTCAGGTATTTTATTCTTACCAGGTTGAAGTTAGAAGGTCAGATATGTCTTTCACTTAATTTATATGGTGGATAACATTTTTCAATTTACATATGGTGAACCACTTTTGCATGGCTGGGATGAAGCATACATGATCATGGTGGATGATCTCTTTGATATGTAATTCAATTCATTTGCAAGTATTTATCAAGTATTTTCGTATCTATGTTTGTAAGGGAAATTACTCTGTAATTCTCTTTCTTTGTTGGATCTTTAGGTTGTTTAGGCATCAAAATAAGTGTACCCTCATACAATGAATTGGACAATGTTCTTTCTCTTTTTCTTTTGTAGATTAGTTTGAGGATTATTGGCATTAACATTTCTTTGAAGATCTTTTAGAATACTGTGCTAAACTCATCTGACCCTGGGCCTTTTTTGGGTTGGGATAGTTGAATAAGTGTTTCTATTTCTCTTAAAACAATTATTAATAAATAGGATGTCATGAAATTGAGAAGCTTCTGAACAGCAAAGGGTACTAACATTTGAAAAAATACATCCTACAGAATGGGAGAATATTTTTAACAACTACAAATCTGATTGATGGCGAATACTCAATATATATAAAGACCTCAAAATAACTAAACAACAAATCTGATTAAAAGTGAGGTACAGATCTACCCAGAGAATTCACAGGAGAGGAAATTCAAATGGCTTAGAACCAGTTAAAGAAATGTTCAAAATCTTTAGCCACCAGGAAAATACAAATCAAAACTACTTTGAGATTTTAACTTGTACCTGTCAGAAGGACTAAGTTCAGCAAAAAAAGTGACATCTTATGGTGGCAAGGATGTGGAGTAAGAGAAACACTCATCCATTGCTGATGTGAGTGTAAACATATACAGCCACTTTGAAAATCAATGTAGCAGTTCATCAGGAAGATGGAAATAAATCAACCTGAAAGTCTAGGATGGATGCATGTACATACTTACATATGTGTGTATATATGGCATCTTGTCCTTCCACAAGGACACTTGCTCAATCATGTTCATTGCTGTTCTATTAATAATACCCAGAAATTTAAAATAAACTTCATATCCCTCAACAGAAAATGGATAAAGAAAATGTGTTACATTTACACAATGGAGTATTTTTCATCCATTAAAGAAAAAAAATAACATTGTGAAATTTGCAAGAAAATGATGGAACTAAAAAAAAAACAAATCATCCTGAAAGAGATAATCCAAACTTAAAAGGACAGATATGTAGTTTTCACATATATGTGAATATTAGCTGTTAAATCACTGATAACCAAGCTACAATCCGTAGAACCACCAAGGTTTGATATAGAGTAAGGGACTAAAGGAGACAGGTATTTTCATGAAAATAGAGTAGGTAATTATGAATGGATGGGGAAACTAGAACAGGATGCTCAAGTGGTGATTGAGAAGGAAAGAGGTTGTGTGGGAGGGAACTCAGGGAGAGGCAGCTAAAATAAATGGGAATTTTGAAGTGTACATTTACACAATGGAGTATTAGTCAGCCTTTAAAGAAAATAAAAATAGCATTATGAAATTTGCAGGTAAATAGATGGAATTAGACAAAAATATTACTTCAAGTGAGGTATCTTAGACCCAGAAAGACTGATCTGAAATGTGTTGGCTTTTCTGTGGGTATTTGCTGCTAAGTCGCGTTATGGCTTTCATGTGAAATATTTTTGAATATATTAACAAAGCACTTTGCTTCTACCACTACTATGGCTAAGAATGTTGTCAGGAGGCTTCTGAAGCCTTCAGCAGATATTTCTACACTCTGCTATGGCCCACCTATCTGATGCCCCTATTTATACATTTGAGGAGTCTTGATTTGTGATGTTTGTTCTGGTACTATGAAAGTGTCTTGAAACTGCAACCGTATTGGAACCAGGTATTTGATGGAATGTAAATTTGTGTTTACAAACCATGATCACCCATAGTTAACACTGAAAAAATTAAACGCCAACTAATTTACAACCCATTCCTATTATCAAACAAGTCCCCATTTCTGACGAATGTATGTTAACTGCATGAGTTTTCCCTCCATTCCTCATAGCATGAGGTATTTTCTCACCTGTGCACACGGTTTAAAATACCCACAAAGGCTAGAATTTATTGAGAACACATAACATGACAGGCCCAGGGATAATCTTTTCAATAACATAATGAGCTTGACAATTTTGTTAAAACTTACCTTTCACATGAACTTTTATGTCACCTGTCAGTATCAAATACCTTAACTCTAGGATTCACAGCAGTAAACATGATCTATAGCTAAAAACTTGCTGCCAGTCACAATCTCAGTTATTGTTCCTATTACTAAGTACCTTGATACTTCTCCTAGGAGAAGCCAAATGGTCTTTTGAGTCTTTCCCCTTGGAAATATCTAGAGGCAGAATAGTACACTGTATATGCAATATAAAGTGAAACCCAGGAAATCTTCGGTAACACATAAGTCCAACCCATAGATAAAAAATGTGATACTTAAATATTAAGTTATAAAAAATATGATATGCCATTTGAGCTCAAAGGTATTGAGTCCTGATATTGAGTTGAAACTCTTAAATGCAGTATTATGAACAGCAGTCATAGTGTTGGCTGTGGGTGGTCAGGGAATGAAAGCTTTATATGATATGTGTGTATGTATGTTTGTGTGTATGTGTGTATGTATGTATGTATGTATGTATAGCCTTGAATCTATTAGGACTACTCTTATAGCTGTGTGTTTAAGGCTGACCACTTGGAGTTACATAATCTATCAAAGGATTGATCCCAGAGAAGACTAACTATCATTCTGCCTGAGCTTTTCATCACCTATAGCTTTTCATCTATCGTGGAGCAATTTTCCCATCCACACTGGTATATCAACTGAGGTTATCACTGTGGTATTCTTGTATGGGTAACCATATGGTTGAGATCAAGTGGGTACTACTTTCCTACTATATGCAGAAGACATTATCTTCTAAGGCCAATATTTTGGCCCTCTCATTCTGACAATATTTCTGTTCCTTCTTCTGCAGTCTTCCCTAAGGCTTAGGTATAGGAGTTGTTTTGATTGTGAATGTTATCAACTGAGTTTGGGCATATCATAGTCAGTTTGCTGCATTTTACTAATTGTAGAACACTTATTGTTTTTATCTGTTGCAAAAAGTAAAGTTTCTTTGGTGAGGGATAAAAACTGCAAGTAATGTGTATAAAGATAAATATTTAGAATGCAGTTAGATATTTTACTAGTTTAGGAAAGTGGATGTAGTGGATTGTCTCTCCTCTAGGGCTCACATCCTCTCCAGCAATGTGCAGGTGATTAGCATTACACTATTAAGAATAAATGCCATCCTAGTATAAGGGCCTTGATTCCAATTAGATAGCTGTTCTTTGTCACCAAGATATAAGAGATGCTATTGTACCACTGCTGTTGTATTAACATGTAACAGCTTTTCACATGTCATTTGTTTTAGTTTAATTCTTTTTAGCATTGGTCTTTTCTCTCACTCATGTGAGAGCTTATTAAGACAAGATCTGCAATTTTTCTCACTGTTTTAACTCCATTATATATGTAAGTGGTTTTAACTGATAATTTCATATGATAATTTAACACCTAAAGCCACCAAACTAGTGAATAGTTACCTTTAAGAGTTGCTTTCTCAAATTTAGATTACCTTTGACTCTCCATGTTTTATTTTGCAGGGCCAAATATTTTACGTATATTTAATATATACATAACACTGTATGAAACAATGAATGAACTCTCTTTCTCTCTTTCCATCTCTCTCTCTCTCTTTCTCTCTCTCTCTCCCCCCTCTCTCTCTCTTTCTCTCTCTCTCTCTCTCTCTCTCTCTCTCTCTCTCTCTCTCTCTCTCTCTCTCTCTCTCTCTGTGTGTGTGTGTGTTCATGTGTGTGTGTGTTCCATATTGCTTATACTTATTAACTTGAGGCTGTCTTTGTGGATATGCGGCTGTGATGCAAATATTCATTATCACTCATGTGATTTCTAAAAGGCATGTTAAACATCTGTGTGTTACTACAGACACAGCTCTGTCAGTGTTTGATGCAAGCTATAGAAGCACTGGCATCCAAAAGAAGCCCTGGCTAAGTTCACAGGATGCTGGGGCTTTTGACAGTGATAGAATCAGAATGACAATGAAGCAAAAACTGGACTAGCAGTAAAGGGGAGAAACAGAACCCCAAAAATGCAGTTTCAGTTTCTTTTTTATCACTAAGAAGGAAGTGTTATATAGGACACCAGAACTGGTGCATTTCAAAGTGGCATCTGTATTCACTCTACTGCTGCCAAGATATAGGACCTCAGAGTAGAAACATGCCTGGGAATTCAAATTGTTTCTCAGCCATTCATGAAACCAAGCCAATTTGCTGACAATAAATTCACCAAATCAAATTACTGAAATTCACGTTGCAACATGGTAATGCTGCCAGCCCCCATCTTACTGGTAAACACTTTGCTAAAATGAGTGACTTAGCAAATAAATGAAATTTGGTAATTTTAATTTTGGCAAATAAAGAGAGTAAGTGCTTTAATAAGGACAACACAAGAGCTCAATAAGTTATCAGATATACATCACTGCTAATAATATACTATTTTATAAACATTGCATTTTAAATTATAACAACAATTTTAACTATTTGTATTTACTCTTTGAACATGCAAATTTCAGGTTTTGTAAGGAGAGTATCCATACATATGAGATATTTTCAAGTTGGGGCGGTTAACCAAACTGAACAAAATTTATGGTTCTGCAATCAAAGACAACACTAGAGTTTGTTTGGCAACTTTGGGTGGTGATTCTAGTTCATCTGTTATTTAGATTTTTTTTTTTTTTTTTTTTGCTACGGATTATTACATAAAATGGTTTCTCTAGTCACACTGCTCAGTTGATTTCAATTCATAGAGTCAACAATAGTTACCCTTTATGCCACCCAAATCTGGCTCTATTAAACACTTTGAACTTTCATTATTAAGTCTTTCTCCTAATAGTCAACAACTCAATGTATTTCAATGTTTGTTGTTAGAAACCAGTTTTCAACATTTCATAACAAGTGTGATTCAGCTACTCTAGTTCGAATCTCGAAGCTCTAGGATGTTAATTTTGTACTTTACAAATTTAATCATATCAACGAAAATATGCTATTTAGGAAAATTAGCTGTAATTTTAAGCTAAATTTATAATTATTGATTACAAGAAAATATGGATATACCTATAATAGATGAGTATATGTATGTTTTTTTACACATACTATTCTGTACCACTCTTAAATGCTCTAACAAACAAATCATTTTTCAGCATTTTTGAGAATAAGTACATTTGGTGAACTTCAAAAGATCACTCATTTACCACCTAACATGACATATTGCAGACATGAGATTAGTCTCAGCATTTAAGAACACGTTTGTCTTGCAGAGCTCCAAGTTCAGTTCCCAACATCCTGTTGTGGCTTGTCTTGTCTTGGAAGCCAGGTGGACTAAAGGAGACAGAGCAACAAGGGAAGAAAATTTATCTGGGGAAAATGAAGAAGATTGTCAACTAGCATAAAATTCCAGAGAAGTGAGCATGAGAATTCTTTAAGCCACTAGTGTATGCTTTCAATAGGGATTTTGGGTTTTCTCTGCCAGATATTTCCTCTGGGAAATGCTGCCTTCCACGAGCCAAAGCAAAGGGACTGGCAAGTAATGGATTAGAATACCCAAAGCTGTTACTTAAAAGAAACTTTTTCTTTTTTTAATGATTGTCTTAGGTATTTTGTTGAAGTGATATTAAGATGGCCAACATACATCTTCAGATAAAGTTCAGGAAGCCTACTGGCCATCAAAAATATCATAAAATAATAATGGTCAATAGAGAGATGTTACTGATACACCAAGTTAAAAACTGAGCTGTTTCCAGTTACTGGATAATCTGAATATTTTATAACACTTTCCCTGTAACTCTTGCACAGTGAGAGATGAAGAAGATACTGAGAATACAGAGAAGCTAAAAAGTTTTCTCTAAGATGGATAAGAAGGATATACACATTGTTTAAATTTGAGAAAAGATGCAGAATTTTAATTTGGATCATAGGAGAAATGCAACCACTTGACTTCCTCTCAGCATCATTTTTATTGGCAAATTAATGTGCTATATAATATAGCAATTTTAATATTTCATAATAATTAGCATCTTTTTATTGCACATATTAACATGTGTTTGTAAGTAAAATATCTACATTGTCACAATGTGTTTCCACCCAAATACTTAAACATAGTCGTACGCATAAAAGTATATATTCTGACTAATTTAAAAAAAAAAAAGCTTCCTAATGGAATCAGATAATTTTTAATCTATGTCTTTGTAGAGCAGCATGGGTTTATATCCATAGCCTTTTCTTCACAGTTGCTGAATGATGTTCAGTGCCTATGAGCTCAATTATATGGACATATAAATTAACTTCATCCTGTGAGAGAGAAATCAAAGAACAAAGTAAACAGATTCCCAGAGGTGCATAGCAGCAGAGTACTTCGTACCAAGTCCTTTCAAAAATACGGCAGGCCTGTGTGCCAACATGAGTATGTCTCTTTTTCTGAAAACATCCATACAAACAACGTGTCTTTGAGGGAGTTTATCTCCCTCCCTCACCTAGGCTTACATGATTCTATAAAATTTGAATTTTTATTATCTCAATATCATTTTCATGACTACAAAATGCTAACATTGTCTTCATGTAAAGATGACTACAAATTACATAATGTTGAAACCTTTTCCCTATAATACAGCACAGAGTTTTTCAAATGATAATACCCACTGTAGTCAAGATAGAGGGAAATGAATAGAGATTCATGTACTACAAGTATATTATAAATCAAGAAATTTCAAATATCTTCAGATATGTAACCCTAAATATCCTACTTCTAATTTTTACTTAGGAAACAACCTTGACTACAGAATTTGATTTCTTCCATCACATAATTTGTAATAAAAAATTATAAAGAAGTCTCTCATCACATTGTAAGAACAAATTGTTGGTAATGTCCTCAACAACACAGAAAGAAAAGAAAAGAAAAGAAAAGAAAAGAAAAGAAAATGCCTTTTAATCTATAAAGAAAACAGTCTGAAGGTTAGTTAATAATGTGAATTTGCTTTTAATATAATTTTTGCATTAGATTTTCTATAATAAATATAATGATTTATCAATATCTATATACATATGCTTTTGACTATAAGAACATTTACATACCCATCTTTGGCAATGTGGTTCAAACTTTTCTATTTCATCTCTGTGGCAGTAGCTCTCTGTGGTCCCCACTAAACTGCTGGCCAGAGCACTCTCTCCTTATCTGCAGTTTGTTATGTTTTCACAGCTGTTAACCTTCCTCTTGCATTGTCTTTGGGAAGCCATTCCATAGCACCTCTACAATTTGTTGTGCCTTATTTCTCTCCCACCCCATGCCATTTAAATGGTTTTCCCTATTTTGTAAGTCTGATTCTCTATCCTATAGTGTCTCTTCAAATGATTGCTTTGTCCTGCCAGGGAGCTTTGATTATCTACTTTGGAGACGTCATTGAGTCCAGTTTGTTCTTCTGAGTAGTTCATTTTCACTGAGTATCATTGACTTCTCACTCATACTGATTGAAAACAATTACCAGTGAGGACTGTTTTATGTTTTATGCATGGGATGGCATCAGAAATTCTCAAAACATCTCTTCATTTCCATCTCCAGACTCCACAGTTCTGCAGGTCTTGCCTTCTTTGCTTGTTTTCAGCAGCATGTGCTTATGGAATTTACTTTTTTTTTTTCATTTCTTATGCTCTTTTCCTCACTAAGATGATATTTCTAAGTTGAACACAGTTCTGATTTGTGGAAATATAGACAAAGGACATCAGTGTCAACTTTTCCTCTTCATATACCAAAAAGAACAGCTTGTTTATTTTATGTTTGCTTGTTAAATAAGCACAGGTGACAGCTTGTTCTTACCAATTAGTTGGAGAAGTTGATATCTGCATATAGATTGTTTAAAAATAAATAAATAAAAGTGCAGTTTGCCTGTTACACAGCAACACTGGAAAATTTGAAGATTTGGACCACACAGATAAGCTGAAACATCAGAGAATAATTAAAAAAAAACAACTATATATTAATTCTTTGTTTTGTTCTCTTTGTTTTTATTTTAATAACTTCTGCTCTGATATTTTACTCTTTCTTACTGTCTATTGAATTTAGGTTTAGATTTTCCCCTAATTCTCGAGTTTTGCCATAAATTATTTATTTGTTTTCTTTCTGAATTTGTTCACATTTATGAAACAGTGGAATGGAACTTTATTGGAATTGCTTTGAATCTATACATTTAGTTGGCAAGCTTTGACATCTCAACTTTGTTGAGACTTCTGATCCTCAATCCTGGAACATATTCATATAGACTGTTCCTTGATTTATCAAGGTTTTGTAGTTTTCCCTACATAAGATCATATCTATACTTTCTGAATTTAGTACATATCTTTTTCTGTTAGTATTATGTGTATGTCATACTTTCAATTTCCACTGGGTGAGTCTTCATGAGCTTGAAGGGGATGTGCATTCCACCGTTAATAAGCATTGCGTGTCTTTCATGTAGATTATCCCTAAGTGCTGTTCATGTTAATTTATTTTCTATAGGCTTTGCTTATCAGTTCCTAGGAGATGATACTGGCATCACTGACACTTGCTGGTTTCTCCTGTGCAGTCTATTCATGGTTGCCTCATGTGCTTCATTAACTAATTCATTACATATTAAAAATTGTTATGTTGGCGAGAGAATATTGCAGATGCACCTATGTAGAAACTACCAAATTAGTATAGGGGTGCTATGGCGATGGCTAAGGAGAAGCCCTTCTCTGAGATGAAAAACACTAGTGTCAATAGCAAAGAAAGAGGAAGGAAAAGATGAGGGGAGTTCCAGTGTTCTTCTAGAGGGTTCAGCCTTTGTTATAGCCTGCTATCCTGCCAGTGTGACTGGCTAGAACTGCAGAAAGTCAGAACCATGGCTTAACACAGAGAGCTACAGCATCCATGTGGAGGACAGATGAGAATATGTGGGAGTCTGTTCTCAATTCTATTCAATGAGTTTCAAGAACGGAACTCTGGGTGTCAGGCTTGGAAGCAAGTGCCATTACCCACTGAGCCATCTTGCTGGTCCTCCTCTTTCCTTTTCATTGTGGAGGTTTTTCTGTGGACATGTCATTAAACTCCCTAACTCTTGTTTTGATTGTATCTAGTCTAGTGACGCACTCATTATAGACATCCTAAGTTTCTGTTCTTGTCACTTGTTTTATTATTTGTTTTGTTTGGGCATCTCACTACGCAGGTCAAGCTTCTTTCAAATCTAGGATCCTCCTGCCTTAGCCTCTCAGGTGGTACAATCACAGCAGTGTACTACCATACCTAGCACTTTAAATATGGTCATTAATTCTTGCATTCCCCCATTATCTGGTTATGAGTTTCCATATCTCTGTGACATATCCATGTATTCTTTGTATGCTATGTAATTCTTGCATTAGTGTCTGTATTGATTGTAACAGATATATTTCCTATATAGAATTTCAAATTCTGTGTAAGATCTAAGTCTGGTAATAATGTTGGTTTTCTCTTTAAATTTCACTGTCTCTTGAATTTTAAATATTTTTGTTGGTTTTTTAAATTAAATTTAATTCTTGAGAAAAATGTAAGTACTTAGAGTTATAATTTTACTTTAGACTGTTCTCATATCTCGAAGTTTTGCTATAATGTTTTCATTTCATAAATCTCAGAATTGTTGGTTTTTTCTGATTCTTTCTGACATTTGTCATTCAGAATACGTGTAATCCCAAGAAGCATGATATGATCTTGACTGATGGTATAAGTTTATGTTTAGCAGAAATAAATGTGATTACTTTTATTTTTCCTGATTAGTTGAGATTTGTTTGTGTCCTAGTGTGTGGTCTATTTTAGAGAAACTTGCATGCATTCCAGAGTAGAATATATATTATTTGGCATTTGGATGCATTATTCTGTAGATATCTATTATTAGCATTCTATAGATATGTTAGATCCATTTGATGTATAATGCTGTTTAAATGTTACATTTCACATTTTATTTTTGTTCTAATGACATATTTATTGAAGAAAGCGGAGTTAATCTGTATCACTAAATCCAATAGTATGCTTATAATGAAATGATGAGCCAGAGATTGATGCTTATATGTTTAAGTTTATGATGTTGTCTTGGTTAATTGTTCTCTTTGATCCACAAAGTGTCTTTTCACTCTTCTGATTAATTTTAGCTTGATGTCTATTTTGTCATACGTTAAGATGGTGATACCTGCTTTTACCTAGTCATATCATCTTGGAATACATTGTTACTTCCTTCCATTGTAAAGTGGCACCTGCTCTTTAAATTAAGATAAGTGCAATTATATAAGCAAGAGCCAATGTGGAACTAAAGGAAGAGAAAGGTAAAGATGATAAGTAAAGAGTTTAGTGAACAAAATCTGTAAATCTTATACAGTAATGGAGTTGCCAAATAAAGAATTGGTATGATTTTTCCTTACAGAAATCAGAAATCAGGTTTATAAAAAATAACTATCATCATCTAAGATGGGGAGAGAAATGATCTTCAGTTAGTTTGTATATTAGTGTACAGATAATGTGTTTATAAGTTTAAAAGGTTTTGGAAGTATTTATGAGTTGGATCTAGAAAAAAAATGTGAAAGTATTAAAATTTCATAGATTATAACCTTTGACATTAAGAAGCATGATAGAAGCCGGGCGGTGGTGGCGCACGCCTTTAATCCCAGCACTTGGGAGGCAGAGGCAGGCGGATTTCTGAGTTCGAGGCCAGCCTGGTCTACAGAGTGAGTTCTAGGACAGCCAAGGCCACACAGAGAAAACCTGTCTCGAAAAACAAACAAAACAAAACAAAACAAAAAAAGAAGCACGATAGAGAGACGCATTCAAGCTTGTGAATATACTGAAGTGGTTTGAGGGAGAATCATGGCCCAGTTTTTCTAAGATTCTCACAGCAATACATTCAAGAACCTTACATTAGTTTAGTCATGACATGATGCACTTCAAATAGCCCAAATGAAACAATAATGACTCTAGTTAAATAAGAAGCTTGTTAAATTGAAAACACCAAAGCAAATTGGATGTGGTTCTCAATGACCTAGCTATGATTTAAGCAGTAAGTTTTATTCATATTCCCAGAAGGTGCTTATGCTGTACGTAAATAAAAAGGTGCTAAGAAAAAATAGCTTCAATGTTTTTATCTAACGTAAAGAATTGACCTCCATTTTTGTAAATTTTATGTAAAGACAAAATAGGTGTCCAAATTTTCTTAAATTATACAAAGTGAAAATGTAAACTAAGAGAAGAATGAGTCACATCACTGTAATGTGATATTTGTAACAGGAAAGTAATGCCCTGAAATGCTACCAGAAAGAAAACATTAGCATATTTCCTGCAGACGGTAAAGAAAGCCAGTTAATTTTGTCTGGTACTTATGCTTAGAAATATTGATTCATCATTCCAGTCAGTGATATAGAACTATAATTGCAGTGCAAAGAAACTTATCATCCTAAAACAAAAGATAACAAGTATACGAAGCATGGAAATAGAATGAAGAATGATAAATAGAAAACAAATTTACAGTTTAAATCATAAAATCTCTACTAAAAACCCAAGATTCACCTATTGTGGCTGTGTGGTTTTGAAGGCTTTTATATTATTGTTTTCTTTCAGGAACTCTGAGTTAGAATGTAACTATTATTGTTGTAAGTTTGCAAAGCAGCTTATATAATAATAATAATAATAAAAAAAATAATAATACCATTAGTAAATAAATCTGGTGATTAATTGCAATCTTCAAGTTTTAACATATCTCCATACTCCTATCTTCTGGTGATATGCTCTTAGTATACATGGAGCTTGAGTCCTATAAATTATTTAGCCAGGGGATTATTAGCATATTTGACAGAAACAGTTTTGAAAATTACTTGCAGATTGATATTTATGTATTTTTACTTTGACACCTCTGTGAAAACATGTACATACTAGTCTAGAAAGAGATAGATGAAAGGGGCTGGGGAGACGATTGAGTGAATGAATTGCTTGCCATGCAGATAAAGTCTAGAATTCAAACCCCTATATCCCATGAAATGCCACTATCTCCAGAGAATGATTTGCAGATTTTCTCCTCCTGGCTTCTTGCTCACTATTTCTTCGTCTCAGTCCCCAATTCCCAAAGGCATTCCCTGGGAACTTACTGGTCAGTTCTGCCAGAGAACTAAGTAGGCCAGCAAGGCAGACAGGTGAGCTTTAGGTCTTCACTCTTCCTCCTTTGCTCCAAATTCAGACTCAAGTTTCACTCCCAGCACCATGATACACTATCTGCTATGGTCCTTATTCACTCACTGCTCCCATGCCCAGAACACTAAGCAGATCCTGGTGTGACACTCCGTTTTTGTTCCTCCTCTGGATTCCCTTCACAATCCCCTTCTAGTACTCCTCTATTTCATACTATCAGCTGTCAATACCTAGAAATATATTGTACTCAGGAAACTCTGTAGCTACCCCTAGAATGACTCAAGAAACAAAATCAGGGAAAGAATTCCAAATTAACAGAAACTTGGAAATGAAACAAAACAAAACAAAAACATTAGGAACTCGATCAGGAATCTCAGAGGCAAGCCTCCTGAACCGTATATAAGATATAGAAGAGAGACTCACATCATCTATGACAACATAGAAGAAATGGACACATTACCCAAAGAAATCACTAATTGTAAAGAAGCCAGGCACAAAACACCCAGAATTTCTGGGACACTATGTAAAGAATAATAAGAGGAGAAGTAGGAGAAGCAGCCCAGGTCAAAAGTACAATACATATTTTCAACAAAATCATAGAAGAAAATTCCCTTAACCTAAAGAAAGTGGTGCCTTGAGTACAAAAAGGATGCAGAATGTCACATAGACTGAAAGAGGAACGTTCCCCCTGCTACATTATAATCAAACTGCTAAATTTACAGAGTAAATAAAGAATATTAAATACTGCAAGGTAAAAGACCATGTAACATACAATGACAGACGTAGTAGAATAACACATTTTCTCAATGGAAACTTAAAACCCAGAAGTGCCTGAACAAATGTTACACAGACTCTAAGAAGCTATACATGTGATTCCAAACTACTTTATCCAGCAAAACTTTCAATCAAAATAGATGGAGAATGGCATTCCAAGATAAAACCGAGTTTAAGCGGCATCTACAATTCCAGACCTACAGAAAAAGCTAGAAGGAAATCAAACAAAATAATAGAAATCAATGAACACTTCTCACTTGTATCTTAACAACAATTTGTCAATAAAAAGCAACAAACTAACATAATGTATGTGAAAAGAGGATCCGTCTTTTGCAACATCAAAGAAACATCATATCAAGTATAGATGTCATCTCAGGGTAAAACGATAGAAAAGTGTATCTCCAGAGGATGGACCAAGAAAAAGATGATGTAGCCATTTTACTACCTAAGACTTAAACTCAAACCCAAATCTCTTTGGAAGAGACAGAGTGGGACACTGCATTCTCAACAAAGAAGAGATCCACTAAGAGAACAGCCCAGATTTTAACGTCTATTTACCAAACCAAGGGCATCCAAGGTCACAAAAGAAGCACCTACATCTTAAATCACTTATTGAGTCTCACATGCTGTGAGTGGGTGACTTTAACGCCTGACTCTCATCAATTCAAGGAATTATCAATATAAAAATTACTTAAACAAATGAACAGTAACTTTAATGGGTAACTATTTTTAAAAAACGGACTCAAAGGGTAAACCTAAATGAGTCACAAATCACTAAACAAAGTAAATACAAGCATTACATGCATTGTTTTTCACAGACATAAGTTACAGGCACTATGATTTTATATGCAATTTAGCACATCTTAAAGAATCTGAAAATTCTTTTATCATCTCAAACAAAAAAATACTAAATGTGTTCTACAGGCTACTACATACAGCTACCTCAACAAATTGAAAAGAGGACACAGGGATTTTTAAAAATAACATTATAAATCAATTCCACCTATAAATAAGATATAAATGCAATACATAAGATACAATTCTCCCTAAATTATGGTAGAAATTTAAAAATTATTCAAATATCACAATAATGTCTTATTTGCACCAAAATTTCTGAGCTTATGACTTCCATCTGCCAACATGTTAGACACATTGTAAACTGGCATATGACAGTCAACCTTGCTTTTTATATGATCCTCTCAACTTCTCCCTGGGCAGTCCCTGCTGTGAAGGGCTTGATAATTAGGGTTTATTTTAACAATTGATATTATTTTGAATCTTCTTCTTAGATATTGCCAGACTCACAATCAAAACAATCTGTGCATTAAATGAGATTTTTTAAAAGGAGGATCTTGAATAATTATTGATAATTAGAATAATGATTTGGATCGACTACTCCATGTCAATTACCCAAACTCCTAAAGTGGCAAAATAATCTCATAGTACTTGGTTTTATATTTTCTCCTAAATCTACTCAGCTATTGCCATCCTTGGTTGTTTTAGATGATGACACGTAGAAAACACAGACAAGTTTACTAATGTGAAATTCTAGAGACAAAGTTTTAATAATGAACACACTCCACATTTAACATTGTGAATGTGATCATTTTGCCATAAAATCAAGTAAGAAAAACCTTGTTTTATGTTCATGAATAAATTTCCAAAATAAATCTGTCCGAATGGACAATTACAACTGGATAATGAGCAAAATGTTTTTCATAGTAAACATACAGTCTGAGTCCAAGGTTCATACTCATATAAAATTCACATTGTGAATTACAGGTCCTGTATGGCATAAAGTCACTTCAAAAAGCAGATGTAGATCTCTGTTATACATGCAGTATTCTTAACACTCGTGACTAATAAGTAGTCTAACACTGTGTCATAGAGAAACAGCCCTAAAATGAGTCATTACCCTGTATCAAAATCAGAAGGAAGGATCACAGTAATATAGCATCTCAATGTTGCCATGCATAAAATGGCATTTTTAAAACACTATTTGAATTCTGTAAAGCTACTGATACCTAATAGTTTCACAAAATGCACGCAATGTTTGTTTAGTTGTGTGCCTTCGTACTGTGGCTTTTGTTTGAATGTATAAAACGCAGATATTCCTAGCCCCTCTCACAGAAGACTTAGTAAGTCATTGATTTCGTGTACTGTAACCACTTGTCCATTCTAAGACCTTTTGTTTCTTTCTGATCTATAGACATATTTAACCAATATTTTTCATCTCTCTCATTCTCTTTCTCTTGTGAGGTCCTATACTAGAGATTACTAGTGATTAATAATACCCATGATTTTTTATACATTTCCAAAACAGTCTTGCTCAGAGACCAGATGCTTCTGGTTCTTGAAGTGAATTATGGTTCAGAATAATACATGCGACTCCCAGACTGTAGGCCTGTGATTTGTTCTCCCTAGAATTACTTACTCTATCTACAAAACAAATTTTCTTGCATACAAAAGACTATGGGATGACAAGATAAAATCCGTTTTTTCTTAAATCGTGATAAATTGACAGAAAAGATACTTAAATAGATTATCCTTAAAGATTTACAACCTTCAAAAATAAAAAAAATACATATGATTGATAAACATATATTTGCTTAAGACAATAAGAAACAAGTAGATGTCTGTTAGGAAAAAAATCACCTATAAACTAAACTTACTTTTGTTTCACCTTATGTGTGAAGATTTTCCTGTATTGTGTACAGTGCATTACAGACTTAGAGATGAGATGAAGCTGAGCCCTGTCATCGAGATGCTCACTATATATGTGGTATAGGTATAGATCCCGATGAGCAAGGGCATGTCTCAGGAAAAGTGATGCTTGATCAGAATGTGAAGTCTAAGCAGACCCATTCCAAAGTAAAAATAGAGAACAATATTTAAAACCCAGTAAACAGCATATGATTCAGTGAGCATTCCATTCAAAGGGATGCAAGGTCTACCTATCTTTAGGACATTGGCTCAGCTCTGTGACCTTGCTGTCATTCTTCATTCAGCATTTCAAATGAAAGCTTTAAAGCAGGTGACATGAAGGTGTCTTTGTAAAAGAAAACCAATATCTGAAAGCTAGACCACTGATGAACACGCAAGCCAGATTAGAGAGCTGCAGACATTCAGAGCCTTCAGAACAATCTCTAGGATTGGTTATTTTAAAGTCATTTCTAATTGAATTTAAAGACATCAAGAAGACAAAACAGTATAGCTCCTTCTAACTCTAGCTGAATTTTTAATTTCTCTAAGAGAGGAGTACCTCTAACTTGTTAGTGGAAATCTTGTGTATTGTGTGGACTCTGTTTCCAAGACCATAGAACTGCAGAAAATGTAACTGCGTTCTCAAGATTTCCTCAGCCTCTCATTGTATCCTAGTATGTGCTGGGTAAGTTCACTAACAGTGACAAGCACACTAGAGTTTGCTCACAGGAGCCCCATCTTTTTGATTTTCTAAGTGTTACTATCCTGAAAATCACTTTGTATATGATGACATATGGCATAAACTTGTTTTGTATCTATTATTAAATTCTGCTTTGACCTAGTTTTTGGCTTGTACCTGGTGCTGACTAGCTCATATTTTTAACAATCAAATAAATCTACACCCTACCACATTTTGTCTTGGATTTCCACACTCTTGAACTAATCTGCACTTGCTCTAAATACTACGAGACCAAGTTCTAGACAAGAAAAGATGCTTCCACTACCCAGGAATCTTGCTTTATTCAAATTACCCATCCTTAGGAATTCTATATGTCTTAGTTAGGATTTCATTGCTTAGAATGGACAACATGACCAAGACAACTCTTATAAAGGAAATCATTTAATTGGGGCTAGCTTATGGTTTTTGAAATTCATTATCATCATGATGGGAAGCATAGAAACATGCAGGCAAACATATTGCTGGAAGAATTGTGAGTTGTATATATTGAACCTCAGGCATCAGACAGGGACTGTCTACTTCTGAAGGCACCCAGGAGAGGCTTTGATTCTACACTGGCCAGAGCTTGAGCATAGGAGACCTCAAAGCACTTCCTACATTAAGACTATGCCTATTACAATAAGGCCACACCTTCTAATAGGGCCACTTACAATGGCCAAGCATTGAAACACATGAATCTATGGGGGTGACTATTCAAACAACCACACTATGAAAGCTACCCGGCTCTAGCTCACTTGCCACAGGGGAAATATATTCTCTCTTCCCACAATTAGCTGTTATTAGGTGTCCTCAAAACCACCGTTCTACATCACCCTGTTTGGAAGCCAACTGACACATAGAAGTCTATGTCACAAAGAAATCTGACTTTAATTCATCAAACTGTCATGGTATCATATCATTCAGTTTAGAAAAGTATAAAAAATAAAAAGAGGCTGAACTTTAGAGAACATACTATAAGATAAGACTAAGGAAGCATGGTTATCTTATAGTCATGATTAATGGTCCAGCTCTTACAAAATTAGTACATAGTGCCTGGAGTGATGACTTTATGGTATGAGCACCAGTTGTTCTTCTAAAAGGCCCAAGTTCAATTATCTGCACCCATATATTAGCAAACAACGTTGTGTGACTCCAGTTCCAAGGGATTGGATGCACACTTTGGGTATCTATAGTCACTTCACTCATATGACTCACAGACATGCATACAGGCAAAATATCACTACACATAAAATAAAACAAACAATAAAGCAAACTAAAACTAATAATGAAGTACCATCTTGTCATTAGGGACGTTCAAGTTAGCTGAAACTATATTTTCTTTTCCATATGATTTTTCTTCACTATATGTAGTTGCTACAATGATTCTTTTTTTTTTCTTTTTCTTTTTTTTAAATTTATTTAGTTATTTAAATCACATTGTAATTTACTTATTTGCACAGAGGTTATAAACACAAAAAGGCAGGATGTGGAGAAGGGAATGGCACCAGAGCATAGGTGTTCAGGGGGAGTACAGATACCTTTCAGAACAGGGTATCAGCTGGGTGTAGGTTCAGGGGACAGGTCACTATGACTCTGCCTATGATTCACTTGTCCTTATCTAAGTTGGTACTGTCCACCGAGGCTGTCTATTTATAAGACCTATGACTACTCGGGCTGATTCTAATGTAATTCAAAATCAGTTACTACCTATGCAGAATGTCCAAACTTTTTTTCTCAATGATATATGGGATCCATCTATAGATCCTTATGAATAAGGATATGTCTCAGAAAATATGATGTTTGATTAGAATGTAAATAAAGTCTAAGGAGATTCATACTAAACATAAAATAGAAAATGTTGCTTAAAACTCAGCCATCAGCACATGTTTCATAAAAATTCCATTTGTGGTGCTTCAAAGTTTTCTTTCTTTGGAACATTTGCTTTGGTTACTGATGATACTGTTCTCAATATTAGCAGAGACCCCTGTATACACAAGGTTTAGGACCCTAATCTTGCATTTGAATGGGATCATGCACAAGTATAACTATTTGAAAAAGACAGAATATACAGGGAAGAAAGTCATTATAGACCATGATAGTTCACGTCAATAAATACCAGGTCATTAGATATATTTTGTCTCTCAGTTGTTTTGCCTTTTGTTCAACCAAATGCAAGAGGCTTTCTGGGAGAGTGAGCTACTGTTTCAGTAGGAGAATGGGTGATTAAATAGTTACATAGAAGCCTACTATTAAGAGAGCACAGAAAATAAAGTAAAAAGCCAATAATAATATGCTGATAGGAGTAATAAAGTATATGTATCTTTTCCTGAATACTCTCAGAAAATTTTAGAAATTTGTTTTTAGGGCTTGGTAAGCACTGAAGGTATTTTACGACATTGGAGTGAGACTCAAATAGTCACTGAGTTAAAAATGTCTCACAGGAGAGTATAAATGTCTAGATGAAATGAAAGACAAACTAATTGAATTTTACAATTGTTCTATGGCTGAGAGACTGCAGATCTATCTAAGAAGGAAGAGGTTTGACTAAAGTGATAGATCATCAGCAAATGTTCCAAAGAAGAGAAAAATTAATTACTAACGTGGTTATCATTTAACCTTTAGTTAAAGGTTTTAAATGGCTTTAACTCACATCAGAAAAGAAGAAAGGAAGGAAGCAAGGAAGGAAGGAAGGAAGGAAGCAAAGAAGGACAGATAAGACAACAAGAAAAGGAAACAGGAAATACTAATGATGAATATCAGCTGCAAAACTGAAGTATTTTAGAGAGTTCAGGAGATTTCTTGTCCTAGATGTTAAATCTTTACAACTGTATCTGTAGAATCTTTGTTATGGACAAAACTGAAATTAGAAAGTCTAGGAAAAGTCTTAGACACTATGTCATTATTTGTGTTTCCTTCAATTAAGACTATTTACATATTTATAAACCATCTAAAATTTATGGTGATCCCATAAATTATTTTCTTTCACTGTGTCCCAGAAGAAATTTACTGATAGGATTTGAGTGTCTTTACGAGTTTGTATTTCAGGATCAGTTCATGAGACAGATTAAGAAATACATTACATATATCCAGTACATGTTCTGGGATACCAAAATACTACTGAGAAAATGGAAGTATGTCACACAGATCCTGTTAAAAGAACATTACAGAAATTCAGGAAACTACAGAACATTTACTCCACATGAATTGGTATTTCTATACCAACTTTCCATCTGAACTCTGAGTGAACCAGTTGTATTTGATTGTCTACCCTTTCTAATATTTTCAAATTTTCTGCATGTCAGTGTCTATGATAAAAAAAAAAAAAAGCAAAGGAAAGAAATTACTGCCTACACTTCAGACCAGAACAATCAATTTGATCACAGTGGTTGAAGTAATACAAAGGACAACAAAGTACTCTGACATCCAGAGACAAATAAGATACATATAGTTTGCTTTCTATTGCTATGACCAATACCCTGACCAATAAGCAACTTGTGGTAGATAGGATTAATTTTATCTTAAAGACAGATATAGTCTTTTACTGAGAGAAGTCCAAGCAAGAACACAAAGCAGGAACCTGGAAGTAGGAGCTGAAGCGTAGACTGTGGAGGAATACAGGTTACTGGCTTGTAATTCATGGTTTATTCATCTTTTTATCTTATACAACACAGGAGCACCTGTCTGAGGTTGGCACCCCAACAGTGAGCTGAGCTCTCCCATGTATGCTTAGATTTTTTAAAAATCTCATTTTAATAAGGTTTCTCAAAGTGACCCCTCCTTCTAGCTCACTGTCCAAGAGTAGGGGAGAAGAGATGGTAAATAGAAGAAGGGGATGTGGACCTGTTTAGATTTTTTTTGAGGGGTGGGGGTGGGGAGTGATTCCAATATCCACTTGTCAGGATATCGGAAGTCCAATTCAGTAGTGCCACGATACCAAACATGAATCAGCACCAATGGCAAAATCCAACAGAAACAGACAAATCCCATCTGCATCAACCAGAGTCATCAGGAACAACCAGAACGAGCTGGGTGGCCAAAAGAATGATCTTCACCATGCCTCTCTCAGCAAAGTGAAGACATGAGATCAACAAAGTGTTGTAAGGTTAGCTTCACTGCTCTTGAGTCCCACTTGTACTTTCTCCAAACATCACATGTCTTGACTCAGCAAAACACCACATGAGTCTGCATCACATGACACAAGCAGAAACTTACACTTCCCTCCCACATGAACAATAAATAAATAAATAAATAAATAAATAAATAAATGCCTCAAAGATATGCATATAGGCCAATCTTATGGAGACATTCTTGCAGCTGAGACAGATGATACTTTCTTGATGACATTACCTTATGTCACATTCACATAAGAGCAAGCAGCACACATGATTTCTATACAAATGCACATTCTTTTTTTGACTTCTTTCTACAGGATTTATCTATCGTAGAGTCCATGGGTTATATGAAGCCATAAATTTCCCAAGATAGTTACAAATACAGTCCATTCCAGAAGTACATGTGTCTCTGTGTATGTGTGTAATCATGAGAAATATTGTGAAATTTTAAACATTCTTCATAAAATATATTTTGATAATGTTTCTCCCTTCTTCCATCTTATGCCAGTAGCAATCAAACTTCATTATCTATCTATCTATCTATCTATCTATCTATCTATCATATGTATGTATGTATGTATGTACGTATCTATCTATCTATCTATCATCTCTCAAATCACAAACAAGCAAACAAATAAAAGTAAATAAAACCACAGCTACAACTCCCTTCAACCTACAACAGCAATCCGCTTGCAAGATACACAAGTGCAATAGTGGCACAAATGTTATTGGAGTAAATTTATTAGATTTAAGACCTATTCTGTGCAATGGAACCAATGTCAAATGTGGACAAATTAGCTAAGATAGATTATGGCCTAAGTGAAAACTCACTACTGATATCATGCAAAGGGAACATATCAATAAAATGGTTAATAATGGCAATGCTATCCCCATGGGTTTTACTCTTTATTTTTTTCTTAATAAGTGGGTTGTGAAAAGATCCATCTTCCTGGAGTAGACAAAATGTTTGAGTATTCAAAATAAAGGTTTTGTATTTGTTTAATTATTTTTGATTATTTTTCCAATTTCAAAATTCAATTTTATGTTCACCCCTCCGGATCCATTCACAATGTTGTATTTGAATATAAGGAACCCTATAGAATGTTGGCAATTGGTCCACTTGTGTCAAATCCAACAGAGTAGAAGGAAATGTGTTGTACAAAGGGAAGAAAAACAGAGATAAAACTTAGGAACAGAAAGGTAGTGATTTAGAAATCAAACAAATTTAGACTCCACAGCATTTAAATTAAATTATATTTCTAATGTGAATTTCTCAAGACTGTAAGAAGCAATTTAATTGCTTTATTTAAGCATTTTGAGTGGAAGTAGGAGTGATGTTAATGAATTAAATATGAACTCTTGCTTCAAATGAATTCATTCTTCAAATGATACTTAGTGGTTTTAATAAAGTACTACATTATAACGACTGAAATGAGTTTGAGGTAGGCTGTAATGGGCTCCTAAGCTAATAACATAAGTCTATAAATGACTTATAAATGGTGATGAGAGACTCCAGAAAATCCATCTACATAATGATAGCACCAAATGATATCCAAGGAACATCAATTTAATGTTTTCTTCTCAGAATTTTCCTACTTATTACCGACAACCTACATATCAATATAATTCCTGCTAAGTGGAACTATTATTTAATCGTATGTTCCAGAACAAAGATATCAAATAAACTCCATGCTTATTTCAATTGTTTTCTTTTTTATTTTCATATAGTTCTCAGAGTGCTGTGTACAAAAGTGGCTGTGAGTATTTTGTTTTAGTGATATTTTGATGTCTTAGTCACACAGCACAAGACTATAGTAACAATAGTAGTACAGTGGTTTGAGGATCAATGAGAACTGTAACAAAAGGATGAGCAGAAGTCAGTATTTGTTCTTAGAAAGCAAGACAATTATAACAAAACAGTTACAATAGCTATGGCTGATTCCAATACAGATGATCTGAATAACTGCTATAGGCAACAGTATTTAAGCAAAGCATTGGATCATAGAAACACACATATAAATTCTCAGGATAATGGAGTATAATGTGATGCCCATTTGTATTAAAATCACATCTCTGCCCACTCACAGAAGGTAATACAGGCAACACAAATGTACTTGATGACTTTTTTTAAAATGGGAATAAATAAAAGGACAGGGAGGGAAGAAAGGTAATGATGGACTTAGTAGTGTGAACATCGCCAAAATACATTGCATGAAATTCCCAAAGGGCTAAAAAAAAAAAAAATTAAACAAAACTGAAACTACATCATTGATATATATATATAAATTAGCTTGGGTATATATTTTTTTCACACTGCATACATGAAACAAAATGTCACTGATACACCTCAAAAAGACTTCATTTTCATTTCTTATTAAATGACTGGGAGAAGAGAGCAAGGTCTATACAGAGCTATAGCTAGCATATTGGCATACATGCTTTCTATAACTTTCATAAAATGTTTTCAAATAATTTAGATCTGATGCTATCTTTTTTTCAAAAATAAAATCACAGAACTCTGTTTTTATTAAGGGATATATTTAAATGCATGTAATAGTGCAGATAATAATTCTATGTATAGATCTTGAGTAAAACAATATTTGTGGAATTTCCAACAGTATACATTCTTTAGTTCTTATTCTTTAGTATATATTCTTTAGTTATAAGTGTGAATAATTAATTTTGTACTCATATTTTTCATAGATTCATTGTTAGATAACCTATGCTTTCAGTAATCTCCAAGGGACTTCAGAAAGCCTCTTCCCAAGGGGTCTCCAAACTTACTATTCCATCACATCACTGTTGGCTGGACACCTTTGCTCACTCCAGAGATTCTTTCAGTCATTTAAAGCTGTGCTTGTTTTGTTGTTGTTTGGCTGTTCTAATTAATGAAGATTGATCACAAGACTTAGACAGTGCTCTGATCACTTAGCAGCATACCTATCCTCCTTTTTGACTTTTTGTTGTTGTTTTAAAATAAGGTCTCTCTCAGTTGTATGGTCTGCCTTTAAACTCACTCTGTATCCCAGGCCAACCTTGGATTTGTGATTCTCCTGCACCACCCTCCTGTGTTTCTGGGATTACATGCCCCACTAGACACAGAAGAAAGCTTTTGTTTAGTAAATGCAGAAGGTTGGGTACCTTGTGCCCCACTGCTACATAAGCAGGAGAGCTTGCTTTTTAATGACTACAATGATGACAACAATCTAACCCGATTTCAACAGAACATGATTCTTTAAATTGCTTCTTATGTATTTCAAACTCAGGCATCAGGCAGCATCTAAACATAATCACTGTTCAGTAAATTCTCGATAAGTGCCTGGAATTAATGACCTAAAAATGAGATGGGGCTCATGTCACTTATATCCAATCATTTTTTGACATAGCTCTCTGCCCATCTTATTGTGGCAGCATTGGTGAATCCAACTCTTCCACTGTTCTTTCATTGTTTCTGGAAACTAATAAGCATTATTATTCTACTATTCCTATGGACACACACAAACACACACACATATATGTATGTATATATGTATGTATGTGTATACATATATATATGTGTGTGTATATATATGTATATATGTATGTGTTAAGAGAATACATATATAATACGCACACACACATATATACATATATATAATGTCACTAAGCTGGATTTCATTTGTCTCTAATATTATATATATATATATATATATATATATATATACACACACATAAAGCTCAAGACAGCAAAAACTACTTGGAGCACAAGGGTTATTGGCTGAATAAAACATGTGCTTGGGGCCTGGGAGGATTTCTCAGTGGGGAATGTGCTTGTTGTTCTACCTGACTACCTAAATTCGGTCGCTGAAACCATGGTAGAAACACATAGCTATTTCTGAGAGCTGACCTCAGAACTCCACAAATGACACATATACAACACATATACATACCTGTGCGCACATGCGTGCGTGCACACACACACACACACACACACACACACACACACACACTGTACACATAAATAGAAAATAAATAGGAACAGATGAAGAAAACTAAGTGTTCTCCTTATATAATGTTGTGGGATCTACTTTTATTGTTGTTCCATAAAATCAATGCATAAAATCTAGACATGCATGTGTTTATAAAACAGGAAAGATGCAATAGGTATAGAATAGAGATTTTAAAAATAAAGCATTAATCCAAATAAAACATAACTATACCACACAGGTTCAATTCAAACAACAGGAGGATCACAGTCACACTGTTTCATCTAACTTGCTTTTCATTTTTAGCTAAATTGTAGTAATCCAATATTCGACCTGAGGTAAGGCTTCCATTATGTCCTGGCAATTGCTCTACTCTAAGCTAAACTCACTGGATCACACCTGCTAGTCTGAAATATTTAATTAATAAGATATTATGGATCATAATTGGCCTAAGTATCCTTCGGTGATTTCTAACAACAAACAAACAGGCAAACAAAAACAATGAAGTAGCTATAGTCACAAATTGTACTGACTACACTAATGCATGTTGGATTTCCAAGAGTTCATAATATTGAAAAACTTAAAAGTATCTACAAGGACAACAAATTTCTCTGTAACATCATGAGGTAAAAAAGAGTTTTCTTAGGAGTTGTGAATTATAGTTTGCTTTTTAAAAATCTGCAAAATCTATATTCTCTTAATCATTAATGAGAGAGAGGGAAAGAGAGAGAGAGAGAGAGAGAGAGAGAGAGAGAGAGGAGAGAGAGGGGAGAGAAGAGAGAGAGAGAGAGGAGGGAGAATATTTCATAAACATACAGCTATCTGGGGAGATGACATAGTTTCTGACATTTTTCAGTCTTACTTGCAGTGGGAAATCCACAGGCATTTGTCTTCAATGCAATCATTTGTAACCTGTTTGGGTAATTGAACTGTCAGCTTGGCCCCAGCTGAATCTCCTGGCCATTAGACATGTGTTTGGTTTGTTACAGTCAGAGCTGCTGTTTTAATATGCCTTGTTAGTGTAAATAGCAATGTCTCAAAACCTACCAGTAGAGAGAAAAAAATAGTGTCACACATGAGAATAAGCTGCCAAAATAATGTGTATATAATTGTGATGATAAGCAGTCTGTCACCAAATCCAGCATATCAGTTTAATTTTTTTATGAGAAATCTCCAGACTGATTTTCTTATGCTTGACTGTCTTTGTTAACTATAAATATTTTAAATTTTAATTTTCCATCTGTAGTGTATTGATGTTTCCTAACCTGATTTATTCTAGGATGATACCCCAAAGCATTCACAGTTGGATGGAGATATGATACATTTGTGTAATTCTGAGAATTATTTATGGTTCTTTTAGTGGTTGATGTGTTCTTAAAAAGAAAAAAATAATAACAGTTAAATATATCCCATAAAAGTACACATTCTGTTTTGACACACTTACAACAAATAACTTCTAGATTAATTTTAAGCACAGCCAACACTAACAGACCAAAATGTCAAGAACTTTTGGAAACACAAGTATCTCACATTGGTACAAATTGAACAAAAGTAGCATTTTAGACTCGGTGTAGAAGGGCAACAACATGGTTATGATAGTTTTATTGAATCATGAGCATCACAAATTAAATTAAAATGTATCATAGGCTAAACTCTTCCTCCTCCCCTTGAGGATGTAGCCGTGTTTTTTTCACAGCTTTGAGACTTTTCAATTCAAGCCAAAGAATCAGACATTCAAGCATGTTGATGAGCAAGTGGCAAACCTGTGATGATGTATCTGATTTCATCAAAAGGACAGAGCAAAGAAAATGAAATACAACCCCTTCGGTAATTTAGAACAATTGCCTTCGTTTTTTTATGGCCCTCTACAGGAAAATAAAGAAGGAAATTCCATAGTTTGATTGCACTCACTTAACTAGTCAGTGCCGTCTTCAATAAACAGTTAATAAAACATAGTGCTTTGAGTAGTTTGTTTATTCCTTCTACATATGTAACATTATGGTTTATTTACAGAGGGAGTTGGATTACTAAAATATTTTTCGCTTGTGATTACTTTTTGTCGAATAGATTTATGTTAATTCTATGTATGTGTATATGTATGTATATATATACATATGAGTGTATGTATATATGTGTATATATATATATATTATATATATTGGGTATAGTCAAAGCTGATACTAATTATAATTTATAAAAATTTTAAACAATTTTAGGTGTATATATTGAATTCATATATATATATATATATAATTTCAATTTTAATGAAAACAATTTGCTTAATGAAATAAAGATGCTAAGGTGTTTATTTATTTTCTAGTTATGCTCCAGTAAATTGTCCTAAATCCATGCATAAACAGATACAGTTAGTTTCCAAGTGAAATAATTGTGCCATTAAAAAAATATTAAGAAAGGAAGAAAAAATGAAAACAAAATGATCGAACGTCTGGAGGGAAAAGAATTGGAGAGGAAAACATTGGGAGATAATTGTGATCAAAATGCATATTTACATGTAAAACTGTCTCCAACAATAAAAGAAAAACAAAAAAATAACAATTTAATGTAATTTGATTCAGGACTTGGAGCACTTTGAACATTTTCAAGAGTTGATAACTATTTCATTTTATAATTGCCAATGCTGCAAACACTTCTCTTTTTTTACTGTAATTTTTATTCATTCTTTTCGAATTTCATACAATGTGTTTTGAGCATATTCAGTCTGACTGCTCTCCCTGATTTTTTTATTGCATATTTTATTTATTTACATTTCAGATGTTATCCCCTTTACTCATCCCCTCAGAAAGCCCCTATCCTATCCCCCCTTCTCCTGCTTCTATGAGGTTGTGCCCCCACCCACCCACTCCCACCTCTCTGCCCTCGAATTGCCCCCACATTGGGACATCCAGCCTTCACTAGCCCAATTACCTCTTCTCCCATGGATGCCGACAAAGCCATCCTCCACTACATATACAACTGTGTCCCTCCATGTGTGTTCCCAGGCTGACAGTTTAGACCCTGGGAGCTCTGGTTGGTTGGTATTGTCACTCTTCACATGGGGCTGCAAACCCCTTCAGCTCTTTCAGTCTTCTCTTTAACTCCTCCATTGGAAACCTAGATCAGTTCAATGGTTAGCTGCAAGCATCTACCTCTGTATATGTCAAGCTCGGGCAGGAGCCTCTCAGGAGACAGCTATATCATGCTCCAGGACAGTAAACACTTCTTAACACAGTATAATTCCAAAGTGTGTTGATTTGACTGTTTTATCCTGAAGAATAATGGTAGAAAATATTCAACACTTTTTATTTTTTCAGAAAAAAGCCATTTTGTATTCCTAGAAACATCCAATATATAGTGAAGCCCTTGAGATTCATAAATATACTGTAGTGTCAATGCTAAGCACTTCAAGAAGTTTTCACTGGTATCACATATGATGGTACCCATAGTACCAAGTTCTCATGATGTTTGTTCAACCAAGATTGCAATGAAGCCAGGTTGGACATCATGAATCTGTGCTGCACATCAAATTTATCACATGTTTGCAATTAAATTTTCACAAGTAGCCATTCAAAAACATTTTTCTATTGGCAAAGGTCACCTACCTCCACATTACTCAATGTTCATAAAACAGGGATCTTTATGGTTTGTGTACAAATGTTGATTCCAAATGCATTCCTACGTCTTGAGAAAAATACATAATATCAAATTTTAGATTTTCAGAAAGCTTTCTTTAATACCCTCATCAGCAGATCTTCCATAATTTATTATGGTTTTATTGTAGTACTTTTGTAACTTTCAAAATTTTAAACTGTTCCTAAATTCATGAGATGAGTTGATCATTGTATATTTACGTGAGATGAGGAATTCACCAACAGGTTTGGGAAAATACAAAATGCAAATTAGATCTTTTAGCATTAGGTGTCTTGCATTTGATGTTATAATGACAAAGTCTTAGTCACGGAGGAGGCAAAGGCTTTAGATCTCAGCTACATAGTGTAGTGCGATATTTTTCCCACAAGTTGGGAGGAGCTAATCTGGGAGGAAGAGGAGTAGGAAGAGGAGAAGCAAGGCGAGGAACAGGCAGAGATGTAGAAGGCGCTATGGATGACTACACATGTACTGGAAGCAACCCTGGGTAACAACTTATATCTAGGTTAGTTAATTGGGAAACATGTATAATTATGTGGGCAGAACCATCTCGCATGCTGGCATCTTGTGGGTGGCAGGGCCGGTGTCTCTTGCCTGAGCTGCAGCTAGCAGCGAGAACACACCTCTTCCGATTGCTTGTGGCCTTAGGCCTAGCCTAGTCGGGAACATGGGGGCTCCATAATATAAGATTGGGTGCTGTCGTTTTAAATATCTCTCACAACAACAAAGAAGGCTCAAGGGCTACAGAGGAAATTCAAGATCTTAGAGATTTTAATGGGACCTTGTAAAAGTACCATCTCACTTTCAAATGATGTCACTGAAAGATGCACGAACCAGTCAAAGCCAGCTACACAAATTCACAACCAAGGGTAATGCCATGGTCAGAAAACCTTTTTTGATGCAAAAAAAAAAAAAAAAAAAAAAAAGTTTCTCAATAAAGCCAAGGGGGAAAATGCTACCAAAATAGAAAGTTGACTTTACTTTTAAGCACAGGTTTTGTGGATGGTGACTGGCATATGGCTTGGGTTTCCATGTGCATGGCACTGAACATTGGTTTGCATTAGATACAGGCCTTGATCATACATCAAAATGAGGAACTACAGAGTCTCTTAGAATTTTTCAAATTTTGATTTTTCTAAACTACATGTTAATATGGATAAAAGCAAAACAGAGTAAAAATTACTAAAACGTGTATGCGTTTTCATAATAGTCAAAAGCTATACTGAGTTCTATATGTAACATATAACTTTAAAGGTTCAAAGCCTACATTTCTCTGTTGTGGTTATGAAAGACCTTATTCTCACCAATAAACCTCTCATGCCAATGGACTATTAGCAATGTTTACCATGTTTTGTATAATATGTTCCAGAATTCTAGGTACTATTTAAAGACAACTACTCTAAATAGCATTAAACAAACATTGTCCCTGTCATCTGTGGAGTCCAGCATAACTGGATACTTCACAATATATTGGAATTAATGATTAACTTGAGTGCATGTACTGTTATCTTTGAGAAACACCAGATTCACTCTTTCAAACAGCTCATAATTTAGAAAGATAATAGCTGATACTATAAGGTAATGAAAACTCTGTCCAAATTTCTATACATTTTTAAGAAGTTTGACGAGCCTATGTCCTCCAGAACGTTTGATGTGGCTTCCTGGAACCACCTTCAGGGACACTGATCTTTCCTTTCCTTACTCAAGAGCATAGATGAAATTTAGGATGAGGAAGCTTTCATTAAAATTTCATATAGCTACTCTATAGCTCATGGAACTTGCATAATACCTTCTTACCAATGAATTATGCATGCCAATTTCTATACTCACCCTATTTTATGTTTAGTTTTGAAGCTTATTTATAGCTGGTTTCCCATAAGCTCATTATTCTGTAAATATATTAAAAGATGTGCACACTGTCTCTGATTAAAAATAATAAAACTATCTTATAGAGGTTCAGTTTTATATGCATTGATAAGTAACCAAATTCACCAACTACAACTCTCTATCATATAGTAAAGATATTCAGAGACACAAAATGAGAATCAATTGAAATCTCTAGTCCTTTGATATTGTATATTAAACCATAAAATTGAGGATTTAATTTGCAAAAGCAAAGTATTTCAAGTGATGGGAATTGTTGACGTTTTATGTATAATTAAGTCAAGACATCATATATGCAACCTTAAACATGCTTAATTTTATTTGCACAGATACCTTTATAAAATAAAAATGTACATTACAAATGTTGAAAATATTTAATGAAAAAAAAACAACTTTAAAAATTTCCAAATAAAAATTTACTTGTGACAAAGTTCTCTTTATGCTTATGATTTTTTTTAACTCACTTATCTTTTGAAATGTTTAGTTGAGAAGACCAAACTACAATGTCTTCAGTTATATGATGGAAAGACTCACAAACTCAGCATGAGATTCTCTATAGGAAGGGATAAATAAAAAAACTCCTGGCAAAGACTGAACCTGAGTAATTCAAGCTCAGTAAAAACAGTTCCAAGCTTCCAGCAGTGCATCCACACACAGGATCTTCTTTGTGGCTCCAGCATCAAGTTGTGAGGATGTACGAGAAGGTTGTCTATGAAGAAGCTCATTTGAGACCTAATGTTCAACATTTTAACTTGTGAGCAATTTATCCATGTACCTTCTATGTAAGATGTACTAAAATTCCACAGTTCCAGATGGAAAGCTCACAATCAGTACAAAATACATTTTATAGTTATATATGAGAAACCTGTTTCAAAATAATAATGCTGAAATAAAATATAAAGCTGCTATGTTAGAAAATCTCAACTTTTAGCTGCTTAATACATTTCACATTTATGCTCTAAGACGAATTACATTTATTGAGACTCCTCTAGCAGAAATTCTGTATACAGCTGACCTACTGTGAAATACTTCCCAATATCACGTTTGAATACAGTTTATGTCATTTAGAAGAAGGTGACTGGCATATGGCAGAGCTAATGAGAGTAATACAAATAGGTCTGCATATAAGGTTGGAACTTGGCTTGCTTCTGGAAACTTGGGCTTAAAGAGGGTTCCTTTAAATGTGCAAAACCTCAAAGAATGATCTTATACTCCAAATCGGTCTGCCTTTACCTCACTAGTGCAGCCTCACTGATTTTTAATGCTAGGATATATACCATTCAGCTTGTAAAGTTCACTCTTTTATATACTCCCTATCACCCCAAATACCTATCTGTGTTTGTTCTCATCGTGTCTACTACTTTTCTATTTGTCAGTTCTCCAAGTCAAGGCATAGGCAAGTGTACAGTACTGTGCAAGGAAGAGGCAAGAAGAAAGCTTCACTAGGAAAGAAAATTCTCAAAGCTGCAATGTAATCTACTATTCTGAAGTCTTATATTTTTCATAGTGCTTCCACTTGTCATCTATTAATCAGTCCTCAAATTCTTGGAAAAGTAAAGTTGAAATTCTGCCTGTATTTTCACGTTAAACATTTATATTAGCACTGGTCCTTTAACCACAGTCCTCTACTCGGAGATTGAGTACAGACAAGACGCAAGGGAGGCTGTTTTGTTCTCAGTTTCTGTTTTATTTACGTGTCCCAAATTTAAACTCAGAGCAATGTTTCTCAGCAAAGAATGAAGTCTAATTTGCCAGGAGGCTTAGATACACTCACCGGAATTTGTTTCTTGGAGACCTCCTTCTAAGATGTTTTGTAAGATCTCTTCCATGGCATTATGACACCTGAAACAGGGCAATCACCTACTCTCCAGACTACACGGATTCCTTTATGTGTGTTGCAGCCTAGAAAGACTCAGATGTGCAGAAGTATTTATAAAGCTGGACCATAGAAAGCAATTTCCTTTCACAATCTCTACCTTTCTTGTTATCCAGAGATATATACGCTAGATCTTAGGACAATGGGTATATGTTCTACTGTGTTGGGAATCTGATAGTGTTTTTCTAGTATTGTGGTCACACTGGTAATGAAGTCAAAGTTGCAAGTAATATGCCCACAGTGATAATCTGTGTGTAGTTTACTTCCAATTGTACAACAGAAACAGAACATTTAACCTCTCTTCAAAGTGCATAAGTTTTAGCCACGTTTTTCTGATGAGTAAAGAGACTCTAATAAATGTGTCCTTGCCATGTTATCAGGTTGGAGAATGTCTGAAGGGATAATTCCTTGGAAATACCTGTCAGTGATGCTACCAACTCCATGTTTTGATCTTATCTAGTTTCCTCATTTTTCTCTGTTGCTTGTCCTGTTTATCCTATATTCTTCAGTAAACTATAATAAGGCCCCTTAGGATTTTAACATTATCTTTGATGCCCTTCTTATGATTTTAGACTATCCTCAAGTCTATATGCTTTTGATGGGAAAGACAGAGGGAGAAAAATGGTAATAATAGTCACTGCCCAAAATTTGTCAACATCATTAAATTGAACTTCTCAGTCAGGGGGAGCTTCATTCACTCACGCAACAAACATCTTTTAATGTACTTTTTATTGTTTTTTAAATTTTCACATATGCATACAATGTTTTTAATTATAATCACACTTTTACCTCCTGCCAACTCTCATCAAGACTGGTCAATTCATCTATCTTTCAACTTTAAATAATCTTTTATCATTATAATCTCATCAATCATCATTAGTAGCTGCAACATCATTTTATTATTGTCACCAATCCATCTCATCATTATTGTCATTTTCATCACCACACGACCACCACCACCACCACCACCATCATCATCATGATCATCATCAATACTCCCTGGATTCAGTGAGTACTGGTCATGTGAAAATTGGGTGTAGGACCATCCAGTGTTACATGTACAACCTACAAGTAGCCACATAACCAAGAAAAAGTGACTCTCCTTCCTTCCTCAGCCATGAATTGTTTTTAGTTCTTCCAATTGATGAGGTGGGTCTTTAGTAGCCCTTTATTTATCCACACTGGGATTTTGACTGGCTTGATTTTGTGCTCATATTCTGTAAGCAAAGATAGCTGTGTGAGTTGAAGTGTATATCGGCAATGTCATGTCAAGAAGATACAATCTCACCTCTCTGCTCCCTATTTCCCAGCTCTTATATCTCTTGACAGTGAATGCCCTTTAAATCTATGATTATTTCTAGAACATGTGTGGGACTTCGTAAGGGTATCTTGGTCCTTGGCTGGGCATGGGCCTGGAAACCCCAGACTCCAAGGGAGAAATGGCAGGAGTTTGGCCACATCCCCAGAACCCAGGGTCCTGACAAGCAGTCTAGTCTCCATGGACCTACATTGTTCAGTCACATTGTTACAGCCCCTCCCAAAGTGCACAGGTAGAGGGTGTGAGTATAGGCCTCAGGCTCTAGAGAGATTTACATACTAATGAAGGCCAGAGGGCAGAACTAATTAAACCTTCCCCAGAACCTCCCCTTTCTCCCTCCCTATTTAACTCAGGTCTGCCCTGAGTTTGGAGGCGGGGGGGGGGGGGGGGGGGGGGGGGAGTACATCCAGATCCATCCACCACCCATCATGAAAATAAACCTTTTTGAAACCAAGGACTTCCTCATATCATAGGGGCCTGCCATCGCCAAAGCTTCCTTCCTCTGGAACCTTAGACTTTCTCCTGTATGTGGGACCCACCACCTGGAATCCTCCAGGACTTCTCCACTGCAGCACCTTTTCCCACCAACATGAATACTGAAGTTATGCTAACATAGGGCCACATCGGTATTACTGCCCTAGAATCCCACCACCCCCTGTTTCCCATCTTACTTTCACCAATCTAAAACTTGCTGCTTGTCTATTTGTTTCTTGGCTCGTGGTGTTTCATGTACTAAATTTTCTATCTAGAGACTCTACCTTAAGTCTGCTGATATTTGAAATATATTTCATTATGGTCTTCCCTAGAAAACTGTCTTTCATATCATTGTCCAAGTTGGATATCCATCAGGTTTTTACTATATATCATAACAATGTATACATCTCCCCTTTAGGATCTATAAACAATGGTTAATCTTCATTCTACTCCAAACCTTAAGTTCCTTAAAAACAGGGAAATCAATTAACTGGAATCTTCCTCCAGCACCTATGTGGAGCATAAAATGAATTCTGATGCCTGTTTACTCAAGTCATAATGGACATTTCAAAACATTCAGAGAGTTATTTCCCCACTTGAAATTGTCAGTAACACATTTACATACCAGGCACATTAGCGACTGGCTTGACATTGAAAATCTGAAAAGATAAGGAAATACTAAAATGAGGCTTTATCCTTTCTGAAATGTAATCCTTTAGCATGTCTAAATCTGACTGCGTTTTCAAAGGATAATTCTGTAGCTTCCATAAATCTCACTGGGAAACTTCTAAAGGTACGAAGAATGTTCAAAATAGTTATCTTTTCATATTAAAATTTAGACTACAATGTTATTATTCTATTTGACAGCATTCTGAATTCTAAAATTTGCCAACTATGTTTGGTTTAATAAATGGCAATATTTTATTACTATCATTATTATAATTTGAATTATTTGACACTGACTAAAGACAAACCTTTGGGTGTCTGTTTCAGATATCTCTACCTTTGACAAATAATTACTATAATCTGGGTTAAGTTGAATATGCTTGATTATGAATGGTTTTCAATTCTGTCTTCTTCAATAACTTTTGAATACTCCACATAATAAGATTGCATATTTCTAACATATTAAATATCTTACTTAACATACTGCTTTATGTATTTCCTATAAAATTATTTGGTGACAAGGACTGTTCTATGCCTTTATAGAATATATGTATGTGTGTGTGTGTATCTGTGTGTGTGTGTCTGTGTGTGTGTTCAGAAATATTTACAATTTTCTTATGATCAAATAAATCTATAAAAAGCAACTGGGATTTTGGTTAATGATGTTATAAAGTATATTAAAAATAATTAAGAGTATTATTCTACTTGTGCATATTGAACATTACATGAACTGATTGATTCCCAGAATTTGAATAGCAAAAGTTTTCAAAATTATTTTAGTACAAAATAAATATAAATAATTAAATTTATTAAGTCCTGAACATTATATTTTGAAATTTTTTTTATATTTTAATTTATTTAGTTATTTAAATCACATCGTAATTTACTTATTTACAAAGAAGTTTTGAAAATTTGATTCAATATTTGCTATTCTAACACATCCATCTATGTGAGTTGTTGTCAACTGATAAATTACCTGAGCTTATCCTGTTTTGCACAAACTTAGTTCTTTGTTAGGGTCAGGAGAAGTGAACTCTTCTAAAGAGAGAACGACCACTGTGTACTGTGGGGCAGGCTCAGGGACCATACACTACAGTAGATATATTGTTCACACAGCTGGCTTACTTTGGTGCATAGCGTAGCCTTTGTAGCTCCTCCTGTCCACTAATATCTTCATATTCTGTGGGTCTTCTGACAGAACCAAAGAAGAGGGAAATACATGAGACTCGAGAAGTAAAGAAAATCTCACAAGTCCCCAGAGTGTGAAAGTTAAAGACTCTCCTCAATGTCATAGAGGCAGTAAGAAAAATGTTGAAAGAAATTTCTGGCCCTTTGAACTGCCTGTGAGTCCTTCAGGGAACTCCCAAGGACAGTGATTTTGGACTTTTTTGGTGATACAATTTTGAGACATCTGTGCTCCTTCTAGAATCCTCTCATAAGAATGTAAGAAATACTGATAACTCCATTGGTTCTCAGAGTTGTACTTTGGTGTGATCATTTCTTTGGGCTTTCAGTGGTACATATTTTGGGATAATTATATATTTATTCATGGATTCCCAGGGAAAGACATACAATATATTTTTAATAAGTCTAATTCTCCCCACATAGATCATAATAGGTCCAGTACTTTTAATAAACCCCATTCAACTCCATCACAGATGGATTTAACATTTCTATGTGGTCTACTTTGTACACAAAGATGTTGTTAATGTGATATGATTAGAATAATATTAAGATTCTCTAAGATGATAACATTTAATGTGTTGGAGTTGAGAATTTCCTATATTTAGTATAAGTGGTAAAATCAAATATAATCTACTACATGTTTATTTATAGACATTATTTATATTATGACTAAAAAATATTTTGGAAAAAAGTAGATTAAATTTAAATTACAGCTATAAATTTCCTCAAATAGGGTTATAGAAAAATGTGGGCTACACTGTCAACTCATTTATTTTACCTGCTTATTATGACTGTGAAATGATATTGTTGTTTACTGAAGGCAAGATATGTATTGTGTTTAAGAACACCCAGGATATTCAGTGTAATAGACAATACAGAGAGCCATCAAACAATTTCCAGCCAGGTGGGGTGGCCCATGCCTGTAATACCAAACTTTTCAAGTTGTGGCTGAATTGTGAGTTCAGCTTGAGGACAGCCTGGGCTATATATTAACACTGCCACAAACTACAAGAGAAAAAAAAAAAAAAACTATTTTTGAAATGTTATAAGCAGTTGTTCTTAAATCAGTGATAGAAAAATTTCTGTAAGAATACTTTGAAACAAAATGCAAACTCCCAGGCTGGTGATTTAGACCCGGGGGCTCTGGTTGGTTGGTATTGTTGTTTTCCTCATGGTGTCGCGAATACATTCAACTCCTTCAGTCTTCACTCTATCTCCTCTATTGGGAACCCCATGATCAGTTTGATGGTTAGCTGTGAGCATCTGCCTCTGGATATGTCAGACTCTTGCAGACCTCTTAGGAGACAGCTATATCAGGCTCTTGTCAGCATGTACTTCCTGATATCCACATCAATGTCTACCTTTGGTGACTGCACGTGGGATGGATATCCAGGTGGAATAGTCTGCAGACGACCCCTCCTTCAGTTTCTGTCCTGCACTTTGTATCCATATTTGCTCCCTTGAATATTCTGTTACTCCTTCTAAGAAGGACTGAAGCCCCCCACCCAACTTGGTCGTTATTCTTCATGAGCTTTTATGTGGTCTGTGACTTGAATCTTGGGTATTTCAAGCTTCTGGGCTAAAATCCAATAATCAGTGAGTGAATACCATGTATGTTCTTTTGTGATTGGGTTACTTCACTCAGGATGGTATTTTCTAGTTCCATCCATTTACATAAGAATTTATCGAATTCATTGTTTATAATAGCTGAGTAATATTCCATTGTGTAAATGTACCACATTTTTTGTATCCATTCCTCTGTTGAAGGGCATCTGGGTTCTTTTCAGTTTCTGGCTATTACAAATAAAGCTGCTATGAACATAGTGGAGCATATGTCCTTGTTATATGTTAGAGCATCTTCTGGGTATATGCCCAGGAGTGGTATAGCTGGGTCCTCAGGTAGTGATATATCCAGTTTTCTGAGGAACCGCCAGAATGTTTTCCATAGTGGTTGCACCATCTTGCAATCCCACCAACAATGGAGGAGTGTTCCTCTTTCTCCACATCCTCACCAGCATCTACTATCACCTAAGTTTTTGATCTTAGCCATTCTGACTGGTGTGAGGTGGAATCTCAGGGTTGTTTTGATTTGCATTTCCTTGATGATTAAGGATGCTGAACATTTCTTTAGGTGCTTCTCGGCCATTCACATTTCCTCAGTTGAGAATTCTTTGTTTAGCTCGGTACCCCATTTTTTAATAGGATTATTTGGTTGTCTAGAGTCTAATTTCTTGAGTTCTTTGTATATATTTCCTGGGAGCACTTAGGGAGGGACCCATGGCTCCAGCTATATATGCAAGGGAGCTATATATAAGTGGGAGAAGAGATCCTTGGTCCCATGAAGGCTGGATGTCATGGGGGGTATTCGAGGGTGGGGAGGTGAGGTACAGGGGAGGGTAGGTTGGGGTACACCATCATAGAAGCAAGAGGAGGGGGAAAGGGATAGAGAGTTCCTGGAGGGAGGGGGAAAATGGGGTAAAGGGAGAACATCTAAAATGTAAATAAAATTTCCAATAAAAAAAAAAGAAACCTAAAAAAAAAAAACAAAACAAAATGCAAACTCAAATTGTCTCTACCTTCCATCTTACTCCACTAAAATAAAAAGGAAATATCATGTGTATATGTGTTTGAGAGAAAAAGAAAACAAGAAGGAGAGACAAATAGAGACAGAAAGGCAAAGACAGAGACACAAAGAAAGAAGATCAAGAGAAGAGAGTGTTGTCATATTTCTGCTGAGCTGATTTCATTAAATGGGAATGGAAAAACCTAAGCAGAAAAGTAGATACAGATTCCAAGTTGATTTTTTAATTATCACTTTTTCAATGGTACAGAGTTAACAAATATACGTATGTAAAGAACCCTTGAATTACTAAAATCACAGGTAGTGAGGAATCAAAACCTTCCTAGGGTAATTAGCATAAGATTGGGATTCTGAGAAGTCAATGGGAGTCTTCAAAACAATAAGAAGGAAAATTATAAACAGGAACTACATAATATTTAATAATGAATAAAGAGGTAAAAAGACTCACATTTCAAGATGACTGTGCAAGAGTAGTTGTTAGAGGTCCATCTTCATAGATACTGGCTGGATGATTTACTAATGCCTTTACACAGCATATAAAGAATGAGAAATTAGATCGTATATGTTATGGTAGTACAAATAAATGTTGTTTTTTATTTAACATTTAATATGACATCCATGTTTTTATATGACCATAGAGGATATGCAGTGGACAATTTAGCTCACAGAAAAGACAAAAACAAGACAGATGATGAGTCAATGTGAACATTATTGCATTCTATAGGTAGCAACACCCACATCCCCTGTGTCTACCTACAGCATCATCTGGAAGTTTCTGGTAAATGACAGATAATAGCCCCCACCATTTTTTTGAATGTATATATAGGTTTCTCAAGATCTGTGAGTGCAAATATCACTTTGAAATTTAGAAAACAGAAGTCAAGACTCAGAGTGTTTATTCAACCTCAAAGCTGCTTGCCACTTGGATGGGAAGGGCAATACTCTGAGGCCCAAAGATAGACAGCAAGTAAGCATAGAAACAAGAAACAATGTGTAAAGTAGGAGAGTCGGTTTGTCAGGAAATGGAGATACAACTGAGTGTTTCAGGAGTCTGTTTACAGACAGCACTTTTTAATTTACACCCATTAATATACTGACTCTCAATAATATCACTGCTCAACATTTGTTCTAGAAGAAAGTAGTGCAGGGAGTTAAATGTGTTGACAGAGATTTTGTTTACTAGAAAATGTAGTATAACTTTGTGTCTGAAAGTATACACAGCTTAGATATTTGGAAAGGAAGGATAATTAGGTTTCATGTTTTTACACTCTAGAATAGTCATTAGTAATTTTAGCGTATTTTAGTCACTTTCTGCTATATACTGCAGAGTCCTATACACTACAAAAAAAGATTTAAACTTGTGTTGGGTGGTAATAAAATACTGCTTAGATTTAGGAAGCTGAAAAAAATAAAGTACATGTTTATACTCTATTACACTAGACAGATATCAAAACATGTTTGTTTTGCTCTTCCCAAATGTCTCTTTTTCCCCCAAAGAACTCTATTTTTCTGTGACTTAGGCATATAAATGATGTGGTACTTCAGATGTGTGTCTAGAGCCATTCAGAAAAGATAACTCCTCTATTGTTCTCACTGGACTTATGCAGAAAGCACAGGGTAGCTGCTTCAAAGATCCCAGGACTACTGCTGCTGTGCCAGTGGATATACATTCAAGCACAGTCTTGTGATATTTCTGAAAGACATATTATGGATCTGAATGTAGCTTGATGAAGAATTGAATTTTGAATTATAATGTTGTAAAATAAACAAAACATCCATTGAAAGATATATGCTTGCCTTGTCCGTTTTTGTGTCATAGGAAGCAAACCAGTCTTTTACTCCTGAAAAGCATCTTCCCCCACCCCTCTTTTAAGGAAACTGAATGAAAGGGCAGTATTCATGTTTTTATGTAAGAGAATTTAAGCATCACTTTTTTTTCACACCTTACTATGATTCAAATTCTCTGTACACTCCACTGAAAAATGGAAGTTAATATAGAAATCCCCTATATTCTCTGTCTTGCTCAGCCATGGCTTTGGTCGATGTGGTGAATGAGAATGGCCACCATACACTCATGTGTTTGAAGATTTAATCATCAGGAAATGTCAGTACTTGAGAGGGTTTTGGATTTGTGTTTTTGTTGGAATAGGTATAAGCTAATTGGCAGAAATGAATCACTAGTCACTAGTGATAGCATGTCTAGTCTCTCTCTGTGTCTCTGTTTCTCTCTCTCTCTCTCTCTCTCTCTCTCTCTCTCTCCTCTCTCTCTCTCTCTTTTTTTTTCTGCCTAAATTTCTAAATACAAAACTCTATTACTTTTCCAGTACCATGTATTCCTGTATGCTGCTATTCTCTGCTCCATGGTGACAATGGACTGGATCATAGAAACTGCAAGCAAGCCCTAAATAAATGTTTTCCTTTATAAGAGTTGCTATAGTCATGGTGTCTCTTCACAGCACTAGAACAGTGATTGAGACAGGAGCAAACATTGAACTATAAATAGTAGGAATGTAGCTGCATCAAACCAACTTGATGTAGTCATTTTCCTGATGGCTTTATTTTTTTAATTTATTCTTCGATTCATTTATTTTCATGTATTTTGATTTTCCTCTTCTACAAATTCTCCCATGAAATCATACCTTCTTGCCCTTAAAGTTGTAAGTTTGTAAGTTCTCTCTCTCTCTCTCTCTCTCTCTCTCCTCTCTCTCTCTCTCTCTCTCTCTCCATGCTAACAATTAGAAAACAAAATAGATTGACCAACCAAACAAAATAATAATAATAATAATAATAATAATAGTAATAATAATAATAATAATAATAATAATAAAGCAATGCAGATAGTAATTATGCCACTTTATCAAAGTGTCAGAAATAAGATCTCCTCTAAGATGTTTGACCTCACTAGCTCTGGGTATTTGGGTAGATTGCTACTACCAGGCATTATCCCTCCTGGTGAGTATAATTCAACAGCTGTTGATGACCAGCATGATATGAGTTACCACTATTTTGCTACTAGGGATCTTTTAGTACAAAACTAAAGATAAGTCATGGAAAGAGATATCTTTCAGTTGATTCAGTTGATAAGAGAAAAAGATAGTCTTTCATCATTCTCTAAGATGAGGGTTGTGGGGATTTACAAATACTATTTAGCCAGACTGAAAAAATCTCCTCTGTACCCAGTTTCTTAAAAGATATCATCAGAAGTAAATCTACTCTTCTAATTTAATCTTAGGTACACTACAGGTTCATAATTTTTATATGTGGTTTTCTATATAAATGGAAATATGTTCACAAGGAAACATGTTCTTCCTTCACTCCTACAATCCGTTCTTTAATCATACTGTCTTCCAAAATTAATAAATTCTATGGGAAGAGCTAGAAAACCAGTGAATATGTGTTCTAGTTGTGAGCTGTCCTATACCCCTATTTTTCATATAAGCACAAATAAAGTTCTTAACCTATTTAAGAAGATTGAAAGGATGGTACAGTTGATAAAGGGTTTGCATTTTAAATAAGAACTGAGTTCAATACTCAGATTTTGCCCCCTACATAACGACAGTCCCTCTGGGAGTGGAAGTGTGTGTTTGCAAACCCAGCAATGGGTAGTTAGAGACAGGCAGATGCAGGAACTTTCTTGCCAGCCAAATAGGCTACTCAGCAACTTCCAAACCAAGGTGAGAACATTTCTTAATAAGTAAACTACATGCCTTTTCATTGATATCCAAGTTTGTTCTGTATGCTTTACATATGCATATGTGCTCACGGTGTGCAAAATACCCATAAAATCTCATACATGTATTATAATAATTTGAATATTTGGGCATGGAGAGATGGCTCAAGAGCACATACTGCTCTTGCAGAAGACAGATTCGTGTAACCATCACTGTCCTCACAAACACCAGCTCTAGTGGGATCTGGTGACTCTGATGACCTTGGACAGTTGCACTCACACATACATTCCCACAAGCATAAACACACACATTCAAGCACAATGTTAAATTAAATATTTTTAAAGAAATTATAACGATTAGACTTGGTCTCTCTGTTCCCATTATTTACCTATTATTTATTGTTTGATCATTCTGCCAAAGACATGTCTGGATTTTAATATTTATTATGTTTATGCTTAATTATATGTATATTTGTGTATCTCGACATGGGTATGTTCACATGAGTGCATATGACCACAAAGGTCAGAAGATATTTTCATCTATCCTACAGCTGCAGGTTTTGAGTTGTCTGATGTGGATGCTGTGAAGTGAATTCGGGTCATCTGTAAGAGCATTACTGGTTCTTAACTACTGAGCTATTTCTCCTGTCCCAACCACTGTCAAACTTATATATGTTGAATCTATAATACAATTCAAAATGTATACTCTTTAGGATGGTTGGTACCAAAAAATAGAAGAAAGATAACCAAGCACTTATTAGAGTTCGTACCCAGCTAAGTAGAATGCTTTCAAACAAAAGTGTGTGATGCAGTTGAGTACATAAATCTGGAACATTGTACATCCTAGAAACAATCACCTTGTAATAAAACAAAACAAACAGCGTCAAAATGCATATATCACATTTGCACTTTTGAGGCATTAGATTTTCCAGTATTATTTTAGTATCAAAAAGGCATTCATCCCTAATTCATCCCTCTATAAGAACAATTGTTAGGCTCATACTTTTAAAAACTTGCTGTGATACACAGGGAATTGAATGATTAATGTTGAATCAATACCACTACCAAAGAGTCTACCTGATTTATCTTGCAGTCAACATGGGAAAATCATTTTGATGTTATGACTCAGCATTTGTCAGGATGTAAAGCTCTCACAAAATAATTTTAAGTCTGGGCTATACTTGCTGAGTCTGCAAAAACAGCTTAAGGATAAAATGTGGGTTTGAGGTTTCTCAAGCATGTGTCTCAAGGGTACCAGACCATTCTCTCCCTCCCCCCAATTTCTCATTCTTTCTGTCTCTCTCGTCTTTTACCAGTTTTTACAAAACACAGTGTGTGCAATCAACAATAAATTAGAAAATAGCCCATGTCCCCCAAAACTTCGTGTGGCAGGACAAGTAATTCTATCTTACCCCAAACTTGCTTAGAAGGGATTTCTGTTACATACCGAAACTAGGCGCACACTGTAGCTACTTACAGCTCTCAAATACGCTACAAATCATGTATTTTTGGAGGTCTCTTTCCTTATAACCAAGGCATTTATTGAAGGATATTTAACCAATTATTTAGATAATTATAATACAAAGTGAAATACATAGACTAAAAATAGATACCTTATTGTTAAGAAAAATAGATAGATAGATAGATAGATTGATAGATAGATAGATAGATAGATAGATAGATAGATAGATAGATAGATAGATTCTATTACATTTTTCAAAGATCAAACCCATAGAATTCGTCCCTATACCAATAACGATCCTATGTATCTTGACGGATATTTCCACTCTAACCTCATAGACAGTATCAGTCTCTTCACTATAACCTCTACATTGAGAATCCCTCTTAAATTTTTCCTTTTTTACTTTTTTGGCAATTATTGGCATTTATCTATATTTTGTTTATTTATTTAATTTATTGTTTTTGTCATTCCAATCTCTGCTCCCAACATCCCCTTTCACAGATTCTTTCCCTCATCCCTTCTTCACTTTCTCCTCTGAGAAGGTGACACACTCCCTGTTGATTCCCTGATTTTGGTGCATCAAGTCTCTGCAGGGTTAGGCACATCTTCTCCCACTGAGGCCAGACAAATCAACCTTGATAGAGAACTAATTCCATAGACAGGCAACAGTTTTAAGGACAACACCTGCTCTAGTTGTTAGGGAACCCACATGGAGACTGAGCTGCATAACTGCTACATATATGTTAGGATCTCAGTCCAGTCCCTTAATGCTCTTTGGTTGGTGGTTCAGTCTCTGATAGCCCCTATGTATTCAGGTTAGTTGACTCTATTGGGTCTTCCTGTGGAATTCTATTCACCTTCAGGCCCTTCAATCCTTCCTCCACGCTTCCATAAGAGTCCGCGAGCTCTATCTAATGTTTGTCTGTGGGTCTCTATATCAGTCATCTGCTAGGTAAGCCTCTCAGGGGACAGTTATACTAGGCTTCTATCTACAAGCATAACAGTCTCATTCATAATGTCATGGATTGGTGCTTGCCCATGGGATGGGTCTCAAGTTGGGCTAGTTATTGATTGGTCATTCCTCAGTCTCTGTTCCATTTTTGTCTCTGCATTTCTTGTAGACAGGACAAATTTTGGGTCAAAATATTTATGTGTGAGTTACTGTCTTCATCCCTCCACTGGGAGTCCTTCCCAGCTGCAGGAGGTTGTGGGGCCATCCACAACCAATCCAAGGGATGGCTTGGATTCTGGTGTGGCACAGGCCTTGAACCCCGACCCCAATGGGGCAATGGCAGGTCTTCGGCCACTCCCCTTACCCCAGGCTCCAGACACACCATTGACCTGCACCTTGCAGTCACATAGGTCAATGTAGTCCCTCCCAAAGAGGTGTCACATAACACAGGTAGAGGGCATGACTATAGGCTTCAGCCTCAAGAGATTTCCATATTAATGAGATACCTAAAGGGTAGAGGGCATGGCTAATTAAGTATTCTTTCCCAGACCCTCTTTCCTTCTCCCCTCCCTATTTAAGCCAGGCCCTCCTTGACTTAAGTTGGGTACATCCAGACCATCTATCATTCACCATGTCAATAAAGCTCTTGGAAGCCCGGACTTCCTTGTGTCATTGGGGCCTGCCATCATGGAGAGTTTCTCTGTGTTTTCCGCTGTGGGGACCCACATCTTCAAACAAACAGCCTTTCAGCCAAACTAGTATAACAAGCAAGCACTTCCTGTGGGGCACGATCAGGGACTTCCTCTCAGCAGCATCTGAGAGCCCCTGAATGGATGCCAGTCAGTCACCTGCCACCTCCTGGCCTGGGGATCCCCACTCAAGAGCCCTGTGCCCCCGTGGAACCTCATATTGAGTGAGAACTCACCCGGCTGGGCGGGTCCCCAGCTACTTCTCACAGTGCAGTACCCGCCTGGTACCATGTGTGGAACTGACTCAGTCGAACTTCCCAAGTGGAAGCTTCTGCTTCTCCCCGTGAGCGATGCCCCTTGAGCATCCTGGTGCAGAAGACAAGCAGGACCCACAACACAACAGAGATCCATGCCTGTGCATCCATTTTCCCTGCAGGAGGTGACCTCATCACATTCCTTAGGTTCCATATCCCCACTGTTACATATCTATGCTAAGGTCCCCTGAATTGACTCCTGGACTCTGCCCCATTCTCCTCCTCTCTCTTCCCTTTTCCTAATTATTTTTTTAAAAAATATTTATTTATATACTTAGACTCTAAATGCTGCTCCCAGTCTTGGTCTCTCCCCTAACAGAGTACCTAACCATTCTTGTCTGAAATGGTGGGCCACACCACCCCCACCAGCTCTACACTGGTCCTCCTGGGGGGTCTTCCAAAGGAATACAGTGTTATCAGAGTAGATGGCAAATCCATGTTTATTATTAGTGAATATTTTCCAGTCAGAGGTTAGTGGCACTGGAGATCCTGGCCATATGTGAGCTGAAGTTAATATGTTTGGTTTTGGTGAATTATTCAATGAAAAATGTCTAAAAATAAAAAAAAGGAGGCAGGAAGTTAATGGTAAAAACTTGTATTTAGAATGGACAAGCACTGACTTGTCTTAGACACACACACACACACACACACACACACACACATATATTAGATAGAACACATTTTTGGAATATAAGCAATGATGTTTTACAGCTGCACCATGTATTTATTTTAAGCTGAATGATATTACCAAATTTGAAGAAAATAAGATGTTTAGGGAGTTAAAGCATTATAGAAAATTAATGTAAATTTATTTTTGAAGAAAGTAAATGTTTTAAAAACTAATGTAGTTCAGTTCGAGAGTGTAGTATTTGTACAATCTACAGTAGTGAATGGCATGTAATGATGCACACTTACAGTGCCAGTTCTCAAGAGGCAGGGAGTAGGTGATCCGTGTATAGAGGACTAAGATGAGCTATATAGTGAGTTCTGTTTGAGCCTGAACTATCCAGAAAAATTTGTCTTAAACCCAAGCCAGACCTAACGATAGTAGATAAGACCAGGACCAGACAAGACCAGACCATACCAGATACAAACAGAACAGAATTAAAGCTATTACAATGAACAGTAATGAACACCTGACACTGTCTCACTTACCCATCAAGAGTAAACAGGACCCCTATAGTCTCCATGGAAAGCATCTGTACAGGGTCCCACTCTTCATAATATTATTCTTTTTTGTTGTTTTGGAGATTAAAGTCAGTGCCTTATGCATTCTTAAGAAAAGTTTCATCATAGGGCAATATTCCTTACCGACGCTAATTTAGATGTTATACTGCAAGTGTCCCATATTTAGGTAAATTAAATGAAAGAACACGTAGAGTTGGGTTAAATTCATGGTATTCAATACAACAACAGGGTAAGCAGATGTGTATTTTAGGAGTACCAGTCTAGGTATGAAGTTGGCTATCTCATGTGTGCTTATGCAACTGTGTTTTATGATATTTCCAGAACAATAAAATTACCTATCAAGACATCTCCCAGAGGGTAGCCATACGTTTAAGCAATGTGTGACTATATATAAGACATGAACAGTTCATAAATATTATGTGATAACATCATTTGAACAGTTCTGAGATTCTATCACCATTTCCACTAATTATTGTGACTTGTCTAAGGTCTTAGATTGAAACCCATCATCAATGGATTCATTGGATCTTCACTGATTAAAAGAAGATTGTAATAAAAACAAAATAATCTAAATCAACAACCCTCAGTTACTTATCATTTGTTTTCTCTGTTAAATAGTACAAGGGGAATGATATTCAAAATCAATTAAACTGCACATTTCAAAATTGCATAGAAAGCTTATTTATTCCCCCAAATGATTCTTGTGAGAGAAGGTTAATGCAGCAATGTATAAGATTCTAAAACCCATGAAAAATTATGCAAAACCGCAATAGTAGTGCCTGGGTTTTATCATTTAATTGCTACCGCTATGTTCTCTGTTTAACCAACATTCTATAATGGTTTTCATAACAGCTTGATTCCAAACTTCAAAGACAATTATGAATAAGCTAGTGAGGATACATATTTTCATTGAAATATTAAAAATGCAATCAGTTAGAAAGGTATTTTAAAGACAAGGCTTTATGTATATTTTAATCACCTTTATAGGGTATGCTATTGCTATATTAGTTTTTATTTATTGTTCTATTAAGATTTGAAAACTTGATGTCAAAAAAAAAAAAGAAGGTTTAAAAAAAAAAAAAAACTTGATGTCAAAACAGTGCCTTTCACACATGCATGGCCATCTGTATGCTATAGAATCACACCTCCAGCTCAGATCACCTTACATCATTTTCAGCCTGCTATTGTTCTTTCTATTGGTCTCTGATGCAGCATCCATATTTATGAGTTTGCCAATATTGTGTCCTTGTCAGTCAGTGTCATCACTCATTGAAACATAATCTCTGTATTACTATTTTACCTATGGTAGATGCAGGTATTTTCACCTTTGAGGATTTATTTTAGTGTATGTGTTTTGTGTGTGCGTGGGCGCGCGCGCGCACGTGCACGTGCAAGTGCATGTGTGTGTTTGTGTTTGTGTGTGTATGTGCGTATGTGTTGTGTTTCATATTTTGTTTGTTTTTTATGATCAAGTCTTATTATGGCAATGCAAGTTGTCTTTGAAATCTTGATTATTCTGCAATTAGATTTATCCCAACTTTTTCCTCTTTTAGATTATTGTGAATAGTGATGTTTCTTAGTCATGTCCATGTTGGCCACTGTTAGCTATAAGAAGGAGAAATAGTTTTCTCAGAGTGTAACCCTGGTAAGTTGACACTTTCCAGCAAAAGTCCACTCATTGAAATGATATTTGAGCAAAAAATAAAACCCTTAAACTTTAGGATTAAGCAAAGACAAAACGATGGGTGTGTAGGGAAGGGAGATATTTATCTGAAAAGAGTTGGGGATGATAAATATGAACAAAACACATAGTACATGATGCAAAATGAACTAAAACAAACAAACAAATAAGATAGAGAACAGAATAGAAGTGATTTTAAAATTTGTTTATAATTTGAACATCATATTACACCAATCTAATGTTAAATATCTAATATTTTTCATTGGAGTGTGTTCTTATTTTAATAACATAGAGGAAATTGAATCTGTTACTATACAGACAATAAAAGCATATCTATGTCAAAAAACAATGGAATTTCAAACTTGCAATTTTATATATACATGTAAAATTACTTTAAATTAAAAAAATAAAAGAAACACTCTCAGCTATTCTTTATATTAAATTCTTACTTTCTTTCCTTTAATTACAAATGGGCACAATAGTTAAAATTCTGGAATTTCAATTTTGTTTATTTAATTTATTTTTGTTTAATTAAAATTAGATCCTTTTCTCGTATAATATATCCTGATTGTTTCCCCTCCCTCTTCTCCACCCAGTTCCTCCCCACCTCACTCTTTTCTGGATGCGCTCCTTTTATGTTACACATAAGAAAAGCACAAGCACAAAATAAAATAAAGCATAAAACAAAAGCAATCTCATTCATGCTGGACCAGGTATCCCAACAGAAGGAACAGATTCCCACGAACAGGCACAAAAATAAGAAACCCCCATCCTCGTACACTCAGTTGCCCTGTAAAAATACTAAGCTGAAATTGATGCTACATGTGTAGAGCACTTGCTACAGACCTGTGTCAACCCTGTGCTTGCTGCTTCATTCTGAGTGAGTTCATCTGAGGCTTGCTCAGCTGATTCTGGAAACCTTGTTCCTCTGGTGATCTCCATTCCTTCTGACTTTTAGACTCTTTCCACTTCCTCTTCCACTGGTTCCCTGAGTTCCGAGGGAAGAGATTTTATAGAGACATTCCAGTTAGAGCTGTGTGTTCTAAGGATTGGAGCTCTCACTGTTTGTATAATTTCTAGCTGTAGGTCTCTGTATTTATTCCTGTCTGCTACAGAAGGGAACTACTTTGATGATGACTAAATAAGGCACTGATCTATGAGTATGGCAGCATATCCTTAGGACTCAATTTATTTTTTGGTTTTACCATAGGTCTCTGGTCTAGGACACCCAAGCAGTGTCAAGTATGGCTTCCAATTTCATGAACTTTGCCTTAAATGTATTCACACATTGGTTGTGTATTCCCATAAGTCTGTGCCACCATTACTCTAACATATATTGCAAGCAGAACAAACTGCAGGGCAACGTTTTCTGGCTGGATTGCTGATTATATTTCTCTTTTGGTAGCCTGCAGACAACTTCACATACCGAAGATACTAGAACATAGGACTGAGAGCTCCACGTAGTCACCAGCTTAATTTCTCCATGTTCCATGAGTTGTGTGGGTGTTTTCCTTAGTAATGGGGCCTGGCTTTCAGTTTGGGAAGAGCAATCCACTATCATGAGAACAGCTTTTTTGGGGGGTTTTCCATGCAATACCCTTGACTAACAATTTAATTGACTACAACACGGTCATGGTACTGAAAGCCTGTTTTGGTGCCCAGATATGGGCCAGTTAGGACTCAGTCTATCCCATTATTAATTAATTAATTAAGATCATCTTCATGTATCTTAGGAAGTTTCCATTGCATTATGTTTCCATACCATTCATCAAATATAGTTCATTTCCAGCTATCTCACCGTGCATTCTCTCATTCAACCCCATTTTCTCTCCCAGTCACCATCTGATCCTCTTGTCCCTTTCCCCCAGCTGGCCTTCAGTCCAGTTCATGCATAAAATTTCTCCTACTTCACCACCCAGGGAGAGTCATGTGTCCCCTTAGTTTCTTTTCTGTACGTATCCTCTCTGAATCTATAAATTGTAGGTTGGTTATCATTTATTTAATTGCAAATATCTGCATATAAGTGCATATATACCATTTTTATCTTTCTGGGTATGTGATACCTCACTCAGGATGACTTTTTTTTCAATTTACATGTATTTTCCAGCAAATTCCATGATGACAATTTTTATTAACAGCTGAGTAATACTCCATCAGGTGGAATTTCTGTTATGATAAGGAAGAATAATCAGAGAACTTATGTTTTCATTTTTAAGAAGCAAGGTGAGTTTCTTTCTGCTGTAAAATGCAGTTTCTAAGCCATACACCCAACAGTGGCCTTCTCCTGAAAAGCTTATTTCTTCCTCGATAATATGGGGAAAATGATCAAATGGTCCTGTAGGCACATCTTAGGGGGATTTTCTTCTGTGAGTACCTGTAGCCCTAGGGTGAGTAGTCTTGGGCTGTATAAGAAAGTTTAATTAAACAAAATTAAACCAGAAAGTGAACTCACAAACAACATTCTTCCCTAGTCTCTAAGTCTAAGCTCTCCTTTTTCTCTCATCTGAACTTTCCTCATTCCTTCAGAGATGCATTTTATTACCTGTATATGTCATTGCTGGTCAGAACAATAAAACATATATTATTAAACCAGTAAAAATAAGAAAAAAAAACCTGTAAATGTTCAATGCGCTTCAGAAGATAGGAAATTTAAAAATTTGAAGACATATGTTTTCTAATTTATCAAAATATTTCACAGCATTAACAAAGGTAGTACATTTTCAACCATATTGTGCAAGCAGAAATATTGGAAATAGTGATTTTTAAAGAGACAGTATAGTAGCTTGTAAAACTTAAATGAGGATAATGAACTTGATTTTTGAATTAAAATATCGTAAGTGAAATATGCAAGAAAAAGACACATGTATGAAATAAATATCATAATTTGCTTTAGGCAATTGATGAAGGTTTGAAGTTGGTCTTTTATTGCCTCAATTTATCTCGTTACTATATTTAAAATGAGAATATGCAATAACAAATCAGAAATTACTATTACATTATTTTTCCAGGAATGTCTTAAGAATATCATCAAGGGGGAGTGTAATGACTCACCAGATGGAAATGCTTAACTAAAACTCTGACAAGGTGAGACCTGGGAGCATACATGATGGAAGAAGAGAACTAACTTTTCCAAGTTATTAGTAATGCTCTGTTCTCCAGAAGCCAGCAGGGTATACTTGTGTGTATTCTTGTACACACACACTAGACACAGAGAGAAAGTAATGAAATAATATTAATAAAAATGATTATTCATTAATCAAATGAAATCTAAGAGGTTTAAAACATATTGTCAAGTAATATTGAATGATAAATATTCATCATCAATTGAATGTAGAATGAATAAAACTTCCAACTCTCAAAAGAAGAGAGAATCCATATTCAATAGCATAAAAGTCTAAATTACCTAAGCAAGTATTTCTACAACTAGTACAATCAATTTGGATGTGTTCAGTTACAGGATATTACGGCAAAGATATCTCTTTATTCAGAACAAAAATTATAAAATCACCTTGGCTAAACATGGAATTGATCAGAGCACATCTTTCAAAAATATGAGATAAAAATTATCTAAAAATAATTTATAAATGGTAACCATTTAAAAAAAATTAGGTATGCTATACCTTCAGAAGTATGATAATTAAAATCTGCCATGTTTATAAAAAAGAAAAAATAATAATGTAATATTGGTCTAGGCAGGCATATTGTATATAAAAAGCACATATGGGGCTGGAGATTGGACAAAATGGTTAAGAACATGATCTGATCTTCCAGAGGAACAAGATTCAATACTCAGCACTTACATGATGGGTTAGAACCCAAGAGTACCTGGTGTATTTTTCTGGTCTCATAGACCACTGCAGGCACCTGGTACACAGAAATAGATGTAGGCAAAAATGCTTGTAAGTAAAATAATAGAATAAAAATTTAAAAACACATATATCAATAGATTGTTCACATTTTATATATATTTATATATATATAAAATGTATGAAATACGTCATGAGGCATTTTTATGTACTAAGGAGTAAATCTTCAGTTAATGTAATGTAGGCATTAGGGTGTTCATTTAGAGAAATTTTGTGTTAATAATTCCAAATATGAACTGAAAATGACTCACTCACTAAAAGCTTTTGTCGAGACTCACAACTTAAGCTTCATTCCTGGGCAAAATATGGTTGAAGGAGAAAAAAGGCAACTACTAATTGTTCTCTAAATAAAATAAGTATGATAATATGATATAGTTAAATGTAGTAAACATTAAAATATGCACAACAATGTAAATGGAAAAGATAAGGATAAAATAAAATATAAATATCAATGTCAGCCGGGCGGTGGTGGTGCACGCCTTTAATCCCAGCACTTGGGAGGCAGAGGCAGGCGGATTTCTGAGTTCGAGGCCAGCCTGGTCTACAGAGTGAGTTCTAGGACAACTAGGGCTACACAGAGAAACCCTGTCTCAAAACAAAACAAAACAAAACAAAACAAAACAAAACAAAACAAAAATATCAATATCTCCAATACAAATATATTCCATATACACAAAACATTGATTAAAAGTTAGGTACAATATTTTGGAAAAAGAATTAAAATAGAACGCAAAATGAGTACAGGGATATAACATCTACTTAATATAAAGCCCCCCAAACTAAGATAGCAATATTATACATTATTTGTAAGTATAAGATAAAGAGAATAAGAAACAATTAACATTCAATATGAACAAGGATGTGGGTATCATGGTGTTTCCTATAAATTTCAATGGGATGAGTGTAAGTTAACAGAAAATTTTCAAGATTATTTGATACACCTATCAGTTTTCTATTTATTCTTTTATTTACTTTTGGGGACCTGAGAAAATTCATTAATTGTATAAAGCCTACATGATTGGCCATATAATGATATATATATATTACATATACATTATACATATACACACATACATATATACCCACATTGCATGTGATGATGAGAAGTAATCAGTATCTAAAGTGAATAAATGAAAATTTTTAAAAAATACTGAATATATTCAGACATAAAGTGAAAGTCTAAAATAAAATATAAATAACAAGAGAGAATACCTTTTAATGGGTAATCATATGACACTTGCAGGGCTTATGTGAAAAATTGCATCCATCAGAATGGCTGATGATTATATCTCTGAGATTTTCTTGATTCCTAATTGGTTTAGGAAGGCCCTGCCCTTGGGCTGGAGAGATGGCTCAGCCGTTAAAGGCTAGGCTCACAACCAAAAATATAAGGAAGGCCCTGCCCACAATGGGGCTGCACTACCCTAGACAATTGCGTACAGGCTGTAAGAAAAATACTTTAAAAATAGACTAAAATCCAGCAACTAAGCAGCTTTCTTCTTTGATTTCTGCTTCAAGGCCCTGGATTAGTTCCTGCATAGACTATAAATTGAAATGAAAATTTTATTCTTTTCTCTCCAAATTGATTTTGGTCATGGTGTTTATTATTACACAGAAAAGTAAAGAGAAGATAGGAATTCATATGATCTGAAGAGAAAAAAACTACTCAGTTATATTAAATTTGAAACCTGAATAAACATGATTCCATGTTGTAATAATAGTTAGATATAATGTATTTGGCTACATGTGCCAGAAACATTGGAAATATAAATATCAGTTGTTAATATATTTTTGTAGTTTTTGTATTTGGAAGAACAGGATAATTGTTTGTTAATTTGACAATTTGACATGTAAACAATCATGGGACAGTGGAATTTAACATATACTATTCACATCTTACTCTATGTGGTAGGTTTTTTTTTGTTGTTTGTTTGTTTTTTTTTTTTTTTTTTTTTTTGGTTTTTCAAGACAGGGTTTCTCTGTATAGCCCAGGCTGTCCTGGAACCCACTCTGTACTGTAGACCAGGCTGGCCTCAAACTCAGAAATCTGCCTGCCTCTGCCTCCCAAGTGCTGGGATTAAAAGCATGTACCACCACCGCCCGGCCTATGTGGTAGTTTTATCTGATATGTATTCTCTAAATTTTTCTATGATTATGATGTTATATAGAGGCATGAATTTATAATACATATGTTTAAGCAAAAAAATATAATTTTATTTCAATTAAATACTTGGTATGTTCAATTATGATTATAATAATTAATCAGGTTTTAAATAGTTGCATTTAAAAAATGTTTCTAGTCTTTTTCTACATTGACTAATTCATCAATATGTTGGTTTGAATAATCTAGTCTTTAACAGGTGAAGCTTTGATTTTATAAATGATGTATTAATTTTTAATGAGATGATACACTATGCATTGACTTATTCTATCTTGCTGTTTAACTTGGACAATAATGGATATTATTTCAAATGCTATAGATTAAAATAAAATTCACAGTTTTTCTCATACCATGTAATTCATAGCTGAGATGATATTAAAATATGGTTGAATAATACATGTATAAGACTATATGTAGAGGTCGAGGCCATCCTGGTCTACAGAGTGAGTTCTAGGACAGCCAGGGCTATACAGAGAGACCCTGTGTCAAAAAAAAAAAAAAATGACTATATGTAAACTACAAAGAAAATTTATTTAATAAAATATAGAAAACATGAGGTGTAGTATTTAACCTTTACAATTTATTCATTTCTAAATACTTTTCAAGTAAATTAATGATTGATAGATATTGCATACCGAAAGCAAATTATCTTAATCTTGTTGTTCAAGTAATTATGTACACTATATCTTATAATAGGGGTGTTTGGCTGCTGACTCAGTCCACAAATAAATAATAAATTATGCAAACCTCTTTAAAAAGATGTATTGTTCAGATGCCATAAATAGAGCCAACAGTATGCACAAACTATGGTGCTTAATGGTTTGGTTTCTAAAATAAAATATTCTAGAACTAGGTTCATGTATCCACCATATTTATATAGGCAAAATTTGTGGGTATTTTTATTGGATATTTTATTTACATTTCAGATGTTCTACCCTTACCCCATTTCCCCCCTCCCTCCCAGGAACTCCCTATCCCATCCCCCCTCCTCCTGCTTCTATGAGGGTGTATGCCCACCTATCCCACCACCACCCCCCGCACCTCACCTCCCCACCTCAAATTCCCCCACTATGTCCAGCCTTCATGGGACCAAAGATCTCTTCTCCCACCTATAACACCCCTGCATATATTGCTGGAGCCATGGGTCCCTCCCTAAGCGCTCCCAGGCTGGTGGTTTAGACCCTGGGGGCTCTGGTTGGTTGGTATTGTTGTTCTCCTCATGGGGTTGCGAATTCTTTCAACTCCTTCAGTCTTTACTCTAACTCCTTTATTGGGAACCCCATGATCAGTTTAATGGTTAGCTGTGAGCATCTGCCTCTAAATATGTCAGACTCTTGAAGATCTCTAAGGAGACAGCTATATCAGGCTCCTGTCAGCATGTACTTCCTGATATCCACATCAATGTCTACCTTTGGTGACTGCACATGGGATTTATACCCAGGTGGAATGGTCTGCAAATGGCCCTCCTTCAGTTTCTGTCCTGCACTTTGTATCCATATTTGCTCCCTTGAGTATTTTGTTACTCCTTCTAAGAAGGACTGAAGACCCCCCACACATACACACACACTTGGTCTTCATTCTTCATGAGCTTTATGTGGTCTGTGAGTTGAATCTTGGGTATTTCAAGCTTCTGGGCTAAAATCCAATAATCAGTGAGTGAATACCATGTATGTTCTTTTGTGATTGGGTTACTTCACTCAGGATGATATTTTCTAGTTCCATCCATTTACATAAGAATTTATCGAATTCATTGTTTTTAATAGCTGAATAATATTCCATTGTGTAAATGTACCACATTTTTTGTATCCATTCCTCTGTTGAAAGACATCTGGGTTCTTTCCAGCTTCTGGCTATTATAAATAAAGCTGCTATGAACATAATGGAGTTATATGTTCGAGCATCTTTTGGGTATATGCCCAGGAGTCGTATCGCTGGGTCCTCAGGTAGTGATATGTCCAATTTTCTGAGGAACTGCCAGACTGTTTTTCAGAGTGGTTGCACCATCTTGCAATCCCACCAACAATGGAGGAGTGTTCCTCTTTCTCCACATCCTTGTCAGCATCTACTATCATCTGAGTTTTTGATCTTACAAAAACTGTAAAAGACTCAGATTTCTTGTTGCTAAACATATCATTTCACATATAGGATATTTTTAAGATCCAACTTCTGCATACTAATGTCTTGATCGTGTTCCACTTTGAAATATATGATCAATGATTTTCCTTTTTCCAAGTTCTTCTAACAATCGCTTTCCACTGTTAGACACATCTAGTGATTCAAGATCCTGTAAAAACAAATCTTATAATCAAAGCAGGGATGGGATAGATAAGACCAAGAAGAAAGAAGGAGGAGCACAAACTCTCCATGTAATCCTATTGGAATTATGTTTCAATTAGATACAATTTTATTATCTCTGAAATATGTGATTTACTTTGATTTTAAATTTTTAAGAAGATTGATTAAAACCAACAACAATGAAGGCATTCTGACACAAAGTTGCTATTACTTTCAAGAAACTAGGGATCAGTTGAAAACTTATTTTAAACTCATTTGAGGGTGCAAAATGAGATTTGAGATGTCAGAATTTATATATGACATTGTTATACATGAAGACTTTCATGCGTTGTGATAGAGCTACGTCTCTCAATTATGTGTGTAGTCATCTTCTGGTAATGCTTGATGGTGTGTAAATTTGTATGGGTATATTCAGTAATATATTTCTCTTAGAAATCTTGAGCTACAAAGCCCTTTTCTCCAAAAGCTATGTCCACTTAGCATGATAAACATTTTAGGGTCAAACTAACAGAGGAAATTCCACTTGTGGAAATTGTACTTAAACCTAGAACTGCATAGTGTCTCATTATAATTTCAGTAAAAACCATTTAAGAAGCTTAGAAAGAGCCTTCAGTAGTGTAGCAGGCATGTTTGTGTTCCTTTCTAAGCTTTTCACATAGATTTGCAGAACACAGCAACAAAGGGAAATCCAGTGAGATACAGCTATGCTTTTTATTGACACAGTGGACTATCCAGCATCCACAATGCTCTGGCCCAGAATAGATTCCTGACTGATTTTTAAAGAGCCCTGCTTTTTTTCATTGAAGTGGCATACAACACTCTGTCTTGATGAATAAATATTGAGATATTTCTCCTCTAAATTGGCTTAAAATTATGAAAGTAATTTTCTTCTTAGTAAGTGTGGCTTAATTCCCAATTAGGCCTTACTTTAGTTTGTTTTTGTTGTTGTGATAATACACCTCGATAAAAAGCAACTTAGGAAGGAAAAGATTTCCTTTACTTATAGTAATTAGGTGACACTGTATAGGTTGTCTCATTTTAAAAAAATGGCACTTTTGACACATCCTAATTAGATTTCTTCAAGAATAAAATGTCATTGCTATGATTCCAATAAATGTTATTTCACTTGTATGATTATTTTAAGTAACCATGAAACATAAATTACAAAATATGCCATCCCCTAACTGTCTACCTCCTTGTACCTTATAATAACCTGAACAGACTTTTGTTTTGCTTTTGTCAATTATTTATTGATGAAAATATGCCAACTTATTGTTGCTCAATGGCTTCAATGTGGTTTGTAAGTTGGAAGCTTAAAAATAACAGCCTCCTTCATTAAGAAAATAGAGGAGGGAGTACAAAAATAGCTTTTTCAGTGTTTACTTTGGAAGGACAGGCACTTATGTGTGGTTACCCCTGAATCTATGCAGAGACACAATGGGAGGCATGGTCGCTTACACATGTAATGCTAGGAAAACATCAGGAGGGACTGTGGGACCTGCTAGGCACACATCCTCACCAAACTGAGCAGCTCTAACTAGTGAGAGAGCCTGTCTCAATAAAAGAAGGTACTAGTTGCTGGGTAATGACACCAGAGGCTGTCATCTAGCCTCCACAACACACACATGTGCATACACACACACACACACACACACACACACACACACACGACACACACACACATTATATACCTCAAAACCCACATATGCATACACAGTCACATACAAACTCAAATGTAAAAAATAAAATAGAAGAAAGTAATTAAACATTCTACCACTACCCCAATACATTTTGTTTTTTCCATTGAGTCATTTTTTAAATTGGACATAATTAAAAGCATGCTATGTGAAAATATTTCTATTTTCAAGAAAAGCTATTTTTGTCTTCTTAACCACCATTTTAATGATTATACTATATAACATTTGATCATTTTTCTCTGCCCTATGATTGGGTGTTAAAAGTTTATTTTTGACCAATATACTGCCTTCTTATATATGATTTTTTTTTAACTCACAATAAATATGTCAAATGAAATAAACCAATAGATGACATAAAACCATGATCATGAACACTTTAACAATATAACTTTGAAATAATATAGGAGGTAAAAAAAAACCTACAACCACCCTATGATGTTTAATTGTTGTGTGACCACTCTGGGTAAGAACCCAATTAATAAAGGACATTATTAGTAAAGATAAAATAATTAAAGTTTTAATTAATATGTGAGGATCTTAACAACAATTGGAAATAGAAAGAGATTAACAAACATGACAGACACACACACAAACACACACACATATATGTATATATATGTATTTGCATATATGTATTTACATATATATACATATACATATACATATACATATACATATACATATACATATACATATACATGCACACACACACATATGCATACCGACCAAAAGCAGTGGAGTTATGAAGATTTAGAACAAATGTCTATATGGGCTATAATAGTAAATTCTAAGGATACTGCTAAGAAATATATAGGAGAGTCTGGAGAGATCAATTGGCAGTTAAGAGGACTGGCTACTCTTACAGAGATCCCAGATTTGATACCCAACATTCACATGGTGATTCAGAACTGTGTGTAAGTCTGGTCTCAGTGAATCCAGTGTCCCTTTCTGATTTGATTAGGTGTTAAGCACACACATGGTATATACACAAACATGCATGCAAATATCCATAAAATAAAACATATATATGTAATAGAACCAGTAGTGGAGAAGTGGTGAGAACAATTTCCATGCCGTATGAGTTGGGTTTAAGTTCTCAGTACCCACATAAACATGGACATACATGACCGTAAGTATCTAACTTTTGGGGTGAAGCATGGAAACGGACTAATTAGTAGGGTTTTGTATTCATCTAGACTAACCTAAAAAGATGACCTTCATATTCAATGAGACATTTTATTTATAGGCAATACAACAGAAAGCAACAGAGGAAGACACACATTGTCTTCTGGTGTCTGCATAATCTGATAATGACAGTAGGCACACACTGCACCATAAAGACACAAAACAATACCATCAAGTTTATTGATGCAGTTTAGTTCAGCCTCAGGTTACTCTATGCTGATCAAGATTATTTTCATACTTGATACACATAAAACATCCTCCCAAAAGAACCCTCACAGCTGGTTACATGCTGGGAAAATCCAGCCAGGTAGTCCATCATGGAATTTCACCTCCCTACATGATTGCAGCTTGAAATAATAAAAATGTCTATTGTATATATTTTAAGGTAAATCTTTCAACATCTAAATTTTGCAAGACAGGAGAAATGTCAGGAAGCCTATATGGATGCCAGGGTAATATTTAACAATATAAGACTCATGTATCAATGGATAAGTCATCACATCTATATAATTCCTTCTATCAAGTATTTCTGATCATGCAGAAGTATGGTCTAAGAGTGACTCAAAGTCACTCAAAGCTATGTGTCTGAGGTACTTGCCCATTTCCTGTCTCCTGAAGGCTAACTCATCCAGGATTGAATTGATAATTGATGGGCTGTTACTAGAATTTGCATTTTGAATTCATGTATTTGAAATGTATCTCCTTTTCAGTTAAACAAAGAATTTTGACAAAAATAAAGAAGAAGGAAACAGTCTTTCTCTGTGTATGGAGTTCAGTAATTAGGCATTCACAACAACAATGTGCTTTGAATTCTGCTACTATCTTAAAATATAAAATTACCAGTGAGGGTTGATGATTCTATTTCTGTATAATGTGAAAAGTGTATATTTTAATTAATTTTAGAAAGCAATACTTTTTCTCCTTTATGAAGCTCAATTGTTTCTTTCACGATAAAAATGTTCTTCAGATAACTGTAATTTTTCTAGAATTTTGCCTTCTAATGTTCGTAGCTAGTATTAATAGTCAGCACAAATTTCTTCCCTTAGTCAAATTTCAGTTTTCATCAAAGTTTCCACTAACTTATATCAGTTTATTCAGCTAAAGTTGAAAGAAGAAATCAGATTTTGTATGTAAATGATCTTATTTACTATGATGTTATATAAGTGTTTATATAGTATGATACTAATATAGTATGGAATATACAATGATGAATTCATTAATAACTCACACATCTAACATCCTGCAAATCTTTTTATGCCCTATTATAATTTTTCTCTCCTGTTCCTGGTTTTATTCATCATTATCTTCAAAACAATTTGTGGTCTATTACTGTTGATATAGATCACTAGCTAATATTCTTTCCTGACCATAGTACAAAATATACAGTCAATGTTTTGTATCATTCCTCTAAAGTAAATTTCACTCATTATTATTGAGTGTTTGTGGTATGCTTTTGCATATGGTTGCATCCTAACAAACACAAGTAGTAGACAGAAAATAAATTTGTGCAGTTTTCTCATCCTACCTTTACATCAATTGAAGAATTGAATTGAGATTTTATGCTTATATGATAGTAGATTTACCTACTGAGTATCTCGTTAGCCCATATATCACTCATTTTATTGAAAATAATCCATGCTGATTTGTGTATTAAAATTTTATTATTTCTTTACTAATCAATATTAATAAATGGTATGAATATATCAAAGTTGTTTAAGCAACACACTAGGATGAGCACTGGGTTTTATATAACTTAATGTATTCAAAATAAATCTGTCATAAATATACCATTGCACATATTTTTTTATTTTTCTGAGAATACATGCTTAAATTGAAAGTCTAGATCATTTAAATGTATATATTTATTAGGAGATTGCCAATTTGTTTCCCAAGGTGGTTGTAACCTTGAACATTATGACCACACAAAAGGTAATCACAGAGACTCCTAAGCATCCATAAAAGTCAATGACTGAAAACAGGTAGAAGATTTCATAACTTAAAGGGACTTGCTATGAGTCAATCTCTTCCTTAGCTGAAGTTTTGACATAAAGCCAATATGTGTCTCAATGAGTTAGGTAAGGGCACATGTGTGTCACAAAGCTCCTTTCTATCAGTGAAACAGCTCTTGATTCTTATTTCTCAAGAATTACAATATAATCCCTGCATCTTATGGTTGATGACAAAATCAAAGCAGGCACACAGTAAGGAAGACATCATAGTAAGAGAAACACGTTTATAGGCACAGTTTAGAACATAACTGTTAGAAACTCAGCTTAGAGTTTAAAATAAATAAATAGGACACTCTATGCAAGAAAACTCATTAAGAAAGTATAATGATAAGCAGAGGAGACCAGCTATTAAGAGATTTTTTTGCTTTTGCAGATTACCAGGGCTTAGTTCTAAGCACCTATGTAGTGACTTGCAGCCATCTAGAACTCCAGTTTTAGGGTATTTACGACCCTGTATTAGTTAGCGTGTTAGGGTTTCTATTGCTGTGAAGAGATACCATGACCATGGCAACTCTTATAAAGGAATGCATTTAATTGGGGCTGGTTTATAGTTTCAGGGTTTTAGTTCATTAGTATCATGGCATAGTGGCACATATACAGATGTGGTGCTGGAAAAGGAGCTGAGAGTTGTATAGTCAGATCAGTGAGCAGGAGGCCAACAATGCCATACTGGCTCTGGCACGAGCATCTGAGACCTCAAAGCCTGACCCAGTGACATACTTCCTCCAACAAATCCACATCTACACTACCAAGGCCACACATCCTAATAGTACCAGTCCCTATGAGCTTATCAAAGCCATTTTCTTTCCAACTACTACATGCCCTCTTTTGATATCCTTGGATACTATGCACATGGTTCACATACATATATGCAGATAAAAACTCTCATACACACAAAGTAAAATAAATACATACATTTAAAGCAATGATAAAATAGTAGCTTTTATTTGCTAATCTGGCATAAGTATCATTTCATATTGTGGTTTTAAAATGTTCAAAAATGTTCTTTTTGTTAATTTTAACTTAGATTAAAATTTACTGTGCTCTGACTAGAATAAAATTTCTGTCATATTTGTTTGTATAATTTGGCTATGTTGTTCTTCGTGTTTTGTTTAAAAGACTTATCTTAAGCCCAGGGTTGCCTAACACTCAGGATGTAGTCCAGGCTGACCACAAATTCACAAAAATTAAGCAGTTTAACTATCATACCCTTCCCAGACTGGGGTTACAGTTATGCTCCACCACGCCCAGCCTGAAGGAAGTGTCTAAATCAGATGTTACCATCTATAGAAATGCAGATTACATCTGTCTTTATTTCAGATCATTTTATATCATTCTCTAATATTTTACTATAATTATTTGAATGTATATTTCTATATAAGCTATGTTTTCCAAATTCTCAATGACTATTTTCATCATGCCTTTAAACTTGATCCATTAGAGTGGTATTTTCTCTCATGTCTCTACTGTAACTGAATATCACAGATGTAGCTCTGTCTTACAGAAAATCTGACACCACTGTTTATCAAATAGTTTTAGTGCATTTCTCTTAATGTTAGATTATGTGTAAAGAGAAGCTCAGAGGTTGAAAGACCAATCTCAAGGAACATTTTTAATTAGGAAGTGACAGGTAGGCACCTGGAATGTGGAACATGGACCAACAGTTTTGGGCTTGAAATAGATTTCTACAGAAACTCAAGATATCATTGTGCTGTGGTATTAAATAGTAAAGACCAGCATTTGTGCCTACTGAGTATACTGCATACACATCAAATAATATATATTGAATAAAAGCATATTAGGGATTGTATGTAAAATCCATTGATTTTCTTTAATATTTGGGGATGGGATTTAAGATGCATTAGTAAATAGCACCAGAGTGGGAAAGAAAATAAATAAGCAAGGCTGGAGAACCAAAATACCTGTTAGTTGGGTTTGCTAAAATTAAGATGCATTGTATTCTGTTTACACAAGTTTTTATCTACCAAAAGTTTGTTTTTTCACTAACAGTGTTCTTTTGAAATTTCAAGAGTAAGTATATTAAAAAATATCTATGTGGTTTTACTACATCTTAGCCTACATATCAAATTTATCCCGTATTGTTCTAATTAAAATTGTGCAATGCTTTTGGATTATTATAGCATAGTCCTCTGAGGATATACTTAAAATTACAACATAATATTGTCCTGCAGAGTTATGACAGTCTTTAAAAGATGGAGACAAGTTTGAAATTTTGTGATTTTTTTCATTGTTTTATCTTACTAAAAGAGAGACAATAGATCTACTTATGCTAACCGTACTATAATTAGTTTTTTAAATTCACTTTTATAATGATTAAGCATACTTTATACATGACAGTATTAATGGATAGAGAACTATTCATAATATTGTTTGCTTCTTATTCAGGTAAAGTTTTCACCTTCTTGTTAGCAACCTAATTTATCTCATTATATTTCAATTGTTCTTTGCCCTACAAAGCAATTAAGAATAATAAAACTTAAGGGTTGGAGAAAATGTCTCAGCTATTAAAGACAAGGTTCTCAAACAAAAACACACAAAAAAAAAACTGTAAAAGTTTCGTATATTTAAAATTTGTGATTTCTGAAATTTACTATTACTATTTAGAAATTACTATTACTAAATAGAATTACTATTTAGAAATTATTGGAAACAGACTAACATTATCTGGTTGAAAAGAAAATATATGGTCTCACTCCTGATAACTACTGGTAAGAATGCGGAGATTCACTATGGTTAAAATAGGGTATTTACAACAGCTCAGCAGTTTGCAGACCATAGTGAATGATCAATAACATGATTAATAACTTTATTAATGTGCTGAAGGAATCATTGTAAAGATGAAATCAAGTTATATACACACATAATCTTTTGAGAAACCTTGAAAGCTGTGTGGGACCCAATGCCAACAGGTCAGGTGTTCCAAAAAATATGCTCTGAAAATCATATTTTTATGAAGATGATTGTTTCAATAAAACAATATAATAAGGTGTTGTGTTCTTATAATAATAAATAACTGAGTTGCGGGTAGGATTGAGAAAGGGAATTTAGTTTTGAGAGCTTCTAATGAGTGTGTGGAGAAGGCTAACGGAAAGCTAAGCAAAAATAAATGCTGAGTTGCTTTAGAGCTTAAGGAAAATCACCATCATAAATGTGTAATGAATGTAATTATAGAGAGCATGAAGCTTTATGCAATAGCACATGTCACCCTGCTGGGTGGGCGGGGGGATGTTTGGATGGGTCAATGTTAGTGGCAGGGAAGGGCAATGAGTAATTGGAAGTCATCGCAAAGAGCCACTGAGATGATTAATCATGAGATCGGGCCAGGTTGACCTGGAAAGGGAATAAAGCCGGAAAGGCTATCTTCTAATAAACTAAGGAGAGTACTAGTGATTGAAGGTTAGAGAGGAGGGTAACAGAGGGGCTGGCTGTGTGAAGTTATAAAGAATAGAATTCTGGCTTAATGTGTGGTAACTTCAGGATTTTGAAATATGATTCACTAAAATATATTCATTTTCATGTGTACACAAGAAGAAAAGTGGCCCCTGCCCTTTCTAACAATTGGATGTATAAATCTAGGTGAAAGGTAAATCTGGAGAATATAAGCATGAGTTTTTTTATTTTCATAGTCACTAGAACTTGAAGCTGATGAGCTTTGTATCAACACATCTAATAGAATTATTAGAATTATCTTTACATTTAAGTAAAGCTAGTTCAAGCATTACAAAAAATCATCACAGGTTAAAATTCATTTTAGTGACAATTTTGAGCTGATTCATAACCAGTTGTTACAACTACATTTATCTTGGCCTAAATCCATACAGAGACATAGCATAGCAGTCATTTAAATACAGCCATGTGTCTTGAGCTACAAAGACTGTGAATACAAACCTTTGATTTTTCTTGAATTATACTGGAGAATATTTTAAATAGTGTGAATCTTAACCAAAGTAAATAAGGAAATTAGTGTGCACCAACAGAATCTACCTTTAAGTCAACTGAACTAAATAAAGCTAATGAAGAAAAGACAAAAACAAATAAACAAAAATCAGAGCACATAAACAAAGGCACTTCTGGGATCTCAAGTTAAAAATCAAGTAAGCTAATGAAAAGAAATTGTTTGCATAAAATTCAAAAAGAAACTTTTGAAAATCTATTAAATTTCTATTGAGGTCTCAATGCTAGACAAAGAACAACGAGAACTGGGAAGGCTGAGAGCCAGAAAAATGCTCTCCCAAGGGAAGAGCTTCGGTGAGTTCTTCAATAGCAAATGGTCAAACGTGCCTGAAATAATACACATGCAAGTAACTTTATAAGGACTCAAATGTTGTAGTCATATACTTTGGAAAATATTATATGCATAAATACATATAGATACATGCACATGTACACACACACACACATTGCTCTCCTACAATCCTCTTTTGTCCTCCAGTGGACAGTACTAAGTGTCAGCTCTATCTTATGGAGCAAGCTTTAAATTTAAACTAAATTTGAATTATACACTCATCATTGATTGATTCCTAAATTATTGTGCCATTATTGCACCAGTGAGAATATTTTAAAAGCCAGTTTTTATTTTTTTTTCCAGAGTTCATAGGTAGGTATAATTGTTGGATGCTTTTCTTTCATATTAATATAAAGAGAAACTTAGAACATTATGAAAGCTAAGTAGGGATAAAGATTTTATTTTAGTAACAGCTTGATATTTTCCATGACTTATGGCTCAGCTGTATAGTATTCTCAGTTATGGGGTCTTACAACAACGGCTATAGCCTGTAAGGTTTGAGTGACTGGTTTATAGAACCTACTGACAATAACTAGATGAAAGGTAACTCATACCTGGTACTTGGCTTTTTATGTAGCAACTTACCATGTCTGGAAAAGTCATTCCTCCCATTATAGCATATAATGGTGGTGCCCATCCAACATCTGCATTGAACAACATGTGAATGCTTCACTGATGGGACTTTTACTGTGGCAAGTCCCATGGAAAAGCCTTCTCACTTAGAAAGGACCTGCGGTGAATTTTGATGGCCCCTATGCTTATTTCCTAGATTGCATACGCTATGAGCTTTCCTTGCTTTTGCTATGCTGTTTATGTTCATAGCAATATTTAGTTTCACTTTACCTGTCATGGGAAAGGCCAGGATTATGCAGGCTGACAACCCTATGGATGATTCTGTTTTTCCCAGTATGTTGAGGGGTAATACCCTGTCCTCCTCTCTTCTCTTCTCTCTGCGTCTATCATTCCTTCAGATGTGCCTATTAGTCCTGGGTATTTTAGGACAGGTTATCATGTCCCTAGAGAAATAGCTACAGACAGACACACTGAGTAAACTTGTGGCAGCTGTGGAGAGCAGTGAGTTCTGCTTGCATCACTGCTCTGAGGAAGCTGTGTTTAGTCAGCAGAGACTTAAAAATAAGGAAGGTGGCCGGGCGTGGTGGCACACGCCTTTAATCCCACACTTGGGAGGCAGAGGCAGGCAGATTTCTGAGTTTGAGGCCAGCCTGGCTACAGAGTGAGTTCCAGGACAGCCAGGGCTATACAGAGAAACCCTGTCTCGAAAAACCAACAACAAAAAAAAAAAAAAATGAGGAAGGTGTGTCCTATCAATAAGACTTAAAAATAGTTCTTGGAAAGGTCGTACTAGAAATTAATAGGTGTATATCAGGACACGTTGCTTAGTACAATGAGCATGTATCTGTAATTAAAAATACTATGACAGAATATTATGATATCTGATAAATAGACTTATTCTCAGTAATGTTATTCTGTCTCTTGCCTTGCCCAACTGTGTAACCAACTGCATTTTTACCAACTGAGTATGGGCTCATGTTTACAGGACATGACTGGCTCGATATTTAGAATGTTTGGGACCTTTTAACAATGATGGAGCTTTTATAATGATGATGCTATAGTTACTTTAAATAAAATAACCAATGTTTTCCCTGCTCAGGTGAGTAGGCTTGTGACTCTATAAATAAAGACAGGTTGAGCTATTCCCAGCCACTTGCTTGAAACTTAGCAGGTGGTCAGTCTATCATTTTCCCTGACATCACACCTCTGACTTCAGGTTACAGAACCCCACAAGCAATGGTTGTCAGTAGTATACCCCATGTTATCCATTTTTGTCAATATCTAATTTAGAAAGCTTCTGCATTAGGAGATTTACATAGGACACTTTCAAAGAATATTTTGTGTTAGTTAAACCTCTTCATACTCACTTCTATACCCATTCAATTTAACCATTCCTGTTCAATTATTCAATCTCCTCTCTATATATCTGTTTAATATAATATATATTAAACATATTCTATATTATATAATATATATTAATTATTATATATAATTATATATAATATTGAATTATATTATATATAATAATATAATTAATATATAATATATAATATATAATTATATATAATAATATAATATATATATATTAAACACATTCTATATTCCTTCCTCTGAACCCACCCCTCCCTGCACCATGACCCCTTACTGGTTTCCTGTCTTCTATGAGTGCTCTAATTCTTTAAAATATGCATTATCATTGCTGTCTGTGATTTTGTTTGCTTTTCTGATTTTTATTTGTGGAATCCTTTTCATTCGATATATTATAATAATATAAGCCTTATAAATTAGTTATTTTCCTTTCTTTGTTATTTTCTTTGACTTAAAATAAAATAACCAGAAGAAACTTATTTGTTCTTTGAAAAAGACAATAAAAAGCATAGTGTTATTAAAATCAACTTGTTCCTAATTGTTGCTTTGTAGACTCATATGATGCTTCACTGTTTAAACATTAGTCTCCTAGTCACACAATACAATTCCAACTGCATTTGGATAAAATTTATTTGAACTTGCAATTTTTGTCCACTCTAGATTTTATATTTAAAAATCATGAAGAATATGAATTTTTGAAAAAGCCAAAGTTGTATGATATACACTTAAGCTAATCCCAAACTCACAGTGGTCAGTTTGGTGCCGAGGGTAGAACCCAGGCTTCTCACATTGAAGATAAGTGCTGTACTATAGAGCTGTAACTCCAACCCAAAGCTGTATAAAGTCCTACAGATATGATATTTTGCCATAAGGACAACACTTTCATTAGACATCCTTAGGCTACATATGATCTTCAATGGCATGTCTTCTGTTTTCAGATTCTAGATTAATTTGCAAATCATGTTCACTGACAAGATAACAATTTGTCATAAAGTGTTTACCTACTGAATCCCATTAATCTCTTCCTGTGCTATGATGTTGCAATTTTAATTGTGTCAGAGACTAAATAATTGATGTTGCTAAACATTAGATGAGAAGATGTTATTTATTCTAGCCTTATGACTTAAACAAGATTGGATGTTTATCTGTTACAATATATGTTATTGAGTTTAAGACATTTGTTACAATGTAAACACTGTTACAGGTAAAAGAATTTAAATTAGAATAACAAATTACTAGAGCAAGGAGCAGAAAAATACAATGAAAGAATGGGCAAGAGAATAGAGTTATGTTTGGGGAAAATTCATTTCTGATATTACACTTAAATTAGTAGAGTTACAACACTAGTAAGAATTATGCATGATTGTTTTTCAAACCAAAGTATTATGTTATACAATATAGCTAAATTTTAAAAATTGTATGATAAAAATCCCATGGAAGGCTTAGCTGTGTTTCCCTTATTCAAAAACAAATAAAAGATTTCAATACTACATCCATCATCAAAATCTTATTTTTTAGGTTATCAATTCCTATGATTTTGCCATCTATTAGAGATTTGACAACTTAGAAGGCCACTTTAACTGCTGGAGAAAGCAGTTCAAGAAGATTGCATAACTTTCCAAATTGTTTGAAGAACAAATGGACATAAGGTACAAGTCTCAAGAATCACTGATACCGTTAGTGTTTACCTGTTAAACTTGATGCCTTGTTGCTATTTTAGAAAAATATGTTAATAATATAATATCATCACCAGTTGCTGTGATAAAATACTGATCAAAATCAAATTGGAAAAAAAGTATTTTTTTTCCAATCATTCCTTATCATTCTTCTTAAGGGAAACAGATAATCAAAGCAAGAACCTAGAGACAAGAACTGGAGTGAGGTTATGGAGGATTGCTTGCTTCATTCCTAGCTCACACTCAACTATCTTTCATACACAGCCTAGGTCCTTTAGTCTAAGTTTGGTAACCACACAGTGATCTTGATCCTTTCACATAAATGCCCAAGGAAATGCACACAGACAAATCTGATGGCAGCCATTTCTTTTTTAGTCTCTGTTTTCTTATGTATGCCAAGTTGACAACTAAAGCTAACTGTGAAAATTACTTAATGATTATGTTTTATTGCACATTTGAAATCTGTAAAGATCCACCCTTCCCTTTGGGTAATCAGTTTATTTTCACAGTAGCGTATGAGACAGAAAGCTTTAGATTTGCAGGCACTGAGGTTTCCCAAAATGAAAATGTGACAATTTCCACACTGAGCCTTCAGATACTGATACAGATGGGATGAGAGTAGAGTGCAATAGCAGCGGCTGCACATCTGTCCTAAAATGCAACTATCCCCATCACCACATCTACATGCATGCTGGTAAGGAATAAAAGTTACTTCTCAGAACACTCCTGTTGTCTCAACTGTAAACATAAGAAAATGAAACCTGTCACTCTAATCCTTGATTGTCAACTGAAATAAACAAAACAATAGGAAAATATAAATATTACCTATATACTGTAAGGGTAAGAGAGATGAGGAGTTCAAAACTGAACAGAATTTGGCCATTTTTCTCAAGGCATTTAGAAACTTGGGGCTCAGGAAATCTACTATGATAAAATCTGTGGGGTCAAAATATAAAGCAAAACAGTTGGTATCATATTTCTGGTTTGAAAAGAAAAATTACTTCAATATAAGATTTAGAGGGGTGTTTCATTAATCATGAGCTGGAAATTACACTTATTTAAAAATGTACTGATCAGAAGAAAGCGACCAAGAATAACAGTTTGAAAAAGACATGGTAATAAGGCCCTCTGCCAGGTAACTAAGGATATGCTTTCAGAGTCAGTCATCAATGAGTGTTCTTCCAACAAAGTGGATATGATGATAATAGCAAGATATTATGCCACAGAAAATCTTATAGGTAGTTCCCTTTGAATACCACTATTGATTCTTCCTTATATACACCCAAACACCCCTTCCAGGAGCTTAGCCCTAGGCTGGATCATCTCTGAAGCAGCTAGGGAAAGACCAATGGTGAGAGAGGGGGCAACCCTTGGTCTCAAGAGATAGTAGGGTTGCTTTCTATTATAACGTGTATCTATCTTGACTTTAAGTTACTCTGAGAACAAACGCTGCAGGCCTCAGGACCGATAGACATTTGTTGTTAACAGTATTGAGATTACAGAAAGGATTTATTGCTAGGGCTCCCTTTTCTAGCCAGGCAGCCAGAAATCTCTCTGACTAGGCTTGTTAATTCTTTGTGAACCCAAGAGGAAGAAAAGAAAATGAATCAAAATGCTTTATACAGCAAATATTCACAGACACATATACATTCATATGCCCACTCTCTTGCCAGGACTGACCACCTCTCTCAATTAACATCACAAATATTCATTCATTTTTACATACATACATATACTTACACATGTACATATAGACAAATAGACATATACATTTAGATAGATGGATGTATGGACAGATGTCTGTCTGTATGTATGTATGGATATATGTATAGATTGATATATGGATGGATGGATGGATGGATGGATAGGGCAGAGCTCCTCAAGCCAAACTGTCTTACCAACTTTATTTCTTTTCCCTGGTCTTTTTGTACCTTCTTAGATGAAAAGATTTGTAGAAAATTACCTCAGAGATAAAATGTTACATGAATGGATTTTAGAGAAGGATGTTGATTTTAAGTTCAACACAATCTTTCATTCTAATATGCTCATTATAAGTTCAAAACAACAGTTTTTATATGGTCTTGCCTTATTATAGTGCACATCTATGGCTATATCCATGGACCTAAATGTTTTTCCTTGAACAAATATTTGACCCAAGCTTATTTCTCTTTTTATTATAATTATGAAAACTCCTTGTATTTCTTTTTATGTAGCTTATGTTTTATATTATAAAGATTGGGCACATTCTATTCTTCATTCTAACTTTATTACATCTTTCTAGCAAAACAGCTAAGACCATCTCTTAAAAGTTTCTTCCAAAATTTATTTAAATCAAATCATGAATCTTATAGAATCATTAGTTCATTTAAACATCATTAATTCATGAAAGTTCTTTATGTTGATCTGCAGGAAATCTGATCAGTTGGATGGGATAATGCCCAGGGATTAATATATTAATTTTATAATGACAGATAAGGCATATCAGCTGCAAGAAGCAATTCGGAGATAAGGTCTCTTTGGGCCTTACCATTGAGCTCACCCATTGCAGACTATGCATAGAACAGTGGGCCACTGCCAGGAAGGCTACCTAATATCCTTCGCCTATCCTAAATGGATCCTGACACACACACACCTACACACATATATGCATGCACATTTATGGAGGTAAATGTACATGTGTGCATGTATGTGTATATGTGCATATGCCTAGTATATATACATGTGTGTAGAATGTGTATGTATTTGTCTCTATATGTTTCTACATGTATGTGTGCATACTTGTATATGTTTGAAAGCATTACATTTTATCTGTGTATTTTTTAGCTATTAACTTTCTGTACCACAGAGTAACTTGAATATATTTCTTAATCTCTTTGACATTCATCTATCTAACAGATATGCAAATAGAATAAAAAATTTGCAGCAAAATATTTCACACATATATTTCAGTATACATAATTACAGACAATGGATGCATATGGAGGACTGACCATATGATAGGGAATGTATTTGAAATGCATTCACCATACTAACCTTCAAAATAATAAAACATCAATAGCAGCAAAGAAAAAAGAAAGCAGCAATATACTTCAAATTCACTAATGAGTATGATAAATGACCATACGAACAAGAAACATAAAATTTACCTAGCCTTACCACACAAAGGAAATCCCTTGGAAGATGCAGAATTAGTCAGTGTCATGTAGATTTATTACTTACACCATTTATAGTAGCATAATGCAAGGGATTCTGTTTAATGAATTCTGCAGATATTTGCTGTGTTCTTTACACAAAACACTGCTCTGGGACCCGTGGAGAATACAGCAATTGCTCAGCTCAGTTCTCTGAAGTAGTTGTGTGTTTACTTGATGCACTTCACACAATTGTCATAACAGAGAAGTGGGAGAAGTATTTTAGACACACACATTAGAAAATTTATTGCGAATTCTATGTGTTTTTTATTTTGAATTTTAGTAAATTTGTTCTTTAGATATTTCATGCGTGTCTACAATGCATTCTGCTTATTCTTACCTCCAACACACATATGCCTCTTTTACCCTCTCCCATCCCTGATAATCCATGCTCCAGGTTCTCAAAATGTCAGTCTCACCTCCATGCCTTTAGTTGTGTTTGATGATGCACTGAATTGAACTAGACTCATCTCTGTGATCACAAATTTGTGTTCATTGAATCTTCTTAGGTTCACCTGTGAGGAAACAACTGTAAACAATGAATGCCTCTCCTGCAGAACCCATCAATACCCAATAAGTCAAGCAGAAGTCTGGCCCTGTAATCCCCTGCCTAAGTCCTGACTGCATAATGGCACAGCCAGTCTTGTGCAAGCATATTAGAAGAATTCTCAGCTGATGGGAACAGGATTTCGACACTTGTATCAAGTTTAAAGTGTCACCCTGAACATACCTATTTCTGAAACTGACCCGAAGCATGGCTAGTTAGCATTCAGATGGATGTTCTTCCTGGTTTTCATCCAGTAAGACTGCATGAAGGAGGGATCATACTGGAGGGAGACACCAAGGATGACTGGGACATTGTGACGTATATCTACAGATAAAAGATGAGAATAATTTAGAAAATGAAATTAGAGTAATAAATCAGTTATTGCAGAAATATGATAGATGTGTCTATGATCATAATTAGGGTTATTATGAAGAGTATTCCATGGCTGCTATATATGGAACAGTTGAGTGAGCAATCAGAATCTAAGAGAAAGATGTTTTTGCTTTTTGATACCAATGCACATGCATATAACCTAACTGTATTACAGAGTGGTAATTCTCCTGGAGTTATGCACACTGGGAGGGAAAAAAAAGACTTGCAAAAAGAATTTCAAACATTATTTTATAAGACAAAAAGAAAGATGATGAGAAACTACCCTGAGAAAAAAATATCTTTGTGAAAGAAAAAGATGTGATAGTTAGTAGAGGTTGGTAGTAGAGGTAATGTTTTAAATGATAGAATTCTTTAATATAGAGCATGACTAAAATGCTCAGTCATGTTACGTAGAAGAGATGAGGCAAGGAGAACATGCAGATGTTTACTGAAAGACGTTGGGTAGGCTCCATAGCAGCAAGAAGACTTTTTATTTCTTTTTAAAATGTAATTTTTATGTTTTTATTTTTGAGATTATAGTATAGTTCAATCACTCCCCCATTCCCTTTTCTTCCTCTCACTCTGCCATTTAACCCTCCTTGTTCCCTTTCAAGTTCATATTATCCAACTTCATTAAATTTTGTTACATGCATACATATATATGTATAGACATATACTTCTAAATATAACCTCTCAATCTGTAAAATATTGTTTGTATGTATGCTTTCAGGACTGACCATCAAATAGACATATAGCTATGAAGTATATGCATAAATTTGAAAAATGGATTTAAAGAATTGAAAATTATACCTTAGTGCACATTTATTTAAAAAAAACAAATATATGCACAGTCCAAAAAGATGGATAATTAAAGATTATCTTATTTATTTTGTAAATTCTAACATGATTGTATTCAAATTTCATAATGATTTTAGGAATCTGATATGCCACAAATATAGTATGGTGTGTTCATTTGATAAATGTGAAATTATAAAATGAAGCGTTTGGTGCATTGTTTAGCCACCATCAGAGAAGCTTCCTCCTATAACAGATAGGAACAAATACAGGGACTATAGTCAGACACAATGTAGAGTCCTACAAAGCACATCTCCATCAAATCCTACACAGGGGCTCATGGAACCCCACACAAGAGGAGACAGTAAGATTGCAAGGACCAGAAGAATGGGGGACTGCAAGGACACAAGGCCCTCTATATCAACAGGATCAGTGTACATGCGAACATACAGAAGCAGACAGCATACACAGGGTCTGCACCAGACATGGATCTAGAGCAGAAAGAAGAAATAGACACATGTAACAATCTTTGTGCTAGAAGCTATCTCCAACTGACAAATACTTGACATGATATTATGAGATGAGGTATCTATAAAGATGTCATTGATTAGCCGGGCGGTGGTGGCGCACGCCTTTAATCCCAGCACTTGGGAGGCAGAGGCAGGCGGATTTCTGAGTTCGAGGCCAGCCTGGTCTACAGAGTGAGTTCCAGGACAGCCCGGGGCTACTCAGAGAAACCCTGTCTCGAAAAAAAAACCAAAAAAAAAAAAAAAAAAAAAAAAAAGATGTCATTGATTTCATTTTCTGTTGACAATGCTGGGATGTAGCCTACCATTAAGAGTAGTTTGCTTTCCTCACAGACTTGCTAGCAGAAAACTATAATATTTTCAGGTAACATCTTTGTAGGTCTCTTGTCTCATACTTTCAATTTAAGTATCTTTTCTTTTATCTTTTTTTAAAATTCACCTTTTTATTTATTATTTTTCCCTCTTTTGTTTTTACCCAACACCTCCAATGAGTATACAATTTTTGCTTCAAATTTTATATTCCCGTGGGATTCCTGAGTGTGAATGAAGGAATCTCTACCTTTATATCCTTTCTTGTTCTTTTTCTTGGGCTCTTTTCATTCTGTGTGTTTGTTTCAATTTTCATATGTTAGTTTTTCTTTAATCTTTATTTATTTTATTATTACTCCTTGGCCAAGGACAAGGAAGTGGGCTTCAGGCAGGAATCTAAATCTTAGGCTAGAACAAAGAAATAATTTCACACAAGAATCTAAATCTTAGGCTAGAACAAAGAAGTAGGCTTCAGGCATGAAAATGACTGGGCTAGTACAGGGAAGTAGGCACAGATAGTTTGGTCATCCTATTAAGCCCTTAGAAATAGTGATCATGGGAGTGATCAAGGAACTTTGTTTATTGCCTTGCTTGTTTTTTGACTATTTGTGTTTATTATCTTGATTGTTCCTTGACTATTTGCATCCATTGTATTGCTAGTTCCTCAAGCTAGAATTGACCTTAATACATGCATGTAATTAAAATGGTATAAAAGCAAAAGGGAGGAGCAGGGATGGGATAGGGGGGGTTCTGGGGCAGGGGAAATGAGGAAAGGTGATGACATCTGACATGTAAATAGATAAAATATCCAATAAAAAAGGCTGTTTGTTTATTAATGAAAGATAGAAAGAGAGTGGATCCTGGTGGAAGGAAATGTGGGGAGGAGCTTGGAGGAGTAGAGGGATAGGAACTAGTAACCAAAAAATTTTATATGAAAAACTTATTTTCAAAAAATATTTGCTAAATGAATTAACAAGTTAAATGTTGATATTGAAAACAAGAAAGTCAACCAGATGGCCATGATAAAATGAGAATTATACAGGAGTCAAGACTGGCTAACACAGTAGTTGTACAAAACCAGGTAAAAGAGTATCAGGCTCTGCTTAGAAATGTGATGAGTTAACCAAAGGGTACAAGAAGATCTTAGCGTTTGGAGATCAAACCATTCTCTCCTCCATCACATATAATACATTGTTTATAGGGGAGAGAAAAATTAGTACCATATAGGTGGGAAATGCAGATTAGATTCCATTTTATATAAAGTAACCCCTATAGAATACATTGGCGTCTATGTAGGCAAGGTCTAGTGGTTAATTCTATTAGTGATAAAGACATTTCAGGATTAAATAGAAGGGAAGGGAAGTCACTCCCACATCTTGTTCTAACAGCTGCTTATATGTGAGCAGAGTAAATAACATTTAGTTTGGAATGGAGTATTCCTGAATAGTGCTAACGATGTGCTCATAGAAGATGCCTAGCATAGTTACTTGGGTAGTAGAGTCATCATTGTACTGTTTCATTGCAAAATAAAATCTCAGGAAATAAGTGTAGATCCATTTTCTAGAAAGTGATTCTGGTACACACCCATGACATATTCTGTAGTTTCAAAGGAGGACCATGAAAAACAAAGCCTTAGACTTCCTCATCAGCTGTTTGCTCATCGAGACATTCCATTTTCATCCAACAATATTCATTAACAATATGGTTCATTGAAAATATGGAAGCAGTCAATCAGCTCCTGCCTGGGAGAGATCAAAACACAGTAGAATCACAAGGACCCTTCCCCAAAACTACACAAGTAACCAGTTCCTAGAGAGAGGACTCTGACTTGTTGACAGATGCAAGGAACTCCAGGGTCAAAGCTCCTGTGTCACCATGAGACTCATAAGTCAGAATGAGGAGGGTTTGGGGGTGATACAGCTTTTTTGATGTGAATACTCTGAGTTATAGTTTTGCTTTTTGATAAAAATGTGTTTGGATGACTCGGTATTATTCTTCTACAACTAGTGGAATCTTATCTTGTGGAAACAGGAGTCTTTGGTCGTTTAGTTCATGACAAGTTTGAAAATTTTCAGGAACAAAACTGTCTGTTTCATCAACACTGACTAAATTTTGTAATCAGAGATAAAGAAACAAAAGGATTGAGGGATTTCCTGACAGGTCAGAAAAGGACTGGGAAGGACCCGGGGCCTTAATCATGCAGGAAGCCTATGTGAAAATAAAAAGATGTGTTCATAAGTTTTGAATCCTATAAAGAACACATGCCGACTGAGAAATGAGAAAATATTTGAGTCCTTTAAAAAGAATATCTCTGCTGGAATTAAAAGTCTAAATCAAAGTAATAGTGATGTGAAGAGAGTTTATACTTAATAAGTCATTAAAGTGTTGTATGCACTGTATTATTGCCTGTTTTCTGCCCTTTCAGTTTTTGTTTTTCTTTTGGAAATCTCAAAATAATATATTTCTATTCATATTTTCCAGAGACATTTGTCATAGATCTAAGAGGGAAACAGAGTTGATACAGAAAAAACAGGGGAGTGGGAGGGCAGTTTATTCATATCTCATGCCTTATCTAAGGCAAAAATTTCAATATAAGGACATAGTAGTGTTTTCTTTGGCCATAGAGAAATGTAGAAGAGGAAGAATTGTTATTACATTTTTTTTAAATCTCTCTAACAGTGGCATTTAGTATGCTAGAAGAATGTCTATTTATAGACCTCACTGATGATTTGTTCATGAATGGTGATGAAGGGCGGGAATGGTCGAAACAATAAATCGCAAAACAAATAAGAACAGTACTTATCAAGAGCAGGAATGATTTTCAAGTTCAGAAAAGCATGCAAAACTGTAAAGATGTACAATAGCTAGGTTTGCACGAACTTCCTGCTGTTATCATATAATTAAATGCAAGATGACTAAAAGAGAGAATTCTGAGGTGAACAAGTGTATATTCCACTTGGCTGACTTTCCTGCTGAGCAAATATTTCTCTTGGCTTGAACACAGACCTTCATTCATTTTCATCATGAATCATTTTCCTGGAAGTTACTCTTGCATAAAGCATGCTTTTCTGAGTCCTGATCAACTCAGACAGCCACAGTCAGTCGGTGGTAAAAGAGCTTAACATGCAGTTTTATCTCCAGATATTCCTTGTAAGTTTCTCATTGTGTCTGTGAAGTGGTCTTTCTATGCAGATCCACAGATGTCACCTTGGAATTCAACCTGGTTATCTTTGTGGATTTGGCTTAGGCCTTAGTTAGCTATTTTCTCAGCCTCTCCTTAATTTGGTAGGAAGAGCTCATTAACCATCAGACTCTTGCAGATGTTTCTACCTCTGTTCTTCCCAAGCAAAGGCTGAAACTAAAAAGATAGCAAACGATTTCTAGAGAGAGGCAGAAAACACAATCTTAGAGATTGAATAAAAATATTTCCTCAGTGAAATACTCTATCACTTTATTTTAAAAGCATCAATTGCATTAAAATAATTTATAAATTATATTTTATTTAATATATTTATAAATATATTTAAAATATATATTTATATTTAAAATTTATATATTCACATATATTGTATATTTATATATTTTATATACTTACATATTTAATATAAATTATTATATTTTAATGTGTCTAATTATATTAAAATAATTTATCATTTCTTATATGCTCAAACAAATGTATTATTGGAAGCAATTGTTCCTTTCTGTGTAGATATTGGTGGCATTTAAATTTTCCACTATGATTTGAATTTAACCATATATTTTAAAATATGTTTGAGTAGAAAGTCACAAACACTTATTGATAGAAGCCAGAGACAGGAGGAGGGAAAAAGGGGGACAAGGAGGGGGAGAGGGAGGGGGGAGGGGGAGAAGGAGAGGAAGAGAGGGAGAGGGAGAGGGAGAGAGGGAGAGGGAGAGGGAGAGAGGGAGAGGGGGAGAGGGAGAGGGAGAGAGGGAGAGGGGGAGAGGGAGAGGGGGAGAGGGAGAGGGGGAGAGGGAGAGGGGGAGAGGGAGAGGGAGAGGGAGAGAGGGAGAGGGGGAGAGGGAGAGGAAGAGAGGGAGAGGGAGAGAGAGAGGGAGAGAGAGAGGGAGAGTCAAAGCATATGAGAGAAGGTCAAAGGACAGCTCGCTGTTATCAGCTCTCCCATTCTACCATGTGACTTCTTGGAATTAAAATCAGGTTACCAGGTTTGGTGGCAAGCCATACTTAGTGGACTATTTCACTACCCTCTTCATGTATCATCTTAAAGAAATAAATCTGCATTCTATTTATTGATTATGAATCAACTTTAAATGAGTAAAAACACATAAGAGTCTTTTATAGATCCTTGTAGTCTATGCTACAAGATGATAATTGTGAAATTAAAATATGGACCAGCAGTTTCAATTAACCCCAACCCCTGTGATCTGTCAGATACTGGAACATCAACCAGGTGCATACACCAGCTGATATGAGGCCCCCAACATATATACAGTAGAGGACTGCCAGGTCTGGGTTTAGTCAGAGAAGATGTGCCTAACCATCAAAAGACTGGAGGTCCCAGGGAGTTTAGAGATCTGGTGGGGTAGGGTGGGGGATGGGGATATCCTCATAGAGATGGGGGTGGGTGGGGAGGAGGTATGGGAAGTGGAACAGTCAGAGGGTGGGCCAGGTGGGGAATAAAATCTGGAGTTTAAAACAAATAAACAAACAAACAAACAAATAAATAAATAAACATTTCAATACCAATGTAAAATAAAATTACATCTAAAGCAACAAGCTAGATCATGTGTTCTTCAGCAGTATTCTTTTACATGATAGGTAGTTTTAATTTATATAATAGTTATGACAATGCAAATATACATATAATTACAACATATGAATATCAATTTCGATAACAAATATATAAAATTTATGATAGAACCAAGAAAATATAAAGTCCTTATTAGTCACTGCTGCCATTAGTCTTTGGAGGAGTTGAGTTGATATATTAAGATTTGAGCGAATGGGTCATTACCCAATTCTATGATGTTTTCTATTGACATGGAACAAATAACAGATCTGATAGTGTGACTTGTAGCTGCCTGTGCAGAAGATTGGTTCTTCCCATTACATAAACAACTAGCACAGATGAGGTACATAAAACCTGCGTCAATCTGAGAGACTGAGATTTTTCCTGGAAACATCTTCCATACAATAGATTCTAGCAAGATCTAGATTCTTAAAAACCACAGATCACAAAATGTTTTTCAATTAGTTGATCATTTGCCTATGTTTTCCTTTTTGTACATACCTGGAATTTCATCTAGTGCTGTCCTTGGTCTAAGCTTCATCAGCTATGACTTTGGGTAAATGAAAAAGAGCATGGTTCTTTTTATTTTTTTTAAAGGTGGCTAGTCATGTTATGAAAAATTGTAAGAACATTTGTTTATGCCTGGAAGCAGAGCTTCTGTACTTTCTCAAATAACCAACTGTAAAGGAAAGAGACATAGTTCTGCTCTTTCTCCATAGGCCTCTGTGTCCCACACAGCTGTAAAAAACACTTATTTTAAGTATTCAAGCATCTGAGATGGCACTGGATGCCCGGAGAGTATTGCTGGAGTAATGGAAGGGACAGGGGTGGGGGCAATACAGAAGAGGATAGAGTAGACCCTGAAGAAATATGAAATAGTGCAACATCCTATAGTGGTTTGGATTGTGCACCATCCCTCAGTATGACCACATGCAAACTCAGACTTTCTGTGGATGTAACATTATCTAAAAGGGAGAACTCTTCATATGTTATAAAACCAAGAACAAGTCATACTAAGTTTAGGTTTATTGTAAGGATACTGAATTGTATCCTTATAAGTAAAGGAGGGTTTGGCCACTGACATATAACCCAAGAAAACTACATTTTCAGTAGAAATTGTATTGATGTTTCTATAAACTAAATGTTGCCTAGTATTGTCAGCAAGTGTGAAAAGGTAGAGAATGTGTTGGGGTATTTTTCCAAGGCCCCTTGGAAGAAGCATGACCCAGCCAACAACCTGATTTTTACATTTCCTTTCCCCAGAACTATATAAGAATATAATATTTTGGTGCTAAATTGGTATTTGTTTTATGGTTCTTCATGACTCTAGAAAAATAATAAGTCCTATAAAATAGAAGTACTTTTCAGACACCTGTAAGATCAAGGTTGATCAGAGGAAGAACTGAAAGAACTAGAATGATCAACAGAAGCTTAAAATATCCCTGAGTCGGAAATGTTTGGTAGAATTAAAATGGTTATTGCTAGTAGCAGGTCAGAGCTTAGAATATGAGATCATCCTACTATTTTGTTTGTTTGTTTGTTTGTTTTGTTTTATTTTGTTTCAGGACAATATTTTTCTGTGTAGTCCTCGCTTTCCTGAAACTTTCTCTGTATAACAGTCTGGTCTTCAACTCAACAATCTTCTTGCCTTTTCCCTCAGAGTGTTGGGATTAAAGGTGTGTGCCAGACTCAGCTATTAAAAACAATGAATTCGATAAATTCTTATGTAAATGGATGGAACTAGAAAATATCATCCTGAGTGAAGTAACCCAATCACAAAAGAACATACATGGTATTCACTCACTGATTATTGGACTTTAGCCCAGAAGCTTGAAACACCCAAGATTCAACTCAGAGACCACATAAAGCTCATGAAGAATGACGACCAAGTGTGTGTGTGTGGGGGGGGGTTCAGTCCTTCTTAGTAACAAAATACTCACAGGAGCAAATATGGAGACAAAGTACAGGACAAAAACTGAAGGAGGGACCGTCTGCAGACCATTCCACCTGGATATCCATCCCATGTGCAGTCACCAAAGGTAAAGGTTGATGTGGATGTCAGGAAGTACATGCTGAAAGGAGCCTGATATAGCTGTCTCCTTAGAGGTCTTCAAGAGTCTGACATATTCAGAGGCAGATGCTCACAGCTAACCATTAAACTGATCATGGGGTTCCCAATAGAGAAGATAGAGTGAAGGCTGAAGGAGTTGAGAGGATTCGCGACACCATGAGGAAAGCAACAATACCAACCAACCAGAGCCCCCAGGGTCTAAACCGCCAGCCTGGGAGTGCTTAAGGAGGGACCCATGGCTCCAGCTATATATGCAAGGGAGCTATATATAAGTGGGAGAAGAGATCCTTGGTCCCATGAAGGCTGGACATCATGGTGGGGGATATTCGAGGGTGGGGAGGTGAGGTACGGGGAGGGTGGGTGGGGGTATACCATCATAGAGGCAACTGGAGGGGGAAGCGATAGGGAGTTCCTGGGAGGGAAAGGGGAAAATGGGGTAAGGGGAGAACATCTGAAATGTAAATAAAATTTCCAATTAAAAAAAAAATTGTGTGCCAGGTCTTAGATAATTGAGTTCATTGATGTTAAGAGATACTAATGAACAATGATTGTTAATTCTCGTTTTTTTTTTTCATGGTGGTGGTGATGGAGTTGTTGTTGTTGGTGGTGGTGGTGGTGGTGGTGGTGTGTGTGTGTGTGTGTGTGTGTGTGTGTGTACATGTCTTCTTTTGTTTTTTTCCTGGTGAGAAATTACATTTGTCTTGTGTTTTCTTGGATGTAGTTACCCTCTTTATGTTGGACTTATCTTTATAGTATCCTCTGTAGGACTGAGTTAGTGGAAACATATTTCCTAAATTTGGTTTTGTCATGGAATATCCTATTTTCTCTATCTGTGATGATTGAAAGTTTTACTGAGTACTGTAGTTTGTGCTGACATTTGTGGTCTCTTAGGGTCTACAAAACATTGGCTCAGGTCCTTCCTGCTTTTAGAGTCTGGCGAGAAGTCAGGTGTAAGTCTAATAGGTCTGCCTATGGATGTTGCTTGGCATTTTTCTCTTGTAACTTTTAATATTCTTTCTTTGTTCTGTGCATTTAATATTTTGATTATTATGTGGGGAGTGTAATTTTTTTCTGGACCAATCTTATTTGGTGTTCTGTAAGCTTATTGTACATTTATAGGCATCTTTTTGTTTATGCTAGGGAAATTTTCTTTTACGATTTGGATTTTAAGATATTTTCTCTGTCTTTGAGATGAAAATCTTCTCTTTCTTCTACTCCTATTATTCTTATTTGATCTTTTCATAATGTCATAGATTTTCTGACACCTGAGATGAAGAGACTCCAAGGTGTCTACAAGGCTAAGTGAGACTCTTAGCAGTGGGGATATGGAGCCAGAAGAGGTCACCTCCTATAGCCGGGCAGGACTCTCAGTGGAGAGGTAAGGACACCAACCCACCCACAATACCTTGTTCTTCCTGCAAGAATTGCAAAGACAAAGATGGAGCAGAGACTGACAGAATGGCCAGTCAATGACTGGCCCAACTTAAGACCTATGCCATGAGCAAGCACCAATCTCCTGACACTATTAATTGTAGTCATGAGCCTAGTATAACTTTCCTCTGAAAGACTCCACCCAAAAACTGACTGAAACAAATTCAGAGACACACAAACAAACATTGGATAGAGGCCCAGTCCTTTTATGAAACATTTGGGAGAAGGATTATGGGTCCCAGAATGAGTAGGAACTCTACAGGAAAACCAACAAAGTCAACTAACATGGACACTTGGACATTCCCAGAGACTGAATCATCAACTGAAAAGCAGACATGGACTGATTCTATAAACCCCACACATATGAAGAAGAAGTGCAGCTTGGTCTTCATGCAGGTCCCCAACAAGTGGAACAGCTGCTGTCTCTAAATTTGTTGCCTGTCTGTGAATCTTGTTTCCCTAACTGGGATGCCTTGTCTGGCCTCAGTGGGAGAGGACTTCTCTAGTCCCACAGTGACTTGATATGCTAAAGTGGGTTGGTACCTAAAAGTGCCCCCACATCAGCGAAGAAAGGGAAGGAGAAGATGCCAATGTGAATGGGGGGACTGTGAGGAGAGGAGAAGGAGAGCTGTGATCTAGATGTAAATAAATTAATGGAAATAAAATAATAATAAGGTATGTACCACTACAGATCTTTCTATTATTACTGCGTAAAAGTTTGAGGAGTTAGAAACCCACTTTTGATGACAAGTACCTGTATTTGTTACTCTTTGTTGCTGTGATAGAACATCATGTCTAGAAGGATGTGACTAGAGCAGGAAGCTGAGAGGTCACACTCTCCTTCGCATACAGGAAAGGTAAGGGCTATGAAGGAAAGAGAGAAAGACAGTCAGAGACACAGAAAGAATGGGGTAAGATTATCAAGTCTCAAAACACATTCCCAGTAACTTACTTCAGGCAAGGCCACACCAACTGGGGATCCAGTGTTCAAATGAGCCTATGGGGTCGTTTCTTATTCAAACAATCACAGTGACCTTTGGTGGAGTGGGCCTGGGACAGATAACAACGGTGACTGAAGAGCTCACAGAAGAGCACAAATGTCTTTTTTGTGGAATTGATGTACAAGTATGTATACTCAGAAGATGAAGGTAGAACTCATCTTCTACCATAATTTTTGGGTCTAGTGAGAAGTTTGAGGAAACAGAGGATGCAGTAGTATAGAAAAGTTTTCACTCAAGTATGTGAAAGAATGCATTAGATTTTCTTTTTGCATGTGGATGTCTGTGAGTTGTAGGTGTCTTAGGGTAACTTATTGTCCCCAAAAGTGTTTTTTACTAGAATGATTATATCAATTCTTCTACTTCTAAGGCTTTTCCAACTAAATGCAATTCAAAATGCTGATTCTAGAAAAAAAAAAACTGTTTTTATAACGAAAGTTTCCAAATCTAGCCAGAATGAAGACATTTTTCTCCCTCATACCGAAAATACTTAAAGGTATAGTAATAATTAGGGTTCAAAAGCTGAAGATAAACATGTATTAAAGATACAATAAATAACTTTCAATTAAACCAAATAGGCAAAGTGCCTGTGGAAAGATTTAAGTCCATGAAAGGCAGTAAAAATATCTTGTAATATGAAGAATATGAGTAAATATTACAAAAATTTGTTAAAATTACATTTCTATGACTACACTATTTCTAAAAGATGTCAAATCAGGTAACACCAAAAGCATTATCAGAGTATGAGAACAAATTTGATAGGTCCTGATAGGTCCTTAGAAAGTTGAAAAGGAAAAAAAGTGACTACTGAATTAGTGCTCCACACATGTGATTAATCCAGGCAACTCTCAGATGTAGTAAGCACACAAGCAGAAAATAAACACGGCAGATACAATGAAAGCAATATAGTTCATCAAAAATTCTCCCACAACCTAATGTTAAAGTGATTGTCACATAGATTGATTTCACTAAATTTATGTCACCATCAAACCCATCAAATTGTCAAGGTTACTAATTTTAAGCTGGATATTAGAGACACAGCTCTGGAGATCTGCCTACAATCAAAACCCATATGATACTCAGTTTTGTTTTTGAAACAAGATCACAAGTACATTGAGATAGTCTTTAAAGTATGGTAAGTGGTACATTATTCTTTAAGCAGTTTTCACTTCGTATTTTGTACTCAGTTCATATGATTTATCATATTATCGAACTGGTCAAACTGGTTTATATATGAGTGGTAGATTTTCAAAACATTGGTTGTATAGTTATAGTGGACATTTAAGATGAGATTGGAGGAGCACTTCCCAAAGTTTCGTTGCCTTTTATACATATATATATATGTATGTGTGTGTGTGTGTATGCATATATAAATATATATGTATTTATATACATACAAATAAAACATTTGTGTTTAACAAAATAAAGCAGAAATTTATACTGCTCCTTATTTACATGCAAAACACATTAAATATTACTGATATAAGTCATTCGGTTTTTCTGTCTTTGCCCAAACTATTGCTCTTATTGCCCCAATATCTAGGACTCTTCAAACTACCATGTCAATGAATTTTCAAAGTCCACATGGAGAAACAGAGTTCTGATGCACTCTATACTCACACTTAGGACTAAGTGGAAATAGTCTTTGTGTCTTAGGTTTTACCTTGTCTGTTTCATCTGCATTAGGGAGGCTACTCACAATGGATGTCTTAACACCAAGTTTTTCCTTTGTTCAGTTTCTTCTGCTACTAAATACTACAAATTGTCATTCAGTCAGACTGAAACAGACTTAAGTATTCTGTCTTTTGTCCTCTCTTTTTTCTATGGATTGCTTGCCACCTTATTTTGCTATTATTAAAATTAATTTTTATATATGCATATAAAGCATATATGTATGAATATGGTGCATTTGTATGTGTATATATGTATGTGGTGTACATGTATATGTGTACTCATAACATATATATATATATATATATATATATATATATATATAAAGATATGAATGCTTGTTGAAAGGAATAAAGTAAAATCAATTTCAAATATCTATTATATAACTGTACTTACATATCTCAAAGGCAAGAAATTACCTATTTTTCCATTTGTGTTAGTATACTTACATATATATATATTAGTTTGTGTGTACATGTATGTTAACATATGCTTCTGTTTGCACATTGTATTGGCCGGTTTTGTGTGCCAACTTGACACAAGCTGGAGTTACCACAGATAAAGGGGCCTCAGTTGAGGAAATGCCTCCATGAGATCCAGCTGCAAGGCATTTTCTCCATTAGTGATCAAGTTGGGAAAGGCCCATTGTGGGTGTGGCCATCCCTGGGGTGGTAGTCTTGGACTCTATAAGAAAACAAATTGAGCAAGTCAGGGGAAGCAAGCCAGTAAGAAACATGCCTACACGTCCTCTGCACCAGCTCCTGTATCCTGACCTGCTTGAGTCCCAGTCCTGACTTCCTTTGGTGATGAACAGCAATTTGGAAGTGTAAGCTGAATAAACCCTTTCCTCCCCAACTTGCTTCTTTTTCATGATGTTTTGTGCAAGAATAGAAACCCTAAAACACACATCATGTAATGCTTTGCTGTGCATCTGTATTTATTCTCTCCATACACTTTTTCTACTCTTAAACTCTGTTCTTCATAATCTTCTGTGACATGTAGCTTCCCATTGAATTGGGACAGTCTAAAGATACCAAAGAAAGTTAGAAGGAATGAGAGGAGCAGTGGATAATTTGTGTCTCTAGTTTTCTTCCTGTTTAATGGCAAAACTCTTCTGTGTCATGGTAACTGTTACCTGCTACCTTAAATCAGTCCTCAGAATGTAAGAATTTTGAAGAGACTAGTCTTTGGAGATACAATATATTTTCTTTCATTATATTTCCTTATATGAAAAGCCCTCTCATTAGATAGCCCTCACTTTATCCTAATTTGGATATCCCACCTTTTTCCTAATGGCAATCTTACATTCAATTACTCATCCAAGAAACACATACATGCACACACACAGGCAAACACATGCTTACACTCTCAATTTTATTTGTATAGTGAGCTCCATGTTACTTCAAAATTTTTATGATGTGATGTAATCATTTTTCTCTCCTTTTGTATTTTGACTATGAGAATTCTCAAATTATTGTAAATGACATTATTCACTCCCTCATCTAAAAATTTCACTAAATTATTGCATTTTTGTAAGTTTCTAACACTAGATCTTATTGTCATATCATACTTGGATTTTTTTTTGTCTTTTACTTATCTATCTATCTATCTATCTATCTATCTATCTATCTATCTATCTATTTATTTATTTATTTCACCCCAGATTTTATTCCCCCCTTCCAGCCTCTGACTGTTCCACCTCCCATACCTCCTCTCATCCCCCTGTCTCCACGAGAATGTCCCCATCCTCCAAACCTCCCCCTACAACACAAACACAACCAGACCTCTAAACTCCCTGAAGACTCCACTCTCTTGAAGGTTAGGTGCATATTCTCTGACTGAACTAAGACCCGGCAGTCCTCTGCTGTATGTGTTGGGGGCCTCATATCAGCTAGTGTATACTGCCTGGTTGGTGGTCCAGTGTTTGAGAGATCTTGGGGTCCAGGTTAATTGAGACTGCTGGTCTTCCTACAGGGTCTCCCTCCTCCTCAACTTCTTCCAGCCTTTCCTAATTCAACCACAGGGTTCAGCAATTTCTCTCCATTGGTTGGGTGCAAATATATGCATCTGACTCTTTCAGGTGTTTGTTGGGTCTTCTAGAGTGCTATCATAATTTGAGAGACATGAAATTGTTTTTCCTCATATGTAGTACATTAATTTTATCTCTGTCATCTACGGAATTTAGGTTCCCATAATGAAAAACATCATTGAACTGATGGTGTGAAGACCATGTGTTTCTTTGATTGTGGAGTATTGAAGAGCAACCTCAAATCAATGTATCCTCTGGTGTGTATATAGATTGCTAGCTTCTTGTTCTAACCTTACACAGCAGAAAGAGCCAGAGATGCTGTGAGGATCTGTTGTGGATAGCCCCAGCCTTGTATTTTGATCCTAGTTCCATCCCCCTGAGAGGGGCTCCAGAGGAGGATTGAATCAATGCTGTGGATAGCCTCAGCCTTTTATTTTGATCCTAGTTCCCAGTGGATAGCCCCAGGCTTGTATTTTGATCCTAGTTCCACCCTTCTGGGAGGGGCTGCAGAGGATGATTGAATCTGTACACAGTCGACATCTTGTAAACCTTCTGTCTAATTAAAACCTGTAAAATAAAGACTAGAGCCAGAGATTGGGCAGTAGAAGGGGAGGCGGAGAAAAAGGCATAGGGGAGGAGAGAGTGAAAGGAATTCGATATAAAAGGAGCTAGAAGTAGAAGCCAGGGAGAAGAGAAGGAAGTCGCCGGAGGAGCAGAAGCAGGAGGAAAGCAGAAGCAAGAGGAAGCAGAGCAGAAGGAAGCCGGCAGTAGAAGAAAGCCGATGACGGAGCTGGACAACCATTTGGCCTGGATAACTGAAAGTTATAAGGGATCTCATAGCCGGGGATTAGAGTAGTGTAGTGGTAAATCTGCCCAATCCAGGCGTGCAATTTATACCATAATTATTGAGTTGTGTCTTCCTTTACTGGTCTCCCTTGGGTAGGAGATTTGCCCCAGCAAATTTGGTTTAAATAATTTCTACTACAGGATCTGATGTGAAATAACACTCATCCACCTCACAATGAGCTCCACTCTTAATGCTAAACACCCAACCAAGTCATAACTGCTAGCACCCTCAAACTGAGATGTGTTGCTTCAGCATGTGAATTTCAAAGAATCATAGTCTGTAGCTACAGATATTTGAATTTGAACACATGTATTCACCAATATTTTATCAAACTTTTAACTTCATGAATTCAACATGGGAGAAATACCATTGTCATTACAATGTTTGTTTCACTGAACATGGGCTATTAAGCATTAATCGTTCATTTATTGAGCAATTTTTATTAATTTTTCAGAATGCTCTTATCACAGTCTTTACTTGGTGGGTCTTGATATTTATTTTGTAATGAAAGAATAGTGTATATCGAGAAAGTAAATAACCTTAATGCTTTCTTGATTTTTACTAAAGTCATATATATTTATTGTGCTATTCCTTCAAGATTCTGAGTTATGTTTGAAAACTTGACCCACTGTGGTGGCACAATGGTTCTTTCTGCTTGTTCAAACCCACCTTGATGTTTGATCTCATTTAAAATTGCCAGCCAAAGTTGTATGTATGTAAATTCTCTCATCTCATCCTTCAGACAATTGTGCTAAATTTTCTTAAATTATATTTTTATTTTGTTCTTTCTGAATAAAATTTTTATATTGAAAAAATACATAACCAAGAGAAACAGATGATCTTCAAACCATCAATTCAATGTTTTCATTATGGTTGATTAAACTTCCTGAGATGGCAGAGATATAAATTAATACAATTATATACGAAAAAAGATTTTTTTGTTTCTTGATCTATACATTTTAATCTATATATAGATAATATAGTTTATATATAGTATATAATGGATAGATAGGTGGATATAGATATTTCTCTAAGTATTTCATACAACGTGTAATAATTATATTCACTGATAATTCTCTTCTTACTGGTCTCAGATCCAATCTCACTTTGCTTCGCAGCCCAACTTCATGTTCTTGTTATTTTGTTCTATTCTTTATGTAATAAGCTCCAGTTTGTGCTGTCCACACACTGCTGATGTAGGACCATCCAATGAAGTACAGATGATGTACCAGAAGCTATGTACTTGATTCTCTCTTGGGACATGTTAGTTGTTCATAGCTTCTTTGTTAAAGTTGGGACTTACGGACTCCTTCCCACTACTTGCTGGAATGTCAGCTGCCTTGATCTTTTGCAGGTATCCAAAGTTGCTTGAGTTCATGGGTGCTGAGGTTCCCTGTCATTTCCAGAAGGTGGTTTGGCTCAGTTTCTTTATAATCTCTAGCTCTTATACTCTTTCTGCTCCATTTTCTGAGATGACCTCTAAGCCTTGAAGAAGCAGTATTATAAAGATATCCCAGTTTAGCTCTGAACTTCATAATCTCTTATTCTCTGGACTTTGCCCAGTTGTTAGATTCTATGTTAACTACCATCTACTGCTGAAAAACAGTTCTCTGCAGAGGCTTAAGAGCTGCGCTGATCACCAATTCAGGGCTGGTTTACTCTCTGTTTTGCACTTCTGAAATAAGCTGTAAAGGTACTACCTTTCCATGATACTCCAAGGTTTAACCAGTCAAATTTAGATATGTATCTATGCTTAACAAGCACTATGGTACACACACTACAAAACACACAACTAAATATCTGAACAGTGCATTGTATATTCAGATGTACCTGGATATATATGGAAAACAGAATGAGTCTGTTAGGTTTTAATCATTCTGGGCAATTTTGAGCAGCATGCAGCTATTTGCATGAATTCTTATTCATGAAGCTCAAGGGATAATACTATGGCAGCAATAAGACTGAAAATCTGATTGGAAAAAAAAAACTAAGTCCACCAAAACATGTTACATATTTAAAATGACATGATTGTCAGTCTTACTAGATTCTGAATTATATATATATATGTGTGTGTGTGTGTGTGTGTGTGTGTGTGTGTGTGTATAATTTTCTTTAATCTATTTTTGTCTGAGGAATTTTATTGTAAAGCTAATAACTGATTTTATTAGAAATCATGTACCTTTAATTCCATGTGATAATGATCTGGAAGGTAGGGTAATGTTACTCAGGGGAAAAGAATTACATGCCTTAGCATCACTGTTGTTGGCAAACATTAGTGTGTCACTCTGTTATTCATAGTGAATAGATTCCACGTAAAGTTCTCAGGAACATTCACCCTCTGACCTAATAATTACCATTTCTATTTTTTATTAGACAAAACTGCATTCTTAGCATATTATAGGCTTGGGAATATAATAATGAATCAGAATCATACTCTGACTCTACATTTCATAATGTTCCAAATATATCACTATTTTCTTCAAACTCCCTGTGATAGAGAACAGGTTTTGTTTTCCTCTCAGTTATAGATGGGTACTTGATCTATTTACACATAATGAGTGTGTGGCTCATCATTCAGGCTCAACTACATGAATTGGCTTTTAATGAAAGAAAAAAAAGAAAAGGAAAACAAAGTCCATTGTCTACAGGCTCAGTGGTTACATTAACGTGAAATTTATAAAAAAAAAAAAAAAATGTTAATACTTGCAATGTTTATACAAAATCATTGTTGGGTTTAGACCACATTCTGGCTTGCATTGTTCTAGAAATACTGACAAGGATATCTCCATTCCCTCCATTAGTGAAAGATCTCATGTTATTATTGAATTAATCAGAATTCTGTCTTTTGGAAGAGACAAGGCTAAACCACACACAAAATGGTCATTCAAAGATTCAGCTGGAAAAAGTATTCCTAGAGGAATGTGATTGATAAGTAATGAATGCAGAAAGCTGTTGTTTGTTCTCCATTAAGCAAAGGAAATCTATTTTCAGTTTGTTATGGCCAGAAGCGTGATGTGTGTTGTCTTTATTTTTATTCCATGTTGTTTAATCTTTCCTTTGGAAAATTACTTTTTATTTAATGAGATATTTTGTTCAGTCCATTTGTAAATAAAGCAACCATACTTAAATAATGTAGATTCCTGTGGCTTCCATTTCACATCTGATTTCCTTCTAGGCAGATCTACCAGTCTGCTTGGCTTTTCCAAACTCTTTTGCAAAGAAAACTGCACACTATCTGCTGTATGGAAAGTATTTTAAATCTTTAATAATTCAACAGTGCTGTGCCAGAACATCTTCCCCAAAATACACTTACCTGAGGCTATTTTTCATTGAAGAAAACAAAATAATATAATAAAATAAATGAAATAAAAATATTATCATCAGCATTAGTAGTAGAAGAAAGACTGTATTTCTTCAGACACACTTTAACTAATTAGAAAGATTGCTTAATTCATATCTCAAATTCATTCCTTTTCCATGCATTCCAACTTAAATAATATTTATATTGTCAAAATAACACCATCAATTTCATTAATGAAAGACCATGTGTTATAATTGAATTAAAATGCAAAAATTAAAATTCTGCCTTTGTAGTGAAGCAAAACTAAAATACAAAATAGTTATTCAAAGATTTAGTTGGAAACCGTATTTCTTGAAGAATGTAATTGGTAAGGTACACACTGGAAGGGGTATTTTTATTCCCGAATAAGCAGGTAAAAACTAATTTTGTAGACTTTCCTAAACACATTTTCATGTGTACACATACCTGATGTGTCAAAATGTCCTCACTTTAAAATAATTATTTTGAGTCAGTGAAATGGATCATCGGGTGTATGCACTTGCTCTATAAGCCTGCTATTCTTCATTCAGTCTTTGGAAATAGAGAATATGCTACACAAAGGTGTCCTCTAAACACCTATATGCCACATGACTACATGTACACAAACACACACACTCACATAGGCAATAATGATTAATTTACATCACTTTTAATTAATTTACTTTACAAATAATGTGATGCTCATTCCCTTTCTTTGTGAATTTTTTTTTTTTTTTTTTTTTTTTGGATCTAGAGAAAACTGCAAAAACGACTCTCTAAAAATGACTAGTCTTTATGAAACTAATGTTCAACTTTCATTACTAATATATATTTTACCTTTGTGATGAACCACAAAAATTACCTCCAGATTCTGAATTTGAAGGGTTGGAATATCGCTAAGTCATTGCTTTTGAGGCAGCAATAATCAATACCTCAAATCTACAGGAATGATCACTTGTACTGATAATGATGCTTGAAGAAGAAATGGTTGAAAATGTCATGCATGCATTTGGTTATATGATAGAGGAAAATCATTAAGGAATAAACGGGGAAAATACAGAATTTTCTCCATAAAATAAATGTTAAGTCCTCTCGGCCCTGTAGGAAATGTTTTTTGCTTGAAGTTGTCACCTTCTTAAATGATTGGAAGACTTACCTTGGAGTGATTCTGTACAGCCAAGCAGAATGCCAGGAGCTGTGTTCACTGATTTTCACAATTTGTCTCTAACAAATTGTTAGGTCCCGTTTTGTTCCCTAGGGCTGCCATAACAAAATATCACAATCTGAGTGGCTTATAACAATAAATATTTGATAATTTGTCTTTCACAGTTTCAGAAATTGTAAGTCTGAAACTAAGGAGGTGGCAGGGTCATGCTCCCTCTGAAGCCTGGAGGAGGAATCACTCTTGCTTTTGTCTAACATCTAGGGTTCCATGGTAGCATCTCCCTCACACTAATGTCTGCCCTAATGTGTTCTCACTATGTGTCTCATGATCATCCATTATGAATGCAGTTGTACATGAACATTCATCATGTATGAACACCACTCATGTATGGACTTGAACAACAGCCATACATGAATCTTAGATGCACATGAATCATTCACACAAGGACACTAGTCATGCATGGATACCAGCTATACAAATTGCATGCAGTTACCAATCGTATATAGATACCAGCTATGTATGTAGGTACTAATAATTGAAGACACCCTCCCAAACCAATATGACTTTATCTTAGGTAATCATGACTTGGGAGAGGGTTAGAAATTTCCTTGGACTTCAGCTATGACAACATTTATTATTCTAATGAAAACATTAGAGATGACATTATAATTATCATATTTTTAGATGAGAAAAAATAGAACTTTTCTGAAATTTATCATATGAATTTCCAGAATTTGGGGGACACAGAGAACACAGAAAGTCAAAGAAAGTATGTATGGCATGATAACCAATTTATTTTCAATGAATCTGACTGCATTTCAATCTATCCACACTAGTAATTTCTTGAGTAATCAAGGTTATCCAAAGCAAATACCCCATTTTTATATGTTAGAAATGAAATATGTTGGTAGCATTTGCTTATATGATAATAAACTACCTTAATTTAACTTATAATATCATAAATGAGTGAGGTTAATTGGGGTTCCAGAACATATTAAGAGTTAAAAGATTTAAGCAACAAAAATCTTTACCTAAAGCAATGAACATTTAAGACTATCAGTGATAAGATAATGATTGTCTTGTAATTACAGCTGTGTACTTGCAATTACTTCAACAAGCCTTATTGACCATCTAATAAGAAACCATCAATATGTCAGAGGTTGGTTGCCCCTGTATAGCCTTCATAGTAAGGCAGCCAATGCCAGAACTCTAATTAATCCTAAGGCTATAGTAACAGACCACATAGCCCATGACCTTCAAACACTGAAATCTGCTTGGCTTCCTTGCACATCACATACACATATCTATGATATCTGGATTGCTCATTCTCATTTTACAATATTTTTTCTGGATATCTCTCAAAGAATAAGAGCAGCCATCACATAGTGTTCTCTCTCTCTCTCTCTCTCTCTCTCTCTTTCTCTCTCTTTCTCTCTCTCTTTCTCTTTCTGTATTCAAGGTTGTTTCTTAGGAACATCCTAACACATTTTTATATGCTTTAACTTTGATGAGTCTGAGTCCATAAATTATTCTGTGTTCAAATGGGGTTCTCATGTAACATTATTGAGTATATGTGGACCATGAGAGTTCCAGACTTATGTAAGAGTTACTAATTTCTAGGAAATGAACATATTACCACAGGGGTGAATTCATTTTATCTGCTTTGCATGGTCTCTTATGTTACTATTCTTTCCACATATCCATTCATCCATCATTTGCATCTATCTATCTATCTATCTATCTATCTATCTATCTATCTATCTATCTCCTTTCCCCAACCCTAGGTCTCCTTTTTCTTACCCTTCTACAAAACGTTATGAAATTGCATAGTCAGTCACTAATTAAATGTTGACTGACTCAACAAATGTTGACCCATTAGAAATAACTCATTATAGACTACTCACTCCTTGGTATTCTGTTATAGGAATCCAAAATAACCTAAATATTGTAGTTGTTACTATTCGGAGGAATCATCATAGCCATATGATATTATTTGAGAAAGCTACTTGCAAAGTTTTGGGAAGAAATCATTGAACACAGGAAGCAATCTCCAGTCTTGGAGCAAACAGAAAAATGACAATGAATAAAACATGAAAAGTGAGAAAGCTATTTATAGACACCTGTATAGCATTTTTACATATGCTATATTGTATTATTATATAATTATATGTTTTATAGATTATGTTTTATGTATTTATAATAAGTATAGAAAATATTAAAAATTGTTTATGGAGAAATCAATAGGAGAATAAGACTTGGCCTCACCTTTCTCTTCCTCTACCAAGGCTAGTTGGCCATACTCAATGAGAATCAACTACCCTGGACACAGAAGAAGGTTTGATAACTTCAGAAGTCTGTCTTTAAGGCAGGGAGAAGATCAACAGTGCACACTTTCAGGACAGATGAAAGATTTTCAGTAAGTCAGTATAATTCAGGGACACAGGCTCAATATGGATAAATTTTCTCTCTTCTCAGATTCCCCTGGAGTTATACCTGAGCAATACTGACAGAACATGAGACTCTGCAGATAAGATGTCCTCTAAAGTCCATGTGTCTTCCACACTACCCTTAGAAAATTTTGAAGTAACCAATTTGTGCTTCACGTATCTGAGATTGCTTTCCATGCAGGTTCCAAGATTTCTCTAGATGCTTGTGTAAAGGACCTGAGAGTTACTGATACTTCTGCTAAACTTCCCAACACATCTTCTTAAACAAATTTTCCTCCAGTTATTTATTTTTTAAAGGAATCAAAGAAGTAACTAATACCTATTCCAGAGCAGTCCCACAAGAAGCACCATTCACTTATAACAATGTGTCTAGCAGTATAAACACCATTGATCCATGCCTTATTTTTTCTCAGTAACCACGAAATGCTACACAGTTTCCCAAACCCTTAATGTTATCAGCATTAGATTTTGTGCAGTTGCCTGTGCCCCACTTCCCAATCCAGCCTCCAACTACCTTTAGCTACTCTGGAGGTTCTCGATCTTCCTACTGTCTCTAGCCTTTAACACAGTTTCTCATGTTGTGATGATCCTTCAACCATAAAATCATTTTTTGTTGCTACTTCATAATCATAATTTTGCTACTGTTGTATATCCTTGTGTAAATATCTGTGTTTTCCCATGGTCTTAGTTGAGCCATGAGAAAAGTTGGTTTGAGCCAAAAAGGGGTCGCTATTACACAGATTGAGAACCACAGAGCTAAGCAGATTTCTCCAGAGCTTTCTGGAATCCTTCTTTCCCATCAGCAAAATAAATAAATAAATAAATAAAATAAAATAAAATAAATTACTTTTCCTGCTTAAAAGCTTATAAAAAAAATCATTTTATTTTTTAGAGCCGTTTTGTATTCTGAGGTCCAGTGGTGACCACTTGTGTATTTCATGAACTTATGTTTATAGATCATTCTTTGTTTTTCTGCTCTCCTATGCTATTAAAACATCTTCAGTCAGATATCTCTCGATGACATCTGTCATTCCCTGATAATGTTCATCGATGAAGGCCCTATTTACCTCATTAACAGCACACTTCCTGTTGTCTATGTGACCAGTTAATTTTTGCAATCAGAGTATCATGTGTTGGATCCTTAACTTACTTAGTTTCAATTTCAATCAGTGATCACCAGATTCACTGGAAATCTTTGCCTAAAAATAAGGTGGGGAGCAATCGAGGAGGGAAACTACCTGACCTCTGGCCTCCATGCATACCTGCATGGATCTGAATCGAATCAATCATATGCATGTGCACACACACACACAGATATCTAAAGCAAAAACAACATTTAATCATAACTACTTTATGGTAGTTAGGGTGAAATCATATGATCCATGAGGATGATAAATCAAAACAAAGTAAGGATTTTTATTCTGAGATCTAAAAATCAAATTTTATACCTATCTTAATAATTGTACATCTAATTATTATACAATAAACTAAAGAACATGTATTCAAGTTCTATATCTAATTATATAATGCATTACAGTGATAAACACTGTGATCAAATTATATCTTTGTGTGATAAACTTTTGATACGAATTACAATGTCACAACTGCTTTAGACATTGTATTACTGAAACCAAATGACCATTGAGTTTCATCTACTGCTATAGGCCCAAGAATTGTTTCAAAGGAAGAAAAGTATCTCTTTTGGTGATTTCATTTCACTTCCAATGACATTGAAAGTCTTTATGAATGTATTAGAAGTATCACACATCAATCATTGTCAAAATCTTATCTACAAAGAAACTAATTTCTCAAAAACATATTTTCTTTCTGAAATGCTATCAGCATTGAGGATTATGTTAAAATAGCAGATATAAAAAAGCATTCCCATTTTGTGAACTTTAGAAGACACATGTATCTTTTTTTACTCTGGAACTGAAGTAAAATAGATTCATCATCTAGATACAAGTCTCTCTTAATCTGTGAATGCTTAGTGCAAACAGAGTGAATTTCTCAGTAGTTTAACTTTGCTTTTTTTAATTGTGTTGTGATTCAATTAAAAGGCTGTGTTCTACCCTCAGGAGTCTCACTGTTATAACACCAACATTCTCCAAAATCTTACTGCATGAATATGAAGTGAGAAGAATACACATGATTGGATTTCATTTTAAGAAGGATAGCACTGAAAGTTTCACAGGGCATTTTCTACCTCGTGTGTGTGTGTGTGTGTGTGTGTGTGTGTGTGTAGATGTATGTATTGTATACTGTACATGTGGAAGCCACAATGCAACCTCGGGTATCAATTCTAACTTTCTACCTTATTTTAGGCAGCATCTTACCACTGCATGCCAGGCTAGATTGCTCATGGCTTTCAGTGATAGATACTCCTTCCTCTGCCACCTACCTATTATTCTATAGAATAATACTTTCCCCCATTTGATTTCATTTTTTTCACTTTGACTTTCATGATACTAATGATTCTATGTTATCTTGGTTTGTGAATTGCACAGGCAAAAATAACACACACGCACACACACACACAAATTGTTATCACTCATGCCTGTGAATGTAAACCAGGAAAATGATTTGTATAGAGCAAATGTGTACATTGGCTCAGGATAAGGAAGTGAAGTACAGCCTAGCAGAAAAGAACATTAACCTGAAATTTTTCTGCATTTCAGAATGCAACACAAATCAATAAGATAAAACCATGTCACTTCACTTATTTTGTTTTCTGAATAGAAAGCTTTCAAGGTGTCTCCCTTCTTGTAGATTGGAATTTACAGCTCAGCACTACAAGAAATGACTGTTGACCTCATGAGTTCCATTTCTGATCGCTATCACATCCTGTTCACAGGTCAGGATGATGTATACTCACAGTCATCCATCCATCACTTTACCCTTTTTCCCCGCTAATAACATCAACAACAAATTTAAGGGATATATCAAAGTTTCTACATATTTTTTAATTAACTCTGAAGGGATGCATTTTGAGTGTGCACACCTGGCCCAGATATAAAATACTCTCAATTCACTTAAATTGCTGTGGCAAATGCAAGGGTAAGTGTGAGACTACAGTTGTACGGAGAGGACTCAATTTTACATGGGAAAATTGCAACTCTCAATGGATTTAAGGGTTGTGCAGACACAACTCTGATAGTAGAAACAATATCCTATAGGGGAGTATTAAAAGAAGAACTTAACAATGAGGAAAATTGACTTCATAATTCTTGTCACCTGGGATTACAGGAAAGCTGTTATTCTAGGCAGCAATGGCATGAGCAATGTGTCTTAAATCGTCCTCCTTTTGGGGGTTCAGTCATTCTTATATACTGAAACAAACCCAGATACTTACACTCAACCAATGGACTGAAGACGGGACCACTGTGGTTGAATTAAGGAAAGGCTGGAAGAAGCTGAGAAGGAGGACTACCCCATAGAAGACTAGAAGTCTCAACTGACCCAGACCCCTGAGATCTCTAAGATATGAGTCACTAACCAGGAAGTATACAAAGCTGGTCCAAGATGCCTGACATAGCAGAGGTCTGGTCTGGCCTCAGTGAAAGAAAATACTCCTAATACTGGAGAGACAAGAGGCCCCAGGGAGTGAGGAGGCCTGCTGGGAGGGGGCTGTGGGGCATTCTCTTATAGACAGTAGGGAAGAGGAATGGGAGGAGAAACTGTGGGAGGCTGGACTGGGAAGGGGTAATGACTAGAGTGTAAAAAAATGAAAGTTATTAAAAAAGAAGGATAAAAGTTGGCTACCTTTCTAGAAAGGAGCAAAAAACAACTCCAGTTTTGAAACAGACTTTTGTTCACTAAGATTTTGCTTATTGGAGGTGTTATCATTGACCGCAGAGGTCTTTCTTGGACATGCATTACTAATTTAAATTCTATAGATCTTAGAGATGTCATATTTTCTCAAACTCACCAGGGATTTACTGTGTATATAGAATCAATTTCTAGCAAAATGAGTATTAAAATAAGCTTCTCTGAACTATCCAAAGAATACTTAGCATTCAGGAACACTGTTACTTTTGATATTTCTATCTTTCAAAATATATTCCTCAGAGTATTGTCAATAAATAAAAAGGTCATTATCAGTAAATTTTAATAGAAGATATTTTTTTCAAAATTCTATCCTCATGTTTAACTCAGCCCATTAACAACTACCAATGGATGGCTTTCATTATTTGGTACTATTATTCTGTAACAATACCTTAGCTGGGAACAGTAATTATACAGATTATAGAATAAATTGAAAACCATTCATAATACCGTTGATCATTTTGTAATCATTTTATTTATATGATACACATAATTTATTAAAGGGATTGTTTGTTTTTTTTTTTAAAGAATAGACAAAGTGCACTTTCCCCAAGACTGATTCTACTGAGCTTGAACCACTGAGTAGAACAGAAACATTCTAGGGAAGCCCATCTATTCCAGAGTCCCGTATTTACAATTATATATACATATACATCATATACATATATACATCTTGTTAATGTTAGTCAGCATTCTAAAAGCTTCTGAGTAAATACTGTACATGCGATTAGATTCTAATAAAAATTAGCTTCTCTATGGAACTAAAGTCTTCTGGATGTTATTACTTAGTCACATGTATAGGGAAATACATATTTGACTCTATCTTATCCCTGATTATTTTCTGTAGTTAGGTTTTGTTGTTGTTGCTATGTATCTATATATATTCACATGCATGCATCTATCTATCTACCTATCTATCTATCTATCTATCTATCTATCTATCATCTATCTATCTGTCTACCATCTATCTATCTATCTATCTATCTATCATCTATCTATCTGTCTACCATCTATCTATCTATCTATCTATCTATCTATCTATCTATCTATCTATCTTATCTATCCATCAGGCAAGGTCCTACATTTCCTTGTCTGAACTTGAACTCATTATGTAGACCAGGCTGACCTTGAACTCACAGATATTTGCCTGCCTCTTCCTCCTGAGTGCTGGGTTGGATAAAATGTATGTACCACAAGGTCCAGCCATCAAAGAATTTTGTTTAAATATGCCCAATCCTTTCCCTTAAACCGGTGCATGAAGGGCACGAGTTCTGTTTAAGACTGGCTGCCATCTTTCATTCATTAATTTTAGAAATGAGAAATCACCTAAAAAGAAAAATAAGAAAATCAAAGTGAGTATAAAAGAGCTCGTGTGCTTTGAACGTTTATGTTTAAAATAATCTTTATGATCTACCAAATATAGGTTAAAGTTAAGATAAATTCTCCCTCATAAATATAGGAACAATCGTTATTAAAATAAATGCAGAAAAATGTGACCATGCAGTGATATTTTTAAAGGAATTGAAATCACATTATATAGTTCTCCATTTCTGGGTTTAAAAGGAAGGAAAATAAAACTATTTGTATTTGTTTTCTCTTATACTTCACAAGGATAGCACAAGTACATCAATACATGTCTTTAACCCCAGCATGATGAAAGTTGAAGTATTAGGAAAATAAGTTCCAGGCCAGCTTGGATTATCCAGGGAAACTCAATCTCGGCTGTCAATAACAAAAATAAAAAAATAAAACAAAAAGTCCCATGGATATGCACATAATCTGGAATCTGCATTTTATAGAGCAACAGAAGTAACCTTAATTAAAATTTTAGAACAGAGTACACAGGAACATGGTTTGGCAAAGACCTCTTTAAAGAAATGCTGCATAATAGTTTGTTTATTAATCACATGTATATTTCACATTAAAATTCAGGATAAAATAGAATAATACTTCATCATTAATGCCAACACATTGGTGTCTGATAAGAGAGTTCAACTCTGAATTATCTAATAACACAATGAAGTTCATCAAGAGGTCTTCTTTTCTTCACAACACAAGAACAATGTACAAAAAGAGAGAGAAAAAGAGATCAGCAGTAAACTGAAACAGGTTATTGGAAGGGCTGGTAAACATAACTTACAAAAATGGAGAATCTAAATTGCTCCTAAAGGAGTTTGCAGTGAGTCACTGTGAATGCTCAATTTTAAACATAACAACATAACAAAGAGATGGGATATATATATATATATATATGCAAGAAAATAAATAAGGAGGGAACACTGACAAAGTTACTTTCTTCTTGAATTTTTAATTGATATATTTCATAAATGATGTGATTGGAAAAAACAATAATAATAACAAACAGCTCACCAGGTAAAATCACTTTATGTGCAAGCTTGACAGACTGAGTTTCATCTTTGGAACTCAGATTGGAAGGAGAAAACCAAAATTGTCCTCTAATTTAAAAATCACACACATACAGAGAGAGAGAGAGAGACAGAGACAGAGAGAGAGAGGCAGAGAGAGACAGAGACAGAGAGAGAGAGAGAGAGAGAGAGAGAGAGAGAGAGAGAGAGAGAGAGATTGATTAAATTAAAAAGAATCTTTAATATAAAAAATGATAAACTTTTTTCTCCCTGGTAAGTCTACATATGGAAATGTGTATAATAATCTTAAGTGAGTCAAGCTTGAAGGAAATATGAAGCTCTGGTACTGATAACTACGTGACCTTAGTTAGATTTCTCAATCTCTGTTAACCCTTAGTTTTATCTTCATATTGTAATTATGGTGCTATGTACTAGCATGCTAATGGCCATGCTCAACACACTGAATAGTAAATATTATTGTGTTCCTGTATGTTAACTCTCAAAACTAGTTCAGGAATTCGACAAAGTGATGGAAGAAATTGTGAGTTGTTTTCAAGAGCATGGAAACTATGTTCTTTGAATGATCAGGGAGCAAACAGATTTCTCTAATACTAAAGCATAAGTTCTGTTCTCTGACTATTGTTAGGAGTTGGATATGAAATTCCCTCAACAGGCTACCTGTTTTAACCAAGAGAGTGGTGCTGCTTTGGAAAGTTGTGGAATCTTTAGGAAGAAGATCAATGTGGGCAGGGCCATTATATTCTAAAGCCCAATCTCACTTCCTGTTCGTTCTCTGTCTCTTGAATATGAAAGCCACATGCCATGTATCCAGCCACAATGTCTTCCCTGAACACTACCAAGTTTTCTTGAAAATGATGGAGTATAATCTCTCTGTCATTAGAGGCCAAGACAAACTCTGTCTCTCTTGACTTGATTTTCTCGGAGTGGTTTTTTTTTTCCATAGCATCAGACAAATGATATAAAATAAGAAGGAAATATAAAAACTAACTCCTATTCAATGACAAATCTTTTTCTGACCTGGAAATCTTCCCTTCCTTTACAGTTTCAGAAAAATGTCGAAGAATGTCAGGCCAGCATTGCTACATTGACCTTCATAAAATATGTGACTATAGGAACCATGATTTCTGTATCCTTAAAAGTTCAAACTATGAGGTGTGTTGAATGAGAACAGTGTTCTAAGATGCCATTCACTTTAAGGAGACAGAAGAAATCACTAGGTCCATATCAAAGAAGCCAAAAAAGAAATAAGCAAATGTAAGTTTTCACCTTACATCTCTCATTTCTGAATGCATCTTGACCGATACTTTCCTTTCTAGTTCATCCCTTTCATGGACCGGTGCTTCTAACTGCACATATCAGTGACTGATCCACACAACTAACAGACAGTTTTCGTCTTCTACTCTATTATAAAAGACAAATGTCTGTCTTCTAGGATGACACAGGCACATCTATTTTAACATATATCATTCTAATGCACAACAAAAATCATGAAAGTTTATGTATGATTTTGTTTATGTAACATCCAAGTACCATTACTGGTTTTCTTTCTAATCATGTTAGATTAGGCTATGCAGAGATAGAAAGTGTGAACAAAGACCAAGCATGTTAACATTTTTTGCATGTCTTGCTCCTTGCTTTTCTGTATATAAACAGATCACTGTAGTTCTCTGTTGTCCATTGTGACAAGGTATCTAGGAAAAAAATTATCTGGCACCAACACTATTAGAAATATTAGGCTTCCTTTAGATTCTCAGCAGAGTAATACAGGGCACTAAACAGGCACAGAACTTCTGTGCCTTAGTTTTTAGTGACATGTTATGTTTACTCTTGGACCATTACTCAGATCTAATCCTCTGTTCTGAGGTTACTGGAACATTCGTTAGACTTTGGAAAGACCATGGGACTATTAATTGAGTAACAAATAATTGCCACATTATAGATAACACTGTTCTGATTGAAGATTTTATAATGTTTTCATTTAAGATTCCTTTATCCATCCTAGTTCCCATTAGGTATTCATAGCTCATTGAATAGGTCACTAAATGTTTAAAGGTTCATTTTTCCTTATAGACTCCAATATAATATGAATTTGTTTCTTTTTATTGATTAAAATATGAACCTCATTTTATATATTAAATGTTCATAGCTATCATAATATAATAAAAATCAGAGAAAAGAGAATCTATAGGATCTATTTATGTAAAGAAATATCAAGCAATAGTTTCTAGGAGTTGAAGTCCTGAGATGACACCAGTTAAAATACATCACACTCGTTGAAATGTGAACACAAAGCAAGGCATGTTGAGACTGGCTACTGATGTATCACGTTAATAATAGATCACAATGTCTTTAAAAAATTTTTAAACTTTTGAATGTCAACTAAAAGAACTGCAGCCAAACTTTAAAGCACTAACCAACTTCAAAACCTATACATAATTAATAATTATGGAATTACGGCATATATTATAGTCAAGAACATCCTGTAGGTGTTTCAGAAGGAATTCACATAACCCATATGGAGCGTGGCAGCAAATTATCCACAAAAGAAAAGGAAGTCATGATCTTCAGAGCTGAAAGATGAGTTTATATCGTGAGTCCCATTTCAACATCTCAGATAATGAAAATGAAGACATATAATGAAGGTTTTAATGTTCATGGAATTTGAAATATGAATTTTTCAGAATGATAAGTGAGCTACTTATATGCTATGTTCATCTCTACGGAATGTTGTTTAGACACAGCCAATGATTTGAACAAAGATCTAAAAGACTCTTTCTTCTCCAGTATCTGCCAAAGAATTGCAACTTGTGAGAATACCCCAGGAAACAAGACCAATGTCCTCCTGGTACAGACAGATAACCTGTAAAACTGCTACTAATTCCTGTGGAGGAGCTGTTTGCAAACCAGGAGGTACCTGCTATAAAGACCCTGAGCATCCTGCCTGTATCTACCCTGCTGGATATGCTGGAAATTTCTGTGAGACAGATCACAATGAGGGTGCTTCCAGCTCCAAGCAGAATGGGGCTGTGTGCCAGGATAGAATCAATGGCTACACCTGCTCCTGTGTGCCTGGATACCATGGCAGGCACAGTGACTTAGAAGTAGATGAATTTGTTTCTGAACACTGCAGGAATGAGGCTGGTATGTCAGTAATATAAGAAACACATGTGTCTGTCCTCAAGTGTATTCTGGTGTGAACTGTGAGTTGGAAATGGATGGATGTGGATCCCACGCATGTCTACATGGTGGCAGGATGCTCTTGGGCCTTACTTCTGTGATTATGCACCTGGATGGCTTGGAGACCACTGTGACCTCTCAACTCTGATGAATGTTTCAATCAGCCATGTCTCCGTGGCGGTCTATGTGTAGATGGAGGAACAACTACTACCAGGACTGCACAAATACTGGATTCACAGGGACACACTCTGAGACTTTGATTCCTCTTGTTCAAAACGTTGTCACAATGATGCAACATGTGAAAACACTGTTGACAGCTATTCTTGTCACTGCTGTCTTGGATACACAGATACCCTGTATGAACCAGAGATAAATGACTGCAGAGGCATCCTCTGCCAATTTAGTGAGAAATATCCTGAGCTTCCCTCAGAAGTTCAATAGGGACACAGGGCAGGCCTGCCCTTCTCTTTCAACTACCTTGGAGCCTCAGGCTATGTTTGTGTCCTTCAACCTGGATTCACAGACAGGAGCGTAGCATAACCATCCTCTGAGAGGTTCCACCTAGCAGCTGACTGAAACAGATGCAGAGTCCACAGCCAAATATTAGATGGAGCTCAGGATGTCTTGTGGAAAAGATGGGGAAATGATTGAGGAACCCAGAAAGGACTCTTGAGGGCTCCCAGAAACTAAAACACCAACCAACGTGCATACAAGGGTTGGGCCTAGGACCCCTGCTCACATGTAGCAGATGCCATTCAAATCTACTGGGGCAGGGGCATAACCTAACTCTTGCCTGCCTGTGGATCCTGTTCCCCTAACTGGTCTGCCTTGTCTGGCATCAGTGGGGGAGGATGTGCCTAGTTCTTCAGTGAAGGAGTGATGGAGGGAAGGGCTGTGTGAGTGGGGTCTGAAAGAAAGGGGGGCTGCAAATGCGATGTAAAGTGAATAAATAAATAAATAACAAATGTAAAAACAAACTACCACATACATTTTATAGCACACATATAATAATTATCATTGTTTCACAAATTTAGAAAACAATAAATTTACCCAGACAGTTTACCTTAAAAAAATGTAAAATTACATCTGAAATTATGTAGATTGTATTACTATAATTATCACACACACACTTGTGTGTGTATGTATATGTGTGTGTGTGTGTGTGTGTCGGTGTGTGTGTGTGTGTGTGTGTGTGTAATAAAACATTCAGAGAGTTAACTTTTCTTTAAGAAACATTTTTATCATCATAATAAATTACTATTTTATATAACCTCCTCCTGAAATATCTTTGACAGAGTAAATTCTATGGTTAGATTCTGTTATCACATTTGGATGCTTTATCTTGCAGTATTAGTGATATTTACTATGCATAGTCTGCTTAACTAACTACCCTGGTTATTTCTTTGAACCGTGGGATTAAGATTATTTGGTCTAAATTTGTTGAAAATCATATTTTCCCCAATACACATCTAAATGAGTAAATAGAGTAGTTAATTCCTTTTAATATATTCCATGTAGTCTGATTTTTGTAATTTTAACTTTAAGTCCTTTACTTCTCTTGTATTTTCTTCTTTCCTTCTCTGGTCTTATCTACCTCATGACATTTCAGAATCCTACTCAAACACTGAGTCTTCTAAGACCTCACTCTGACATGTGCAGAGTGGATTCTTGAATGCATTTGAGATTCGATTAGCAAGATGCATGTTCTGGGAAATAGCAAGAATACTAATGGTACTGTGTATTTGAGGGGTTTATGAATTTATGATTTAGTAGAAGAGGCTTATACCACTTGAAGATAAGGTAAGTTCAATATAAAATGGAAATTCTAAACATAGAATTTTGTGAATCATTTTAACTATTACTTACTGGAAACCCCACTGCAAGATTTTGTGTTTGGTCTAGCAAGAACTTACTCACTTGTAAAGTACAGTGGAAAATAAGAGTTTCATTAAGGTTAATTGTAATCAAAGACTGTGGCATTGACATTTTAATGACTGGTTCTATCAATTAATTCTACTATCTAATTGTTTTTAATTATTCTATTATATTTTATGTGTGTGTATATTTTATTTATATGCCTATATGTCCACAATGTGCATGTCAAGTATGCATGGAGGCTAAAAGTAGGCATTGGATCTCTTGGGACTAGAATTACAGATGGTTGTAAACCCCTATGTATGTGCTGAGAATTGACCACAGGTCCACAGGCAGAATAGCCAGTACTCTTAAACGATGAGCAACCTCTCAAGACCAGTATCTATTTTTTTGTAATAGACATACAACATATAATTTAAACACTGTAAGTATGCCATATGTCAATATTAATTATACTCATAACATGGACAAATCAACCCTAGAAATTTTCTATCTTCTAAACTCTGGGTAGTTTTTTAATGATATAAATAAAAAGAGTTATAGGTTCTTTTGGAAATTAAGATATATATATATATATATATATATATATATATATATATAACTTATATAAGTGTATATTATATAAACATATATGAAATATGTATGCATATTACATATACACACATATCTCTATACATATACATATACACATACATATACATATATATCATATACATATATGTATCATCAATTATAAGTCTTTCTCTGTGCTATGGTCAGTGTATTTGTCAAATACTTCTGGTAGATATTTTAATAGAGTGATTAAATAGATATATATGTTCAGGGTTGAGAAAGCAAATGGATATATAAATGTAAAGATCTAAAGGTTGTTTGCAGCAAAGATACCAAACACAACTGGTGTAACAGAAATGATAAATAAGACATATATAGGTTATAACACTAGCATATCTCATAGACCGTGGAGCTGAAACTTGCTGAATCAAAGAAAGTTCTGAAGTCTTATTTTATTAAGATACCTCCCCTACAGCAAATAGCAACAAAAATGACATTATTAGCTGCAAGACTAGAGGTAGTTAATGAGTATTAATGTTGATATTCAAGTGTAACGCTGTTTCCATCTAGAAAACTCTCATCCCTCCACTTCTTCCTTCAAATATTATTTAGTATATGAGTTCTTTTAAAACTTTTATCTCGGTTTTGTATTTAATGTATTTAAACACATTACTATTAGAGTCATTTTTAAGGACTGTTATAATTACTATCATTTATTCTGTTCTGGTTATTATTCAATATTATAAATGCAACAGATAACAGAGAAAAAAAGTGAAGAGATTGAAGAAGAAAAATGTTTTACTAAGACTATAAATATTTTGAGATAAAGTAATACTGTAGAAATTCAGACAAAATTTTCACTAATTGGTAATTGGAAATTGATTTTAATTTGCTAGAATAAGGCTGGAACACATTAAAAATTTAAAGCTGGCCAATGTTATATCCGTTTATCAGGTGACACAGCTTCTTTATAAATTTTAGTTTATAAATTTAGTTGGAAGTACATAGGCATGCATTAACAAATTGCTGGTTAAATTCATGAAAAATTGAAAGCAATCATTTTTATACATGACTCCAAAATTCACCATTAAATTTCATTGCAATGTGTTAACACACAAACAAGATACAATATATTTGCCACTTGACCTGAATTTATATATAATTCACATATGTATAGTATATCTAAGTATATCATATGCATTTACACTAGATTTGTGTGTTCATTAATGTGCACATATATAACATACTTTTCATCAGGATGGGTTACAACTTAATGAACAAATTACAAATTGAAAATATTATGATAACAATTTTTTTTTTTTTTTTGGCTTTTCAAGACAGGGTTTCTCTGTGTAGTCCTGGCTGTCCTGGAACTCACTCTGTAGATCAGGCTGGCCTAGAACTCAGAAATCCGCCTGGCTCTGCTTCCCAAGTGCTGGGATTAAAGGCGTGCACCACCACTGCCTGGCTGATAACAACATATTTGATAGAGCTACCCTCTTGATTAATTAGGATAGCTGAATATGTTTTTAAAAGTCACACCAAGGAATGATTTGGGGATTTCACCTAAAATTAAACCTGTTGTAATGAAGTACTTAGAATTCAAGAGATTTTCAGAATGTGGTAGAATATATGCTCTTGATGAAGTCTGCTTTCTGAATGTGAACTTAATCTTGCTATCATTATCTAATATAGTATACAATAATCAGAAAATAGTGCATGTTATTGGCACAGATAAATATCGAAATTCAAATTTCTAAGTTTCATTTAACTGAACACTTGGCACTTTTACACAGGAAAATAATTACCGGTTTACATGGACCTTTTAGGAATTAGATTATGGTATATACCTAAACTGGCAAGTAGAATTCAAGAAAGCTGAGGAAATGTCCACACAGAGAGTACCAAATAAGGATTACAGCATTATATAGAAGCATATTTTGAAATGTATTAAATACAAGACTATCCTTGAATGTCAACTAACTTTAATATGAGAATCAAAGCCATTGAAACCTCATAAGTAATTAAAGCACCCAATAAAAGGAAGACAGACAATAAAGTCTAGTATAAACTCCATGAAGACATATTAACTTTGTTAATACATCAAAAGATTAAAGAGAAGCACCATCAGTATCACACAGACAAAAAATACATGCAATATGCATTAATTAAACATAAAAGTTAGTGTAGTAAACCCAATAGAAGTTATTGGATCGTTTTATCCTAGTAATATGGGAATATGCGGAAGAAGCAAGAGTGTGGTCAACAGCAATCACGGAGTGAAGCTTTGCTTCAGGGAACAACACAAGTAGAGTTGTTACTTACATTGCATATTAAAGTAGTCTGCTTCGCCTAGTCTCTGTTCTTGTTATTTTATTTAAAGAAAATGAACCTCATTGATCTAGTCAAAAGATACACAGTGCTAAAGTCGATAGAGTGTACAGACTGTGGGGCAAAGCAGGGGGAGCCTGTGATGAGGTACCTACAGATTAAACAAGATGAATTTGTGGGCCCCATTCTGTCATTAATAAGGAATTCCAAGGAACACAACACTAGGACTAGTGTGGCAGTGCCTGGGATAGGGCATCTGTGTTCCTGTTTGCCCTTCAGTACCTGTAGGCTTTAAATGTCATCCCAGAGTCTCTGAGCCTGGCATACAGTGCTGAAAAGGAAAAGGGACCTTGTATCAAATTTGATGAAAATTCAAAATTGACACATGAGGTTGATTTCTGGAGTATATGTGTATACTGTCTATACTAATGTGGAAGGATGGGAGGGGGAGGAAGGGGAGAGAGAGAAAGAGAGAGAGACAGACAGACAGAGAGAAACAGAGAGAGAGAGAGAGAGAGAGAGAGAGAGAGAGAGAGAGAGAGAGAGAGAGAGAAGTACTTCACCCTCTTGTATTGGTATATATACAAATTGATACTTCCATAGATTATTCCCAGGTGATTTATTTCCCTGGAACACTACATCTTTTATTTCTCTACTTACTATCATTCTCACTACAGCAGGTATTTGCTTCAAGAGATCAAAAGTTCTTTGACTTTGGCTGATTGATATATGTTGGTTCATAAAATGCTATCAAAAGTTAAAATATTCAGTATTCAATAACTTTATATGATAGAATCATTAGACATTTTGGAAACATAGTTACCAGTGGTAAGTTATGTCCACTTGGTGAAATACTTACTATTTGATTTCACATACATTCACACCGTTACAATTTTAATATGATGCACTTCTTGGGATAGCATTTAGAAAGGTGTTTATAGCAGAGTCATTGAAGCTATTGAAAAATATGATTTTAGTTTGCATGGCCCTTCTTAGCATGTGCTACTTCTACACATAACTTGCAAGCCTTCCTCTATTTCCCTAATACATAAGGAATAGAATGCCAGCGTTTCATAGATGAATTGTTCATTAGAGGATTGATCATGGAAATTTTAATTCCTTTGATGTTAAGCAAGTAACATTTTTAATGTTTTGCAAATTGGTGATGGCGTGTTTCAAATAACTCTTTTGGAAAATCTAATATATATTAGGCAGTTCAATACAAATTTAACTTAGAAGGTAAAATGACTCTGGCAAAACTTTTCTGGGATTCTAGCAAGTTCTGTTTAACATTTAATGCCCTGCCTGGTTCACAGTACAGTAGTGGTTAGGATCGTCCAGCTTATACCCTTTGTATATTCAATTGAGGTGCTAGAATACGTTATGAAGATTAAAACCCAAATGTAATCTATTTTGGGAACTATTCATAACCAGAAGCTCACATCTGCATAAATTAGAGCTCCAAAATCATGTCATACATATTTTATAGATAAGCTATCTTTTCTCAATACAATTAAACCTACTAACTCAATGAATAAATTATGTTTGATTTTGTCATTTTGACCTATGGGTAAATATATATGTGTAGCTAAGTCATAATTTAGTTATGCATTTTTCTTATTCATTTCCTACTCTATAATCTTTTCTCTTATTTAGCAAAATCAAGATAATGTGGTGTGTGCTCAATGGCTCTTTAGCCAACTGTCTCATTTGAAAACACTGTCAAGGGAATATTTAAAACTCTAAAAATGTCATTACTCATGGAGCCTAACACATTTCTATTCTCATTTACTATAAGAAACAGAAACTTAATTTTCTGGTATGGAGTCACTAACCGTATGGCAGTTCTTAGCCAAGGAGGCTGAGTTTAAAATTCTGGCCACAAAAGTTTTCACATAACCCAGGTCTGGCCAGTTAGAGTCTATAGTTTAATACAGTGGAGTGCAAACCAATCTTGATCCAAGCTGAGCCAATAAAGTAACCTTCTACCTTTTCTAGTGATATTGGAAACAAGACCTTTGCTCTGCCTCATATTAATAGCCTAGTAAGTATGAAGCTAGTGTGGGCAGTCTTTACAAAAGTCCATTGAAATTGAAGTCTTCTGGATGCAATAGGGTTGATACTCATAGAACCCACAGAGACAGAAACAACATGCAGAAGTTCTAACCAGATACAAATCCAACATTTAGAAAAGGAATTGGACACAGAATCCCATTATTAACAAAGATATTTGTAGTTGACACCTACTAGGAAAGGGAAAATGAACGTTGTCCAGTGGAATGTACTGGATATTAAAACATTTCAGAATAGGCCCTATGCCCCGGAGTAGTTGATCAACAAAAATGTATTACACATGTGTCTGTGTGCATGTGAGCTCACACACACACGTGTGTGTGTATTTTGGTAATTTTTGGTCATACCACTTTTTATATGGTTTCATATTGATTTTTTTTTTTAGATAGAAAAAGAACAAACATAAATTTAAGTTGGTGGGAGAGGCAGGCAAGGTCTGGGAAGAGTTGATCTTTTCCCAATTTGTATGTTGCCAGTTTGTCCAATTGGCAGTATCCTTTGTCTTGCAGAAACTTTTCAGCTTCATGAGGTCACATTTATGAACTGTTGATCTTAGAGCCTGAGCCATTGGTGTTCTTTTCAGGAAATTTTCCCCTCTGCCCAAGTATTTGAGGCTATTTCCCACTTTTGCTTCTATTAGATTCAATGTATCTGGTTTTATGTGGAGGTCCTTGATCCACTTGGACTTGAGCTTTGTGCCTGGTGATAAATATGAATCAATTTGCATTCTTCTGCATTCAGATCGCCAATTAGACCAGCACCATTTGTTAAAGATGCTTTTGCGGGAGGTAGAGTGAGAGAGGAAAGGGGGGTGGGATCCAGGATTGAGTGTGGAGGGAGACAGGAGAGAGGCCCAGGGAGCCAGGAGAATGAATCAAGATATATGGCTACTGGAGGTGTGGGGTGAGGGAAGTCTCTGCAGAGTCCAGGAGACCTGGAGTGTGGGAGGCACCCAGGATTCAGTGTGAGTGACCTTAGCTGAAATGCCCAATAGCAGAGAGGTCGAACCTGAAGAGTCCACCTCAGTAGATAAATACAGCCCCAGTGGAAGGATGGGGTCACCAAACCAACTTCAAAAATTTTGACCCAGAATTGTTCCTGTCTAAAAGAAATACAGGGACAAGAATGGAGAAAAAGCTGAATGAAAGGCTGTCCAGTGACCAGCCTGACTTGGGTTCCATTGCATGTGTGAGCACCGAACCCTGACACTATTATTGATGCTGTGTTGTGCTTGCAGACAGGAGCCTGGCATGGCTGTCTTCTGAGACTCTACCCAGTCTCTACCCTGAGAAACTGAAACAGATGCAGATACTTACAGTCAACCATTGGAATGAGGCCAGGACCCTTATGGAGAAGTTAGAGGAAGGATTGGAGAGCTGAAGGGAATGTTAACACTATAGGATTACCAAACATGTCAACTAACTTGAACCCCTGGGAGCTCCCAGATGTTGGACCACAGACCAAGGAGCATACAGGGGCTGGTCTGAGACCCCGGGCACATATGTAGCAGAGGGCTGCCTTGTCTGATCTTAGTGGAAGAGGATGTGCTTAGATCTGTGGAGACTAGATGCTTCAGGGAAGGGGGATGCCCGAGAGAAGGAATACCCTCTTAGGTGTGAAGAGGATGGGGTGAAAAACTCTGGGAAGGGGGGACCAAAGGGGAGAAATATTTGAGATGAAAAAATAAAATAATTAACAAAATCTACACAACTACATCGACTATAATTGCCATGCCATGGATTGCAATGAGTAGGCACATTGTGATTTAGGGGGAAAAAATTGGAGATAATGACTCTAAAAGCAAGCTTATGAAATGCCTGTAAACTGCACTGCTTACTTTCAAGGTTTTAGTAAGTGTTTTGTTTCAGAACTGTGCTGTTTCTGCAAGCTCATTCCAGAATAAGGATTCCCGGGGTAGCAGCGGTGCAGGGCATAGCTCAATGATAAAGTGTATCCCTAATATGTACAAGGACTTAGCTGGGTTGAATCCTCAACCAAGCACATACAAAAAATGTGAAAATTATATCTATGTAACTTTAGACCAATTTGCCTGATAACTCTTTTCCACCAAGGGAAATATCTGTAATAAAAATCTATTTTCTGGCAAGTAATCCTATCTCTTTTGACACTACAATGGTCACTGGATCAGGACAGCCCCTTATCTAATATTTCTCTGGTTAAACTGACAGGAAAGAAAGGTTGTATTTGTTTCAGCTCCTAAGGCTGAGGGGAAGTCTGGTCTAAGACACACAGGCTGACCTTCTGGGTACATCCAAGTACAGGACTACTGCAATTGTTAAGATGTTTCTCCTAGGAATCCAAAATTTCAGTTACTAAGAAAAACATGTTTTAATTATTTATTGTGGGAGAATCTGTATTTTTCAGTTTATATAACTGCTTAGTTCTCTGCTTCTGTTTGCCTGGACAGGTATGGGTTGGCAAGGCTTGGGTCAGACAAAGAGAAAAATGTGTACTTTTGAGAACAAATAATTGATGATTTCTGTGCAGTGCTATGGGACTTCCAGAAACACTGTATGCATCCTAGGAGTACTTTTTCTAGCTACAGCTAAATAAGCTGTTGGGGTTTTTGTTTGTTTGATATTTTGTTTTTTTTTCCCCCATTTTCACACAGCCAGATGATAGAAAATGTGAAGGAATCCGGTGTAAAACTTCTTAAGTTTAACAGTTATGAGGAAGACAGGAAAGTCTATGATCTTAAGTGCAAATTCTCTGAAGTTGCAAGGAAAAGGGGAAAATGACAGAAGAACTTCAAGAAACACAGCCTTGGGCTTTCACATCTTGTTAGAAAATTTGTAGCCAGGGGACCCGAATCAGCAGAGAAATGCCACCCACAGTCATCACTGTCCCCACAGTTTTGAACTCCCCTGTGTTCTCTGGAGACTTCCTACAGTACAGTCAATACCCAAGTCTCTCAGATGGAAAACTGAATTTTGTGAAAATAGAAATGAAACCATGTTGTATTAAGACAAAAGAAAATAAAAGAAAGAAATATGTACTTTTCTAATGAGAGACAGAAAGGTGGTGGATCTGGATGGGAGGGGGCTGAGAGGCAGGAGGAGGAGGAGAAGGAGAACCTGTAATCAGGATATATTATGTGAGCAAAACATTCATTTTCAATAAAAGAAAAAGATGAAAGGAGAGCCAGGCTAACTGCCATTTAAAAAGAATTTAAAATTATTCCTGATAATAACTAAGTCCAAAGGTTGCATGGAGAACAAAAATATTGAAATATATAGTTCTAAAACTATAATTTTCAGGTAATATATACACACAGATAATGCGGGATAGTGTCATCAGCTCTCTCTTATGGAACAAACCCGTGTCTCTCCATTGTATCATTTAAACTTTTGCTTATTGAGTTTAAACTCACAAAACACATTTATCCATATGCAACTCCCTGGAGTTTAGTACATTTATGATGTTGCTAGGTTTTCTTTCTGGTATTAATTTCTCTCAAGCATAAAACATTTTGATTATCCACCAACAAAATCCAGGATTTTCAAGCAATCACTATTTCCCACTTCCTGCTACCTTCAGATCCCAATAGTCACCAATGGACAAATGTGATGCTTTTCATACAGGTCAGTTTCTCATAAATATTCAGTAGACTTAAGAGTTAAATAATGTATACTTTGTTCCTGATGTCTTTCACATATTATGTTTTTCATGTTCTAGTGTATGTGAGAGAGAGAGAGAGGGAGAGAGAATTTTATTTCTTTTTGTATATATATTGCACTTGGACTGTGTGGTTATTTGTATTTTCAGTTACTTTTTTTATTTCATCATCTTTAAGTTTCTCAATTTCATGAAATGTTTGGAATGCTAGCTATTGTTTTTGCTGCTCTGTCTTTTTAAAATGTTTGCTCTAATTTTTGTTTTATCTTTACTTCTTTTTGGCTTTGGCTATAATTTTCTTCATATTTTTTCTGGTTCTTTACTGTGTCAAGACAAGGTATTGATTTGACATATATCTTCTTTTTTAATGAAGACATTTATAAATACAAATTTCCCTCTAGGCTCTACTTTTCCAATATTGGATAAGCTTTGCTATGTGGCATTTTCCTATCATTTATCTTTAAATATTTTCAAACCTTTCCTGATTTATTCTTTGACCCATTCATTGATTGACTGTGTTGTATGATTTCTACTTGTTTGTGAATTTGTCATTCTTCCCTTTGTTATAATTTGTAATTCAATTCAATTTTGCTAGTAGCAGAAACTCTGAGATACTTTAGTATTTTGATGCTGAGACATATTGTTTTATACAACACAGGACTTATCCTGGAGAACATTCCATCATCAAAAAATGTATATCCTTCAATATGGGAGCAGAACACACTTTGATAGGAACAGCTGGGTTCTAACATTCATCAAGAATTCTCTTTATCCAGTGAGCTTTTGTTATGTTCTGCTATCCATTATGAAAGCTGAACTTATAAAATGTTTCACTATCTCCCCTTCAATTTTACAGCGTATATATTCTTAATAAATTGACCTTTCAGATTTAAAGTCTGTTTCTAAATTAACATACATACCCCAGATCTTTTGTGGTTATTTTTGGAAGGCAATGGTACTCCAACTTTCAATCATTCTATATATTGCCATTCAAAAATGTCCCTTAAAAATAGTTACATATTATAATTTACTCACTCTTCAAGCTGGTATCTTTTAGTTGCCAAGATTGATGGTTCAATAGAAATGTGAATTTGTTAACACATACCTTCTTTTGTCTTTTATTTGTTATATGTTTTCTGTATATTTAAAAAAAACTTGGTCCCTCTGTTTCTAATCAATTTAATTTTCCTACTATAACTTTTTAATTTTTTTATTACTTATTGATTTATTTTTTACACTCCAGATTTTATCCCTCCCCCTTGTCAACCCTCCGACTCTTCCACATTCCCATACCTCCAACACACTCCCCTGTCTCCATGAGGATGTTCCCACCCCCCACCTCCTCCCCACCAGATCTCTAAACTCCCTGGGGAATCCAGTCTCTTGAGGGCTGTGTGCATCTTCTCTGATTGAACACAGACCAGAAGTCCTCTGCTGTCTATGTGTTGGGGACCTCATATCAGCTAGTGTATGCTGCCTTTTTGGTAATATAGTGTTTGAGAGATATCGGGGTTCAGACTAATTGAGACTGCTGGTCCTCCTACAGGATGGTCCTTCTCCTCAGCTTTTCCAGCATTTCCCTAATTAAACCACAGGGGTCAGCAGCTTCTGTCCATTGGTTGGATGCAAATATCTACATCTGACTCTTTCAGCTGCTTGTTAGGTCTTTTGGAGAGCAGTCATGATAGGTCCCTCTTTGTGAGCATTCCATAGTCTCAGTCATAGTGTCAGGCCTTGGGACCTCCTCTTGAGCTGGGTCTCACTTTGGGCCTGTTGCTGAACCTTCTTTTCCTCAGGCTCCTTTCCATTTCCATCCCTGTAGTGTTTTCAAACAGGAACAATTATGGATCAGAGTTTTGACTGTGGGACGGCAACCGCCTCCCTCATTTGTTGCCTTGTCTTTCTGCTGGAGGTGGACTCTATAAGTTCTCACACATACTGTTGGGCATTTCATCTAAGGTCCCTCCCTTTGAGGCCTGAGAGGTCTCCGGTGCATTCTAGAGGGTCTCCCAGCCTCCTACCTCCCTAGGTTCCCTGTTTCCATTCTTCCTGGTGGCCCTCAGGGCTTCAGTCATTTTTCCTCATCCAATACCAAATCAGGTTCCCCTGACCCCCCAACCCCTGTCCACTTTCCCTCCCAGGTTCCTCCCTCTAACACCCCTTGTGACTTTTATTGTTTTAATTTTTGTTGTTGTTGTTGTTGAAGCTATTTATTGAAGGTTATTCAATTTTAATTGTTGAATATAAATTTTAATTATTAAGTTTGAAATTTAAATAAAATATACATGCATAAATTCATTAATAATGTAACACTGAGGTGGTCTCTTCAGTTTCTAACACATAGTTTAGAGTTCAAGCCACTCTCTTCAGGTTCTATTTCTTCACTGTTGGGTATTTCAGCTAATATCATCCCTACTGGGTCCTGCCTGGTGTCTGGGAGGTTCTAGTGGTTTCCCAAAGTTCCCCAGCCCACACTGCTGCATATTTCTATTCATTCCCCTTGTCCTTTTAGCTTTTCTGCTGTCTCTGCCCATGCCTGATCCTGCCCCCTTTTGTTCCTCCCCTCACCTCTCCCACACAGGTCCCTCCCTTCCTCTGCCACCTGTGATTAGTTTGTTCCCTCTTCTAAGTGGGATTGCAGCATCCATACTTGGGCTTTCCTTCTTGTTAACCTTAATATGGTCTATGAGTTGTATCATGGGTGTTCTGAGCTTTTTGACTAATATACACTACTCAGAATTGTTCCTGTCTAAAGGAAAACCAGGGACAAAAGAATTGGAGCAGAGACTGAAGAAAGGACCATCCAGAGACTGTCCCAACTTGGGATCCATCTTATGCACAGACACCAAATCCTGACACTATTGCTAATGCCAAAATGTGATTGCAGACAGGAGCCTGCCATGCTGTCCTCTGGGACACTCTACCAGCACCTGACTAAGACAGATGGAGATATTCACAGCCAACCATTGGACTGAGACCAATGTAAGAATTAGGGGAAGGACTGAAGTGACTGAAAAGGATTGGAATCCCAAAAGTATAACAACAGTATTAACTAACTGAATCCCTCAGAGCTCCCAACCAAAGAGGGACTAAGACACCAACCAAAGAGCATACTGGGCTGGGCATGATTCCTGCTCCATATGCAGCAGAGGACAGACTTATCTGGCCTTAGTCAGAGGAGATGTGATTGGCCCTGTGGAGGTTTGATGCCCCAGAGAAAGGGGATGCTTGAGGGGTGAAATGGGAGTGGGTGGGTGAAGGAGCCCCTTTTTAGAGGCAAAGAGGAAGGGGAATGAGGTGGGGACCAGGAAGAGGGACAACATTTGAAAGGTAGATAAATAAAATAATTAATAAAAAATAGTATGGCATTGAAATACAGCATAGATTTAAAATGATTCATTTAGTTTTAACTGTAGGTATATGTGTGTGGTACAGTATATGTTCATGTTTTCAGGTGTCTATGAGCCCAAAAGGGGTCATAGGATTCCTTAGAGTTGTAGTCAGGTATGAGATACAAAAAAAGAGTACATGGAAACAAATATGCATATATGTATATGTGTATATATATATATATATATATATATGTATATATATACGTGTGTGTGTGTGTGTGTGTGTGTGTGTGTGTGTGTGTGTGTGTGTATCCCTTTCTGCAAGAGAATTATATGCTCTTAATCTTAACTCCTGGGCCATCTCTTCAGAACCAAATCATGATTTTTTTTTTTTTTTTACTTTTTTGTCACATTTTTTCTCCACCCTTCCCAGTTCTCCTACACACACTTCCCTTCTTTCCCAGATCCTCTCCTCCTCCATTTAACTCAGAAATGCAAAGGCTTCCCAGTGATATCAAATGAACATGGCACAGCAGGTTACAATAAGCCTAGGCACAAGCCTTAATATCTAGGCTGAACAACGCAAAACTGGGAAGAAAGGGGTCACAAAAGCAGGCAAAAGAGTAACTACATGCAGATTGTAAAAGTATATAAAATAGGAAAGAGTATATAATACATAATTTAGTGAAAAACAAAGATTTGGCAGTAGCATTTGCTAAGATTGGCTCATTATGTGAACAAGAGAATGTGTACATAGTCAGTTCTAGTGAGTTTATTTTAAAATATAAATAAGAAAAATAGTCATGATAATTGTTAGTAATGACTGGAAGAATTCAGGACTCAAATACTGGAAGAAGACCTGCTGTTCATCGTTCATAATTCTGGACCATGTGATTTTACCATATCACTTAAAATAGCTTAACTAATAATAAATAACAAATCTCACCTGACCTAAAATCCTTGTGTGTGTGAAAACTTTTATTAACTTTCTTCTTTGTCATCTTTAACTCTGAGTATAAACATTAATCTATATAGTGCACTCCAATATAATGCTGTCTTGTTATATTCCAGTAATTCTGATCATGTCCCCACAAACTAATGTCATCCCCCCACATTCTCATGTATATTTCCCCTGTATTATGACCTACTAGGTTTATCTTAGCAGAAAACACCTATATCATAGCAATCTATGAGCTTATAGGTTTTGACATATCTATTGAGTCTGTTGGGATTACCTGTGGGTATGCTTAATGACTGCTTCTCTCCTATAAACCACAACTAGCCTATAGTACATCAGAAAGTGCTATGATCTTATGAGTCCCTCCCTAGTCCATGACTGACTTGTGATGGGTGTCACTTTGTGTACAATCATTACTTGCAATTGCAGTTGCTATGAGATTATGATCCCCACAACTGTTCATGCCTAGATGGAAGCATTTCTCAAACTTTCTCCATATCTCCTGGTGCTTTTTAGTTTTCCTTTTGCCTTCTCTGGTGTGTTTCCTGATTCTTGCTGTGGCTGGTATAAATGTCTTTTGGGCTAAGCATTCAGCCATCTTTTACTTATTCTTAGCATACCGATAATTTCAATATTCATTGTAATTTATTGCAAAAATACATTTCTCTGGGTGAGACTGAAAGTTCCATTACTCTGTGAGTACAAATATAAATATTTAAAAAATATTTTAAAAACTGGATTTATAGTGGTAAGCATGAATTTGATTCTGCGGAGCAGACTGCAAATTCTTCCACATCTTCAAACCTCTCATTACAATTTTCTAGTAAGTCATGCCATTTCAGGTTTTTTATTCATCATTTTATAATTTCTAAAATACTTTATACTCTTGTATATTCATTGTTCCATTTACTTCATCCATTTGTCTTTACATAAACATACTCCATGCCACCAATTAAAACACTTTAAAAATGGTATAAATATCACATACATAGTTCCTCAAGGTTATTATTTGTTAATTTATTGTGGGCATGGGTGAGATTTTTCTTTATACTTTGAGTTTTCCAGTTTTTGTCACAACCTACACTTCACCAACATATTTTAATTTAATTTTTTTTTAGCTGATACATGAAAATATAGTAACTATTAATTTTATTCTAAGTAATGTTTCATTGTGTTCAATGTTTAATTGGACTAAACATGTTTTGTAAAACCCTTTGTTCTTTTCTTGCATGGTCATGATCACTGCCATTTCTACAGGAAAACAGAGTACCAAAATGCCTCAATACAAATTTAGTAAGCTAGGTACCCACTGATCAAGCTATGCCTCACCCCGTTATCTCCTGCCCCTCTCACCAATCTCTGGACACAAACTTTCTATCTTCAGCCTCTATATCAACCATAGTTAAGCTGTTTACCAGGGAGCTCATATAGTTCTTTTCTTATCATGTGATTTATTTCATGTAGCATCACAGTCATTAGATCTATCCAACTTGCTACAAATGATTGCATTCAATTAGTTATTATGACTGTATATTATTCCACTGTATACATGTACCACATTTTTGTTCACTTGTTAACTTTGAGCACATCAGCTGTTTCAATTTTTAGGTATTGTGAGTAGCATGGGAGAACAGATGTCTCCTTATCAAATGGTTATGTTTCCTTTAGTTGTCTACCTAGATTGTCTACCTAGAGCTACTTGGTAGCTCTGTTATTAATCTCTCAGGTACTTCCATATTGTTTTTCATAATGACTATACTTACTCAAATTTGTACAAATAGTGTGAAAATGGTTCTTTTTTTTTTTTCCTGAGTCTTATTCTTCTCGTCATTTCCAGGGTGAATTGATATGTTACAATGTTTTAATTTGGTTTTGTTTAACTGATAATTTAACAATGTGGAGCAAATTTTTGGCTGTCTCTTGCATATTGGAATGCTGTCCTCATAAAACTTTCAATGTTACTTTTATTTTTGGTTGTTTGCTGCAGCTTGTACCAATGTGTTTAATGACTTTAAAATGTATTTAAAATGTTAGTGTTCTTTGCCATATATATAGTCAGGATTCTGTTTTTAGTTATTTATTTTGTTTTCGGATTTTTGTTTGTTGTTTTTCCAGTAAGATAACCTGCTGTTCTGAGATTTAATTCTGATTTACAATATTATTTTGAGAGAGATTTCCTTTATCAACTAATGTCAAAGGTGGAAAGGTAAGTAGAAAGAAAAAATGAAAAGAAGAAAACCTTTTTCTTGTATTATTCAAACTTACTCAGGATGCATACGGTTCTTGCTAAGACTTCATACTCATCTATTCTGAACAATAAGAATGAGTCAGTGCAATAGAAAAACATTTTATAGTTGTTTTCCTGAGTTTCTTCATGTCTTTTCAAAACTGAATTTTCTAAGAGAGAACCTTAATATGTAGCCCAGGCTATACTCTAACTCATGATTCTTTTAACTCCATGTCTGAAATGTTGCAAGTTCTTAACATCATTTCTGCACATTATTAGTTTTGTTTATCTTGTGGAAATGTCATTAATGGTATTAAACAATCTCATCTCCAAACTGGATAGCCTGTTTAATCTACATTTACAGTACCACCACATAGAATGTAGGATCTCTTATGTAAAGTATATGAGTTACTACTGAATCCTTTGATACTGTGCTTTTTGGTGGCATAATTTCATAAACACAACCTCCAATTTTAGCCCCTAGAAGTAACTTCTCTATTGTTTTCACAACTCATTTATCTACTGAAAGTGCTGTGGGGTTGTTTATTTCCTTTATTGTGTTTGGAAAGTATATTCTCTATTGATGCTATAACAAGAATTCCAGCCTAGAGGAAACAAAGTACCTAAAGCTATATTTCACTCAGCCCTTAGACGGGTCAATAGAGAGGGACACAGTTTTGGACTGGTAAGTTTTACTTTCCTGGGTCTTCAAACTTGGTCAGTTTTACACACTAGGAATTCATGGAACTTTTCCAATTAAAACTCATACAGGGAGGTATGTTGCTCTGGGAAAATTAAAGATCTCCTATGGCTTTTAAGTTATTCTTATCCTTAATTCTGAAACTTTTTTGTGATTTTGTTTAATGGCCTTATTTTTCTACCAAAACACATGTTTTTCTCTAACTAGTCTGCAATTTGAACTGATACCAGATTTTATTTGGCATTTTTAGAGCATAGAACTTAATTATCCATGGGCATGGGAGGACTCCATCTTCTGAGGTCTTCTTCAATTTCTTTCTTCAGAGACTTGAAGTTCTTGTCATATAGGTCTTTTACTTGCTTGGTTAGAGTTACACCAAGATATTTTATGTCATTTGTGACTATTTTGAAGGGTGACATTTCCCTAATTTCTTTTTCTGCCCATTTATCCTTTGAGTAGAGGAAGGCTACTGTTTTGTTTGAGTTAATTTTATATCTAGCCACTTTGCTGAAGTTGTTTATCAGCTGAAGGACTTCTCTAGTGGAATTTTGGGGTCACTTAAATATACTATATCATCTGCAAATAGTGATAGTTTGACTTCTTCCTGTCCAATTTGTATCCCATTGACCTATTTTTGTTGTCTAATTGTTCTGGCTAGAACTGCAAGTACTATATTGAACAAATCTGTACCACTCCTGGGCATGTACTCAAAAGATGCTCCAGCATATAACAACAGCACATGCCCCATTATGTTCATAGCAGCTTTATTTATAATAGGCAGAAGCTGGAAAGAACCCAGGTGTCCCTCAACAGAGGAATGGATATAGAAAATGTGGTACATTTACACAATAGAGTACTACTCAGCTATCAAAAACAATGACTTCATGAAATTCTTGGATAGAACTAGAAAATATCATCCTGAGTGAGGTAACCCAGTCACAAGAGAATGTACATGGTATGTACTCACTGATAAGTGGATTTTAGGAAAAAAGGTCAGAATACCCATGATGCAAGTCAGAGACCATATGAAGCTCAAAAAGAAGGAAGACTAAAGAGTGGAGGCCTCAGTAGTACTTAGAAGGGGAACAAAATAATCACAGGAGGTAAACAGAGGTAGGTTCTTGGAGGAAGAAAGGAAGGTAACAGGGAAAAGAGCAGCAGGATCAGATGTGGGAAGAGGAGATGGGGGAGATGTACAGAGGGTTAGGAAACTGAAGAGAGGTGTGCAGCATTGTGGAATGGGGAGCTGGGGCTAGAACCTGTAGAGAACATATATATTGGTTAGGCATGGCCCCTAGTTGAGGGATGGGACCACGCACCCATCTCAAAAATATTAACCCAAAATTGCTCCTGTTTAAAGGAAATAAAAGGAAAAAGAGTGGAACAGAGACTGAAGGAAAGGCCATCCAGAGACTGTTCCACCTGTAGATCCATCCCATATGCAGCCACCAGACACAGACACTATTGCTGATGCCCAGAAGAGCTTGCTGACAGGAGCCTGATATAGCTGTCTCCTGAGAGACTCTACCAGAACCTTACCAATACAAATATGGATGCTTACATCCAACCATTAGACTGAGCACAGGAACCCTGATGGAGAAGTTAGGGGAAGAACTGAGGGAGCCAAAGTGGTTTGCAACCCCATAAGAAGAACAACAATAGCAACCAACCAGAACCCCCAAAGCTCCCAGGGATTAAACCACCAACCAAAATATAAACATGGGAGGACTCATGGCTCCAGCTGCATATCTAGCAGAGGATGGCCTTATTTGGCATCAATGGGAGGGGAGGCCCTTGGTTCTGTGAAGGCTTGATGGCTCAGCATAGGGAAAGGCTAGTGTGGTGATGTGGGAGTGGGTAGGTGGAGGAGCACTCTCAGAGAAGCAAAGGGAGAGGGGATAGGATAGGGGGTTTGCAGAGGGGAAACATGGAAGTGAGATAACATTTGAAATGTAAATATATAAAATAACCAAAAAAAAATTAAATAAATAAAAATCAACCAACCAAATAAAAAAACTTAAAATATTTAGTTTGTCTATTTGTAGAAAATGTGTATTGGTCCTAGCTATGTGCTAAAGACATCTAGAGATCTTACCTTCTACCCAGTAATGTGTGTTGTACAGAAGAAAAATGCCATATATTGTCATTGATATTTAAAGGAATCTATCAGATGATTTGTTTGATACTGCAGAGGATATCTTCATATAAAAAGTGTGATTACAAACTTTGTGGTCTCATGTATTTAAATTTTTATATAACATTTAGGTATTACCTTTAATTGACAGGAAAAATAAAACCAAAGCATTTCTATTTTTACCATACTCATTTTTCAAAATGTGTATGAATTTCATTTATAAAAAAAAAGATTACTTTGATTTTTAAAAGACTAGAATGATTACTTCTTGGACTGATTAATTTTATCATTAATTTAACTAATTGCAAAACTGACAGAATGGAATTGATAATTCCTATAGCAATATTTTACTGCATTGCTTTTTGAGAATCTACAAATCATTTACAAAGTGTACAGTAATGTATTCATTGTCACTCTGTGTAGTAGAATGTTTTGATCAAAAATTTAAATTACTGGTCTTTTTTATAAAATGATCTGTGAGTCTTTACAAAATGAATAGGCTGTGTCTTTACTGGTTATACATTCATTTATAGCATTTCTGGAATTAGACTTTGGCAAACTTTAGAGTGTTCCAAAATGTTTTTATCAAGAATTTGCTTGGAGACTGGAAGGTAATGAAGATACAGACCTATCAGGATACAAAAGGGAGGTAATTTTAAGATAAATAGGGTAGACTTTCCAACATTTTGGTCTTCTAATGCATGCCTTCATGTCTATTGAAACAGAATTGGAGCTGTTTCGAATATTTTACACTTCCATGTAAATTTGAAGATTTTTTTTTTCTAGCTCTGTAAGAGTGGTGCTGCAATTTTGATTGACATTGCTTTAATATATACATGGGTAAATTTTTATAGACAGTAGGATGACTGTCTATTCCTTTAATCCTACTAACTCATGAGAATGGAAGTCTTTCTATCTTGTTCTTTCTTCTTCAAGTTTCTTCTTCAGTATTTTAATGTTTTCAGAATAGAAGTTTTTCATTACCTTTATTGGGTTTATACCTCAGCATTAAAACATGTATTCTGAATGCTTTCCTTTTGTTCTGATTTTTCATGTTATGTTTGTCATTGTTATATAGAAAATTTACTGCTATCTAATTACTGCACTCTAACCAATTTACTACAGGAGCTTAGGGGAGGATCTCAGAGAAGTTATAGATTGGAAACAATTGGAAATATATCAGAATACATTGTATAAAAATAAATTTCAATTAAAGAAAAATAAAGAAAATAGAAAAAGAAAGATTACTAAAGTGTGATGTATGCTAATTGTGAGTCTTCCACTTTGGTGAAAGTATCCATCAGCTATAAAATCCTTACTGTGAAGTATTTAGGGTGTTTTATATATAGAATCACAGCATTAGAAAATATTGGTAAATTGGTATCTTCTTGTTCCTATTTGTATTCCTTTTGTTTCCCTCCTTTGCCTTATTATTCTAACGAAGACTTCAATAATTATATCAAATAGAAATGAAGACAGTGGACACGCTTGTCTTTTTTTTTGATGTTAATGGAAATGTTTTGAGTTTTTCAAAAATGTTGAATTGATTAGCATGGAATTTTCTTTAAAAGAAAAATGTAGATCTATAATAGAACCCAAATATACCATTCATGGTAATATCACAAAGTTCTTATATTCTAATACAGAGATATTTACACATCCAACATCATTACTGCTTTATTCACAACAGCCAGTAACTGTAACCAGTCAGCAGCTGATAAATGGATAATGAACTTGTGGCACATACACATAATTTGATTCGCAGAAAAACTGATACAATTGAAAAAATTATACTGAGTGAGGCAATATAACTAGGAGAAACAAGACATGTTCTCTCACAGACGGTGGCTCTGACTTAGTATTCTTAAATTTCTGTGTTTAAGTTAGAGCACCTGGGAGGCCAGGAAGCTAAAACAGACTTCAAGGAGGAAGACAGAATGAGAATTTAAGAAAGGGGACAGCAAATACATGTGCTAACTAAAAGCAAAATTTAAAATGTATCAGTGAGGGCACCCTGAATGGAAGGATAATGTTATTCTAAAAGACCTAATTTAATTAAACAGAAGTCCCACTACCAATTGTAGGAGAACTCTCTACAAGCTACTGGTCATGGAGGACCCTGCATAGCTGTAGAACACACAAAATGCAACAGTTACTTGCCTGGCAATAGTGACGTATGAGTGATGTGAATATTTTATCATTTGTCAACAGCTTGTTGATAGGATTTGATGTCTATTGCACCAGAAGGACCCATGTCAGGTACTATAAATCCTGTCAAAATCCCATTGGTTGGAAAGTTCTAAACATTAGGGGATATGTTATTGTTTTGCTAAATGTACACATTGTGAAACTGTCTTCTGAACAATTTTTTTTTTTTGCATGCAAAAATTGGAAAAGCTAACAGCCACCACCACAGAGTCTTTGTTTGTACTGAGGAGAAGTTAGTAGAGAAGTGAGGAGAATGAGATACTTTTGAATTCTCATTCATAAATATCTTATGTTCCCAGTTAGTGTTCAGAGCACATTACAAAACAGGAGAGAGAAAGAATGCATGAATTAGAGGTTGGCAAAGAAGACTGTCCAACAGTTTTGTCTCGATATGATTGGGTTTTTTTTTAAATTCATTAATTCATTTCAGTTGTGAAGATCTTCACAATAATGATACTCTCAACAACCCATGGAGTTGAAGAAGTTGCTCAGTGGTTAAGACTAAATACTACTCATACATAGGACTCATGTTGGATTTGTAGAATGCACATCAAGCAGCAAACAACTACCTGTAATTCTAGCTCCAGGCTATTCTCCACTCTATTTCAGACTCTATGAGAGCACATGTATATGTGCACACAGAAGCAGAAACACATGTCCTTTATTTCTCCAAAGAAACAGTTGGCAGTTAATGTGTGCTAGGATGAATGTTGTCATGTTCTTCAAAGGGGTAGCCACTCATAAGTTGTCCAAGTTGTGGTAAACGCTCACTCAAACCAACACATACACACTCATATAAGCAATCATAATTTAACTCAAAGGGTCAAAAAATAAGACATGAAGAATTCCAGGATGGGACATAGAAGGATGACAAAGAAATGGGAGAGTAAGATGACCAAAGTTTAGTATATACATGTAGGAGACTGTCAGATAATAAAAATATGAAATATAAAATAAAATGAAGCCTTGCTTTTTTTACTTTCACCAAAGTTAAATAATTGAAGATGTGTTCATGTTTCAGAAGGAAATACATATTTCATCTAGAAAACTATGTTTTTAATTCCAAACTTCATGGGTATTAATCATTTAAATTGTTTGTTAAGTACGCCACTATACATCTTTCTTTGTTTTTTACTATTCTTTATTAAGTAAATTATATTGCTTATAATTAAGATATTAATAATATGAGAAGTGCATAGAGAGTAAAATTGTTGCCATAGAGAAGCAAATCATCATTGCATAAAACATATTACTATTGTCTTATTTTTGCTACTTTTATAAGCTTGGTATTCCTTAAAGATTAAGAAAAAAAAGAAATTCTTAGTGTTAGAAATGGACTTGCTTATTTAAGTCTATGATCTATCTAATCTCCTAGGGAATTCACAACAGGAAGTATCATGTCCTAGCTTTCTGCTTCTGTAATAAATATCAAATTTACAGAAAGAGTTTATTTGTCTTATTATGTCCAATCATAGTCCATCACTGAATAAAACCAAGGCTGGTTTGACTCAAGGACTGTGGAAGACTATTTACTGGTTTCTCAGGACCCGCTCAGTTTATTTTTTATACATCCCACAGTGGACTAGGCTCTTAATCAAGAAAATGTGCGCTGACTCACTCAGAGGATAATCTGATGGGGACAATTAGCCTATTGAAGGAATTTCCTCCTCTCAGTTCTCTTTATGTCAAGCTGATAAAAAGAAAACATAGATCATAAATTAAAATTTTCTATACAAACTGGTGAATTTTTTCTCAAAATTAAAAGGGAAACCAAGCTTGAGGATACAGCACAGGGAAGAGTGTTTGAGTTCAGTACTCAACCAGAAAGGAAAGGAAACAAGGAAGGAAAAAGAAAGACAGAAAATAAGAAAGAGAGAATGGCAGGGAGGGGAGAAGGAGGGAAGGAAGAAAGAGAAGGGAGGGAAGGAAGAAAGAGAAAGGAAGGAAAGAAGGAGGAAAGAAAGAAAGAAAGAAAGAAAGAAAGAAGAAAGAAAGAAAGAAAGAAAGAAAGAAGAAAGAAAGAAAGAAAGAAAAGAAAAAAGAAAGAATTTTTTCTGAATCAGTATCTATGCTTACATTTTAGTGATAAATTTGTTACCTACCAAAGATAAAAATTTCCAAATTGTAAAATATAATTCATGTGAATAAATACACACTGAACAATGGAACTTCAACTGAATAGACTGAAGTAAAACTGACATAGAAAGAAAATATATTTATTATTTGGTTTTGGTACATGAATAGGCTTCTGTTACCACTACTGGTTTCTGTCTTATCATGGCCATATAGCAGAATGTTCCAGCTCTTTATAAGGACCTATGATCAGGAACTGCAAGTGTCTCTGAACTCTAGATCTATACTGCTTACCATAATTGTATTCCTTACATGGCATTAATCAAAGGGTCAACAAAATTCTTCCAAAAATTATTTAGTAAACACAATAAATATTTTAATACTTGTTAACCAGAGACTGTTGTTTACTATCATTCAAACCTGCTGTTGTAGCACAAAATTAATCACAGAATATAAAATATTGTGATAAACCAATAAAAGTATTTACACTAAATCATATTTATGTTTGTGTAGCTTTCTTGTACTACAGGATATATTTCTTTTGAATATTTTGAATATTTGAATGAATTATTGAATCATATTTTTAATATTATTACACAGTATGAATCCTTCTTAGCCAATGGGTAACTAAAACTGGGAATAGGATGGATTTAGTTCAAAGACTAGTAATTCATTCACCACTTTTTCATCTTTTCCTCTAGATAAAATGTAAGTTTATCACTTCAGACAATCATTACTTTGTGTTAGGAACAGTAAAATTCCTCTTTGCTAGTGATTTTGAAATATAAAGTTACTAGCTAACTGCACCTCTACTACAATACATAACAGTCTTAGGGTAACTTTTTAAACATCATAACCAAAAGAAAATTGAGGATGAAAGGGTTTATTCAGCTTATACCTCCTACATCATACTCTATCATTGAAGGAATCAGGGCAAAAACACAAGGCAGTAACTTGGAGGCAGGCACTGAATCACAGTGCACTGAGGAGCACTGTTACTGGACAATTTCCTCTGATTTTCTGTTTGCTTTCTTACAAATCCAGAACCACTTATCCAGTGGTGATACCACTCACTGTGATCTCTGCCCTTACATATCAATTATTAATCAAATTCCCCCACAGACTTGCCTATGGGACTATCTACAGGGACATTTATTCAAATTTTCCCCTTTTTAGATGACTCTAGTTTGTACAAATATCTTAATTTGGGTTTTATTGCTATGAAAAGACAACATGAACAAGACAAATCTTATCAAAAACAACATTTAATTGGGGCTGGCTTACAGTTTCAGAGATTCAGTTCATAATCACCATGTCATGAAGCATGGCAGCATGCAGGCAGACATAGTGCTGGAAGATCCTAGAGTTCTGCATCTTGATCCTAAGGCAGCCAGAAGAGGACTGTCATCTACAGATAGCCAGGAGAACTTGAGCATAGGACCTCAAAGCCCATCCCTATAGTAACATACGTCCTCCTATAAGGACCCACCTACTCCAACAAGGCCACATGCCCTAATAGTGCCAAGCACATTCAAACCTCCACAATGATGTTGACAAAAATCCAACCAACCAAACAAGTGAACCAATCCAGTACTAGGACACTGCAAGTTATTCCTTTTACTATGTTCCACCCATGTACCTGCTAAACTCTCTTCATTTCCCCTTTACACACCATCTCCAGTTTCTGATTATGTTTATTGTACATATTTTTCTAAAATAAATATATTAGTGCCTCTATTTAGGGAAGAATACACCTTGCACACTTGTAATATTTACCTTGCACTTAGTTTATCAAACTTAACATGTGACCGGTAAATTCATCCCTGTTGCCTCAGGTGGATTTTCCAATTACCTTTATCTGATCATTATGCCATGCATCCATATGTCAAAATGCCATATTCTACTTCATAACTATAAACTGTTTTACAGAAACCCATTGTCACTGCCTTGTTGATAATACTTTCTCTAAGGGACAAAGCGTGCATATCAGCAAGATTATAGTTACTGACCGTCATTGGAAAAAATGACTCAATACCCTCTGTCTGGCTACATTAAAAAATAAAAATGAATTCTTTACTTTTTTATTTTGAGTCTAACAGATATACGAGGCATGGATATTGCCTGTACGAATTACTTCATAATATGAGGAATTAAAAAAAAAAGTGTTACCGCTTAGTTATTTATATATTACAGTTTTAAAAATGTCTATGAAGGGGACTGGTATTAGACCGTTAATTCAATTCCAAAATAAATGTGATTTCAAAATATTTAAGTGTATAAATTACCTGGTTTCTGCAAATTGCATCTTTGATCATTCTATTATTTATTTAGTACTTTCCATTAGCAGATTGAGTATTTTCTATTTAGGGGGTTTAGATTTAGGAACATAGAGGAGTGTTTTGTTTTTTTAACTCATTACTTTTCTGTTGCTATGATAAAACGCCATGACCAAGGCAACTTAGAGAAGGAATAGTTTATTTTGTCCAACACTTCTAGAGGCCATCATAGCAGAGAACTGCGACAGCAGGCAGTATGCCGATTGCCCCTGGAGAACAGCTGAGGGATCATTTCCCAAATATCAAGGAGACAACAGAGAAAATAACTAAGAGTTGGTTTAATTGTCATAGTCTGTTCTCATGTGACAAACTTTCTCAAACAAGATGACATCTCCAAATTTTGCTCAAACATCACCACCAAGGAGGCACCAGGTAATCAAATATCTGAGACTCTGGGGGATATTTCTTATTCAAATAACCACAACTTTTACTGTTGGTTTATCTCCTCCTCCTCCTCTTTTTCTTCCTCTTCCTGTTTCTTCTCCTCTTCCTCTTCCTCTTCCGCTTATTTTTCCTACTTTTTCTCCTGTTTCTCCTCCTCCTCTTCATTCTATTCCTACTCTTCCTCTTCTTCCTCTTCTTTGTCATGTATAAATCCCAGGACAATGGGAATGATATAGAATCGTTCTACTCCTGAGCTGAGCCCCCATCAAAAGACATAATCTGAGCTGAAGGGAACTTAGGAAGAAGAACAAATGGATGAAAGGTGATAAAGAAAAAGCAAAGAAAATAAGTTCTCCCTAATACTAATAAATTAAAGAATTAATAGAGAGATATTGGGTATAAACTAATGACATTAATGGTATAGCAATGTTAGACGGAGTCAATTTTCTGTGTATTGTATGTGCGTTTGCTATGGTTGAACTTGGCCTTATAGACTTACATGGAATCTGGACATCCAAACTGTTTCTCAGGCTTGCACAGCTACTGTTTTATTCACTGAAGCATATATCCATCAATTTTAAGTCATTTATTCATGATTGGTCAGGTACCCTCTTTGGTATTAAAAAAATAAAAGAAACTTAAAATAAAATATTGTATACGCTTCTGAATAAAATTTGTATTTTTAATAATAATAACATTATTACACCTTGTATTCCATCTCTTCAATTCTCATAGAAAGACAATGACAGAATAAAAATATTAAAGGCTCAGAAAACTGATTGAATACTTTCAAGTATCACAGGGCACCAAGCAGCGTACAGATAATTAATTGAACCCAAGAGATGTGATTCTAAGAAAGCACATTTTATTTATTTATTTATTTTTTAGATTTTTGTTTTCTTTTGTTTTTGTTTTTGTTTTTTTGAGACAGGGTTTCTCTGTACAGCCCTGGCTGTCCTGGAACTCACTCTGTAGACCAGGCTGGCCTCGAACTCAGAAATCCGCCTGCCTCTGCCTCCTAAGTGCTGGGATTAAAGGTGTGCGCCACCACCGCCCGCCCAGAAAGCACATTTTAGAAGCTCTACTTTGAACTTATCTTTCAGTAGAACATGGATGAGCCAGTAATAGATCAATCTATAGCAATAGTTTTAATGTGCACTACACTTTCTGTTGCTGAATGGCTGCCATTCTTTGTTAAGCTACACATTTCCATGATAAACACAATGTACATTTTATTAGGTTACAGGGCCAAACTCAAGATACTTAGAATATTTATACTATAAACCGTAGTTTGCTTGTTTTAAAGTTTAAATTTTCGAGGACAATCCCCAGTGCCTTATTTACAATATTTTAAGAGAAGCCACAGTAATGAAAAGTATATTTCCACATTACATTTAAATCCTGCTCTTCTTGCCAGATGCAGTTCTAAATCTATGTTCTCATTTATTTTCAGTGCTTGATACTGTATTCATTGCATAGAGGATTCTTAATATAGTTGCCAATACAGCATACCAGGCATTGTCCTCAAATTTACTGCAGATGAATCTTAATGCTAACCCAAATATTGTATTACTTTTTATTACTTGTTTGTGTTGCTCATCGATTTCTCCCTGCAGTGGCAAAAGCTAAGATGCTGCTTAACTCTCCCTGGGTCACCATTTAAAGTTGTAGTTTTATCTATTTTGTTACTCCCCGGTTTGAATACACATTGATTTTAAGTAAGTCCACAGCTTCCTACAATTCTTCTAGTTTACTATATGTGATGCTTAGTATAGCAATATCGATTTCCTAACCAAACATTTTAACTTCACTATGTGAATATATTGAACAATGGGCTTAGGAACATATGTTTCTCTTATTTCCTTCAGATAGTAAGCAATGGAAAAATCAGTACAAACTCTAGGCTACCGCTAGTAATTTATTTATACGAACCACCTGAAACTCTACTGAAGCAAGCAGTAGCATTGCACATCCTGAAATGTTTCAGGAAGGGCTAAAGGCTGAATATCAGGGAAGTGATATGGGATTCTGGGTCTTTCCAGGTTATAGCATAGCCTGTCTCTAAGGCAAACTCTATTCCTTGTTTCTTTGAAAGACTGAGTGTATACAAGATAAAACATGAGAGTTTACTGTGACCTTCTTCTTACCTGAACACATCCTGAGAGAAAACATGCCATGATTTCAGCATTGAAAACCTTACTTGAGAATTAAAGTTGGCAAGAAGGATCTCTGAAGATTTTCTGACTCTGAAACATGATGAGTAGATTGAAGGTAGAGTCCATTCTAATTTGTGGTATTGACTGTCAGGTTTGGATTTCCCACTTAAAGCAATTGACTTTGCCTTATGTTACATACAAGTTGTTATGATGTGTGCATATATATATATATATATATATATATATACACACACACACACATATGTGTGTGTGTGTGTGTGATGTGTGGTTATGTGTGGTATATATGGTGTATATATCACACACAGACACACACATATATATGGTATGTATGACTATATACTATACACTATATATACTATATACATACATACTATAGTATATATATATATACTATATACATACTATATACTATATATATACAATATACATACATACATATATATATATACACACATACCATTTTATGTCATATGTATGCACACACATAAATATGTAAACGCACACATCATAACAACTTGTATGAAATATAGATAGATAGATAGATAGATAGATAGATAGATAGATAGATAGAGATATAGATGTAGATGTAGATGTAGAGATAGATAAATAGATAGATCGATCATAATGATGAAGGCTAGTTTATAGAAGGAAGCAGCAATGTTTAAAGTGGCATCTAATTGAAGGTCAAACAAAGTGATGAATCAAAGGAAGATTTGTCAGAATGAGTCAAAAATAGGATACACCCAACTTTCGTGATAACAGCACAGGATAGCAAGGCTACTTAAGAGGAGTGACACAGAGAGAAGAAAGCAGAAATAGGGAGAATCTAGAGTGGCCAGGGAGGAAAAACAGCCATACACAAAATTAAAATAAATCTATAAAAAGAAATCCACCTGCCTCTGCCTCCCAAGTGCTGGGATTAAAGGCGTGCGCCACCACTGCCCAGCGAAATTGGACCTATTTAAAGGACCACTGTGGTTCATCATACCACCGGTGGACATGCTGATGTTGGTGGTTTATGCTGCTGCTCCAAACTGCAATGAAGCCCGAGCTCCATATGTATTTATGCAGCCTAGGCCACTGTCTGATATCTTGGAGCTATCCTTGGGCTTTGCTGCCTCAGGGAGCCATGCTGATGTGAGTGGCATGTATAACCACCTGAGAACATGTTGAGGTTTGTATTTCATGCAGCCACTGAGTGCCATGAGTGGATCAGTGATACTGATATGGCCAAGGTGCTTGATATCTATAGCCTGTGTTACTACCGAAGCTCATGTGAATGCTTGCGGCTGCCAGATGAATCCAGGTTAATGCCTGTTGTCATTGGCGCTGGCCTCTCCCCTTAGTCTTCCCATCAATGACGCCCTTCCCCTGTGACCTATTCTTTGCTTCACTGTCCCACCCCCCAGCACCAAAGTCCATTTTGTATGTTTCACATATTCACTGGAGCATCATCAAATTCCTAATCAGCAGCTCCCTCTCAAAACCCCCAAGATGAGTCTTTCTCTGCCTGCCTTCATGCCAGAAGCCATCAGTCAAGGCTCTGTTGTTAAAGTTTTCAAGGATTCTCAGATTCGTTGGATTAGAGCTGTCTACATCCTTGAGTATATGACAAACCTAAATCTGAATCTATATTTTTTGAATCTATATTTTTTCTTCCTTCCTTCCTTCCTTCCTTCCTTCCTTCCTTCCTTCCTTCCTTCCTTCCTTCCTTCCTTCCTTCCTTCTTTCCTTCTTTTCTTTTTCTTTTGAAACAGAATATAATACTTCTGTACTTACAAGGTTCCCATGCATCATAGGCAGAGCTCAACTTAAACTATAGTTCTTTACTCTGTAGGTCTTGACGTCCTTGACCCCTTGAACTTCCTCATTCCTTCCCCCTACTCTTCTCCAAGTCTCTCTGAGCTCTGCCTATTGTTTGGCTCTGTGTCTCTGCATCTGTTTCCATCAGCTGTTAGATGAAGCCTTCCAGAATACAGTTGTGCAATGCTCCTGTCTGTGAGCATTTCAGAGTATCATTAGTAGTGTCAAAGGAATGGGAAAGTGGAGAGGAAGAGGATGTAAGGGTGGAACTGAGAGAGAAGAGGGAAGAGGTTGTGATTGAGCTGTCAAGTGAATAAATAGTCAAATTAATAGAGAATAAGATAAAATAAAGCACTTAGAAAAAGAATTAACATTCTTTGGTGTTCTCATGGGAGCTTTCTTGTCTGACCCTTCTGGATGTTCATTTGTCATAGCATTTCAATGCAGAAATAGTAAACTTTATACTTTGCTATAATTGCCCTGACTCTTTTCTTAGCAAACCTTATTTTATTTCACACTAATTTTGTATGTATACAATGGTACCTGACATAAAATAAGCATCCAACAAACCTTATTTTGTTAGGTATCACAAAATACTTCACTGTGAAGAAAACCACTTTCCATTGAATCAACTCAAGTGTATCCTAGTTAAGAACGATCATCTAAGACAGACTGACCAGAGAGGCAGTTCAAAGACCTGGCTGCTTGTGTGCCTTTCTATTTTATCCTAAAATGTTCCAAGTTTAAAATCAACTTACCAAATTAGATTGTGAAAATATAATTAAAGAAAAATGGTCTCCCATAATCCCAGAACAAGAAAATTGTGAAAGACAAATAATTTAATTATTGACTAAGAGTTAAATGTAACTGCGATCCTCGTTGGAGCAGGTAAGATTTCAAAGACATGTACAATAACTGGGCAAGCACACAATTCATTTACTTATTTTGAGATAAATAAGAAATGGTGCTCCATGGACAGGGATGAACAGCATCATCTTCACAAATCCTAGAACTTTTGCAGAATCACGTGGTCTTTGGAGTGATCATCTCTGATTACTCCTTAGCTCTATTTTTGAGAAGAAATAAAAACTTCGCATTCTGTGAGGAAAATAATTTTGACATTTGGATTGAGATGTGCACTGAGGTTAGGCTATATTCTTTTACAGGAGCTACAGATGTTATCTTACTTGATGTTTACATTGCAAAGAAATGGATGTCGGGTGCTTGAGAAAGAGTTGTTCATAAGGGAGTATCCAATTTACAGAAAGTTTTATATACATTTCAAAGAGAAGAGAAAAGACTTATAATTGCAGGTTTTTAAAAGCAAATCCTCTAAGGAAAAAAGGAGTGGAGAGCAATATCTTTGTTTGCAACACAGAAACTTAAGATTCCCATTTTAATTTATACGCACCTTACAGCTATAGTATAACATTGATAATATAGTATAATACATGAATAAAATGAACCCACAGGCAATGGATCACTACTGAAATGTTTTCTCCAGTACAGTTCCTAGTGACTCTTTACCAACTCCTTGAATAGTAGACTTACAGTTGATCCGTATAGTTACTGTTAAACACGTGTATTACTGACATAAATATGCCATTTGTAGAATGGGTTAACCAGAATATCCATAGTAGCCTAGTTTGATGTGGATTATAATAAATATTTGGTTGATAGTAAAGGCTGGACAAACTTAAAGAAATTCTGCCTAACTAGGCAAAAAAATGTCCTAAAGAGAAATTGTGGAAATTCCAATTATCTGTAGGAGATTACCTAGCATGTGTAGAAGCTACATTTCTTAACACAGAATCATATTCTTTCATGAAAGTTAAAAATCATTTAAATTCGAGTGTAAATAGTAATATCTCAACAAATATATATGAAATACTTAAGTGTCTTTTCCTTGTCATTTAAACAAGGCACAGTGGTGCCTTGTTTTAAAAACTTGGTGGCCTGCATTTGATCCTTGAAAACACAGTAGAAAAAGTTGTTCTGTCATCTCCACACATGTACCATGTATGGCATGCACACATGCTAATCGAAATGACATTTCAATTAAATAAATAAGTTATATCAATTTAATATTTGCTCAAATTAGTATACATACATATGTATATATATGTTAGTGTGTATGTGTGTGTGCATGTACATTATGCATGTATGCATACATAGATATATTTAAGAATATAAGCATTCAATTTAACTATATCTTTAGGCTAGCAGAGTCTCTCCTTTTCCTTTAGTGACTTCTGACAATTATTATGTTGATTTCTTCAGTCTAGTACCAAAATCAGTCCTTTGAAATATAAATTATATTTTAAGCCACAGCTATAAATTGTTATTGAGCACTAATCCACAAACATACTTAGCATAATATGTAAAGAAATGTAAAATGAAAATGGAGTTAAGTACAATCGTTTCCAAATTCTACTTTTAAAACTTTATTTTACTAAAATAAATATTTGAATTTATATAATCTATTTTCTGACAGAAACAAACACAAAAGAAAGACTGTTACAAACTTTACATCTTCTTCATGATTCAGCCAGAAGAATGACTTGCCCAGAAGGTATCCTTTCTTGGTTTGTACTTCATTTTTTACAAAAGCATGAGAAGATGCAGCAGAAATGAGGAAATATTGATGAGAGAAAAGAATAAAATAGGACAAATGAAACTCCTCATCACTGAAATAAAGAATCATATACATTAAAAGTATTGGCCTTTATAGGTTAAAATTTTTATAAATTAAAAATAATAGAATTTCACAAAACAGGCCTCAGAGGTTTTATTTTATTTCTTTTAAATTTTGCTTTAGCAAGGCATATGTTATTTTTTGATCTATGGTAATTGAAAGTTTTATTGTGTATAGTACTTTGGGGTTACATCTTTGGTCTCTTAGATTCTGCAGGACATCTGTTGAGGCTCTTCTAGCTTTTCCAGTTTCCTTGAAAAGGCAGATGTAATTCAATTAGGTCTGTTTTATATGTTATTTAGTCTTCTCCCCGTGCAGCTTTTAATATTCTTTGTTTGTTCTGTATGTATTGTGTTTTTGATTCTTATGTGTTGAGGATTCTTTCTATTCCAGTCCAATCATTCTAGTGTTCTGTATGCTTTTTGTATGTTTATATTCATGGCCAAATTTAGGTTAGGGAATTTTTCTGTGATTTTGTTAAAAACATTTTCAGAGCCTTTGAACTAGGTTTCTTCACTTCCTCTATTCTTCTTATTATATTTGGTCTTTTCATAATGTCCCAGATTTCTTGGATGTTTTATATCAGAAGTAGTTTTAGATTTAACATTTTCTTTGATTAGCATATTCATTTCTTCTATCATACATTCAACACCTGAGGTTCTCTCTTCCATCTCTTGTATTCTTTTGGTGGAGTTTGCCTCTATAGTTTTGTTCAAATCTTCAATTTTTCATTTCCAGATTTCCCCCAGTTTGTGCATTCTTTATTGCTTCTGTTTCCATTTTAGGTTTTGAACAGTTTCATTTGTTTCCATCCAGTGTTTGTGTTTTCCTGTATTTCCTTAAGTGAGTTGTTCATTTCTTCTTTAAGGACCTCTATCACCTTCATAGAAGCTGTTTTAAAGTCATTGTTCTTGTTCTTCAGCTGTAAATCAACTGTGGTAGAGTTGTTGGGTTCTAGTGGAGGAGTATTGTCCTGGGTGTTATTGATTGTGTTTTTATGCTCGCATCTAAGATAAAGATAAGATGGTTATAGGTTTATGTATTGACTTCTGAAATTATCTCTGTGGGATAGGTGTTGTGTTTTTTGGTTTCTGTTTCCTCTATATTGTAGGAGAATGTGGTGACTGTGTGTTTTCTGGTCAGATATTTTCTGTAGACGTGGCTATTGGAGTTCCAGGTAAAATGTGTTTCTGGGTATTGGGAGCTGATATTTAAAATTGGGGATAGGGTAGTGCTTTTAGGGGGTTCACAGAACAGCAGAAAGCAGATTGTCCCACCAGCATCTACTTGTTTAGTATCCTTGGAATGGGGATAGATGGTGAAAGAAGTCATCCCAGAAAATCTGCTACAGAGCTGACCAACAAAAGGAGTTGGGAAAGACCTACAGTCAACATATCCTACCTGCTTTCAGGACAGTAGTAACCCATAGGTTACCAAGGAACACCTGCTTGAGTTGGAGGCTGGGGTGTAGCAACAAGTAGGGCAAGGAAGTTAGGAGAAGAAAGTCTGTAGAATACACAGGAGAGGTGGGTGGAGAGAGGTGGCTGTAGCATATGTTCTGTTGTAGAGATAGGAATGGCATTGGGGGTTGGATTTGGAAAAAAAGAGGGATTGATGGGGATTTTGATTAGCTTACCTGTTTCCTGGCCTGCTCAGAAGGTCTGTCAGTAGAGAATGCCTGCTGGTGTTGGAGGTTGGAATAATGATATGAGTTGGGGGAAGGTAGATCATAGGAAATGTTTGTTATCTCTTACGGATAGGATCAGAAATGAAAGGGAGACCTTAGCAGGATTTCTGCTACATAGCTAAGGATAAGATTGGGTGGGAGTTGGGAGTAGAGGAGCTAAAGAAGAGGTAAAGATTTATAGTCAGCCTATCTGTCAAGGAGTGACTTGACAGATTTTAATGTGCTGAAATATCTTGGTGGAAATATTTGGAAAATCAGATTACATAGCCTAATATGGAATCAGCCCAAGCACCTAGCATTGTATAAGTCACTAAATACAATCTAGTAAACACACTCACGCATGCACAAACAAATGCTCACACATATACACAATGGTACTCAAAAATATCTTGTAGTGTGTATCAACATTAACTATAATGTTAAATGAAATTAAGTAGGCACAGAAAGTCTCCTATCACAAGAGTTCACTTTTATCCTGGAATCAAAGGCATTGATCTCATGAAAGCAGAGAATAGAATAGTGCTTGCCACAGCTATGGTAAGGAAAGAAGTACAGGAAAGATGCAGACAGACTGCTTAAGAGATATAGTCAGGTAAGAAAAATAAATCGGGATGTACTACTATCATAAAGAATAATTATAATGAACAATATTGTATAAAACAATATGACTATGAGAGGAGAAATGAGAATTGCTCAAGATGATGTTTATCTACAATATATGAAGATAGCCATTAGGTAACATGCATAGTTTTATCTATATATTTTCATGAAGTTGAGCTAGTTGTGGCAGTCCATAATCTCAAAAAAACAGGAGGTTAAAGCACAAAAATTTGCAGGTTCAAGCCCACAATAGGCTAGAGTTCAAGGCTACCATGCCTGCCAGGCCTTACTTCGGCACTGGAGATCTGAGTTTTGGTTCTTACATTTGTAAGGCAAACGCTTTAACCACTGAACCACCTTCTCAGCCTATTAAAATTTTAATCATATAACTAAGATTATTAAACAAATTTGTATTCACTTATTTAATAAGTTTTGTGTTTTAATTAGTACAATTAACCATTATTCATATTGTCTGACATGTTTATATAATTATATAGAGCCTCAAGTTTTAATGAGGCAGAGAAAAAATAGACTTTTTTCTTTTGTCCCTTAAAAATTTTACTGTGGAATAGGAACAAAATTCAAATATAAAAGTGGAACCCAAAGGGATTTAAAATGACAAACAGTAAGTATTATGTGAGGAATAGATGATAGAAAGCCATGTATGATGCCAACTTAAACATAGGAACTAGGTATTTTTTTTCTGAAGTGTTATTTATTCCTGATTATTTAAATTTATTTTTCTGTGTATTAGCATTTTTATTTTCTTTCCATATTTTTAGTGGTTGCATTTGTCTTTCTATACTAAAAATCACTAGGAAAAATTAAAGACAAAATTGCATCTAGTATAATGATACACTCAAAACTGTAGGCTAAATTCCTTATTATGAGTTGCTTTCAGTTCAATTCATATGTACAACATTTTACTAATGATTTTTTTCAAGTTCATGAGCCATTTTTAAAAAACTTGCTCATTTCCTTCTGATTTATCATTCACATTTTCAATATTAACTCTCTTATCAGGAATATGGTTTGCAAATAATTTTCCCCTTTTATAGATGCACTTTTACCTTGTTGATTCGTCTTTCAGGAAGGAAAACTATTATTGGTCCTGAAGTTTAAAAGCCTTGATTTATAACCAGTTCAGTCGCTGACTGCGATTATATGAAATTAGACAACGATGTTCTTAGGGAACTATTGTGGTTTTATTTCTCCTCTCCTTAAAGTGCAGAAGGAGTGTTTCACTTCCGCACTTCCAGGAGTCTATCATGACAGTTCTTTATAGGCATTTAAACACAAGTTTACTGGGTCACTTCAAAGACCAAAACTTTACCTATAAACAATGTCTGTTCCCCCGAAAGGAAGGTATTGGGATGAGGATGATACAATGAAAGTAATCATCCAGTGTGCAGGAAGCAATAGAACTCAGCCAGTATACAGGAAGGAATAGCAGTCAGACAATGTATAGGAAGAAATAGAGTCCGCCAGTGCACAGGAAGGAATAGTAGTCAGCTGGTGTACAGGAAGGATTCGACTCAGCCAGTATACAGGTAGCAGTCAGACGGTATATAGGATAGAATAGCAATTTGGGGGTAGACCTCTTTTCCTGTCTTGATTGATATAAATCTAAATTCTCAAATTTAAGTAACCCTTAATCCACAGTAACTTTTCCACTAAGGTTCCTTGTGCCAACCAATTTACTAGAAATTTTCAGATTTAATAATTGACTACTTACTCCACAAACATTTTCAACTTATGGTGTTCAAAAACTGTCTGCAGCTACTATTGCTCATATGTAATTACTAGATATAACTATGATGCGTTTCGTACACCTAGTGTTCCTAGTATGTATATGATTTCAGGGCTGACAAATTTATACTCAATATTGACGGTTCACTTCTGGGGAAGATTTTTTTCTCCCACTTACACCATTTTTAGATGTTTGTAGTTCTTTGTTCAGAAGTGAGGCCCCATGATGTTTCCCTTTTATAGCAGTAGTTTCATTCCTATACATGCTCTGGTCTGGTTTAGGCATTCATCTTGTTGAAATGAAGCTTCCTTGTAATTTCTAAAAGCCACAATCTCACAGCAGATTTTCAGTTCCTCTGACTCTTCCAATTTTCCCAACCCATCTTCTCCAGAGTTTGCTGGAATTGTATAACAATTACATGAATTAGGCCATGTATCAGGTGGTAGAACTTAGAGAGGTTGGAGAAAATGAAACGGGGAGGAAATTATGTTTAAATTGCTTTAAATTTTAAGTAATAAAATAAAAATAAAGAAGAGATATCATTCACATGTCATATTTTGAATATCTTGTTCTAAGTCAGTGCTCTGCAGATGTTTATAGCAGAAACCCTTAATCTTCAGTAGATGTCTATGAAGGTCCAACCAATAGAACCAGAAAGAACTGACTTTAATTCTAACCCTATCTGTGTGTTACTAAGACAAAACTTTGCTCAAGGGCTTTTATTTTAACATTTTTTTTCATGTATATGTGTGCTCTGTTCTCATGAACATAAGAAGAGGAGATCAGATTCCATTACAGATGGATTTGAGCTACTATGTGGGTTTTTGGAATTGAACTCAAGAAATCTGGAAAAATCAGTCAGTATTCTTAACCACTGAGCCAACTGTCCAGTCTGTCCAGTCCCCAAGGGCTTCCAGTCTCCAAGGGCTTTTATTTTAATATTTACAGTTTATAGATTTATTTGTAAACTTGGCATAGTACTAATAATTTTAGGTAGCTGTTGTAAATGCTCTAAAATAGTTTATGTAGAAATGCCAAGGATAGTCTTAGCAAATTCTTGCTACTAAGGAAATTGTACTTCATTCCTGCAATAATGTGTGTGTGTGTGTGTGTGTATATATATATATATATATATAAAGTGGAGAGATACTTCCCTCTTTTAATGTCTTGATTTCAATGTCTTGAATAATACTGTATAAACTATGAAATTTAAATGTCTTAACATTTGACATTAGGTACCCTCTAACCTGATTCTTGTCTGCTATAAACCTTTGGTTCCAGATATTTCCTTACAAATATACAAATAAGATATATATATATGTGGGTCCCCAGTTCTGGAGGGTATCCCACGATGATATCCGGCTGAGGACAGAGTGAGAGCAGGGAGGGTCCTCTACCCACGTCTCCACTGTCTGTTGGTCTTCAGCCCAGCCTGGTGTGAGAGGTCTGGGCCAAAAGGGTGCGAGTGCAAGCAGGGAGGAGAGATTGCCTGCCTCCGCTGCTGCCTCTGCTCAAGTCTCCGCTGTCACAGCTCGGTCACTCCCAGGTGCTGCACCTGTCTCTCCACGCTGAGCCGCCCGGGCTGGGCCGATAGAAGCCGGCTAGCAGGCAAGGAAGCAGCTTGGTGCCCCAGGAAGGTTCCGGGAGAGCGGATCTCTCCCCAAGTGTTACAGCTCTTGAGACAGAAACTCTCAGACACCAAGATGATTCTCGAACACACCTTTACTTCTCCTGAATAGAGCCTTTATATACAGTTTCAGGGTGGGTTAGGATCTGACAGCAGATAACGCCTATTGGCTTGGTTGGAGAGCTTAGAGATACCTCATCTGCATGTGGGTTAGGGTCTGGCAGATAATGCCTATTGGCTTGGTCGGAGAGCTTAGAGATGCCTCATCTACATGTGGGAGGGCCTGAGGCACTGTTCCTCATGACTGATAGTCATAGACCTCCCTTTGGGAGAGGCTGTGGAGGGCCGAAGCTGAATGAAAAGAACCAGGGCCTCGGGGCAGCGCCGAACACCTGCTGTCCTGATAAAGGTCCAGGGTTCAAGGCTTGCTCAACCAGGCACCCAGCTGCTTCCCACAGCCCACCGCCCCACATAGATATAGATATAGATATAGATATAGATATAGATATAGATATAGATATAGATATAGATATAGATATATAGATATATAGATATATAGATATATAGATATATAGATATATAGATATATAGATATATAGATATATAGATATATAGATATCTTCATAAGAACACTACTGATTCTTGTCTGCTATAAACCTTTGGTTCCAGATATTTCCTTACAAATATATAAATAAGATATATATATATCTTCATAATAACACTATACACACACACACACAAACATTCAAAAGCAGAAACAGGAATATCAATGGTAGAATATTTACTAGAATATGCATAACATTAATCTTCAAATGATCAAGACCATCAGGGGATCAAATTTCTATGTATCAAAAGCATACTTAGACTCTAAGAAATCTATCTTATTTAAAAACATTGCTGCCTCAATGTCTAGATAAAATAATCTACTACTCATTTTTGCATTCTTATTGTTTTTTTTTAAATAGGAATTTGGCTTTTTTTTAATAGGCTTTTTGAATAGATTATTTGGCCTTTTGAACCTCTCTGTAAATTCACATGTTGATATTTTCCAATAGTGCTTTAAGATTTGTTGAAGCTTATATCCTTTGGTATAAGAAAATACTGTTTTTATTGAAATCATTTTTATAATCTAATATTTTGTTGCTACTTAGCTAAAATAATCTCTTAGAATGTGTGCATTTGTGATGGATATTACATTGCAATAGAAATCTCATCTTTCAATAACAGCTTACAGGTATAATGGGTTTTTACAAATTTTGCAATAGGGGGGTGGAATCCCAACAAGCACTTCAGTTGATGACATGTAATAAGCTTTTCTGCTAACCCACTCTGCAGTTGTCTTGCTTTCTTACTGCTAGAATATTCTGAATAGAAAGCATTCAGCTACATCACTATTTTATGACTTATATCCTAAAATTTCTAGCTTATATTAGCATAAGATATGCAATGCTGGTTTCTTCCCAGTTTAGCTGTGAACAAACCTAGCATTAAATCATAGCTTTCATTACACAGTGAGTTTTATATGCTCTAAAAAGAATGTTATGAAATGACTCATTTAAGATAATATTTTTGTTTGTTTGATTATATTTGTTGAACATGAACAAAGATAAGGTATGTATTAGTTACAAGGATGATCATTAAAATTTTTTAAAATAGAAATAATTTCTTTCCTGATGCTTAGCATTTCAGCTTCTGTATGCTAAAGGGAGCGCCAGAGAATGAAAAATCTGTGACTAATCCTACAGAATAAAGCAAGTTTTCTAAAAAGTTAGAAACACAGAAATAGGCAGATAAAATTGACTACAGTGCATTTGGAAGCTATGAATAGCTTGTATATTTGTAAGGAAATATCTAGAACCAAAGGGTTATAGCAGACAAGAAACAGGTTAGAGGGTACCTAATGTGAAATTAAGACATTTAGATTTCATAGTTTATACAGTATTATTCAAGACATTGAAAGAGGGAAGTCTCCCTCCACTTGATGCCCTGTCTTTCCACTGGAGGTGAACTCTACAAGTTCCCTCTCCTCATTGTAGGGCATTTGATTTATTCCAGAGTCAAAAACTCTGACCCAGAATTGTTCCTGTCTGAAAGAACTGCAGGAACAAAAAGGAAAAAGAGCCTAAGAAAAAGGAGTTTCAGTGACAGGCCCAAATTGGGATCCAGCTCAAGGGCAGGCCACAAGGCTTGGACACTATTACTGATGCTACGGCTTACAAACAGGCCTATCATGACTGCCCTCCAAAAGGCCCAACAAGCAGCCGAAAGAATCAGATGCAGATATTTACAACCAACCAGTGGACAGAAACTGCTGACCCCTGTGGTTGGATTAGGGAAAAGCTGGAAGAAGCTGAGGAGGAGGGCAACCTTATAGGAAGACCAGCAGTCTCAACTAACCTGGACCCCAGAATCTCTCAGACACTGAGCTACCAACCAGACAGCATACACCAGCTGATATGAGGCCCCTAACACATATACAGCAGAATACTACCAGGTCTGGACTCAGTCAGGGAAGATGCACCTAACCCTCAAGAGACTTGGGGTCCAGGGAGTGGGGAGGTCTAGTGGAGTAGAGAGTGTGGACATCCTCTTGGAAATGGGGGTAGGTGCTCCTGGATGTGTCCAGAGGGTGGACTGGAAAGGGAATAGTCTGGACTGTAAAAAAAAAAAAAAAAAGTTTAAAAAAAATAAAAAAAGAAAGAAGGAGGTATCATTAATTTTTGATTAAACAGATGCCTGTGCAGTTTTATAAAAATTACCGTGAAGGAAAAAAATAGGAACATCTTGGTCATCCAGAAGAAAGTCAACAGTGGAGCCATGCTAAAGTGTGGAATCCATGAAGGTCACAGGGCAGGTACTTAGAAGGAGGAGAAGGAAGATCTTACAATTTAGTACAATTTAGGAAAGATAGTACATTGGTTCACAAGTGGAAATGCTTAGAAGACAGAGAGGACACAAACTTACATAACACTATTGAGGAAGTAACATTTTGCAAGAGTTTGTGTTCTTTCATTTACCCTTCTACTTTTCTTTCCATCACTGTTTGTTTGCAGATAGGGCCAAAGAACTTTTTGCTTCTCCAAACAAACAGACTGTTACTCTTGCCAAGCATGGAATGTATTTATTTGACTCTTTGTGGGACTTCATAAGGGTATCTTGGTTCTTGGCTGGACATGGGCCTGGAACCCTGAGACTCTGAGGGAGAAACGGCAGGAGTTCGGCCACGCCCCCAGAACTCAGGGTCCTGACAAGCAGTCTAATCCCTATGGACCTACATTGTTCAGTAATGTAGGCCATTACAGCCCCTCCCAAAGTGCACAGGTAGAGGGTGTGACTACAGGCCTCAGGCCCTAGAGATTTACATACTAATGAAGGCCAGAGGGCAGAGCCAATTAAACCTTCCCCAGAACCTCCCCTTTCTCCCTCCCTATTTAACTCAGGTCTGCCCTGAGTTTGGGGGGGGGGCTGGGGGAGGGGGGGGACATCCAGATCCATCCACCACCCATCATGAAAATAAACCCTTTTGGAACTAAGGACTTCCTCGTATCATTGAGGTCTGCCCTTGCCAAAGCTTCCAGCTTCTGGAACCTTAAACTTTCTCCTGTACGTGGGACCCACCGCCTGGAAGCCTCTGGGACTCCTCCGCTGCAGCCCCGGTTTTCCTACAACTCTTCACTTGGGCAAGCCTCACAGCTTGCTTTGAATTATAGAAATGGACAGAAGTAAAAATAGGCTTAAGAGGCTCCTTCTGTTTTTTGTTTGTTTACTTGTTTCATGGGTTTTGTTTGTTTGTTTTGCTCTAGTTTATCATAAAATAGAACAACCTCTAATTGTGAAAGAGAAGGTACAAAGCCTTAAGAAGTGAGGGGGTAAAGGTCCTTGGAATCTAAGCGCATGGATACCTCTACTATAGTCTTTTCTTTTCTAGTCAGCTGTCAATACCATAAATTACAACATCTGCACAGTCTTCCTGTATAACAGATTCAAAAGCAAATAAATTGATAATTGTCAGTTACTCAGGTTTGCAAGAGAAATACTGAAGTTGGTCATTAACACTCTTTTCCCCTCCATCTCTTCCTCTTACACTTTCTTTCAAGATTATATCTTACAGTGAGATAAAGAGAAAATACTACTATAATTACTCTTTAGGTATCTTTAATCATTCTTCATTGTAATAATAGATAGGCATATTACAAATCCAATCTTCATATAAAACTGGTAAATGATATTACAATACTTAAAATCATATAAATAGTTTTAGACATCAAGATTATGTCTTTAAAACCAACAAAGCTTAAATGACTAATAAGTGTCCTGAAGTTAACTTATAGCTGAATATAAATTTTACCTACCTCTTTACTGACAAATTTACTTTAGTGTGATGTCCCCTCCCTCCTCTCTCTCTCATTCCCTTTTTCCACTTGCTGTTGTATTTTACCATCTTTCTCATCCTTTCCTGTCTTTCACTCTCCTTTCCCCATGCCCTCTTTCTTTCTCCCTTTCTTTTTCTTTTTCTTTCTTTCTTTCTTTCTTTCTTTCTTTCTTTCTTTCTTTCTATCTTTCATTTTAGTTCTTTCCCCCCCCTAACATAAACTCATTTCATAAAATGTTTTCTTTATTACATATGTTAAAGGAGAAAGCGTTCATATTTGGCAAACTAGACATTTTATATTTTAGAGTAATACTCAAGATGTGGTCAAAATAACACCTGCACACATGATGACTCAATGGTAATGAGCACTGGCTGATCCTCTACAGTGCAAGGATTTGATTCCCAACACTCACGTGGTGGCACAGTACAGTTTGTAACTCAAGTCCCAGGGTTTCAGTAATGCCTCTGGCATCATGGGCAGTGAAGACACATGGCATACTGACAGAGACAAGTAAATCATTCATCTACATAAATAACAATATATGACGTCTCAAACATTGTATTTAAATCTACTATGAACATTTTTAAAATTTTATCTTCTTCTATCATTATTAACATTTTTTCTGTAAAAACCTAAGAAACAACAATGTGCAGCAGCAGCACAGGAACTTTGAGAAATGATGTAGTCTAGCGAAATTATAATCAATACATGAGGTCAATTTTATTTTTCCATTACGCTCTAAGTTAGCTCCTACTACTGTATTCTATTAGTCAGCTGACTATATGCATTAACACACCCTATTGTGTCCTTCTAAATCTTTATATTATGTGTTTTAAATCAATTAACTGAATTTAATACTATTCCTAAAATCCCTAAGGTATTGTGGTTAGTACTCCCTCCCACTCCTTCAATTTTGTCTTTTGTGGAATATAAATTTATTGTAAGCTTTTACCTTATGTTTTTAATTGCTCTATAACTACAATGAATGTACATTCAGCTCTTCAATGTTTTACTTTCTTCATATTTATTATCAACAAAATAAAATAACAAGCTTCTAAATCTTTGTCTACTTCTCTGGTCATTGAAAATAAGTCCTCTATTTTTAAAAGGGGAGAAGTTTAACAGTATTTAGTGGCAAGAAAATAAGCAAAGGCCAGGAAGATGACTCAGTGGGTAAAAGGGCCAGCTTCCAGGTCTGATAACTTAAGTACAAACCCTATAAGCCACATGATCAAAGGAAAAAACTGACTCCCAAAAGTCATCCTCTGAATTATACAGACCATGTCCCATCCCACCATTATGAAAATAAATAAGACAGATAAATGAGAAATTTTCACACTGACTCACAAAGGCTCACACAGACAGATTAATAATAAAAACATCATTTTGAAAGAATATTAGCAGGAAACTATATTGTATGATAACATGCTGAGGTTTTCTTCCTTTTATATGTGTGACATTAGGAAGGAGCTTGACCTTTAGGCTTATAAAATTGTGGTGTGTGGAGTCTAGTCTGTTGTTCCCAAAAGCCCACCCAGTGCTAATTCTTGATATCTGAAAGTCAGATTATTTTTTTATTAAAATTCGCTGTATTCTCTCTCCTGTCAAGTTTTATTGATATGTCAGTACATATTTCTAGGGTTGCTGTTCTAAGGAAATATAAAGAGTAGGAATGACAGAGACCAAATTCGCCACTCTTAAAAATCTTAAATTATAGTTGGGAAGTCATAGAGATAGATTCTAAAACTAAATTGATCTGCCACTAAAAAATAGCAGAAACAACAAGACTAAAGTCTTCATAAAGATGAACTCCAAGATTTGTCGATTGGGTAAATAAGAAAGTATTTCAGACCTGGGGAAATGTAGGCTTGTTCTGAGGAATAGGAAACAAACATTGCTAACATAGGAGAAGCACAGCACAGAGTTATAAAGGCTCTAGATACACATCAAAGTGATAAAAACATCACAGGAGTGTACATATGCAAGGTATGTATGTATAAAATCCATACATTAACTGAATAAAGTCATCTTATCTATAAGCTTATAGAATCAATATGTAAAAATAAATTATTCCAGACTCTTCAATGAGCACTAAAATTATTGCAAAATAGGCCAAATGACCTAGTACAGCAATGATGCTAAAGATCTTGCCTGCCTTGACCTCGTGGTGCTGGTGGGAATAGCATTTGAAGATCTGGTCTCCACTGGTATTCATTTCTACTACCCCAAGGAACAAAATGAGGAATTTCTTTTACATAAATATTAATACCTATGAGCCTTATTCTTCCACACCAATATCACTTCAGCCCGGATGTCTAACATCTGCAGTATATTATTCACATTTTTTATCAAGTGAAATGGGAGAAAATGTTTAATTGTATTCTTTTACAAATTTGAATATAAATATGAATGGATTTAAAATTTTAAATGATATTATTTCTCATACTTCAAAGCAATTTGCTTACAGCTATTTTCCACCTGCATACAGAGTTAAAATAATGAATATTTATTTTTAGATAAATCAAAGTGTTAATTACTTTTCATTAGTCTTCTCATAATGCTACTTCTACTTTCTTAGTGCATAAAAAGAATACAAGCTCATATTGACCCTCAGACACAAAAGATATACAGCATTTTATCATTTCTATTTTAATTCACATAATTACCTTTCTATTAACTGGAATATGTTTTGTTTGATTTTATAATGCATAAATGTTATCTTGGTGTTTGTTCTTGTTCCTCATGAGAAACATAAACTGTTTTCATGTAGCATGTACCAAGAGCAGGAGAGAAAGCACTCTTTGGAAGACTCTGAAATATTTACCAAGTCACTCATAATGTTTTAGTTCCTCATAAGAATTGATTATTAATTTTAGTTAGGAAATTATTACAATGCCACCATGTTGTAGAAATATATTTCATCATTATTGTATTGCTACTATTTTTGACATTGGCACATATGCATAATAAAGTCCTATTAATAACAAGACTGTCTTTGAAACACATAAGAATTTGCATGATTTTTACTTTGAATGACAATAAAATCAGAAAATTAATTTCTTTTACATTTTACTCTATAAAATTCAAATACTAATTTTGATCCTTAACATGAATTATTTATGCTGCAGACTTTGAGAGCTTTCAAAGGTGAATTATGCAATCATTTAATAAAAATATGTTGCTTTGGTATTAGTTTGGCTAAAACAGATGTAACTAAAGTAGAGAAAGAGTAATTATGTTTCCTGGTGTCAGAAAGATTTTGGGATTTTATGTTAGGAAAGTAGGGTGGCTCACGCATGAGTTGACTCCTGAATAAGACAGATAGTCTATTCACACTCCAGTAGAGAAGTATATTGAGAAGAACCAGGACAAAGTGTGAACTTCAACATCTCACCCCCAATAATATAATTCTACTAATTCGGCATCATCTCTTTCACTCTCCTTGCCCCACCATCAGTGCCCTTTGCTAAGTGCACCCTCCTGTGTCATATGGAGTGATAAAAGCAGCTACACCTCACATCCTGCTGCCTGCCAAGCAAAGGAGCTGCTTTCATACCCTGAGGGTGCCAGTGGCCACTGTGACTGGCTGGCTGCTGGGCAGAGCCAGTACAGAGGATGGCTTCAGGTATACAAGCAAGGTGCCTGGAATTGCGAGGTGAAGCACACAAGGGAGGCTGTCCCAGAGTGAGGCTGTAGGTGCAGGCTCCACAGGGACATCATAACGGAAGGACTCTGCCATGTGCATGACGCTGGTCCATGACCATGAAGAATGTCTCATCCTTGACACTTGTACTTTTTAGTCCTGGGCTGTTGCTTAAAGTAAACAATACCCACCTTTTGAAAAAACAAAATAACACCAAGCAGATGACCAAGCTTTTAAAATAGGGACAGTTCAGATTCAAGCCATAACAATGCTGCATGAGCGTGCACAGTAAAGAACTTTTAACTGTTTAAATCACATACATGCCCTAATGAAGATTAGTAATATAATTTTAAGGACAACAAAAGCTAAATGTATGATAGAAAACACATCAGAGACTGGATGATCAAAGAGTTAAGAAATGTAGATTTTAATTTGACTTTAATGAATTGACATAAAACCTTATGCCCTATGTTTTTTATGCTATATTAAAAAAAGTAAAAATGATTGTCCAATTTGCTTTTGTAGTATTCTGTGTTTTTTGTAGGAGGCTAGATAATACAAGTAATTCACATTAATCTCAACCCCTAGCAAAATGGTACGTTTGAAAGCAGCAAGATTAATTACAGAAACTGGATTGATGATGATTTAGAAGTATCAGTCTCCCAGCTTCAGGCTCTAATTACAAACATGAAAATACTACAATCAGTGCAAGAGTTGTGTGGTCAGTGGGAGATGGGTCAGTTGATGAAGCCCTTGACTACAAGTGTGGGAACCTGAATTCAAATCCATAGAACCAATGTAAAACCAGATGTAGTTAATGCACATCTGTATTCCTCATATATTACTAACCCACACATGAGACTTGGAGAAGGAAAAATCTCAAGAAGCTCATGGGCCAGCTATGTCTGGGTACACAAGAGCAAACAACAATGACAAACTGTTGGAAACTGAGGATCTATACCTGAGGTTATCCTCTGACCTCCCATATGTGTGTGTGTGTGTGTGTGTGTGTGTGTGTGTGTGTGTGTGTGTGTGTGCGCGCGCGCGTGCGCGCATACACTCGTCTGAAATGGGTATGATGAAAAATCAAGTTTAAAGATAAAAGATACAAATGAGAATAAAAAAAATCCAGGAGCTTTGATGAAAAACACATGTAGCAGTCCAAAGGAGATGATAAAATTTCTTATTATGTAATGTACTGCTTTTTCATTTAAGTCATAATAAAATGAATTTTCTGTTACTTTTGCCACTTCCTGATGACCACAATTTTATCTGTTGCAAACCAGGAATCAAGATGAAACTCAGCCAGAAGAATAACTCAAATCTAGAATGACAGAACAGAAGAGATGTTGGGAATTGTGGGAGGGAAAGTTATAGCATTGTATAATTGGCTAGAAGTATCTAGAACACAGAGTTTAAAAAGTTATGGATTATATAATATACATAAGTAGTATATTAGTTATGCTTTTTATTACTTTAATAAAACACTATGACTAAATATAATGTAAGGAGAAAAGGACTTATTTCAATTTATAGCTTCCAGATTCACATTCCCTTCTGAGAGTAGTCAGGGCTGCAACTCAAGGCATATGTCAGAAACAGGAATCAAAGCAGAGGCCATTGTGAAACACCAGCTACCAGCTTGCTTAGCCTGCATTCTTATGCAACTTAGAACTCCCTTCCCAGTGATAAAATCATCCATGATGGGGTAGGCCATCACACAGCAATCTTTAATAAAGGACATGCCCCAGTAGACATGACTAAAGGCCAGTATTAGAGATATATTTTCTCAACTAAGAGTCTGTCTTTTCAAAGGTATCTAGATTGACTCCATTTGTCACAAAGTTACTCAACTAAAAGATAATCATGGACGCCTCTCTATGCAATAAATTATAATATTAAATAGGCATTACCATCTTAACATGTTTATTGCCAGAGATTATAAGAGGAAAAAGTTGCATAATCCTTGGATCTACTTCCTGGGAGGCAGCCATATGTTGAAATCATGCTTTGGAGATTTGCCAAGGCTGTCTTCAAAACAAAAAAAAAAAAGAAAGAAAGAAAACTGTTTATTTGTGAAAACCTTTTAATTCTCAGTAAGAATCTTTGGTGGCATAAACTCCTGATCTAACCTCTTCTAATCTTCTACCAATCTGTCACTGTGGTGGATGTCATAGACCAGGAGTATGGTGTGTGGCAGGGAGGACTGATCAAATAACAAAGACTCCAAGGAAAAGACTGAGGTATACCATGGTACATATCATCCAGCCAGCTTCAGAGGGAGGTTTCTAGAAAGTATGGCAAGGATAATAGACTAGCAGATCACTTTACCAGGAGGGGAGGCTCAAGAATATTGCAGCCATGAACAACTTCACCTCTGATAAATCACTGAGCAGAGACTCCCATATTAGTAGAAGCAAAGCTAGAAACACAGATAAAGCTGATGATTCGAGAGCCATGCACCACAGGTAGAAAAGTCACTGTGTGACAAATAGGCCTCTGTCTCCATACTGAGCTCCAGATCTGTGGCTCATAGAATCTGAACTCAAGAACAGGTAGTAAAGAATAAATGTAAACAAAGATACCTGACACTGTTCCCAAGTGTCAAGTTATTAGGCATTCCAAATGTAAGGCTCATTTTTAAATAACTGATTATTTAGGTCTAAACCAATTCAGACCAAAAAATCAAATCTAAGAACCTGTCATATACCAAAAATAGCAAAGCAAAGAGTTGACTAAGGAACAAAAACTTCTAAAGGCATAATAAATTTGTTGCATAAAAACTACCTCTAAAAGATAGTCCAGTTCACTTGTATAAAAATGTGGTGCAATTTATGAACCTGTACTTCATCACAAGACAGAGTGATCATCAGGCAGCTACTGAGGCCTCAGAGAGGCACAGGACAGCAGCAAAGATAAACTGCTTATCCTGAGGTCAGTGAAAGACAGCAGATGTGGTCCTGCTGACACCCATGCTACCCTCTCACTCCTGTAAGCATGATTAAGGTGAGGCATCTGAAACTTGACATTGAAGAAGCAATCAATCTGCTAAAATAGTCCAGTCATGCCACTGAACAAGTAGAGAAGCAACCATAAAACAAACAAACCCTGGGGCATTGAAGGATCATTATCCACAGTTGCTGTTAATGGCAAAATTTCTAAGAAGGAAAAAAATGATACAGAAAAGTTAACTTATAAAGGAACAGAGGCAATGGATATTTTCTGATGGTCAAGAATTCAAAAGTAGGCAATGAAGCAGATATATCCAGAAAACTAAAGGGAGCACAATACAGAAGAAAGGATCCCAGGATTCAGAAAGTGCATTATTATTAAGTTTCAAAGTACCTTGTTGGTAGACACTGTGTCAACAACAAAGGAGGAGAAAGAGGGAAAAGGACAGAACAATAGTGATGACAATGACAATATTAGTAAGTGGGTAAAAGGAAGAGCAAGCCTATCTTCTTGTTTTGTATACCACAAAAAAGGTAACATCTTAGGACAGATATGTAAAAACTGTTTTCCTTGTACATCAAATATTATGTCAGTCCTCCAGTGGGCAGTTTGAATTTCTTTAATGCCAATATGAACACTATCTTTCAGAGATGGCATTTGACCATACAAGTTAAGGGCACAGTTCTCAAGCTCTTCTGCCTCCATTAGATATAAATTGCAAGTTAAAAGTTGTCTTACCTATGTTTCTGAGTGATTAGATATAAATTGAACTTCCTATTACCACAACTTTGATATATTCAATTTGCTTGTGTGGTTCATATAGCTCAAGAAATATTTCATAATTTATAGTAAAGGATAAAAAGTGTCCTAGACCAGCAGCAGGTTGTTCCTCTGTGACAGGGTCCGGAGAGAGACCAGGTATCTGAAGATTAAAAAGAAATAAAATAGAGAAGATAACAAACTTTGGGATCAGAAGATCTTGCACCATCTATGTCTTATGCCAAGCAAACTTATTAAGAAGTACAGGATGTTACATACTATTTTCAAGGAAAAAATGGACAGAGTTGACATCATTTATCATACAATGGGACAAAGTCATCAGATGATTAATCAAATGATGTTGCACAAAGGGAACACAGGTTATTTCAAGAGCATTACACATGAAACACAACAGACTTAAGACTGAGCACTCCTCCAGTCTCTACGGCGGTCGGAGGAGTCAAATTCATAGAAACTCACACCTTAACTCTTTCCAGGCCCTCCTCTCAACCCAAGCTCTAGACTGGCCTTGCCAAGTCTATTACTGGGCAAGGACACAGAAATTTAGTTCTTTTTTTCCTTATGTGGGCCCTTCAGGAAAGTGCTGGATTGACTCGTGTGTCTGTAAGTGGCAGGGGTGTAGGAGTAATGAACCTTTCTCTTGACAAAACACATTTCAAGAACCTGATGATTTTAAGATCCTAACAAGCTCTTTATATCTTGTCCTTTTGCATTTTCAGAGACACTTTACTGATTCACTTGATGAAAGAATAGGAATAATAATAAAGAACGATTGGAAATAGAAAGTAGGAACTAACGATAGCAAACTTGAGGAAAAAGAGTTTTCCTGATACATCAGCATTCCATCCTTAGTGGTTTGCTTAGTGGTTTGGGCAGGGCTCCTTCAGAAACAGGAGAACTCTTCATCATGGCCAGATATGGTAACACAGAGAATGACTTTATAAATATCTGGGATGACAGGTCAGAGAATTTCTTCATGGTAAACAGTGGTAAGTAGGGAAAGCTGATTAAAGTGTTTTGACTTGTTTTGGTGATATATTATCAGCGAACAGCCCCTAGGAAATACATATATATGCAAGTATTTATGTTTATAGACATATCTTTATATTGTGTGTTAAAGGTTGAAAATTATAGAACTGAATCAAATAACAACTATGCACTTAAAAAAATCCGTAACATAAATATTGGCATACTGATCTAGTAAAATCTCCCAGAAAAGAACACACAGGTCTATAGCAACTGTACAGAGAAAACTTGAAACAAAGCTACAGGGCTATTGTTTTCCCACAATATTTGTGGGGTAATGGGCTGTGGGAAGCAGCTGGGTACCTGGTTGTGCAAGTCTTGAACCCTGGACCTTTATCAGGACACCAGGTGTTTGGCTCTGCCCCCAGGCCCTGGTTCTTCTCATTCAGCTTCGGCTCTCCACAGCCCCTCCCAAAGGGAGGTCTATGACTATCAGTCACGAGGAACAGTGGCTCAGGCCCTCCCACATGTAGATGAGGTATCTCCAAGTTCTCAGACCAAGCCAATAGGTGTTATCTGCTGCCAGACCCTAACCCACCCTGAAACTGTATATAAGGGCTCTATTCAGGAGAAGTAAAGGTGTGTTCGAGAATCATGGAGAGTTTCTGTCTCAAGAGCTCTGTAACACTTGGGGAGAGATCTGCTCTCCCAGAACCTTCCTGGGGCATCAAGCTGCTTCCTTGCCAGGTAATTGGCTTCCTATCAGCCCAGCCAGGCCCAGCTCAGCTCAGAGAGACAGGTGCAGCACCTGGAAGCGACCAAGCTGTGACAGCAGAGACTGGAGCAGAGGCAGCAGAGGGCCACAGGCAATCTCTCCTCCCTGCTTGCACTCGCACCCTTTGACCCAGACCTCTCACGCCAGGCTGGGTGGAGACCAACGGACAGTGGAGACGCAGGCAGAGGACCCTCCCTGCTCTCACTCTGTCCTCAGCCGGGAGATTGTTGTGGGACACCCTCCGGAACCAGGGACCCACAAATATTAACAGCTGGCACAACAGGATTCAATGTCATGAAAGGAGTTATAATTGTTACATCTGGGAAATTTTTCATACATGAATCAAAAAGCCAGGTATCACACTGAGTTCTGCAAATATAGTAATACACACATGCACATATATGCAAATATATGAATATATATGTAGATATACATATATTTATATCATATGTTATGCATTTATATACATAAAATCTATTCAAAAATCAGTACCAGAAGTGCAATTTTCACTAGAGGAATGTACATTACTTGGAGTGGCAGAAAAATCATTATCATACTTGAAAACATAGATAAAATAATGAAGAAAGATGAACAAGTCCCAGAACAATAAATAATATGTTGTATGACATCTTTTAAAGAACAAAAGACAAATGATGACTGCAGGTTCCAGAAGGGGAAGATAAGAATAAGAAGCTGGAAAAAAAAATAAAGCAACAACAAAACCACAGCATCATCTTGGCTGATAAATCTACAACTGAGAGAAGAGTATCAATCACTGAGGACCTTCCAGTCTACAAACGTTATGGATCTAGATCTCAGACTAAGGAATTCCAAGAGAGACGTACATGAAGAAGTCAACTCCTGAGACATCGCGATGATAATTCTTAAGCCTGTGGTCACAGAGTATCTTTTCAAGGAGCACTAGAAAAATGATCCACCATGAACAGGAGAATTCAAATAAGATTAACATGAGCGTTTGCATCAAGAACAGGGGTGCTGTGGATGGATGGAAGAAAATGATGTATTACCCTTGCAGAGGGACTATGTCAAAACAATGGACAAAAATCAACAGAGGTGCTAACCGTTCAGGATCCTGCACGCTGCAAAACTGTCCTGTGAGACAATCTGAGCCTATTGGTACAATAGTGTCACAGCTGTTGTGGGGAAATTAATGTTCTAACTGGAATTGGGGGTCTGTTCCCGAGAAGAAATTCCATATTCAGTACTGCACTCTTAGTAAAAGCACATGGCTGGGGTGGTTATATGCCCTAGAGCAGAACCTCCTATTGTTATTTTGCTAAATGGCCATGTTGTCAAATAGTTTCCCTAATCATTCTGTTTATATTCATTGACCTGAGCTTCTTTTCAACTTGGATGTGAGAAGCTTCTTTACAGTTGACTGTTAGCATCCAGTGTAAAGATATGAATCAACATACTATGTATGATCAGTATACTAACCATAAAAGATCCAACACATAGCTGAATACAACACATCTAACCTAATATGCCCAGTACAAAGGCTCAGTAAACATTACAAAAGAAGAGGCAGAGAATGGGGAGGAGTGCTGAGAAATACTGTATTCTGCACATGACATAACTATTGCACATGTGAATCCACAGCATCTGCGGTTAACTATGCAAGTCCTGCACAATATCAAGTCATCCAAAACTCCACCAAGGATGTACTAGATGATAAGCACTACCTATCCTTACTTTATCACTAATTTTTTTTTTCCGGAGGGAGGGAAAATCATTCGTTTTTGAGGATGTAGCCCCTAGTTACCTATGCTGCAGCAGACGGTACTACATTAATACACATGTGTGTAACACTAACTTGATGTAATGGGTTATCAAAAATAATAAATTTAGAGGTATGTTGGTAAGGTATGAGAAGCATAAGAGGAAAGTATGGATGTTACTATAAACATATTCTGTGTATGAAATTCTGAAAATAAAGGAAAATTAAAACCAAATAATTTAAAAATGCATAAAAATGCATGGTTTGATTGAAAATTATAACCACTGTACATGATTGTCTACATAAAAAGTGGCTTAGGCTTGTCACCAACCCAGACTTTCTCAAAGGCTGGCCTTAGAGGACCATATGATAAAATCATTACAATGTCAGGTTTAACTGTACACTGAACTCAAATGCTCCACCATTTTACTTACAGAAACAAAATGCAAACAAATTTAAGTAACTTACACATGATAAATTGATAAAAAGTTGGAATTTTAATTAAAGTGCAGTGTTATTCATCAATAAAAGCAAAAGTAAGTGACAGACATTAGTTTCAATGTAAATCAACCTTGAGAAGAGTTTGCTATTTGAAAGAATTCAGTCACTAAAGGCCACATAACAGATGTTTCTATTGATCTGAAATGTACAGAATAAGCAAATATATTGAGACAAAAAAGAATACAGATGGTGGTGTGGGAAGGTGAAAGGAAGGTAATAGCTAAAAGATGTGACTACATTTTAATGTGACAAATCTTAAAATTAACTGCATTGATACTTAAACACATCTGCGAACAATCAAAAATAAGCTCAAGAATTGCTCATTTTAAGTGAACAAATTGTGTGGTATGGGAATTGAGTCTAAATAGAGCTATCTCTCAAGGAATTGGTGTTTGAAATTCATAACACATGTTAAGGTTTATTAAAGAATAATTTTAGATCAGCTACTAAAATATACCTAAGGAGTAGTAATATGAATGCACTTAGTATGAACTGTAATAGAAAACGTACTTACTGGCAAGAAAATAAAGATATGAAAAGAATATGGTGGCATCTAGAAACAGGTCCAGGTGCATATAAATATGGATATTTTTTTATTTGTTTTGGAGACAGTATCTTGCTATGCAGCTCAAGATGTCTTTGAATTCATAATATTGCTGAGGCTGGCATGAACATCATAATCTTCATACTTCTGTCTCTAAAGAGTTGAGTTTATAGGAGTACACCACCACATTAATTCCTTCTGTAATTAAATTATTTATCTTGATATATAATATATAGTAGTTCCATATGCAGTAGTAAGAAAGAGGACAGAAATACATTCCAGGACTATATGTAGAAGCTGTGTCCTAGGCTATTCTTACTCAGTAGCAACTCACAGAAAGGAAAGTAGTGCTGGGTGCATGAAATATGAATTCAAAATATCCAGGTCAGAAAGAAGTTTGCTTAAAGGAAATACTTTCACAGAATATTGATGTTTTCCAAACATTTGTTCATTAGTTTCCTTGATAGTCATACTTTCAATGAGGAGTACTTTGAGACTCTCCACAGCATTGGGGTTCCCAAGCCCTCCCCAGCAAATTGCTTGCATATGTATCTCAGTTCATGATTATAGTTGCAACATAGGTAATTGAAAACTGATTAACTCCCCTGAAAACACACAATTTAAAGACAGATAGTCACCAAGTCACCTACCATTTATAAAGACGCCATGGTTTTATCTCAATCCACTTTTCAAGATGATGAATTTACACATACAATCAGAATATTACCTTAAAGTGTCTTTAAGAAAAACACATCTTGAAATACTAAGAAGAATAGGGAAGATATTTGTTTGTTTGTTTGTTTGTTTGTTCCTAATTGCTGCTATAGTTAAATTTTATACTTTTGGGTTTTTTTTTTTTACCACATCATTTTCATATCTTCGCTGCCTTCCAACATGTTCTACATGTTAGTATTTTACTCATCATATATGTCAAGTAAGATATGCTGACAACTCCTGAGTCAGAAAAAGAGGAGGAGGAGGAGGAGGATGAGGAGGAGGAGGAGGAGGAGGAGGAAAAAGAGGAAGAAAAAGAAAGAGAAGGAGGAGAAGGAGGAAGAGGAGGAGGAGGAGGAGGAGGAAAAGAGGAGAAAGAAGAAGAATATATCTATGGATTTGGGTCAGGAGTTAATCCTTTAGTCTGAAAGAGTTGGTGTAATTACACAGGTCTTCATATGATGTTTTGCAAGATACTTCATTAAATATTATCCATTCACCACTTAAAATGACACAGATTTTTCACTATGTGTGATTCCTGAGAAAGAGTATTTAAGGTGTCTGCAGCAATGCTACTCCTTAGAGGAGAACACTCTGATTGAAAGCAGTAATTATAACTAGTGCATATTTATGCAAATATTGACAGTATAAACAAAGCTTGAACTGTAATCAGGAAGGAATATATCTGAAATACTATCATTAAACAGAAATTCAATCAGAATGAAAATAATTCTCCTGTCAGGTGAGGTGAAACATATTTCTTGACTATTAAACTAGTTTTCATGAAAATTCCAAAAATCCATCATCATGGTTTGTCCCCAGATACATCAGGTTTAATAAAAATTATAAGCAGAATTGAATAAAATTGTTTTTAAGAGTAACCAGAGTGATCAACATCCTTGCTTATCTACTTAAAACATAAAATACTTCTGAGATAATATCCTAGTAAAAAGTTTTAGAAAAGCATTGAGTGTGCATGTGTAAATAGATTTAAATAAAAAAGGAAAAGAGACCATGAATGTGAGAGTTGAGGGTGAGTTTAAAAAGGATTAGTGTGAGGAAAGAGAGGGGGAAAAATTATGTAATGTTTCAAATAAAATTTAAATTACAAATGAGATCATTGCTTAACTCAACAAGAGGAAACTGTATGCAGTGAGTGAATTTTTCATCAATTTTTTACAAAGTTCAATGCAGAAATAGGCCCAGTATGCAGTAAAGAGGATAAAGGAGCTTGTGGCCAAGCCAGGGAACAACGGGGAACCCACAAAGTGGAAGAAGGGACTACGAAGGGTTATCTGCTGACCAAGTACATGATGTGGCATGTGTCTACACACACACACAAACACACACACACACACAAGCACACACACACAAATACACATTAATAAATACAGTAAGGAATGTTTTACAAAAGCATCTGCATCCCATTATTACCCTAGATTTAATAAAATATATGCACTTAAATAATATATAATTAACCCTTATTAAATACATAAAATCAAGTTCACAGTACTGAAAGTAATACATCAGCTTGATGTTTTCACTTAGAATATAACAAGGAGGAGTAAAAATTCTTGTCATGTGATTGGAGTACACATCCTCCGTACATGTCTAAAGTGAGGGAAGGACATGTTTTAACAGCCTGCTAGTAATTACGCCAAACAAGTGGTCAGAAAATATATACGAAATATGCTCATGAATGTCTCACAATAATGTAAAAGACTCCTGTGACATAACATTCACCCAGATATAAACATATGAGATTCCGTTCTGTAACTGCAACAAAATGCTTGTTCAGGTATGTAAAGTTTGTATGAGAACAGCCTGAGCATTGTAAGTTATATTAGTGTTGTGATGTAAGATCCTTTGTGCAAAGTCCAGCATGGCCTTGGTAGAAACAGAATGACATGGTTCTTGCCACTGAGATAGACCATCTGGCTTAGGTCTCCACAAGAGTCTATGGCTGCTCTGGGCATAAGGTTTGTTAGTATAATATTGCCTATATTTTACATATCTCGTTTAAGGAATGTCCACCCTGTTAATGTTAATGACTCCATGATAATCAGAGACAGTATGAATTCAGGAGGAGAAGTTACAGCTAATGTTTTTGCAAAATGGTAAATGCTGGGACCTTCAGGCCAGCCCTTAAGGCTGTGGAACTCTAAACACATGAGTATGAAAATATATAATCTCTCAACTTTGCAAAAATAAAGATGCACTATGAATTATATGAGAGGTTTCATGAATTTAAAGGTACACAGGCAGCTACACTATGAGCCAAACTGTCTAAGGAAGAAGATGGAGAAGTTTAGGGAATGGTGATTGTAGGAGATCCATTCAGCTAAGTTTTTGTTATTGTTGTTGTTTATGCTTACAAAAGCACACAAATTCCTGAGTTCAAGGTCAGCCTGGGACAGAACAAAATTAGCCCCAGCTGTGGTAGAAATGGTAATTTTAGGCTGGGGGTCCCACTGAGCTAGCTTATTGTCTGTGCTTAACAGAAGCAGGCAGATTTCTGAATTCTTTTGCAATGTTAAAAGAAAATGAGTGCTTGCTGTCTCCTAAGAATTAAGTGGCTGGGGTCCCAGGATGTTGATTCATGTAATAATCAAAAGGGAACCTGGAATACATAGCTAAATTGATATGAAATAAGAAGCTGGGGTTTTGGTCTGCATGAGATGAGCTAGCAGTAAGCATTAGCAGTTCTTTAGAATTTTTCTCGAGAGAGAGCTGAACTATTGAGAAATCTCTGGAGAGCTGTCTGGAAATCTCTAGAGGAGAAAAACAGATCTTCTAGAATTTTTTTCTAACAGGTTTCTGATTTTAGTTGGAAAATCCACAGAGAGCAAACACAGCTATTTTAGAATTTTTCATAGATCTTTTAAAATTTTTTTCTAATAATTTTTTTCTAACCATGTTCAGAAATCCCAGGAATTACTCAGCACTCTTCTGGAATGTTTTCTAGCAGCTAACCAGAGAAGGCTGTGTGAAGATGGAACACAGCACTTTTAGAATTTTTTTTCTGGGTTTCTGATTTTGATCGGAAAACCCAAGAATTACTTTTAATTTTTTTTCTAGCAGGATTTTCAACTTGGTTAGAAGATCCAAGAATTTTTTTATAGCAGTTTTTCTGACTTTGATCAGAAAATCCATGAGCTATCCAGAAAGCTTTTACTAACAGAGAAAGCTGTCTCGAGTAGGAAGGTCTCAGCCAGAGATCTTTTAGAATAGCAATAAGAGGCTGTTTAGAGCAGAGCAGAACACACGCACACACCACAAACAGACACACGCGCGCACACACACACACACACACACACACACACACACACAAGAGAGAAGAGAGAGAGAGAGAGAGAGAGAGAGAGAGAGAGAGAGAGAGAGACAGAGAGAGAGGTGGACAGACAGATACAGACAGAGAGAGAGACAGAATGCAAGTGAGAGAGTGCACAGTCTGAAAAGCCATTTTAGCAGAACCTAGGCCAACAGCTTGAATTCAAGATTTGAATTCCAGTCATTTGTTTTCACTGCTCCCAAATATCCTTCTCTCCAGAACCTGGACCTAGCCAAGACTGGTCCTCGGCACAACCTTTGCTCCTATTTACCTAACATAAGTAAATCTACAAATCTTTATAACACTTTAAATTGGTGTGTGTGTGTGTGTGTGTGTTTTCAGCTTTTAATTTTGTTTATTATGGTTGACAGAGAACTACACTTAAAATGAGTGTTAGAAGATGTGTTGCACATACAGTCACTGCTCACCTCATGACATAGGAGACTACAGTAAGGAACTGTCAGGAAAAGAAACACATCATGTTTCCTATACCTTCGTACAGCTGATCAGCCAGTCAGAGGCCATTTGCTGTAATGTACTGAGAATCAATCTCTCCCTCTCTCTCTTTCTCTGTGTGTGTGTTGCTTTGTTTTTGCTTTTTATATTGTTCAGTTTCTATAACCCACGGATTTGACATAACAAGATTATAATTCACTGCTCTGCTGCACCATGGTTTATTATGTACATTAGAAAAGAACTTAATAATGTTTGCAGCTTGTAGGTCTGTGAGAAGCCACAGGAAATTGCTTCTGAGTCCGCACTTCATTTATAGGGACCAAAGTAGAAGAAGCACTCTGGATAAAAATGACCGGAAGGCAATATTTAGAACTCCAGGTCATCTTAGAAGTTAAACATGCATTAGCTTATCCAGGTGCACTGCATTTTCTGTTTTGTGGTCTATTAGTAAGTAACGCACTTACTTCTTGGTGTCCTCATTATTTTTTAGAGAACTAAGTACAGCTGTTTATAAAGATACATTTCATTCTTATAAAAATAAACCATGGATGTAGAAATGGCTCAGTAATTAACAACCCTTATTGCTCTTGTAGAAGACCTAAATTCAGTTCCTAGCATCCATGTCAGGAAACCCACAACTGCCTATAATTTCAGCTCCATAGGCAACCTTCAGAATAGACACATATTGCCTGGGTTTGTGTGTAGACTTGACACAAGCTAGAGTCATCAGAAAGAAAGGAACTTAATTTGAGAAAATGCTTCCATGAAATCCAGTTCTAAGGCATTTTCTCAATTACTGATCAATGGGACATCAGGGGATCCCATTGTGGTTGGTGTCATCCCTAGGCTGGTAGTCATGGACTCTATAAGAAGAGGTTGAGCAAGCCATGGGAAGTAGTCTGGTAAGCAGCATCCCACCATGGCCACTGCATTAGCTCCTGATTCCATGTTCCAGTCCCACTCGAGTTCCTGCCCTGACTTTCTCTGATGATGGACTATGATCTGAAAATGTAAGCCAAATAAACCCTTTCCTTCCCAACTTGCTTCTTGGTCATGGTGTTTTCATCACAGCAATAGAAACCCTAACTAAGGTATTCTTACACATGCGTATTTCAAATGAAATATGCAATCCTTGAAAATAAACAAACAAGCTAAATTGTGTCATCTGTATAAGACAATTATAGATAGACACATTAGCAGCATATGCACCGTCGAGAGAGGATTGTATACATACTTTCACTGGAATGTGACCTCTTCTAGCCAGGAGTATTTGTTCAGAGGCCAGTCCCAGTAACTCACCTCTAGATGGAGGTATTTTCAGCCTAAATTCTGTAGAAAAGTCTCTCTTGACAATGAACCTTGGGTTATGTAAAAGAACAGTTGGAACGTGGTTTTCTGAGTAGTTGGGCGCTACTTAGTTACATATCTCATGTACCCAGTCTTCCTTACAGTATCCCACGGGGAAAATTGATGATTTATAAAGTAGAACTTTATAACTTGCAACCAAATCTGGAATTCGGCTAATAATAAACTATTTTATCTGTTGTAAATGTTGAGAGGGAGGCTTTGTGAGGCCAATTTTGCAAATATGCAATTGGCAACCGAGAGGTGAAATGACTTATAAATGTACTGAAATATTACAGGAAGACTGAACCTTTCTTTGTTTCCCTTTTTAACCTTTCTTCCGTTAGCTAAACAATGAAATGTTTATAAATCTTTATATTCAGACATGTGTGTGTGTGTGCGTGAAATTTAGAGGTTCACTAAAAGTGACTTAAGTGACTTCATTCATTTTAAGAGTTTAGAAAATGAGTGTTGCTATTTAGCAGAAACTGGAATTGACTATATATATATACATATATATATATATATATATATATATATAATATATATATATATATGTGTGTGTGTGTGTGTGTGTGTGTGTGTGTGTGTGTGTGTGTGAGAGAGAGAGAGAGAGAGAGAGAGAGAGAGAGAGAGAGAGGACTCTCTCTATTCTTAGAAACAAAAGCAAATGGACTTTAAAACTGAAATCTGATCTATCTTATCATATCAAAATGGGAGTGCAGCAAGGCGTAACCTTTGCGCAGTGTGAGACCCTGCCGAGAATGGATGAAGTCTACAGGGATAGTATGAGGTGTATTTCTTATCTCCACAAGAAAAATTTAAAGATTGATCTGTGTATGTACAGGCCATAATGATTGACAGGGCCATCAGTTATGACATGAAAAATTAGAAAAAGAAGTTATTACAGGCACACTAGTGATTGTTTAATTGCACTGTGAATCAGTAGGAACCAATACAGGCAGGAAAATTCTAAAAATGATCCGGACATAATTTAGAGGTTAAAGCATAAAACGGTCCTCTCCTGTGAGAGATTATAATTTACCCAGGTATGAGAGTGTGGTCTCAGTACTCAGAGGGAAAAAAATCACTAAAGCCTAAGAATTTGAGGCTAACTTAAAACAATTGCGTTGAAGTGGCACAGAGCATGTGGGAATGGCCAACTACTGACTAGTCCACTTTGAGGCTCACAAGAGGGAGTCCAAACCCGAGACTGCTTTGAGAGCTAGGCAACACCAGATGTTGGATAGCCCAGGGACTGAGGATAGAGCCACAATAAAATGATTGGGGCCTGGGGGAGTCAATGAAATGATTGCTAACAGTATTCTACTGTACTCATAGATTGGTGCCTAGCCCAATCACCGTCAGAGGCTTCATCCAGAAAGTGAAGGTAGCAAATGCAGAGACCCACAGCCGACCATTAAGCGCAGCTTGGGGGACTCTGAAGAAGGGGAGGAAGGATTATAGAAGACAGAGGGATCAAGGATACTAGGAGAATACAACCCTCCGAATCAATTAGCCAGGATTCATAGAGCTCACAGAGACTCAAGTAACAATCGCAGAGCCCATGTGGGTCTATGCTAGGTCCTCTGCATATATGCTATAAGTGTATAGCTTTGGGTTTTGTGGAACTCCCAACAATGTGAGTTGGGTTATCTGTGACTCTTTTATCTGCACTTGGGTTGCTTTTCCTCCTACTGGGTTGCCTCTTCCAGCATTGATATAAAAGTTTGTATGTAGTTTTATTGTAACTTGTTCCTATGGGTCTGGTTGATACACATGGGTGCTCCGCCATTTTCTGAGGGAAACAGGAAGATGAGTGGATCAAGGCAAGTGGGGGTATGGTAGTGGGAATACGATGAATATAGCATGGGGAAACTGAGGTTGGGAAGTATTGCTTGAGATAATTGAAAAAAATCCACAGAACCTAAAATATGTTCATTCAGAAATGTTACCCCACACTGATGAATGGGCAACTTGACAAGATTCCTCAATAAGTACAGAGTCAAGTAATTGGCTCCATTGACATTGGAGTCTGGCACTGTTTCTCTGTTAGATGGTCAATTGAATATAATGCTGTGAATGAAAGACAGAGCTAAAATAGTCACTCTCTGACTCTAGAGTTTTATTGAATTAGTCAGGAGGAAAGGGAAACTTGCAACAGACAATAAAATTAAAGTAAAACAAGCAAACACAGTCACAGTAGTTAGAATCTGCGAGAGTCACACAAAGGTATTTTGCATTATTTGTGATGATTTTGAAGGGTGTCACTTCCCTAATTTCTTTCTCAGCCTGTTTACCCTTCGAGTAGAGGAAGGCTAATGATTTGTTTAAGTTAATTTTATATCCAACCACTTTGCTGAAGTTGTTTATCAGGTTTAGGAGTTCTCTGGTGGAATTTTTGGGGTTACTTAGGTATACTATCATATCATCTGCAAATAGTGATATTTTGACTTCTTCCTTTCCAATTGGTATCGCTTTGACATCCTTTGGTTGTCTAATTGCTCTGGCCAGGCCTTAGAGTACAATATTGAATAGGTAGGGATAGAGTGGGAAGCCTTGTCTAGTCCCTGATTTTAGTGGGATTGCTTCAAGTTTCTCTCCATTTAGTTTGATGTTGGCTACTGGTTTGCTATATATTGCTTTTACTATGTGTAGGTATGGGCCACCTCACACCAGTCAGAAGGGCTAAGATCAAAACCTCAGGTGACAGCACATGCTGGCAAGGATGTGGAGAAAAAGGAACACTCCTCCATTGTTGGTGGATTACAAGCTGGTACAACCACTCTGGAAATCAGACTGGTGAGTCCTCAGAAAATTGGACATAGTATTTCCTGACGACCCAGCTATATCACTCCTGAGCAGATACTCAAAAGATGCTCCAACATAAAATGAGGACACATGTTCCACTATTTTTATAGCAGCCTTATTTATAACATTGAGAAGCTGGAAAGAACCCAGATGTCCTTCAGCAGAAGGATGGATACAGAAAATGTGGTACATTTACACAATGGAGTACTACTTAGCTATTAAAACAATGACTTCATGAAATTCTTAGGCAAATGGATGGAAATAGAAAATATCATCCTGAGTGAAGTAACCCAATCCCAAAAGAATGCACATGGTATGCACTCACTAATAAGTGGATATTAACTCAAAATCTGGGAATACCCAAGATACAATTCACAGACCACATTTAGCTCAAGAAGAAGGAAGGTCAAAGTGTGGGGGCTTCAGTCCTTCTTAGAAGGGGGAACAAAATACTCATGGGAACAAATATGGAGACAAAGTGTGGAGCAGAGACTGAAGGAAAGACCATCCAGAGAATGCTCCACCTGGGGATCCATCCCATATACAGTCAGAAAAAAGTAGACACTATTGTGGATGCCAAGAAATGCATGCTGACAGGAGCCTGATATTGCTATCTCCTGAGAGCCTTAGCCAGAGCCTGACAAATACAGAGGTGGATGCTCACATCCAACCATTGGATTGAGCATGGGGTCCCCAAGAGAGGAGTTAGAGAAAATACTGAAGGAGCAGAAAGGGTTTGCAACCCCATAGGAAGAATAACAATATCAACCAACTAGATCGCCCCCTGCCCCCAGAGATTCCAGGGACTAAACCATCAACCAAAGAGTAGACATGGAGGGAACCATGGCTACAGCTGCATATGTAGCAGAGGATGGCCTTGTCTGACATCAATGGGAAAAGAGGCCCTTTGTCCTGTGAAGGCTAGATGCATCAGTGTAGGGGAATGGGAGGCAAGGAGGATGGAGTAGGTGTGTGGGTGAAGGAATACTCTCATAGAAGCAGGAAAGGGTAGATGAGATAGAGGGTTTCTGGGAGTTGGAGGGGGAGAACCAGGGAAGGGGATAACATTTGAAGTGTAAATAAATAATATATCCAGCCGGGCGGTGGTGGCGCACGCCTTTAATCCCAGCACTTGGGAGGCAGAGGCAGGCGGATTTCTGAGTTCGAGGCCAGCCTGGTCTACCGAGCGAGTTCCAGGACAGCCCGGACTACACAGAGAAACCCTGTCTCGAAAAAACCAAAAAAAAAAAAAATAATATATCCAATAAAAAAAAATAATCTACTAGCATTAGAGTTAGCATAACCATCTACAGAATACCCAAACCATCAAAATTTAGACCATAAATTAGATGTGTGATATGGAAAACAGAGAAGAGAAAAAATTCAACCTTGGAGATATAAAAATGTGTAATCAAGCAGCAATAAAATATGACACATGTCATGTAAAAGAGCCCATCGATGGAGTTGCTATTCCTTCCAACTTTGATTTTTAATCGCTTTTACAAATTCTTATTAAAAAGTAGACAAAAACATTAAACTTAGAGCTTGAATTATTTTTAACTATGCAGCCTACTAGCATTAAGCACATATTCGTGTCATGTAACAGAGACTTCAGGATTTTTCTCTCAGCAAATCTAATACTCTATACCAATGAGATGTTAATGTCCCTTCTCCCTGAAGTCCCAAACCACTACCTTTTTGCTTTCTCTTTCTGTGATTTTTAACTACTTTAGATATCTCATGCCAAAGTAACCATACCGTGTATTTATACAAGGATAACTTAGAATTTCTGATTCTACTGCCTTTACCTGCCAAGTGATGAGATAACAGCTCTGTGCTACCAAACCCAATGTTTGAGATGCTGAGGATTGAACAGAGGGTACTGTGAATGCCAAGCAAGCACTCTGCCAACTAAGTTATAACCCTGTCATTCCTAAACCAAACCACAACAATTAAAGGTGGCATGCTTTGAGGCTATAAAAGTCAGAGTAACAGAATGGCCCATACTGAATCCAAACTCCCTGGCTCAGTGGAATGCCTGTCTTTCTGAACCAAGGCCTGGCACATGTCCTAGAAAATACAAACTAGCCATGTGGTGTATATGGTGTGGTATGTATGATGTGGTGTGGTGTTCTCTCTCTCCTTCTCTCTCTCTCTCTCTCTCTCTCTCTCTCTCTCTCTCTCTCTCTCTCTGTCTCTCTGTCTCTCTCTCTCTCTCTCTTTCTCTGTGTGTGTGTGTGTGTGTGTGTGTGTGTGTGTGTGTGTGCGTGTATGTGTGTGTGTGTAAATCACTATGGGTTGCAGACTAAATCTATGATCTTGTACATGATAACAGTATTTGACTTATGCATCTTATGGCTTCCCCCTATTAGACTGAGTTGAGGTCCACATGAATCCTTAACAATGCGTAAAATTAAGAAGTGACCACCCCTGAGAATTTTATAAATAATACAATATAAATCAAAAATAAAAAGTGACCACCGTTGAGAACTATACAAAGAGCATACTATAAAGCTAAGTGGAGGCAATAATATGGAGCAAAAAAAAAAAAAATTGAAACATATATTTTGAAATATTGCTTTATCCAACAACAAAAAGAGTATGTGGGGGGAGTATATAAGCCAAAATGATGGATTACGCATTGGTGTTTAAGGGAGATTAAAATATATCTAATAAATATATCCCCCATCTGCTTTGTGCCAGGAAGAAACCTTTTAAAACACTTTATTGATTTTAAAGTAAGCTTAATGTATTTTAACTGAGCTAAGCGACTTGAAGGGGAATGTGACTAATGATGGATTTTTTAATAATGTTTTCATAAAACATTAAAATAGGTCTTAGTTCTACTCATCTTTCACAATGACAATACTCCTTGCTAGAGTATCTTAAAATAAGCTTGATGTATTTTAATCCTATGTGAAGCCTTCAAATATGCATTGCAATGCATTTTAATAAAACATATGAATGATGACATTCCTGTAAACAGTCGTTTATGTGTAGACATTCTGCTGAGCTCACTGGTGTTTACAAGCTGCTGTTGGCAGCTATGTTGTAGGTTAAGAAAGATTTCTCCATTTTATCATCCTAAACTTGCCATTGGTGAAAGTTGACTATTTTGCACACTGAGAAGTTGTCATTAGGATTTATTTAGAAAGCACATTGAGTATTGACAGAGTATTTAAGTATTCACTATTCACTAATAAATATACTACATTTATCCATAATCATTAGACATCAGATAGAAAGGATTAAGTAACATTCATCAATGGGGTAGGGTTGCTAATTACATTGGTGTTTATATATATATATGCTTTTATTCATAACTTTCTTTGTTCTTTTTTCTCTTTAAACACTTTATTTTTTTACATTTTTTATTGAATATTTTATTTATTTACATTTCAGATGTCATCCCCTTTCCCCTCCCTAGAAATTCTATCCCATCACTCTCCTCCTTTTTGCTTTCACAACCATTTTAATTACATGCAAGTATTAAGGTCAGTTCTAGGTTGAGATAGATGCAAATAATCAAGGAACAAGCAAGAGAATAAACACAAATAGTCAAAGAATATGCAAGGCAATAAACAAAGTTCTGTGAATATTCCCATGATCACTGTTTCTAAGGGCTTATCAGGATGACCAACATATCTGAGCCCACTTCCCTATCCTAGCACAAAGTCATTTTCATGTCTGAAGCCTAATTCCTTATTCTAGCCTAAAACTTAGATTCCTGTCTGAAATTGCTTCTTGGTTCTAACCTAAGATATAGGTTCCTGCCTGAAATTACTTCTTGGTTCTAGCCTAATGTCAGATTCCTACCTGAAGCTCACTTCCTTGTCCTTGGCCAATGTCATATTCCTGACAAGCAGCCCATTTCCTTTTCCTTGGCCCATATTAAATTCTTGCCAAGCAGCCCCAAAAGTTCTCTGCCTCTCTCCTTTTTTTATTTCATAAACAAGACTGAGCCTGTCTTAGGTTGTTCTGATGAGAATGCTTTCCTTACAGGTCATGGAATATGCATTATCAAAAGCAATGCACTTCTGTCTTAGGTAGGTAAGGCTCTGAGCAAAATATTACCTGTACTTGGATTGCCAGTCTATTAATTTAATAACTCTGTCTGGAGGCCCATTTTCAGTTTCATGTCATGTACTTTGGCTGCCAACCTGTTGATGTTGTTAAAGACAAGCTTTAACATGATGGGCAGGAATAAAAATATTCCCAGGACAAAAAGGACTAGCATGATCAAGCTACATATGCCATTCTTGAAGCTTGATCAAAATATAGATACTGACCTCAGGCTATGGGTAATTTTATGAGCAGTATCTGCCACATCAACACTCAGCAAAGCAGTATTCTTGAAATTCATAAGCTTACTATGCAAATTTAAAATATCCAGAGAGGTGTTAGAATTATGCCAAATACACTGCAAGTGTCTTTAAACTTTTTCCTAATTATAATGACTGTCACTGTTAAGGAGAAAATTTGTTTTTTGTTATTTCATTTAATCTGGTGCCTTAGTCATTTTTAGTGACATTGGTGGATTATAGCCAAACGAATACTTTTAGCAGGTGACCTTTGGGGAAATAGTGCAAATTTTCATAACTGGGAAAAAGAGATTAAAATGTAAAGTTCATTTGTGGCTATGTGAAGGACTTTCCACAATCTAGTGGATGCACAGCATTTTGAAGATGCCTTTGTGCCTTACAGGTATACTGTAAGTCTATGAATATGATTCGGGAACTTGTGACTGCTAAGCCAAGTGATAAGAGTGAAGGGCCTACTTAAATATGGTGATGAGTGACAGGAGGTAATTGTGTGTGAAGATGTCAGAGATCAGCAGTGTTTGGGCCTGAGGGGAGGGCTACTTTGGAGATGACAAAAGTTATCCTGTGATGCATTATTTTACCCTCAGGAGTCAAAGTAGAAATGCAAGGTTCACCATAGGCAGAAGAGTACTAGTGACAAATTTGTGTGATATTCTTTGTTTAGGGAATTCTTCCAGCAAAAATAACCTCAGAATTTCAATAATTGTCAAAATTGTATATGTAAGTTACTTCTATGTTGCTGTGATAAAAAATACAATGACCAAGTAACATAAAACGAAATTGGAATTAAAGTTTGAAAGGGTTAGAGTTCATGATGGCTAAGCGAAAGGATGGGGGCAGAAACTTCTGAGAATGCACATCTAATACTGCAAGCAGAAGCACACTAGGAATGGCTCAAGTCTTGTGAAACCTCAAAATCTACCTCTATTGACAACTTCCTCAAGAACACCATAGAATCTAATCACCCAAAGCAACTACCAACTTAAATCAGAAGTGCTCACATTTCTGAGATATATGGTGTCATCTAAATCTAACCACCCTAAATTGTATCTATCACTGAGTAAGTTGATTCGGCTCCAGACACTTATTGACTTCCCTAAATATAAAGAAGTGTTGCCCATTGATGCTAGACTTATGAACCAAGTCATATCTTAATAGAAAACTTGATAATTGTATGTTATAGCTCCAGGGGCTTTCACATGTTGAACCAAAAGGGTCCAATTAAGATTGTTCTCCTCATATAGTTGGTGGTGGGTTGTGTTCTTACTGTGGGACATCTGTTTTGTCACCATAGAAACTTTATGATAAAACAGACTTTAGAATATATTGTATGATACTCACTGTAGGTACCAGTACTCTATTTAAAAAAATAAGTCAATTTTATTTAAAACTACATATATAAATGGGCCAAATAACACTCAGACAAGATATCTGTAACTTTTTTAAACATCGTAGTCCAAAAAGACTAATACAGCTGATTCAGTTCCTTTCCAAGCAGCAGAGCTGTCTCTAGAAACATTTTAACCGGTGCCTCAAATGGGCAACAGAGTCTTAGAGCCATAGGCCACAACTTCAAGGAGTTTAGAGTCTAGCCAGATAGGAAGCTGAGAGAGCAGATGGAAGGAGCTGGCTCCAAGTCCACACTTCTACTTTTTACAAAAGCAATTGCTGCCTACATCATCACACATTGAAACAAGTAAGCCAGAGTAACATTTTAGCAACCATATACCGAGTGTGGCATATCGAAATCTGAGGCTGGGGACTGACTGATTAGGGTTAGAGATAGAACTCTGGGGTAGAACCCCAGGGTAAAAATAAAAGGGGATGGGGGCCTTATTCATTCATTTTTATTTGTGTTCACTAATGTTTCCACTCAAATTTAATGAGAAATATATACCTCCAGGCCACCTGTACCATGCTGCTCTCTTAAATGGAAGGATGGCCATTCATACCCTAGAGTTTCTCTAGTTACACACCTAGCATCAGGCTCAGTAGGTTTTGCTGCTGAACCCATGCACAAACTCAGGCAGTATGTAGACAGCTCCCTATCCTACTGCAGGGTCCATGCTGATGAAGTCACTCAGGTTCATTTTGGAGTCTCTAGTTTCAGTGCAGGGGTACTCTGGAGGAGGCTCTCTCCAGTTCCCACTGGAGTCTTTCATGTGAGACCTGTCAGAAGCAAAGTTCTTCAAGTAGGAGTCGGCACGAACCACTCTAAATTTCCTCCTAAACTGTGGATGAATGTCATCATCAGACTTAAGGACATCTTCTATGTAAATATTGAGAGGGCAGGGAAATGGCAAAATAGTATCAAGATCATAAATGAAGCTCTGTTCTTCCCTTGACACATGAAGCAGAACGACAGAATAATCCCAGATTACAGGTCTGTTCTCAGATCTTGTCTGCTGTTTCCAAATAGATACCATCTTCTTCTCATTTGATATGAAGACAGCGTATCCTCCAATGGATATTGGTTGTGTGTTTTGATGTATTCACAGAGCTTCCAAATGTTTTCCTCACAATAGCAGCTGCTGTAGACACACGTGTCTCACGTTGGGCAGGCCGGCTGGTACTGCGGGGCCGGGGTGGCGGGGCTGTCCCCCTCCATGAACCGAAGCTGTGGCTCACAGAACAACTAAACAACCCACTTGCCACAATTGTTACTAGTACCAGTACTCTTAGACATGGAAAACCAAACCCCTCCGTTCATTGATTCTCACTCACTGCTCTAAATCTCTCTGAGAAATGAAAGAAAAATGTCAAAGGAATAATTAGGGACTGCATTCTATGAACTATTCAGGTTTTATTTCATGTCTTGATGTGAAAGAGAAGAGATATACATTTAGCCAATGGCTCAAAAAGTTAAATCAAATGTAGCAAAGAAATAGACAATAAAAGGCTTCTTTGAAGTAGAAATTATAAAAGCACAGAGTTATTTTGAAAACTGTATTTTTGCAAGGTCAAAGCAAACCATTTACTAAAATACTTATTTAAGTAAAATCTGTACTACAAAGAGATTGTTCAGGTTCAAAATCGTGAACTGAATATGTGTTTTAGTTGCTTGCAAGATAGAGAACAATATAGCTTCAAAAATAAAATAGAAATCATAGACAAGATGGACAGTGTCACATGCTGATAATCCTAGCACTTTGGAGTTGTAGAGGTTAAGTGCAAGCATCAGGAATAGGATTTTCACTGCTATATTCCTAGTTTAAAGACACCCTGGGCTGTATGAGACCCTATAACAAACATACCTCAAACAGTAACTAAATACATGACTGACTAAACACACAAATAAGTAAATCATACAACAACATTATTTCTAGTACTTGGAACAGGCATTCAGGTCAATTCTAGCACAGGGACCTCTGGACTATGTATCTGAAATGCATAGTATTTTCAGCAATAGGGACTTATATTCTACCTCTGGGAATCTACCAAAGGCAATAACAATAGTCAGTAATGTCTTGAGCTCTAGGATAACTATGACCAACAACTCAGTAGAAGGCTTCTCATGTCTCATATTGTAATTTAAATAGATATTCTTGCTCTTGGAGGGGACATTATCAGTTCAGTTGAAACAGAGACAAGTTTAATGATTGTGTCTTCTACAGACTAAGCATGTTTGTAAGTTGTACTTATGTATTTAGGAATGTACATATATACATATAAACATATATATAATTTATATATGCTTTCATTGTTTTAGATAGATAGGTTATTGTATGATTCCTTATGACATTTTATGACCTAAGTGTATTTTAATTCTTCTCCCTCCTTCTGCATTTATCTCCTCCCTCCCTAATTATAAACCCCTCATTTTCTCCATTCCCCCATCAGATCCTTTCTACTCCCCTATTTCTCCTCTATTGCTCTCCCACACCCACCCTGCCACAATAATGATTCTTTGTACTTCCCTTAGTTTCTGCAATTATTCTATGCTAGGAGCCTCCCATGAGAGAAAACATGTTACATTTGTCTTTGTGGGTCTGGATTAGCTCACTCAATATGACCTTTTCTAGTTTCATCCATCTGCTTTCAGGATTTTACTTTTCCTTGAAGAATACTATTACGTAGTGCTTATATACCACATTTTCATTCATCAGTTGGAAGATACTTAGTGTTCCTCCGTTTCCTAGCTATTGTGAGTATAACAGCAATGAACATAGTTGAGCAATTATCTGTGAACAATAATGTTAGATTCTTTGGGTATATACCAAGGACTGACAGAGTTGGGTCATGAATCTTATACCCACAGATAAATGTAGAATTATATCTCACATTAAGAAACATTCTCTTTGCAGCAGATAGATATTTTCTATAATGATGAAAAATCTCAAGCAATCAAAATTCAGAGTAGTGGAACTCCATCTCAAAGGCTACTTCTACAATAAAACTCCCACAACAAGGCTCATAGATTATTACACCCCCCCCCCAAAAAAAAAAAAAACAACCAGAAAAATTATTCAGACAGAGGTACAGGGAGTTTTCTTTGAGTTTGTATCTTATAGAAATGTCAGAGGCCACACTCATGTATTTTCAGCAAATTAGCTAAATATAAAATGAATGAAAGCAAAACAAGAAGAAAGGGTAGCCTAGTCAAGGATAAGCCCAGGATGTCTCAACCCTACAGAAGGAACTACAGCAATTAATGAATTCTGAGAGCTGGAGAAATCATCTTCTGCAGGGAAGAACACATCAGTTTGTTACCCAATACCAAATGGTTAGCCCATGCATACAGACTAACGTGTTTTTAAGTTGTACTTACGTATTTAGGAATACGTATATATGTTATATATACATATAAACATACATATGTACATGTACATATTTTAAGTATATGATATACATATGCATGTTTACGTTAAAAATTGCAGACACACACAAACTTTCCCTCAGTTTATAAATAAGCACTCTTTTCACATAGGGCGTTTATACCTTTAATATCAGAATTTGGTTGGCAGATGTATGAGAATAATACATTTAAGGAGAGAATAACAAGTTAATAAAGTAGATGAGTTGCCCAATGGATGCAAAACTTTTCATAACATTACCAGATTGAATTAAAGCAAAAAATATTTTATATGAATTTTTATACTCAAGACCAAACCCCAGTCTAGAAATTTACAGGTAATTTAAGCAAGTACATATCTTTAAACAATTAAAGTATTTTTTTTTTTTACAATTCATACTCAACATTGCTTTTCTATGTTTATTTGCATTTCCAATTGCTTCATTATTTTATTAAACCATTTTTTTCTGGGAACATTTTAAAGAATTCAATTCTTCATTAATTGCTAGCTAATTGAACCAATTGTATCAATCTTTTCTGTGTTTTTTTTCTTCTGTTTTCAAAGTGTCATGGAAATGTCATCCAGATATTCCTGAGATCAACTTAGAAATTGTTGTAACTCTCTTTGTTTACACATTAAGAATATGTGTTATTCCTGTATGGTCGACACATTCTTACCTGATAGTTTTAACTAGGAAAACATTAAAAGGAAAACATTAAAAGGGGACAGCAGTATTTCAGGTCATGAAATGATGCTTTGAATGAATAAATTTACTTAAAGGAAAAATGGAAGGCCTCTATTTTGAACTTATTCATATTCAATGAGGGTAACAGGAGTAGTAACTGAAAAAAAAAAGAAAACACTAATTTTGAGAGTTTGATAGGTCATTGTTTTCAGAACAGCTGGATATTTTATTTCATTCAGGCATTTTTAGTGTTCTGTTTTTTGCAAGCCACAATTATATAGCAACGGCCTCAGCCTATGTGACCCAGAGTCTACAGAGCCTGAAGAACAGGCATAGCCTTGATCAAATAATTCAATACCCCAGTAAATTTATTTTCCTCAAAGGGAAAATTAAGTAAAAGAATGATAGAGCACCAACATATAAAGCTATTATCAGCTGCTATAATTTATATTGCCTACATTGATTTTGTTCTCTGTATGGTGTTAACACATAGGCCTTCAAATTTAGCAAGAAGACTTTTAAGGGAAATATAAAATCTACAAAATATATATCTCCATGTAAATTTATACCTGCAAGAGCACTGAACCAAGGGACAGGCATTCTATAGTTAAGTCCTCCATCAGCTTTAACATACCCCAACCTTCACATTGAATTTTCTCCTGTTTCAATCATTTTAAAATGATAAAGAATAAAAAGTTACAACTGTTTCTATTGCTTTGAGGATAAAAATCAATGTTCTCCAGGCAAAGACAATGTAATACTAATTAATTGAAGTACAATTTTTGTAAACCTATAGTAGCAGCAAATGCGTTTGCCAAAGGAAACTTCTTTGCTCCTTGGTAGTTGAAAATTGGAAGAAGTCACCTTAAAAAATGTTTGATATCTATTTTTTTAAAAAAAATGTGCATTATTTTGGGGCTTTAATACAAATAAATGAATATGTAATAATAATATAATAAAATACATTTTAATATAAATACCATGTCTGACTATGTATACTCATGAAGAATACATTTCCTTCTCTTCAGTTGAATATTTCATTTTGATTGTATGGTGGATTAATAACACTTCAAGACACTCTTAATGTACCATTGGAATTCGATGAAGTGAGTTTTATTGCAAATAAAGATTAGAGGGAAGGAAGAGGAATTACTGGAATTCTGAATACTGTTGAAAACGTTGGTCTTAGGTGACCAAACATGGGCAACCAATCTAATTTCAGATTCAAATTTTGACACTTGTCACTATCAGAGTGTGTGATATGCATCTTCCTTCAACCAAGAGAATTGGATTAAAGTTCCTTAGCTGATCTGTTTTCATTTTACGGTTTTGACATAATTTTCCTGCTGACTGATCCAATTATCCTTTTGATTTAATGCTTGATTCCACTATTCTAGCCATGTATAAATATGTTCATTTAAGTATATTTTATTGCATTTTTAAGAGAAATATTATGTAGTTAAGTTGCAGTGTACCTCTAAATTTATCTACTTCTTTTTTGGTTGTTTGTTGTTTGCTTTTGTTTTGTTTTTATTTATTTTTTATTAATCATTCCATTCGTTTACATTTCAAATGATATCACAGTTACCCCTTCACAAGCCACCCATCCCACAACCTTCCTCTGTTCCCTTCCTTTTGCCTCTATGAAGGTGCTGTCCTACCCACCCACCCTTCTCTGTCATACCCCTCTAGCATCACCCTATGCTGCAGCATTAAACTTCAACAGGACCAAGGGCTTCCACACTCATTGATGTCAGCCAAGGTCTTCCTCTGCTACGTGTGTATCTGGAGCCATGGACACTCTCTCCCTGTAGACTCCTTGGTTGGTGGTCTAGTCCCTGGGAGCACTGGGTCTGGCCAGCTGATGTTCTTTCTATGGGGTTGCAATACTTCTCAGCTCCCCCAGTTCTTCCACCAGCTCTCCCATAAGGGTCCCTGAGCTCAGTATGATAGTTGACTCGAATCATCCACATCTGCATTGGTCAGTTGCTGGCTAAATGTCCCAAGGACCAACCATACCAGGTTCTTTTCAGCAAGTGCCTCTTGGCAATGGCAACAGTGCCAGGTTTGGTGTCTGCAGACAGGATGAATTCCCAAGAGGGGCAGTCCCTGAATAGCCCTTCCTTCAGTCTCTGCTCCATTTTTGTTCCTGTTCTTCCTTTTGGATAGGAACATTTCTGGGTTAAAAACTTGAGATGAGTGTGTGGTCCCATCCCTCCACCAGGGGCCGTGTAGATCAATAGAATAGAATTGAAGACCCAGAAATGAACCTACACACCTATGGTCACTTGATCCCTGACAAAGGAACTAAAACCATCCAGTGGAAAAAAGACAGCATTTTCAACAAATGGTGCTGGTTCAACTGGCAATCTGATGTAGAAAATGCTTATTGATCCATTCTTATCTCCTTATACAAAGCTCAAGTCCAAGTGGTTCAAGGACCTCCACATAACACTAAATACTCTGAATCTAATAGAAAAGAAGGTGGGGAAGAGCCTTGAACACATGGGCACAGGGGAAATTTTTCTGAACAGAACACCAGTGGCTTATGCTCTAAGATCAAGAATTGACAAATGAGACCTCATAAAATTGAAAAACTTCTGTAAGGGGAGAGACACTGTCAATAGGACAAAACTGCAGCCTGTAGATTGGGAAAAGATTTTTACCAACTCTATATTAGATAGAGGACTAATATCCAAAATACGCAAAGAACTCAAGAAGTTACACTCCAGAGAACCAAATGACCCTATTAAATGAGGTACTGAGCTAAACAGAGAATTCAAAACTAAGGAATCTCGAATGGCTGATAAGCATCTAAAGAAATGTTCAACATGCTTAGTCATAAGAGAAATGCAAGTCAAAACAACCCTGAGATTCCACCTCACACCAGTCAGAATGGCTAAGATCAAATCTCAGGTGGGAGCAGATGCTAGTGAAGATGTGGAGAAAGAGGAACACTCCTCCATTGCTGGTGGGATTGTAAGCTGGTGCAATCACTTTGGAAATCAGTCTAGTAGTTCCTCAGAAAATTGGAAATAATTTTACCTGAAGACATAGCTATACCACATATGGCATATATCCAAAAGATGCTCCATCATATAATAAGGACACATGCTCCACTATGTTTTTAGCATCCTTATTTATAATAGCCAGACGCTGAAAACAACCCAGATGTCTCTCAACAAAAGAATGGATACAGACAATGTGGTACATTTATACAATGGAGTACTACTCAGCTATTAAGAACAATGACTTCATGAAATTATTAGGCAAATGGACATAACTAGAAGATATCATCCTGAGTGAGGTAACTGAGACACAGAAAAGCACACATGGAATGTACTCATTTGATAAGTGGATATTAGTCCAAAAACTCACAATGCCCAGGATACAACTCACAGACCATATGGAGTTTAAAAGCAAAGAAGACCAGGATGTGGATGCTTCAATCCTGCATTGAGGGGGGAACAGGATGATAGTGGGAGGTTGAGGGATGGGGAACCTGGTAAGGAGAGAGTAGGGGCAGGAAATAGAGTGGGCAGTATCAGGTATTGTTTTCATTTTAAACAAGGTCTTACACCTAATATTTCATCTTAGCAATTATGCTAGACTAGCTAGCTAGTGAGTTTTGTGGATCTGCCATCCCTACTCCCCCAGCACTGTGATTCTAAGTGTGTGCCTCCATCCCTGGCTTTTTAAGAGGAACCTAGCTGGGGTAGAGCCCATACATAGACTTTCATTTTATCATCAATGTGAACTAAATTCTCTGTTTCATGATTCAAAAATACAAAGGACAAACCAAACAAAAAAAAAAAAAAAAAAACAAAAACAAAATTCTAATTGTAGAACTGTGACCATTCAGTTTTGGCTTTCAGAATAATTATAACAATTCTTTCACTTTGTTGTGAGGAATTCTTAGCCAAGCAAATATGTTTTGGACCATATTTACTTTCTCTAGCAAGTCTGATGACAGGGAGATACAAGAGAGGACCTTTGTTTCAGAATATGAGCTACTAATGCTGGTGCTCTTGGCAGCAGTATAATTTTCTGACTTAAATATATTATGCAGATTGATCTCATGAAACTTTTAGCATCAGCTCTTTCTCTTGTTAATTAGACAGGTTATATGTAGAAACAAAACAAATGTGTGACTAAACCACAAAGATTTCATTAAAAAGTTAGAAATTATCTGTAACAAAAGTCTCAGAAAGAGAGAAGCTATATGCTCTCTCACAGATACAGATCTTGGCCTGGTATGTCTTTGTGAGCAGACATGCATGTGTGTGCGTGTGTGTGTGTGTGTGTGTGTGTGTGAATATGTATGTGTACATATGCATGTGTGTGCATGTATATGTGTTTGTACATGCCTGTGTGTGTTTAGAAGCAAAACTTAACAAACAAGAGAGAAGACTAAGAAAGTCAAAGAGGAGACAATGATTAGAGCAAAGCCACATAAGGGACATGGAAATGGAAGACAGGCTGGAGGGAGAGGTGACTGAGAGTCAGCATATGAAACCAGTCAATATAATAGTTACAAGTTTAATGAATAAATTGTTAAATGCACAATGCAAGGTCAAAAGAAGTAGCTTTGCAAAGGTCAATTCATGTGCATATGACAAAAGTTGAGATGCATAATGAGCAGACACTGCCTTTCAGGATCTTGCAGTCCAGTGCTCATATAAAAGAACTAAATTACAACATAATTGCAAGGGTGGTGTTCAAAGTGTAGTAAAATGGTATTTGAAGTATTCAGAAAAGCAACTCAATAATTCTCCATGATAAGTCTACAAATCTACACATTGAGCCAAGTGCTGGTTCGTAAAGATGTTCTTAGAAAAATAAAAATTAAAGAAAGGCAGATGAATTGAGAACTGGCACCAAGATTCTGCATGGAGTAGAAAGAGGACTGGTTTGCACACCAAGGGAGGCCATGTCTCCATCCTAAAGCAGAGATACTGATGGGGAAGTTTGACTTCATTAGGAGATAAGAATAAACATGATCGAGTAAGAAGTGATTGAGCATGGATTTGAAGTCTGGTAATTCTACCACTGGTAGGATAATAAGTAAAAACACTGCTTGCCTCAGACTAGGGCTGTAAGTACTTGAGGTGACAATTCTTTATCTCCTTATATTGTGAGAGAGTTGTTTTAGGTCCCAAAACACCAGAAGATCAATTTGAGGTGCCTGGGATGTATTGGAGGAAGTAATGACCATAAAACATCAAGGAAGAATCTAGAATGAGAAAATAACAACTAGGAAATAATCAAATATAAAAGTTGTTTCAAAATAAAGGTGAGACTAAAACCAACACCGTCATATCTGTTGAAAAACACTAAGGAAAATAGCCAGAGATAAGTGTATTCTATAAATTAAAATGATAAAATGAAATAGTGGGCCTGGAGAGATAGCTCAATAGGTAAGAGCCTTGGCTGCTCTTCTCAAGGACCTGATCCAATTCCCAGCAGCTACATGACAGCGCACAACTTTTCATAACTCCAATTGCAGAGGATTCCATTCCTTCTTCTGGCCTCCTAGACACCAGGAACCCAGAATTGGTACGCACATACATATGTAGGAAAACACACATAGATTGAACACAGGTTTTAAGACTAACTGTGGAATTCATTCTCTAACAGGGCAGTCTTGTCTGACCTCAGATGACATGGATGAACCTAATCCTGCAGAGACTTGATGCACCAGGGTACAGGAATATCCAGGGGGTGAGGCCCACCCTCTCAGAGGAGAAGGGGAGGGAAGATGGGGTGAGGACTCTGCGAGGGAGGACTGGGAGCAGTCAGTGTTTGGGATGTAAGTAAATACATATACATATACATATACATAAATAGTAACTATTTTCAAAGGAGATGTTTATCTGGGCGTATATTTCTAACATCATCTTGAAAACCTGGGGCATTTTATTAATTGGCTTTAGAGAATGTTCTTTTGGTTTTATATTGTCCTTTCTATAAGTAGTATAATAAGCTGGTTAGAGGGGCTCATGTGGCTCAAGCCTTTGATCTCAGTACTTGGGAGAACAAAGCAGGCAGATTTATGAGTTCGCGGCCATATTGGATTTTATCAGCAAGGTTGATGCCATTCAAGACTGCACAGTAAGACACGATCTTAAAAACTAAACTAACAGAAATAAAGCAAAGTTATAGTCCTTTAAAAGATGCAAATAAAATATGAAATATGCCACCCACAATATTAAAAATATTAAAGTAAATAAATCTGCCAAGATGTAAATTAATTTTAAAAATTAGTCTGTGTTAATCATAGTATATATCAACTATTTAAAATTCATACGTTAGAAAGTCTTATTTTCTTTTGAGTAAAAATTTATGTCAGCATCTCATAAAAGGTAAATATTTTGCATTTTAAAAATATCATTTAAATATCTTAGAACCAGGACTGCCGCCATCACCAAACTCCAATATTTTTTATACATCATTGGAGAACATTTTCCTATTTACATGATAATTTTCAGCTAGGCTGAATTTGGTTCCAAGGAGTCATTTTTGGCTGTCAATAACGTAGAGAAATTCATGCCCTTCTCAACTTAGAACTATATCCAAAGGTCAGGCACATGGGGTTAAAAGTGTTTCTGTTAGAATAATTAAACAGGCAAATTGAGTCAGAATTGGCCCGAGAATCCTAATAAAATCAATGGTCGAAGCAAATGTTGATTTACCAACATTAATGTTTACCTTTTAAAGACTGTTTTCTGTTTGTTCAGTTGGTTGGTTTGGTTTTGGTTTTTGGTCTCTTTTTGGTTTTGGTTTTTGGTTTTTATTTTTTATGGATGTAATTTTCTAACAAGTATTCTTGGCCATGGTAATATCACTGAGTAAAAGTATTTTCAAAAGAGATATTTATCTTATCGTATATTCCTTGCATCATTTTGAAAACCTAGAATATTATTTAACTAATTGGCTCTAAAAATGTTCTAAGTTATAAACCCAACTATGATTATAGGTGGCAGCATCAAATCCTGATTTAAATAAAGACCTCAAGTCCTTGCTTCTGATATGTGAGTGTAGGCAGGGTGAGATACCCAACTCTTCTCAGATTGTTTCTTCTTATTAAGAACAGACAGTTCAAAACAATGATTCTCAAACTCTGAAGGTGGTGGCATATTATTATTTCCTACGTCTTCCTTCTCTGGGAAATTTTAAAGAGGGTGCTGGATATTTAGTATCTCACAATAACAAACACAGGCACACTCACTATCCCCACTCCACACACATATCCCCCCACACACACACATTCATGCACACACACAGTAGGTATGTAAAACAAATGCATTAGACTCTCAGTGTTCTTGAGTTTTCCTCATGATAATGTCACTTACTCACCACCCCTTGGCATTTCCATATCAAACTTAATGAGATAGTTTTTCTCTCTTTTACAAGAAAATGAAAGGATATATATTTAGGAATTCTTAATAATCCAAAGAATCTTATGAATTCTAGTTTCCACTATTTGTTCACCTCTATTATTTCTGGTCTTTTCATTTGTATTTGACAGAATTCTAATATTCTATTTGACAGTTCTCTAATTCTCAGTTTTTCTGATTTTCTACTATGAATTCATGTTACTCTTTAGTAGTTTCACTCAATAAATGAATGAGCATAACTTTGAATTATCCATTTCTTAGAGATATCTAAAATACTGTATCTTTTAAAAATCATATTTTGTTCAATACCTGAGTGAGCAAGTAATTAGAAAGTATTTATATATAAATAATATATAAATATATCAGTGATATTGTATATTTAAATCATAAGTGATTTTAATACATATATTGGTTAAAATATTCCTTGATTTAAACAAGTTTTGTCCTTTGCAATATTTTTGTTCTTTGTTTATTACTGGGCAATTAGGATGTTAAAGAGATTTGATATATAAATCATTCTGTAGAATGTTATATTTTTGTAATTCACAATAATAATAATTTTAAAAAATTAAAAAGAATGCTATTATTCGTTGTTGATTTTTTTTTACTGTTCTAAGTAAAGTCAATACTTGTAAATAATCATTTGACTTATAAATCTGAATTGTCTCCTGTTACAGAGCTAAGGGGTGTGTGTGTCTGTGTGTGTGTGTGTGTGTGTGTGTGTATGTGTGTACTGATGTGTGTAGAAATACACACACATATAATTACTAACGTTACATAGCTATTCAAACAATATTTTTACTAATTGGTGACCTTATTTAGATGTCATTAACTAAGTAAACTTTTCTGGTATGATGTTGATATTTATCAATATAATATAACATTGTCATGTTTCATTTTATATATTTAAAAACATATCATATGACCTGTACATCTAAAGTTTTCATAAGTTTTAATGTAATATTCTGTCGCGCCCAGCTCCGCCGAATAAGCAGACGCGGCAACACAGGATTCTTCCGACAGCACTCTTTATTGTTCAGCTCTGTTCCAAGATGGAGAAGGACAGGAGTTCGGAGAGCTCGTCACTTATATAGGGCTTGGTGAGGCATGTGCGTCTCCTATTGGTGCTTTAGCAAGAACCAATCAGACGAAAGCAGCTTGCATCACTCTGTGGACAACTGCGCATGCGTCAACTCTCGAGAAGAACCAGGAAGTAGGAAACCGGCGCCATCTTCTAATGGCGGAGCGGCTCCCGACATCTCCCCCTTTACTTTATAATAAAATGTCAAACGGATGCACCACTACGTCACTGATCAGCCAAAAGCTTCCTCAACTTCCGGCGTTCGAAGTGATCGTGTGGGCGAGACTCTGTACACCTTAATCCCGTGCAATGGGAACACGAGCCCTGGGAGATGTACAGATCCGCTCGACCGCACTCTGGTGCAATGGGAACCTGAGCCCTCAGAGATGTCTGGTCAGAGCAGAGTCTCAATGTCTGAGCATATTAAGCCAAGCTTGGGGGATGCTCCCTGTTCTACCGCAAGTAATGCCTGCGCGATGACCACTTTGTCATGTCGCTGTTGTCTTTTCAGTTTGCTAAGCATCCAAAGAGAGAGCACTAGCCCACCAGCCAATAGTATACCAAATAATCCTACTCCTACCCACTCCTTAAAATAGGAGAAGGCTGAGGTTATCCAGGTGGAAAATCCTTGGGTAAAGGATATATCTAGACGGGTGGAATTAATTTGAATAATAGCCAATCGTAACCTTTTCATGGTATCATCGAATTCTGTCCTTTTCTAAATGTGCATAGGAATAGTTTCCCAAGGGAATACAAGGATAATCGAGGGTCTTATTAACAGTCTCAGTAGCAGTAAAACAAAGACTGCCGTTAATCTTCCAAGTGTCATTGGTAGGGACTTTGGCCAAATTTGTGTCCATAGGTAAATATGGTAAACCCAAGGTCTCATTGGTGGTGAAGAATCTGGGAAACACTTGTGCATTATGCATGATCGGCATAGGTCTCGGGAACGTTGTCATAATTCCCCATCTCAGCTGCGGTTGTGGTGGTGGGTGTGTGGTCGCACATAACAGCGTCAGACTCAGCAGCCACAGGATCAGGCTCAGGGGGCTTCCCATCTTGTTTTACCAGCCGGGTCAATCGTGCCGGGACCCAAATCGGATTGTCTTGATCCTGCGGGAAAACACAAATAGCTCCCCTGGATCTTATAAGAATGGGATCCGGGCCTTTCCATATATTATTAATGACATCTTTCCATCTAACCTCCTCTCGCAAAGAACTGGGGGAGGCATGTCTGTCTGCTGCGGATTTGCCAGCAGAATCCAAATTTAAAAAATTTAAGGTAAATAAGGCCAGGGAGGTGGAGATCTTAGGTCCTTTGCCAGGGCCTATCCCCCCTTTCTGTTTTTGTAATGTCACTTTGAGGGTGCCATTGGCACGCTCCACAATGCCTTGTGCTTGTGGATTATATGGCAGTCCAGTGATATGGCGCACACCCATACGCAGACAAAATTGTTGAAAAGTCTTGGACGTATAGGCTGGCCCATTATCTGTCTTTAACTGTTGGGGTTTTCCCCAAGCTGCCCATGCTTCTAGGCAGTGGGTGATCACATTGGCCACCTTTTCTCCTGAGAGAGGCGTGGCATGAATGATGCCAGAACAAGTATCTACTGATACATGAACATATTTTAACTTTCCAAATGATGGAAAATGAGTAACATCCATTTGCCAGATGTGTAGTGGTAGAAGTCCTCGAGGATTAACTCCCAAGGACACAGAAGGTCTAAAATCTGCACAATCTGTGCATTTAAGAACAATATCTCGAGCTTGAGCACGAGATAAATTAAATTTGATTTTAAGAGTGTTTGCTGGCACATGATACAGCTGGTGAAATTGTGTGGCTAGCTGAACAGGATCTTGACTCAGCATGATCTGCCTGGTGGCTTTATCTGCTAACTCATTAGCAGCAGCCATAGGTCCAGGTAATAGAGAGTGTGCTCGTATATGAACAATGCAGAAGGGATGTGTCCTACCTCTAATGATATGTTGAATCTCAGAAAACAGGTGGGCTACAGTACTTTTAGACTGAATGACACCCACCGTCTCCAATATTTGAACTGCTTTCACTACATAATGGGAATCTGAAATTATATTTAGGGGTTGATCAAATCGTTTTAAAACCACTGCAATCATTGCACATTCCACCAATTGGGGAGAGGTGTAATCAAAAGGAATTTTAACAACTTCGCCTTCCACAACGTAACTTCCTATTCCAGTATTAGAGCCATCGGTATACACATCTGTTGCATTTTCAATGGGTTCAACTTTGGTTATGGTTGGGAAAATAATAGCATTGTTTAAGACAAATTGTAACAAAGGGTGTTTTGGGAAATGATTATCAATGGTGCCCGAATATGAGCATCTTAAAATGGCCCAAACATCAATAGTAGAACACAGCACTTGTACCTGATGTGCTGTATATGGAACAATAAGAGAATCTGGGGGAACACCAAAATGAGTTATAGCTTGTTGGATACCTCTTAGGGCCAGGTCTCCAACTGTAGAAGGGTAATGGCTCAACACTTTTCCTGGAGAAGTGTAGGGATGTATCCAAAGCAATGGACCATTTTGCCACAACACAGCAGTAGGCTGTTGTGGGGAGGGAATAATACATAACTGATAAGGAGCATTTAAATCAAAGCGAACAAGCATAGCATTCTTCAAAGACTCTTCTACCATATCTAATACTTTAGCTGCCTCGGGAGTCATCGCAGTGGCTGACATTCTTTCTATTAAACTTGTAGTATAAGCTGCGCTAACTCCGTAAGTTTGTACTGCTTCTACCACAGCTTTAAGAGACTTTAAGTCTAATGCTTGATATTGTCTCACACCATTTTCCTCCCACACAGGAAATGCTCTCGAGATCTTTTTCCTCTCTTTCTCTGATATATAGGAAGTGGATGTCGGTAGCCAAGTTGGCTTCCTCTCCGACCTGGCTGTTTCCGCCCTTCCCTCAAGGGGGGGGTCTGAAGGGCGGTACCCCGGAGCACATGGAGGATCTGGTCTATACCGCTCCGCCTCATATTTTGCGGCTTCCTCCTCTAATTCTGCCTGCTCTTCAGGGTCTAGATCTCCCAACATCGAGTCATCATCGTCAGAGGACGTCTCCCCTTCTGAGGATAACTCGGCCCTGGGTTCTCGAAATCGCGCCAAACTTGGATATATTTTTGGCGGTTTCTCCTCTTTTTCTTCTCCAACTGGCCTCAAACTCTGCCTTGTTTTACTAACCCTATCTTTTACCGTCTTCTTCTGAGATCTCTCTTTCCCTTCTAAACTCTTTTTCTTTTCTGCTTCTGATAGACTGCCTTGGTGGTCATCTAAAAGTCTCTGCCCTTCTTTAACTTCTTTCTCACATCTCTCGTCTGAAATGCAGGATTTAATCAGTTTGAATAATGGCCAAGTACCCGGCCGCAGCTTCCCTTTCTCTTTCTCATTTGCCAGATCCCTTCCTAATTTTGTCCAAGGCTCCATAGTCAAGGACCCAGATGTAATAAACCAAGGAGCGGTCCTATCTACCTCCTTCAAGAAACTTATGATAACCTTTTCTGGAACCTTTAAATGTCTCCCTCGAAGCAGCGCCCGCACCGCTTCAGACATAGGCTTCAGTTGTTGGTTTCCCATGCTTCCTTTATCTACAGGAGCGGGAGTGCTTGCTCAGTTATCTACCTGAGACTTACAGCCGGCTATTCGATGTTACAGAAAGGGTACGTACAGATCTTGTCACGCTTCCCACAATTCAGACAAAAGCAGCAAAACAAGCCAAAAATGAAAGCAAGCAATATAATCAGAATGACCCACACAAAACTAATCATACCTTGCAGAAAAGCGCCTAGGCTCCTCACGCCGTCAGTTCTGAACCCTCTCCAGACGAGCAGTCCGGGGTCCTTCGAGTCGTTCCTTCGCCCGGGGTTCGGCCGTTCCCGGGTTTCCGGCACCACTTTGTCGCGCCCAGCTCCGCCGAATAAGCAGACGCGGCAACACAGGATTCTTCCGACAGCACTCTTTATTGTTCAGCTCTGTTCCAAGATGGAGAAGGACATGAGCTCGGAGAGCTCGTCACTTATATAGGGCTTGGTGAGGCGTGTGCGTCTCCTATTGGTGCTTTAGCAAGAACCAATCAGACGAAAGCAGCTTGCATCACTCTGTGGACAACTGCGCATGCGTCAACTCTCGAGAAGAACCAGGAAGTAGGAAACCGCGCCATCTTCTAATGGCGGAGCGGCTCCCGACAATATTCATTTTATGCAAATGAGCAAACTGAATTACAAATCATGAATTCAATTTATCTTGCACTTATAAATCCAGCCCTGATTGATTTCATTCATATATTTTTCTATCAGTTTACTTTTATCTTTCATTTCTTTAGATTTTGCACAGCATACCAATAGACCTTGCTTACTTTAGAATCACGAGTGTTCATGATTTCTCATTAACATGAATTGTTCATTTATCTGAACATTTTTCATCTTATATTTTTTACTTTTGATTAATATATTTTATATTTATTAATATTTTTAGTTTTCCCTCCTTTCCCTGATATATTAGGTATAGCTATGGATTTGTTGTTATCTTTACTGACATTTTTACTCAACCTATTTATGGAGAGTCCTATAGTCTTTGGCTTTCCTTTTTTCTCCCTCTTAGTATTACCTTTCACATCCTAAATATTCTTTCTTGTTCAATTTCTATGTATTTTTTAATTATAGACTCTTCATGAGAGAAAATATGTTATTTGTTTTTTTAAATCTAGCTTACATGATTCCGTCTTGCATGACATTTCTGGTCCTATTCATATTGAAGAATTTCATTATATTTTATAGCTGGGTAGTAATACCATGTGTGCTAGTGTGCATGCCTGTAAGTATCAGTGTATGTGTTTGGTGTTTTCGTGTGTGTGTGTGTGTGTGTGTGTGTGTGAGTCTACATATGTGTCAGTGTGTCAGTGTGCATGTGTTTGTCTGTGTGTGACACATTCTCTGTATACTCACACATTGATAAACCTATTGGCTGTTTCCATAACTTGGATAATTTGAATTCAGTAAATACGGCAGTTCAGATGTCCCTAACATTTGCTTTCTTTGATACAATTTGGTATACACCCAGGAGTATGATCATACCGTTGTTCTATATTTAGCTGTTTGAGGAACCTCCATATTGGCTTCATAGTGATTGGCTTAATTTGTACCCTTGATAACAATGTTTAGGTGTTTCTTTTCAACCACATTTGTTTTAGTTTGTATTCCTGAAAATAGCCATTCTGACCAGAGTGCCATGAGATCACAAAGACATTTAGATTAGCATTTCTCTGATAAATATATTGAATATATTTTTCATAGAGTTGTTGTTCATCTGTACTTCCTTTGAAGAGTGTTTTTGAATTTAGTTGTCCATTAATTGATTAGAGTTTGGGTGTATTATTTTATTTTTTCTTGTGTTCTCTGTATATTCTTGATACTAAACTATATCATGAATAGCTGACACATTTTTGTCCCAGTTTAGCATGAAGGGAGGTTGAGTTTTTTTCAGGACAAAAAGACTTTTGGCAAGACTTTAGATAGAAGGAGAATACATCAACATAATAAAAACAATTTACAGCAAACTCACAGCTGACATCAATCTAAATGAAATTAAACTCAAGAACAGGAACAAGACAAGGATCTCCACCCTCTTTACAGCTATTTCATACATTACTTGAAGGCTTACCTAGTATAATATAACAATTGGAGGGGATCACTGTGAAACAAGAAAGGAAGAAGTCAAAATTTCTTTACTTGAAGATGATGTAAATTTATGCATAAAAGACCATTAAAGTCCACCAAGATGCGTTCCTGTATAGAGACATATGTGTAAATGTGATATGGAAGTTTTTCTCTTACGGTATGTAGTCATAGCTTTTATTTTCCTTTGAGTTGCTTTTATGAATAATTTAAAATTACACTGGGGAAAACAATTCAAAACTCCTCTTGAAGGTAGTTACCCAGAAGATAATTACCTTTTACAACTTAACCATATCATCGGTGTCCACTGGTCTATTTGGTGTATAACTAGGTTCATAGGCTGGAAACAAAGGTTCTACCCACTTCAGTGAGAATTGAGTCTCAATAGAGATCCAATTCTTGTATTTGAGAATTTACCTGAGTGATGTAGAAAGCAAGGGCAGTGTGAAACATGGTTGTGGCAGTGTGTGACTGACTACACCTATGTGGAATAACTTGAAATTGAAGAGTTATAAAACAAAATGTGATGTGTGCCGCTCGGGGGTTCAATTATGTCATTCAGATTGTATCTCTCAACTGAGAATGGTGTTATAATGTTTATTTTGTATTTTTACGTAATAGATTTAAAGAGACAATGTTGATTCTTCTCATTGCCAATAATAGGTTTTAAATAGAAAACATTAATGTGAAGTGTTAGCAATCTAATGTATGTTTTGGAATATGTTGTTTTAATTAGCTGAGATAATTTTGTGAAAGTCAACGTCCAAAGACTAAATATATGACAGGTATGTGAAAATTAAGTGAATCAAATTAAATTTGATAAGTGTATTAAATACCAAATCCTTAATGAGTATGTTATTGACAACAATTTGTGAAAAATCATGAGACGGAGTAGATGAATAGAACACCCATGAATATTTACAGAGACCTGGAATGTTTCCGGAGAATGTGGATACATCCTCTTAATTTTAATAACTTTTAACCTTCCTGAATTTATTTATAAAAGATGAACAATAATTATTATTTTTTAGAGTGTTAAAAATTTGAGTAATTTATTTTTAAAGGTCCTGGTTTATATTAATTTACAACTTATTAATATTAGTTATTTTATAGTTATAGATTTGGGATCCCCAAATTTTTTGCCCTCAAATTATCTAATATGCATACACACACACACACACACACACACACACACACACACACACACACACATACAGGATGGTTACTAAGCTCTTACAGGCCATGAAAACATTAACACCTAGCTCTTAGTGGCCCTGTGACCCTTTAGATGATGACTGTGTTGATCATTTGAGTGAAGGGAAGCAGAGAATTTAGCTGGTGCAATTGAGGTAACAGGAGACATTTTTAACAAACCCTTACCTAATGCACAGGTAATGCTATATACCAGTCTCTGTACTTAAAGACAATAGGATTCCATAGACTTCACAGGAATTTGAACCAGAATGCTTAGCCCTGCTTCTCTTACATCTGTTGTTCGTCGCTATAAGTGAAACTTGATTTCAATTTTGCAAACTGGCATCGACCTATGATTTTGTTAGCACTGCCATTCTCATGTTCTTTACCCTCCGTAATGTCCCTAATTTCCTAACAATTGTCTTCATAAGCATTCCTTTTAAGGAATTGTAAACCCAGTAATAAGTGTGCACATTTACAATGATACCTACATTTTTATAATAATTTAAATATTTTTCCTGAATTTCTTAGAGCAGTCAAATTCTGACCCCTAGTTCACCTCTAACTTCAACCAAGATCCCAGATATTATCAGTCCTTACTGTAAAGTTGCCAGTTCACAAGCAGCGTTCTATATACTGCTTCTAGTCTCCTATCATGTAGTGAAATTCTGTATTTCCTATATGTACTAGAAGTCTATTATCAAAGCAGATAAACCCTTCATGGAGATGTGCAGCCTAACTATCAAATAAAATGCTGTAATATAAGAAGTGAGCACGATTTGGCTTCTGCTGATGTGCCAGGTGATGCAAATAGCTCAGTGCAGATAATTCATTCTCCACTCATTTTAGAGAAGTAATGTCAGAATCATCAAATAATGCAAGCCTACCAGCCCATAAAATCCACACTGGGGACATACGAAGCCAGATCTAACATGATTATTGATCAGGGAAATATTCAGCATAGCTATTCCAAGGAAGCATAAAGTGTTTCATTTCATTGTGAAATAATACAAACCAATCAATAATGTATACATATTTCTCATTTGCTGCTAAAAACTTAAGCATAATGGGAAAATTTTAAAGCTGGGACTAGAAAAGGCCCTTAAATGTCATTTTGGTTATTCCCTCACTAGAGAACAGGCTTAATTCAATTTACATAGATCATTATTGATTCTAGTTCTACAAAACCACACTGAAAAAAAAATCACATCTGATATATTTTCAACTCCACCATATCTGATTTTTTTTTACCTCAGTATAGTCCATAGAAATGCAAAATAAATTCCTCCATTTGTCTTAAAATTTGAAATAAGTTATAATCAATGCTATGAAATTTAAAAGTAAATGTGTATCTTCCAATGCTCAATTTATCATTAGTTTATAAAAACTTTATAGGTTATATTCATAATTTTTTAACCTAAGCAAAGCACTACAATTTCATAGTGTTTGTGGAATATTCCCAAAATAATTTCTAGATACAGCCTTGGTATGTGCTTCTGCTTTGCATTCTTCTGGAATTTTCCCTTTATTTTGTGAATTACAGTTTATAAAATAGGATCTACTGTATTATTCACCAAATCCCCTGTACCCACTGGAATTAGACAGCAAAAATATTTAAAAGGCCCCATTAAAAGTGTCTGCAGACACCAAACTGGACACTTGCTGTTGCCAAGGGACACGTGCTGACAAGAACTGGGTGTGGCTCTTCCTTGGGAGGTTTTCTCAGCAACTGATCAATACAGATGTGGATGCTTAAAGCCAAGCATCAGACTGAGCTCTGGGACCCAGGTGAGGAGCTGGTGGAAGGACTGGAGGAGCAGAGGGAGACTGCAACCCCATAGGAGAACAATGTTGGCTGGCTGGACCACTCTGTGTTCCCAGGGACTAGACCACCAACAAAGGAGTGTATAGGGAGGGATCCATGGCTCCAGACACATATGTAGCAGAGGATGACCATGTCTGACATTAATTGGCGGGGAGGCCCTTGATCCTGTGGAGGTTTGATGCCCCCAACATAGGGGCATGCTGGAGTGGTGAGGTGGGAGAAGGTGAATGGTTGAGCACTTTCATACAGGCAAAGAGGAGGGGAGAGAGGGCAGATGCAGGATGGGGGAGCTGTGGAGGGGTAACTGGGAAGTGGAATATCATTTGAGATGTAAAGGAATAGAATGATTAATTTAAAAAACAGTGTCGCTTCTCTAACCTCACAACCTTACCTCTATTCATTCCTGTGTGTCCTAGCGATTCTGAGCTTTGCTTTTTTCTTTTTTATAATTTTATTTTTTATTAATCAATTTTATATTTCTTCAATTCTTTTTTTTTAATCCAGTCATCATCCTCTTCCCAGTCTGCTCTCTGAGTGTTCCTCATACCATTTCTCTCCCAACCCCCATCTCCAAGAGGATGTGCCTACCCCCCTCAACTCCCAGCACCACCAGACCTTCCCACTAGCTGGGACCTCAAGTCTCTCCAGGGATAGGTGCTTCTTCTCTCAAGCAAAATCAGGCAGTCCTTTGTTGTATATGTGTCTGGGGGCCTCGTATCATCTGGTTGTATGCACCTGGTTGATGGCTTCATGTCTGAGAGATCTCCAGGGTCTAAGCTAGTTGAGACTGCTGGTTTTTCTATGGGGTCACCCTCCTCCTCAGCTTCCTCCAGCTTTTCCCAACCACAGGAATCCCCAGCTTCTGTCCATTGATTGGGTGTAAGTATCTGCATCTGAATCTATCAGCCGCCTATTTGGCTTTTCCCAGGGCAGCCATGTTAGGCTCTTGTCTGTAAGAACATCATTACATCAGTAATAGTGTCAAGTCTTGGTGTCACACTTTGAGCTAGATCCCAATTTGGGCCTGTCACTGGACCTTTTTTCCTTCAGTCTCTTCTCCATTAATGTCCACGAAGTTCTTTTAGACAGGAATAATTCTGGGTCAGATATTTTGACTGTGGGATGGCAAGCCATCTCCCCACTTGATGCCCTGTCTTTCTATCTCTAGCAGACTTAAAAATAAATTTTGAGTGCAATCACACACATACCCCCACTGTTCCCATCCTCCCCTACTCAGACCCACACTTTCCTACTCACCGAATTATGTGAATTTATTTATTTATTTATTTTAACCCTTCAAGTACAGTTGGATGTGTGACTTTCCATTGAAGAGAGGAATACCCAGAAATTGACCCACCCTCAAAGAAAACTCTTCTTCAGCTGGAAGCCACTCATTACCAACAATTCCTCAGCCAGGTGTGAGACTTCATAACAACTTCCTTCTTCTCTAATGGAATATTTTCTGGCTTATGTTTACACAGGTCTTGTGCATACTGTCATGTTGCTCTGTCATACAAGCGCTTCCCTGCTGTGTCTGGAAGACGACTGCAGTTATCCATCACTCCTGGTTCTTATAGCCTTTCTTCCTCTGTTCCCCAGTGACACCTGAGCCCTGTAGGAGGGTAAGTGATACAGATGTCACATGTAGGACTAAATTTTCCATAGTCTTTTATGATGGGCACCTTGGCACCTTGTGAGTCTCTGCTAATCACCATCTACTCCAAAATTTAAGCCACTCTGATTGGTTTAAGAGATGCATTTATGTATAGATAAATAATTAGGAATCAATGTAATACTATACCTTTAGCTCAGTAATAGGAACAGGCTCACTCCTACGATCTGTTAGCTATTCATCCATAAGATCTTGGGCCCATAACAGATATGGGTTTCATCTTGTTGAGCAATTCATTAATAAAATCATCAAGTAGTGGTTATTCACATTATATTCTTACCACTGCTATGTGTCCTAAACATGAAAATAACTTTTGTTGACACTTTTAAAATGATAATTTTATCTAATAAGAAGGAATATTTAATTTGGAAGAATTTGTATTTGCTACATAAAATTCTAACATTCTATTGTATAATTTTAAAAAATTTTCTATCCTAAAAATGTGAAAATATTCATTTTAATACATTTAATATAACTCTAAGTATAACTTTATTTTGTTTTTTATTTTTATATTAATTTGAAATACTAATAGTAACTTTTTCTAAATCATGTCAATGGTTATGGAGACATGTGTTGGGCCATGCAAGAACTCTGATTCCCACCTTCAACTTTGGAATATTTAGGAAGCCAAGGCAAAGGTAGAAGACAGGGATTGGCATTCATGGTCAAGGAAATCTGACCAGCTCTTGTATGTAGGAGCCAAAGTTATCCTCTAAGCACCACTTGCTCAAGGACAAGGTAACTTCTCTTGGAACCCTGGGAGTTGTAATTCTTGGAAAATAATAATCTACATGTTGTTTATTACCCTAAACAAGTTTGTTTTCACCAGATGTGCTTGATCACTCATGCACAGGAGGTACATGGGCGGGATATACTTCAGGATGTATGCTTGTTCCTGATTGGACCTGTTGGGAAATGCAATGAAATTGTGGGATTTGCCTTTTTAAGCCCCTGAAAAATGTGACTGGGGCTATTTCCTGGGAACCCAGAGGAGGATCTGGCCAGAGTCCTTTTTATGTAACCGGTAATTTGGCTCAAAATTGTGGAATTGTTTTTGTTTTGTTTTTTGTTTTTTGAGACAGGGTTTCTCTGTATAGCCCTGGCTGTCCTGGAACTCACTCTGTAGACCAGGCTGGCCTCGAACTCAGAAATCTGCCTGCCTCTGCCTTCCAAGTGCTGGATTAAAGGCGTGTGCCACCACTGCCCAGCGAAATTGTTTTTTTCTTTCAGGATTAACTTTTGAAATTCTCCAGCAAGGTGGATCATCCACTAGATCCTTCTCTCTAGGACCTTCTTGGATGGGGTGCTTTGAGATTTCAAAAGCCCAGATCTTTCCCAGTTTTCTCCCTCTCTCTATCTTGTAATTATGGATCAGATGTAAGCTCTCAGCCACTGCTTCACATCTTGTTTCCCTGCCTGCTGTCAAGCCCCTTGCATGATAGTCCTGGGCTTACACTCTGAAGTTGTAAGATCCCATTAAATGCTTTCTTCTGCTTAAAACAATAGTGACCTTAAAAGATTTTTTTTATTTTAATTATGTGTATTTTTGGTGGTCTGGCATGTGTATGTGCAAGGGAAGTACCCACAGGGTCTAGTAGAGAGGCTGGAATTCCTGAGTCTGGATGTTAGTGTACTTAACCACTGAGCCTTCTCTTGGGATTCAATCTTGCCTTTTCATAAATGTAAGTACCTTACAGGGTGACTAGGGAAAATGAAACAGCTTTATGGATTTTCAGGTAGAATAGTGACCACAGACACAAGTTTCTTCACATTTGAGGAAAAGTTACGGCTATAGTCCTCCAAATAAACAGATGTTAATATATTCTGAATTATCTGACTACTACATAGCCTCCAGGATTCAAATCAATGTTTAAGAAAATGTAGCTCTGTATTAACACATTACTTTGCTCTAAGATTCTTTTAATCTTCAAAAACATGTGAAGACCTTTCAAAGCTGCCCAATATTTAGATTTGGAAATTCCTTTTAATCTTCTATGCTCTCCTATTCAATACACAAACCTAGGATAGTGCAAGAAAATTGAGAAATTAAAAGTTAAAAGGATCATGTTATTTAATAGTATCAGTGGCCTCCATGAATTAGAACCAGGTGTTCAGCTTGATATAAAGTTAAAGCAAATGATAGTGGCTGAGAACTTACCTGCAGTGCACACTGTCTGGGAATATCTATTATGTTGTTTATAATTAGACAAAAATTAATATAATTCTCTTGTTTACTGATTCCAAAAATACATTGTTTTGTTAAAACATTTCTAATTTCCCAAGGCATTTTATTGGAAAATATATTCAGTCACAAATTATTTTTATAATGTAACAAATAGCATTAAATGTAGAATGCTTAGTGCTTTAATATCTATAATAATTCATTATGTGTGCATGGAAGAAGGGTTAGTAATAGCGTGAGACTTACTTTATGACTGCACATGAACAAAGTCCACTCTTTTAAAGTTGTTACAAATTACTTTGCAATTATGATTCTCAGATCCTATCAACAGTAAACATACCTCATGTTTAATGGTAAAATGTGTAAATTTGGTGCCTTGGAAGTGTGGATTTATAAGTGATGTTGCAAACAGTTGCATACTAACCAATAACGTGATCTTTAAAGGTTTCTTGTGTCACTTAGGATCTTAAAGATTGCTTTGACACAAGAAGTTAAGACAGGTACTTTTGTTTATCATTTAGCAAAAAATTTTACTAATGTGTTGAATATACAAGAGGACTTAGATAGACATTTGGAAGAACTGATTGATGCTCTTTATCCTTTTCAAATTATTGTAAGGAGGTTCAGAGTTTAAGAATAAGGAACCAAGTGTCATGCCAAATACCATTGGATTCATGTTAGTTCTAAAATGTACAATACTAGTCATTATAATTAGAAAAAAGTTTAAAGGCACTTGCAGTGTATTTGACATAATTCTAACACCTCTCTGGATGTTTTAACTTTACATAGTGAACTTATGAATTTCAAGAATGCTTCTCTGCTGGGCATTGATGTGGCAGATACTGCTGATAAAATTACCCATAGCCTGAGGTCAGTATTTCTATTTTGATCAAGCTTCAAGAATGGCATATATAGCTCGATCATATTATTTTTGTCCTGGGAATACTTTTATTCCTGCCTATCATGTTAAAGCTTGTCTTTTAACAACATCATCATGTTGGAAGCCAAAGAACATAGCTTGAACCTGAAAATGGACCCCCAGACAGAATTATTAAAATAACAAGCTGGCAAGCCAAGGATGGGTAAGATTCTTCACAGAGCCTTAACAACCTAAGACAGAAGTGCATTGCTTTTGATAATGCATATTCCACAATGGATAAGGAAGGTATTCTTGTCAGAATGACCTAAGACAGGCTCAGTCTTGTTAATGAAATAAAAAAAGAGGGAGAGGCAGAGAGCCTTTGGGGCTGCTTTGCAAGAATCTGACATGGGCCAAGGACAAGGAAATGTGTTGCCTGACAGGAATAGGACATTGGCCAAGAACAAGGAAGTGGGCTTGAGGCAGGAAACTGACATTAGGCTAGAATAAAGAAGTAGTTTCAGGCAGTAATCTACATCTTAGGCTAGAACAAGTAGGCTTCAGACATGAAAATGACTTTGGGCTAGGATAGGGAAGTAGGCTCAGATATGTTGGTCATCCTGATAAGTCCTTATAAACAGTGATCCTGGGAGTGTTCGTGGAATTTTGTTGATTGCCTGGCTTTTTCTTTGATTATTTGTGTTTATTTTCTTGCTTGTTCCTTGACTTTTTACATCTATTGTATAGCTAGTCCCTCAACCAAGAACTGACCTTAATACTTGCATGTAATTAAAATGGTATAAAAGCAAAAAGGAGGAGAAGGATGGGATGGGGGGTTGTGGGGGTAGGAGGAAATGAGAAAAGGAGATGGCATTTGAAATGTAAATAAATATAATATCCAATAAAAAAAAAGGTGAAGGGTGGATGGGATAAGGGTTTTCTAGGAAGGGGAAATGGGGAAAGGGGAAAGAGGATGGCATCTAAAATGTAAATAAATAAAATATCCAATTAAAAAAAGAAAAAAACCTTAAAGAAATATTTTCTTTGGTCATTAATTAGTCTTAAAAATTATAATTAGAATCATTACTTATTAATGTGTTGTATGAGGTAGTCATAGTTTACAGGTGAAGGTTCTACTGTTTTTATCCATACATTTGATTTTATTATGTTATTAGTGGTAGTGATCGTAGTAGTGTATGTGTGTATGTATGTATGTGCATGTGTAAAGTATGTGTGTGTGTGTGTGTGTTAAATGACATTTCTGTAAAAGTCAGAGAACAATTTTGGGAGTCAATTCTGTCCTTCCATTGTGGGTACCAGGGATTGAATTTAGGGCTACCAATCTTGCATAGCAAATTGTTTCAGCCACCAAGCCATCTTGCTTGCCCAGTTTTGCTCTTGATATAATATCTCCTGTAACTTCATGGTAAAAAGTGAATATAAATTACATGTTAATGATTATAGTAATATAAAAGATACTTGAGGGTTTGACTAAAGAAGAACACAAGTTTGGTTTTGTATACTTTGAGAATTCATTGCTTAGATCATAGTTGCAGCTATTAAGCCAGATGACTGCTTTTCACTATCTAATTCCTCAATATTTCTTAATATATAGTTTTGAAAATCTCCTAAGTACCTTCTAGAATTTGATGAACTATTTTATTTTATAGCGTTTTTACTTGACACAAAATACTATATGATTAACTCCTTACTTCTTTTCTCCATGTTCAGAATTCAGTTTTTATATCTTTTAGATCTTTGTAATTTTCATAGTTAATCAATCAGATTTTCTCATTATTATCTGTCTTCCCTTTATAAATTTGGGAACTCCTAAAAAATAGCATTCTATATTCCATGATTTTTTTTTATTCTTTTTGTAGTTGTCTATTGTAGTGACTGTTGTTGTGTTATTCATGTGAATCATGACTTTGCATATTGGTCATAGATGAAATTAAAGACATAATATTTATAAAATGTAATTTTTTGGAGGTAGTTTTCTTCTAAAGACTGATAACACAAATGTGTGCTGGACATAAGAAAGTTACAAACAAATGTAGATCGTGGATTGGGGTTGGTGTACTGATAACAGGATAATAGTCTCCTCCATAGCTCATTGTAGGAAGTATGGACCAAATGATGGAGGAAGAGATGACCCTGGCAGTGAACCACACAATATAAATAAATATCTAAGAGCAGCAGAAAATCTATAGCAATTTCATTCAAAACCAGCCAAACAATTGCTAATTAAAAAAAAAAAAAAAGGTGTTTTATTAAAAGAAAAATACAGTGGCAGAGAAGAAAATCTAGCAATGTGAAATAACTTTAACATCATAGGTAATAAATGATAGTAGGAGGGGCTAAAGAGATGGCTTACTGGTTAAGAATACTGCCTGCTCTTCCAGAGGACCCATCCCTCCACCAATTTGGCAATGCACAATGTCTGTAACTCTAGTTCCAAGGAATCTAACACCCTCTGCTATCTTCCTGGGGTACTGCAAGTCTAGGGAGCATATACATGCATGCAGATAAAACAGATTAGAAATAAGGTAATAAATATTAATTTTTAAAATAAATTAAAATGATAAGGGAATAAAATAAATCCTTAAGACAGGACATCTGAAATTTGCAGTTTGGTTAGTCTCAGTGGCCAGCAGTTTCCATTTTTCTACTTGTCTCTGCTAAACATTTGTGAGGACAATATTTTTTTTATATTGAGCCGACTATGAGTTATAATCTGGTATCACCTTTGTTTCATCCCTAGACATCTTTATCCCATTTGTCTGCAGCTTGTTCCCAGGTGTAACTGAGGTTCTAGATCCTACAGGTTGTAGCTAGGAAGGAAGAGCAGCTAATGTGAGAAGGATCTGACTTGGTCAACAGTATTGTGACTATTCACAACACAAATGTTCTTGTAGACCAGCCTTAAAACTGATTACTTCCACTGAGGTTATGTCTGTGATTGCCTCAGAGAATCTATCCCATCTATGTGGTATGTCTCAATGCAGGCAGGACAGGACTTGTGCATACACTTAGAGTCAGTGCAGTTGCCTAATTGCAATGAGAAAGAACAATGAAAAGATTTTGCTATTTTTATAAATTTAAAAACTATATAGCAGGGTAGGGAACCACGCTACTACTGAGCTGTATTGCTAGTACACAGCCTTAACACTTATTGAGACTATATCTAGGAACTTTACCATTGTTAACTGTAAATCCAACTGAATGAAGGATTATTACTTCCTGTAAAATATTTCAGGATGTTTCTGGCCTACATTTTTCCTCACTGCAGCAACAGTAAGGCCTAGATTTCCTTCAAAGAGTAATACGCTATTACAAAAAAATATTCTTCAAGAAAATTGGCCAATTATTCAGTCAATCCATTCTGGATTTTTCAATCTTGTTATAAAATAAAGATACATAGGTAATGGTAACACACTTGAAACTCTGCTTAAAATGACACATTATAAAAAGCATACAAGATGAAATACTGTGACTTCAAAAGTTATAAAATTCTCTCTCCTGATAAATTGTTGAATTTGTAGTTGTCTAGCCAAACTATATATGAAACTCAACTACAATATTTTCAAATAATTGCTGTTGGTTTTTTATATTCCACTAAGCATAGGGCCAGCAAGAAAAATCACATAGACAAAATAAGAACGAAAGGCTTGCACATCCTTCCATAGACAGAAAACATACCTGCAGACAGTACGGAAGCTCAAGGAGCAACAGGAAAGGATGTGGGGAGAGGGATAAAGCAAATTGCTTTATGTCTGTTTTAGCTAATTAATTTCATGGAAAAAGACTGCTTCATTTTCCTGCAATTCCATGAAATTCTCTAAACCTCAGTGACAATGAGGTGTATGTTTGAAAAATAATTTCCCCCTTAATTGCAGCAATCAGTGTGCATTCAGTCCAATAATGGCATTTTTCTCTTTGTTTTACATGGTTCTTTTCTTTTATTCTATCCTTCTGTTACAATTTTGTTTTACACACGATGTATAATGTCCCATTTTTCCTTTGATTTTTTTACTGCTTTTTAATTCTTATTCTTAATGATTATCCTAGGAGTTGAAATTGACACACTAATTCCGAATCATCTATTTCTGATAAATGCAACTTGATTTCAATAGTAGACAGAACACTTTTCTAATTTATTTTTTTCTGATTGCATAAGTTAATAATGATGAGCATGGTATTTTCTTATACATACACATTTCACACTATCCAAATCCATATACTCTTCTGTCCAGGCCCTTACACTATTCCATTACATACTTCAATAAAGACAATGTATTTTCTACATGTGTGACTAAGGGCATGTGCTTTTGCCTTTCTGTGACTGATTTAATTCTGTTGACACAATGTTCTGTAGTTTCTATCTAGTTTGCTGCAAATGACCAACATTCATTTTATAATGGTTGAGTAATATTACTTTATAAAGATAAGCCATTTATTTTTTATTTTACATTTTTTATCCATTATTACATTGAATTGTCTTAGTTCTACATACTGACTACTAAGTATAAAGAAACCTGTGAATAGTGCTGCCAAAAACATGGGTCCTTGGTTCCTAAAGGGTTTATTTTCATGGCGTGTGGTGGATGGATCTGGATGTATTCCACCTGAAACTCAGGACAGACCTGCGTTAAATAGGGAGGGAGAAAGGGGGAGGTTCTGGGGAAGGTTTAATTGGCTCTGCCCTCTGGCCTTCATTAGTATGTAAATCTCTCTAGAGCCTGAGGCCTATAGCCACACCCTCTACCTGTGCACTTTGGGAGGGGCTGTAATGGCTTACATGACTGAACAAGGTAGGTTCAAGGAGATTAGACTGCTTGTCAGGACCCTGGGTTCTGGGAATGTGGCCGAACTCCTGCTGTTTTCTCCCTTGGAATCTTGGGGTTCCAGGCCCATGCCCAACCAAGAACCAAGATACCCTTATGCAGTCCCACAGATGTATATGTATAAGTGTATGTGTATATGTACATATGACAGAAATTTCCTACCCAATGTATTTGCAATGGGAGCCCTGTCATTGATTGGACAGGGAAGAGGGAGGTGGAGCTAGGAGTTGGGAGGAGACACACACACACACACACACACACACACACACTGAATTTTTTTTTGAGACGTGGTTTCTCTGTGTAGCTCTGCGTGTCCTGGAACTCTTTCTCAGTAGACCAGGCTGGCCTATAATTCACAAAGATTTGCTACCCTCTGTTTGATAAGTGCTGGGAAAACATTACCTCCCAGAAAACTATCCCTTTCTTAGTTTTTTTTTTTTTCTTTTGAAACAAGGTCTCATTATGTAGCTCTAGATGAGCTGGAACTCACTATGTAGACCAGGTTGGCCTTGACTTCACAGAGAACCAACTGTCTTTGCTTCCCAAGCACTGAGATTAAAGGCATGAGATCTCATCAGCCAACAAGTGTATAACTAATATAAAGATCTCATTTTCTTTGATCTTCTTTATGAGCAGACATGTATGTCTGTGCATATGCAGGTGAACATTGACTGGCAGTATGTGAACATGTGTATATGTGAAAGCAAGATACTGTACTCAGATGCTGTTTTTCTGGAACAATGTACTACTTTGTTTTCTCTATTGTTTGCTGTTGATTTTTGAGACAGATTCTCACCTGAACATGTGAATAGTCAATTAGGTTCTGCTGGCTACTCAGTGACCAAAGGAGCCTCCTCTCCCTGCTTCTACAAGACTGCATAGCATATAAAAGCATAACATCACATCTAGCTTTAAACACAGGTACTGGGAACCAAACTCAGGGCCATGTATAGCAAGTACTCCCCCAAGGAGGCATCTCTTTAGCCCATGACTTAGTTGAAAATTACAAACTTACTCTCATTGTTCTATGATATTTATGAAAATCTCAAATAAAATATCTTTATAAAGATAAATTTTATAAATTAATATGTTATACTTTATGAATTTGTACTTATAAAATCTCAGATAAAATATTGTTTACTGTTAATATGTCTACACTCATCTTCATATCAACTGTGCAGTTATTTTCCTGTTTTACATCTGTTTGAAATATTCCTCTTAATATTTTATTAGAAGTTTGTGTTAGATATTAATGATGATGGTTCTTATAAACCTGGAGATATTTCAACATCTCCTTTATTTTAGAAAGTTAGTTTCGAGTGATATATAATTCTCCTTCAATACCTTTTCCTCTGGTCACTTTGCATAATCCATCTGATTAATTTCTACACTCGATAGTTTCTGATGAGAAATTATCTATTATTCAGCCATTGAGGGCTCCTCTGTATGCGGTGAGTCACACGTGCTTATTTTAATATTCTCTCTTTGGCCTATCAAAATATAGATTTCATTACATTTATCCCACAAGACTTTTTTTTGAGCTTCTCGTATGTGGATTCCTATTTTAATGACATTTGTCATTTCTCCCATTATTCATTCTGCTCTTTTCTCATTTTACTTCCCTTCTGGACCATTCAGTGTCATGCATGCTCTCTGCTTAATGGCATTTCACAAGACTCCAATATTGTGTTCCCTCTTCTTAATCATTTTTAATGTGTATCCTTAAAACTGAATATTCCAATTTCCCCGAGTTCTTATTCATGAATTTGTCTTCTGGTTCACACTGATTGTCAATTCCCTGTATTTTTACAGTTATTATAGTTTTTGATAATTTCATTCATGACTACTTGCTATATTTACATCATGTCCTCAGTAACTGCAAACACTCCCCTACACACACATGAATGCACACACACACACACTCATACACACACACACACACACACACACACACACACAACTATAAATAAAGCTGATTCATCCATTTAGTGCTGTTTATATATGCATATGTTTGGAGCTGATGAATTGAGATTGTATAAACTATTAGAGGCCTTGTTCCTTCAGAAGGCTGATTCTCCAGGAAACCAGTGATTGTCTGTCCTCATCAGAGGTCTAGTCATATTCTGCACATCTATGTTTGGATGTCAACTGATGTCATCATTGAAATCTTTTGTATTATTGAGATTTTGTACTGTGTATGCCTGCCATACGGAGTAGCAGATGTCCTGGTTTTCTGGATGTTACAAACTTCCTGTCTCCTCTCCCATGATGCTTCCTGTTTTTACATATATGTGTCCCAATATCAATGTAACAATTGGGAATAGTTATTTAGGAATCCAGAAGTGAGTTTTTCTCTGCGTTTGACTAGTTGTAAATTTCTGAAGAACCTGGATACACTACAAAAAGAAGCTTCTTTAGTGAGGAGTGATAAGGACGCTCCCCTGTGGATTTAAGATAGATTTAGGATGAAGTTGAGAATTATTCCGGTTTAGAAACTGGGAGTAGTAGGTTCTTCACTAGTGTCCATGATTTTACCAGCCTTGGGTAAGTGACTAGAATCACAGTACCAGGCATGAACTTTATCATACTATTTAATTCAAAATGTATATTTTTGCTTTATACTTTCTGAATGGCATGTGATGTCTGGTGAGATATCTGAATCATTTTGCTTCTTCTGGTTTTCTCTGTATTTTGTACTTTTAGATTAGTTGATTCTAAAAATATTGTCTGGTAAGTCTAATGTCTACATTACTTGAGGAACGTTTTGCTAATTCATTTTTTTCTGGCCCCTTTGTACATGGGTAATAACTTGCTTCCTGACAAGGCTAACAATTTATTGTGTAAATCTCAATATTTTGAATGTTACAGTGTAGCAAGAGGAAAAGAAACTCTCAGTCTTCTCAGTTGTTTTTTTTTTTTTTTTGCCACCTTTTATAATTGTTCATTCATTTCTTAATTTGGCAAAGTCTACATTTGTTGCTATGGTTACTGTAATCCCTGCCTTATTGACCCAGTATTGAGATGAGAGAAAGTGATTTCCTTACATGCTTTGCACCAATAAATTATCCAACTTTGTGTGTTTGTGCCTGTGTGTACACATGCACACGGATTCATGACTAAGTGTCTGACAATACCATCTTAGTTTTTACTTTCCATTTTACAAATCTATGAAGTCATTCAGTCATGAGAATTTTTTAAATGCTTTGCAAGGGGATGTTTACAGTGCTGTCTTTGAACCACCTAAAAATGAGCTAGAACCTTTGAAAATTCCATTGCCATCTTTATTTGCTTGTGTGCTTTTTTGTTTGTTCTTCTGTTCTAATTTTGGGTTTACCTCTTATCTATAACTAATATCAATGTTTCAAGTACCTAAGATGATAAAAATATCTCTGCATATTTTACACAAATGTACCATTGTTTCTATGAAGTCTAGCTAAAGACAGACAAGTCTTTAGTAGGGAAATATGCAGTCAAAAGTGATCTTGACAACTGTTTCAAGAGAAGGAAATTATGTCATCCAGTGCTTATATTCGGCCAGGTTTCGGTTTTCTGATCTTCCCTGAAAATAATACTGTGGTTTTATCATTTCTCAGAGTTACTCTCAAGAGGATAGGTAACGATGAAGACAGAACATGAAATTCTACAAGCACTACTGCTGTGTGAGATTCACTCGTCATCTGAAATAAGCAACTCTCTCATTGCTTCAGCATTTGATTAACTTAATGGTTTTCCTTAAAATGTTTGATCTTAAGGAATCTCTCTGTGTGAGTGTGCTCTCTCTCTCTCTCTCTCTCTCTCTCACACACACACACACACACACACACACACACACACACACACAAACCTCACTCATGCATGTGTGTCTGTATTTTGGAGGTCCCTGTCATCAATTTCAGGATTTCTTCCTAGGTTCTTAGACCTTTAAGACAGTATGTATGTGAAAATATTCTGTGAAAGTCCACATGGGTAGACATTAAAATGTCTCACTCACTTGCTCTTTTTATGATCATAAAGTAGTCATTATTTTCAACATACAATGTTACCGTTATAAAATCCTGACAGCTAAATTGTTGTGTCTTCTAGGTGATTTAATCATTTTGGCATTTTATTTGATTTTTGTCTTTTAACATTTCATTTCTATTGAAGTATTCTAACATCTATTTTCTCTACGATGAAATGCCTTTCAATATGTATATTGAAGGATTACTTTTTTCTGGTTTTCAACTTGCAAAATGTGTTTTTGAGTTTGTATTATAATACTTGTTTCATTTCACTGATTTGGCTTTTTATTTAAGAACATAGCTTGTGTGTGTGTGTGTGTGTGTGTGTGTAGGGGTTGGGAAGTGCTCAGTCCATTTCAAACATATTTAAATCTATCTTTCTCTTTCTTGTTTCTCTTTCTGGTTTCTGGTCTCTCATTTAAATGATCATCATTATATATATATATGGAAAGACAGTAGGGAGGGGTATATAAGAGGGTTTGGAAAGAGAAAGGGGGATATTGTAATTAAATTATAATCTCAAAAACTGAAAGATTATAATGAAACAGGTTGAGAGAAGTATACATCAGCCAGCTTTGGTGAAGCTTATTAGTTCTCAGATTTTACAGACTTAGAAATAAATTCAATACAAATGACAAAAGAAAACTCAAATAATTTCAGTGCCTTATCATGTCTACCTTTCATGATTGCCCAGAAAGCAACATGTTTAATTATATTTTGTTGCCTCTGCTTCAGTTTGCTTCCCGTTTGAATCATCCAGTTCACCTCAGACAGATACTACATCGATTACATACATCTGCCTTCTAGTTCCTTGTTTCATCCTCTTTGTCACGTTCGCTCAAGTACTAGAAAACCTCCAGGGAATAGAAACATTCCATCCTCTTAAGGCATCATTTTGCTATTTTCTGAGATCAGAAACATTATTCACAGGCTGAGTCATTCAGAATCTTATTCCATATGTAGTTAGTCTTTTGATTTTTGTTTTTCAGCTTCTTAATATTTATCTTATTCAAATGGAGCTATTTGCTCTGAATATTGCTTCCCTTTGCTTCAGTGATTTAGCTTTTTAAAAAGTTCTGTTGTTACTAATTATATTGTTTCTCTTCAAAAGTTGACAGATTTATAACTAAGGCTGGCTCAGAAAAAATATTTTGAACACCTCATCAAATGTCTTTAAGAGTAAAATTGATGATTTCTTAACTGTACTAGTGTATAAAGCTCACTTGCTTGAAAGAAGTAGTAAGTATGATGTAGTCGACTGTGGCTATAAAGTAAAATCTTTCACATTAAAGCAGACGGGTGACATCTCTGCTTTATTATTGTTCTGTTAGTGTGCTGTGGATTACTGGACCTGTATCCTCCAGCTCTCTACCTGATCTCTTTCAAAAATTCTACAGTTCCTATTTCTTAAAGTACTGAGGTCTAGCTACTGTCCAGACACCCTCTGAACATCTGACACATATTCTTGTCATTTCATACAGCATTGTACTTAGTTCCAGCAATTGCCTCATGACCTTCCAACCAACAGTTCTTACTGCAATTGAAAGTTTGCAAGACTCTGAGGAGGAAGAAAGAAGCTGGTTTGTAACTGAGTAGAATTCCAATTACCAGTATGGAGGAAGCCACAAAACAGCAGGAGCTACCAGTAAACAGAATGCATTTCTTTCTTAGCTTTCTGATGGCAGTTAAATTAAAAATATCCCAATTTCCTTTCCACTTGGCAACTCTCTATTAAAGCCTTTCATCTCCTTGGCTCTCATTAACCCATGCAACACTATAGTCAGAATGAGCCATCACCCTCCCTTATAGATTCTACTATGGATATTCTGGGAGAATCTCTAAGTTTAACATTTACTAAAATGTAGTGCAGTATGATTTTGAGAATCTCTGATTTTATCTTCTGGCTAATTGTTAGAGTCCAGAAATGATTTTATGGTTTTGTCTTTGTTTTTATTTACTTTATAAACTAATATCCAGTTCCCAACCCAGGAAAATTATAACATTATCTATGACAAAGCATTTTTCTAATGTGTAGCCAAGTTAAGACTCATTACAAGAACCATTTCTAGCATTCTTTACCCATTGACCACCTCTGTGAAGCAGCAGTCTAAGAAGGTTTATCCGTTTAATAGGAATAGTAGAAGAGACTATTCTGCACTAAGAGTGATAAATGTGCTGGTATCTAAAGATATGTATGTACATCTTTATATGTTTTGGGACAACACAGTGTGAGGGGCAGTTATGTTCCTCCTTAAAAAGATTCATTTGCTAAGCTAATTACACTTTTACTCAACCTATAAAATGCACTATTAAAATATGCTACTTTTACAGTGATGGATAGGAAAAAGTGTTCTTAGAATTCTAATACTAAAGAGATGGTATATTTTAAAAAAAGAATAAAGTACAATTCCAATTATTTTTTAAATCATACTGAAGAGATAGGGCTAGGGTTGAGTTGAAGGCTTTAGAGCATTTCCACTTCTATGGAATGAGGTAGTGCAAACCAGAGTGGACCTAAATAAGATTCTGAATGTTTCTCTCTCTCTCTCTCTCTCTCTCTCTCTCTCTCTCTCTCTCTCTCTCTCTGTGTGTGTGTGTGTGTGTGAGAGAGAGAGAGAGAGAGAGAGAGAGAAAGAGTGAGAACAAGAGAGAGAGAGAGGGGGAAAGAGAGAGAGAGAGAGAGAGAGAGAGAGAGAGAGAGAGAGAGAGAGCACAATTAAATAAGAGAATGTCCAAGTTGGGAAAATGGCCCAGCAACTAAGAATACTTGTGTTGCAAGCATGAGGAGCTGAGTTAAAACAACCCATATGCACATAAAATGTCAGATATGTGCACATGCATTCCTCTAACTCCATAGAGCAGAACAGAGACAGGAGGGTCACAGGGCTTGTGGACCACCAGTGTAGTTCCAGTTTCATTGAAATCCCCTGCTTGAAAATGAGTATAGAGAGGGACAGAGCAGAACACTTAACCTCCTTCTTTGGCCTCTGAGAGCAAAAAGGTATATGCACTTTTATATATGTGTATAAATATACTCCAAACATACACCATACAAACTCTCTGTCTCTGTCTCTGTCTCTCTGTCTCTGTCTCTCTCTCTCTCTCTCTCTCTCTCTCTCTCTCTCTCTCACACACACACACACACACACATAGAGGGGGCTGTCAGGGAGGGAGTGAGGGATGAAGGAGAGAGAGAGAGAGAGAGAGAGAGAGAGAGAGAGAGAGAGAGAGAGAGAGAGAGAGAGAGAAGCTTCCACACAAAAGCATACCATTAGGATTACAGAATAAATAAGTGTACAAGGTATTGAATTTTGTGCAAATAATAAAAGCCCTAAAAATATAATCCTAGTTAAAGTTTCCAGCTTCTCTACATTTCCATTCTTTATATTTAAGTCTTTAATTGCAGTAATTGGCATGCAAAGCTTGTCAGTGATGCTGTGGGAAATGCAGACAGTCTTGTATTTGGAAATTATGATGTAAATATGATATATATTAGCAATGTGATGTATTGCCATATTTATTTAATAATTTATATTTTAATTCTATGTTTAAATATTTTCACATAAGAAATTTATATGGATGAAAAATATTGGCAAATGAATATGACAAGGAGATATATTTTATTTAATGAGGGCTAATTATTTCACTAAAATGTTAATATTGGTTTTGATGTTTATAACATACCCAAATTATTTGTTTCATAGTGTATAAGGTGAAAAGTATTATCCCATCCCTCATATCTCCGTAGAATTCAAAACTAATGCTTTTCAATCTCCAGGAAGGAAGGTCGCCTAAGAACAATATTTTTGTACCTTCTCTCTATGCCACACACCTAATCCTCTATGGAAGAATTTTCAGCTAACCCAATGTGATTGACAGACTATAAGGATGTTTTTCTAACCTGCTCATAATTCATGGGTTTGTAACCTCCTTTCTCTCAGATGCTGTGAGTCCTCTATAACAGCCTTGGCTAAGAAGAATATGTGGATTTGCATCATGCTATGCCCTGAATTTCAGAATCACAATTTGTCCTGATTACCATTACATCCATAATTATAAAATTCAAGCCATACACTAGCTTTCTGTAGTTGCTCCAGGCATAATAACAGAGGTAACAAGTATCATCACTAGTCAGTTGTTGGTAACAAATGTATCTTTCTTGATTTTTCATACACTCTGCCTTCTTGCCTAATTTCTCTTCACCCTTGTGTGTATGGATTCCCTAAGGCCAAGTTGAATAACTCAAACCTGTGACACACTTTTTCTCCACCAGGGTCAAACATGTAAAGGATCATAACCTAGGTATATTAGCACCTCAAAACTTCCCTCAGGCCATAGAGAACACTGGAAGAGTAGAACACTGTTTTAGTTAATTCTTTGACAATATTAATAGAATTTATTATTTTTTATTCATTGATACAATATATGTATTTATTGTATAGGACATGTTGGTTTGATAAATAGTCATTTACATGGCTATGCAGAACTAGGTAACATATTTGTTGAAATACATATTTAATTCTGTAGTAAAAATAATTAAAACCTATGTGGCTATTTATAAAACTACATTATATCTTAGTTGCTTTTCTAGTATTGGTGTTAAAATATTATGACCAAGGCAACTTACTGAAGGAAGACTTGATTTTGAGCTTACAGTTCCAGAAGGTTACAGTTCATAATAATGTGTACAGAACAGCAGCAAGTGGTAGATATGGCAACTCAAGCAGCAGCTAAGAGCGTGTTTCTTGAATAGCTAACAAAAAGCAAACAGCAAACTGGAACTGGTTTTTAAGTCCTTTTGAAACCTGAACATCAACCCTCAGTGACACACCTCCTAAACCTACAGAAACAGGATCACCAATTTAGGATCAGATATTCAAGTATAAGAATCTATGGAAACCTCTTGTTTCCTGGCATCTGGGACATTCTAGTGGGTACTCCCAGTTCCCTGTCCCCCACTGCTACACACTTCCACTGAATTTCCTGACCCTCTGTACTTCTCCCCTGTCTCTCCCAGACCTAATCTTGCTCTGCTTTCCCTATCCTTCCTCCTAACCTCCCAAGTTTCTCCCTCCCTCTATCTCCCATGATTATTTTGATTCTCCTTCTATGTAGGACTAAAGCGCCCACACTTTGATCTTCCTTCTTCTTCGCTTCATATGGTCTGTGAACTGTATCATGGGTATACTGAGATGTGAATGCTTGGAGCCAGTCATCAGACTGAGCATGCAGATCCCAATGGCAGAGTTAGGGGAAGGACTGAGGAGCTGAAGGGGAATGCAACCCCACAGGAACAACAATAATATCAACTAACCGGACCCACCAGAACTCCCAGGGACTAAATCACCAACCAAAGAGTACACATGGAGTGACTTATGGCTCCAGCAGCATATGTAGCAGATGATTTTCTTATCTGGCATCAATGGGAGGGAGGCTCTTAGTCCTGTGAAGGTTTGATGCCCCAGTATGGGGGAGGGGGGATGAGGCTGGAGGAGTAGGTGGGGGAGAATCCTCAAAGAGGCAGGGACAAGGGGGGATGAGATGGGGGATTTGTGGAGGGGAAAACTGAAAGGGGGACATTTGAAATGGAAATAAATAAAATAACCAATTAAAAAAATAATCCATGGAAACCATTCTCATTCAAAGTACCACACATTTTATCTTTTTCTCCCATATCTACCATACTTCCCAATATTCACCAACTTATTCCTCTTATCTGACTGACATTACAGGTCTTCTGACTGGTATATTTTCAAATCTCTACGATCACCAGCTCTGGACATTATAATAAATGTCTCTATTTTGACAAACTCAACCTTTTGAGGTACCATATATAAACACAATCATAATGTATTGTATTTCTATCTCTGGTATATTTCACTTTATTGATCTTCCTCCAATTTCTACATTATCAAAGATAACAGGGTTCTTTGTTTTGATGCTAAATATTATACCACTGAGTATTACTATTAAAAGATAACATTACATTTTTATGTGTGTGTGCTTGTGTGTGTGTGTGCATGTGCGTGTGCGTGTGCTTGTGTGTGTGTTGTGTAGGGGCTTGCCTTAGTATCCATGTAAAAGTCAGTAAACAACTTGTAGAAAAAACTTTTCTCCCTCTACCATATTGGTCCAATGAATCAAACTCAAGTAGTCAGGCTTGATGGTAAGCAGTATTATCCACCCATTTTTGTCCACCATATATCACAGTTTTTATTCATTTCAGCTATTGATGGACCACTCAATCATATATATTGGTTATTATGAATAATGATTCAATATATGTGGACATACAAATACATATAGTGTTGTCTTGATTAAAGTTCTTTCAGCTCCTTTGAATATATTCTTGGAAGTAAGGTTCCTGAATACTATCCAGAAGATTTAATGTCTTGAGGAATCTGCACATAGATTTTCATAACAATGCAATTTACTTTTCTGCCAACAGCAAGCAAGTGTCCCATTTTCTCTCTACTCTCACAGTGATCTGTAAGCTATAGCTACCCATTTGGATGGCAAGCATTCTGGTAAAGGAGGTGATGCCTTGTTTGGTTTGAATTTGTATTTCCCTTAGGATGGATGGTGGTGAACACCTTTTTGTGTGTTCGTTCAGCATCTCTGTGTTTGGAAATGGGGTTTGTTAGAGACTCGCTCATGTCCTTGGCTTCCAGGCTTAAGTAATGCCAGCCTGGTGCATATTCCTTCTGCCTCTGATGTGGTGGATAGTCAATTTATGTCACCAAGAAGTGAAGGAGGCCTGACACCTGTTTCCCATCTGATCTCAGACAAAGATTCCACCTTATGTGAAACAAAGCTGTTCTACTCATTGTCTCCTTTCCTTGTGATTCCTTCTCTTGCTTTCTTGGAATTGATGAGCTGTAAAGCAGGATCTCACCCCAGGCAGGAGGCTAGCAAAGGTGCTTTTACTTTTCTCTATACTCTTATTCACTCTGAATGATTCAAGGCTTGGGAAAAAAAAAAACTTTTTCATAGAAAATGTGATGTGAGCTCTACATGTCTAATTGTAAATTCCACAGCTATATTTGAAAAGAAGGTATCACATGATATTTCATGTGGTTCTTACTCTGAGGTCAGACCAGTCACACTCTGTGTGTTCCTGGGGCACACAGGACTCATAAGTACCTACTACAGAGTTAGTATTGAAAATATTGGTCTTAATTTTGGGGGTAAGATAGAAGAAGTTGCTAACATGTAGATTATTTTCTATCTAATGTATTTATAAGGTACACTGTATAGTGTGGCATGTGAGAACTGTATCCCTGAGCTTATAGAAGGGGAATGTATGTGCTACCTTAACTTCATCTATTGCTTTATGCCTGCTCTCAGGTCAACATGCCTGCTATGAAGTAAAAAAAAATCAGACTGGTATTTTGGTTTGAGAAAGTACATACTCTTATTTTTATGTCTGTAGAAGCATGGGCTCCTGCAAAGGTCAAACTGGGTTCCCTTTAATATTTCACAAATGCTACTCACAAGTTGAGATTGTGAATTTTTGGGGGCCCATAGTGTTTCAAAACAATGTGACAAGAAAGCCCAAAACATATTTCAAGTGAGGTAGAACTGTGTGACAGTCTTTTGTCTTTCATTTCTATTACCAAGTCCTTTATATGTGGTTTCCCTAGACCCTTCCCCGCCCCAGTGCTCTTTTTTTCTTTTCCCTCTTCCCCCCTTATCTACTTGTCCAGCACCCACCCTTCACCCTTCCACACCGAGTCCCATTCTTGCACCTTCATTTCACTTGTGGTATCAACCACTCTACCCCCTCACTTAAATCTGCTTTCCTCCTGTTTTCTCATGTGCCTGTTTTCTAGTTCCCTGAAGACCATACAAATCCCTTTCCTGGTAAATGTGTATATATAAAACAAAGATCTGCAAATAATAAAGAACATTCATTAAGTAGCAAATTACACATTCATTTATATTCTAACTCTCTAACAAGATGATAATTTTTTTCAATTGTATTGTGATGCTATAGTGTGTGACCCTACACAGGAATAGAGAAATTTATTTGGCTATGAAAAGAAAAATAAGAAATATTCAAATTGATGATGGTTTTAACATGTAATAATCATTATTATAATATTTGATTAAGTTTTATATAGAAAGATTATTTTCAGCTTCAACTTCCCTACCCAGAGTCAAACATTAAGAAAGAAAATGTAGTGTATATCTGGTTTTTCCTCTACAAACTCATCTTATCTTTAAAGTAAAGGTGTCATACTATGTGTTTCATTATTGTTTTTAAATGAAATCATTTTAGCATTATTGAACCAAGCATCTAACCCTTGTATCTTAAATTTTTTTTACCAAGGTTGCCATGGGTATACAGAAGTCTTATCTGACTTTTCCTGCCAGCAGTGATTTATAGAACACTGTGGAGAATGAATGAAGAAGATAGTATGACCTGATCTCTAAGACCTAAAACAAAGGAGCTAAAGTTAAATCCCTACTCCAATACTTTCCCCGATTTTGACAGAGCATGAGTTTGTTCTCCAGGACTGAAAAGTATAAGAAAGATGGAGGGAAGAGGGAAGGGAGAGAGGCAGAAAGGCAGGGTAGAAAAGAGGTAGGGAGGGAGGGATGGTGGAGAAGTAGGAAGGGAAGAAGGGGATATGTGGAGGTAAAAGGAAAGAAGGAAATAGGAAAGAGAAAAGGAGGGAGGCAGGGAGGCAATGAAGGAGGGAGGGTGAATAAAGAGATAAAATAAGGAAAGAAAGAAGGTGGAAAGAAAGGAAGGAAGAAAATTGGAACTGAATCTGAGCAGTAACAGTTGTTAATTCTAACATATTAGATAATTTATAAAAATAAATTGTTTCTTAATTATATTGTTTATAAAGCTGTAGTAGTATCATCAATTAAACAATTGAACTAAGTCAGAGTTTTAGTATTTCATAAATAAAAATAATGTTTCAGATTTTTTTTTTTTTAGAATAGGGTTTCATATATCCCATACTGGACTGCAACTCAATAAAGAACCATGAATGACTTGGGACTTAGCTTCTTATCTTCTGGCCTGTATTGTAGGTATAAACCATTCACATTTTATGCCACAGTGCAGTACTGGGCATCCCACTCAATGCTTCATACACTGTTCCTAAACAGTAACTTAGTTGTATTCCCTACCCTTTGAAGTTCTTGACATACAGCAAGTAGGCAATGAAAATTTAATGATAGTTTTTTTATTATCATTAATTTTATTGTATATTAATTTCTGAATATACGTATGTAGTAGTAAATTATAATAAAATAAATCCCCACAGCTGTACATTCTTTGCTACCTGCCACAGTGTTCTGGGTTTCCAAATGAAAGACACACACACACCCTTTATATTTTGATATGCCTTAATCAGCTCAATGGCTGGCCACTTAACTAACCTCCATGTGGTTAATCCACCCCCACTGATAATCTGGAGTTACCACTTATTAAATTCTATATTCATTCTATCTTGGCTTCTCTGGACCCAGAGGGCTGCCCAGCTGGGCCACACTCTCCTGGCTCACTCACATGCTGGTTATGCTTCCCTGTGCTCCACATTCCTTAAGCATAGCATCTCTCCTGTCCTCTTTTCTCCCTGTCCATAACTTGGAAATTCTAAAAGTTCTACCTCTGTCTACCCTGCCCAGACATTGACTGTCAGCATCTTTATTTACCAGTCAGAACCAACTGTGGGCAGGGTCCTTCAGTGTCTTTTTTTTTTTTTTTTAGAATTTTTTATTGGATATTTTATTTACATTTCAGATGTTATCCCCTTTCCCCATCCGCCCCCCAACTCCAGAAACTCCCTATCCCATCTTCCTATTTCCTGATTCTATGAGGGTGTGCCACCACCCAACTAGCTACCCACTCCCACTTCCCTGCCTTTACATTTCCCCACACTGGGGCATCCAGCCTTCACAGGACCAAGGGCCTCCTCACCCACCAATGCCAGACAAGGCCAGCCTCCACTGCTTTTAAGGCTGGAGCCTTGGGTCTCTCCATGTGTGTTTCTGGTTGATTGGTATTTGTCTCTCTCCCCATGGGGCCACAAACCCCTTCAGCTCCTTCAGTCCTCTCTATAACTCCTCTACTGGGGACCCTGTGATAAGGTCAATGAATGGTTGCAAGCATCCATCTCTGTATATGTCAGGTTTTGGCAGATTCTCTCAGAAGACAGCTATATCAGGCTTTTGTCAACATGCACTTCCTGCCATCCACAACAGTGTCTGTATTTGGTGATTGCACATGGGATGAATCCCTAGGGCATCTCCAGACAAGCCCTCTTTCTTTCTCTGCTCCACACTTTGTCTCCATATTTCCTCCCGTGATTATTTTGTTATTCCTTCTAAGAATGACTGAGGCACCCCCACTTTGGTCTTTTTCTTCTTGAGATTCGTGTGGTCTGAGGGTTGTATCTTGGGTATTTCAAGTTTTTGGGCTAATTTCCACTTATCAGTGAGAGGATACTACATGTGTTATTCTGTGTTTGGGTTACCTCACTCAGGATGATATTTTCTAGCTCCATCTATTTGCTTAAGAATTTCATGAATTCATTGTTTTTAAATGTACCACATTTTCTGTATCCATTCCTCTGTTGAAGGATATCTGGGTTCTTTCCAGCTTCTGGTTATTATAAATAAGGAAGCTATGAACATAGCGGAGCATATGTCCTTGTTATATGTTGGAACATCTTTGGGGTATATTCCCAGGAGTGGTATAGCTGGGTCCTCAGTTAATACTATGTCAAATTTTCTGAGAAACCATCAGATTGATTTCCAGAATGGTTATACCAGCTTACAATTCCACCAAAAATGGAGGAGTGTTCCTCTTTCTCCAAATCCTGGCTAGCATTTGCTATCACCTGAGATTTTTGATCTTAGCCATTCTGCCTGGTATGAGGGAGAATCTCAGGATTGTTTTGATTTGCATTTCCCTGATAACTAAGGATGTTGAACATTTCTTTAGGTGCTTTTTATCCATTTGAGTTTGCTCAGTTGAGAATTCTTTGTTTAGCTCTGTATCCCATTTTTAAAATAGGGTTATTTAATTGTCTTGAGTCAAATTTCTTGAGTTCTTTGTATATATTGAGTATTAGCCCTCTACCAGATTTAGGATTGGTAAAGATCTTTTCCCAATCTGTTGGTTGCTGTTTTGTACTATTGACAGTGTCCTTTGCCTTACAGAAGCTTTGTAATTTTATGAGGTCCCATTTGTCAATTATTGATCTTAGAGCATAAGCCATTGGTGTTCTGTTCAGGAAGTTTTCCCCTGTGTCCATTTATTTGAGGCCCTTCCCCACTTTCTTTTTTTATTAGTTTCAGTGAATATGGTTTTATGTGAAGGTCTTTTATCCAATGGGAACTGAGTTTTGTACAAGGAGATAAGAATGAATTGATTTACATTCTTCTACATGCTGACCTCCAGTTGAACCAGCACCATTTGTTGAAAATGCAGTCTTTTTTCCACTGAATGTTTTTAGCTTCTTTGTCAAAGATCAAGTGGCCATAGGTGTGTGGGTTCATTTCTGGGTCTTCAATTCTATTCCATTGATCTTCTTGCCTGTCTTTGGACCAATACCATGAAGTTTTTATCACTATTGCTCTGTAGTACAGCTTGAGGTCAGGGATGGCGATTCCTCCAGAAGTTCTTTTATTGTTTAGTATAGTTTTTGATACCCTGGGTTTTTTGTTATTCCAACTGAATTTGAAAATTGCTCTATCTCTATGAAGAATTGCATTGGAATTTTGATGGGGATTGTATCGAATCTTTAGATTGCTTTTGGCAAGATGGTCATTTTTACTGTATTAATCCTGCCAATTCATGAATATGGGAGATCTTCCCATCTTCTGAGATCTTCTTCGACTTCTTTGTTCAGGGAGTTGAGGTTCTTACCGTACAGATCTCTCACTTGCTTGGTTTGAGTCACACCAAGTTATTTTATATTATTTGTGACTATTGTGAAGGGTGTCATTTCCCTAACTTCTTTCTAAGCCTGTTTATCTTTTGAGTAAAGGAAGGCTACTGATTTGCTTTAGTTAATTTTATTTCTAGCTACTTTGCTGAAATTGTTTATCAAGTTTAGGAGTTCTCTGGTTGAAGTTTTGGGGGTGCTTACGTATACTATCATATCATCTGCAAATAGTGATACTTTTACTTCTTCCTTTCCAATTTGTATTCCTTTGATCTCCTTTTATTGTCTAATTGCTCTGGCCAGGGCTTAGAGTACAAAATTGAATAGGTAGGAAGAGAGTGGGCAGCCTTATCTAGTCCCTGATCTTAGTGGGATTGCTTCAAGTTTCTCTCCATTTAGTTTGATGTTGGCTACTAGTTTGCTGTATATTGCTTTTACTATGTTTAGGGATGGTCCTTGAATTCCTGATTTTCCTAAGACTTTTACCATGAAGGAGTGTTGAATTTTGTCAAATGCTTTCTCAGCATCTGGTGAGATGATCATGTGTTTTTTTTTTTTTTCAATTTGAGTTTGTTTATATAGTGGATTGCGTTGATGGATTTTTTATATTGAACCATCTCTGCATCCCTGGGATAAAGCCCACTTGATCATGATGGATGATTGTTTTGATGTGTTCTTGGATTCAGTTTGTGAGAATTTTATTGAGTATTTTTGCATGAATATTCATAAGGGAGATTTGTCTGAAGTTCTCTTTCTTTGTTGGATCTTTGTATGGTTTAGGTATGAGCATAATTTGGTTTCATAGAACGAATTGGGTAGTGTTACTTCTGTTTCTATTTTGTGTAATAGTTTGAAGACAATTTGAAGGTCTGAGGTTATTCTGCACTAAAACCATCTGGTCTTGGCTTTTTTGATGGGAAGACTTTTAATGACTGCTGCTATTTCTTTAGGGGCTATGGAACTGTTTAGATGGTTTAACTGATCCTGATTTAACTTTGGTACCTGGTATCTGTCTAGAAAATTTTCCATTTCATCCAGATTTTCCAGTTTTGTTGAGGATAGGCTTTTGTAGTAGGATCTGATGATTTTTTGAATTTCCTCGGGTTTCTGTTGTTATGTCTCCTGCTTCAGTTCTGATTTTATTAATTTGGATACTGTCTCTGTGCCCAGAGTGTATGTCTCTATTTAGTCTGGCTAAGCATTTATCTATCTTGTTGATTTTCTCAAAGAACTAGCTCCTGGTTTTGTTTATTCTTTGTATAGTTCTTTTTGTTTCTACTTGGTTGATTTCAGCACTAAATTTATTTCCTGCAGTCTATTCTTGGGTATATTTGGTTCTTTTTGTTCTAAAGCTTTCAAGTGTGCTGTCAAGCTGCTAGTGTATGCTTTCTCCAGTTTCTTTTTGTAGGCACTTAGAGCTATGAGTTTTCCTCTTAGCACTGCTTTCATTGTGCCTCACAAGTTTTGGTGTGATGTGCCCTCATTTTCATTAGATTCTAATTTCTTTCTTTATTTCTTCATTAACCAAGTTATCATTGAGTATTGTTCAGTTTTGACATGTATATGGGATTTCCATTGTTTTTGATGTTATTGAAGACCAGTCTTAGCCCATGGTGATCTGATAGGATGTATGGGATTATTTCAATCTTCTTGTATCTGTTGAAGCCTTTTTTTTGTGACCAATTATAGGATCAGTTTTGGAGACGGTACCCTGAAGTGCTGAGAAGGTATATTCTTTTGTTTTAGGATGAAATGTTCAATAGATATGTTAAATCCATTTGTTCATAACTTCTGTTAATTTTACTGTGTCTGCTTAGTTTCTGTTTCCATGATCTGTCCAGTGCTGAGAGTGGAAGACTGAAGTCTCCCACTATTATTGTGTGAGCTGTAATGTGTGCTTTGAGTTTTAGTAAAGTTTCTTTTATGAATGTGGGTACCCTTGCAGTTAAAGCATAGATGTTCAGAATTGAAAGTTCATCTTGGTAGATTTTTCCTTTGATGAGTATGAAGTTTCCTTCCTATCTTTTTTGATAACTTTTGGTTGAAAGCCAATTTTATTTGATATTAAAATGGATACTCTAGCTTATTTCTTTGGAGCATTTGCATGGAAAAATTTTTTTTCCAGCCTTTTACTCTGAGGTAGTGTCTGTCTTTGTCATTGAGGTACATTTCCTGTATGGAGCAAAATTCTGGGTCCTGTTTACATATCCAGTCCATTAGTCTATGTCTTTTTATTGGAGAATTGAGTCCATTGATGTTAAGAGATACTAAGGAAGAGTGATTGTTGCTTCCTATTATTTTTGTTATTAGAGGTGGAATTATCTTTTTGTAGCTATCTTCTTTTGGGTTTGTTGGAAGAAGGTTACTTTCTTGCTTTTCCTAGTGTGGATTTTCCCTTCTTGTGTTGGAGTTTTCCATCTGCTATCCTTTGTAGGACTGGATTTGTGGAAAGCTATTGTGTAAATTCGGTTTTGTCATGCAATATCTTGGTTTCTCCATCTATGGTAATTGAGAGTTTGTTGGGTATAATAGACTGGGCTGGCATTTTTGTTCTCTAAGGGTCTTATGACATCTGTCCAGGATCTTCTGGCTTTTATAGTCTCTGATGAGAAGTCTGGTGTAATTCTGATAGGTCTGCCTTTATAAGTTACTTGACTTTTTCCCTTACTGCTTTTAACATTCTTTCTTTCTTTTTTTAAATTGGATGTTTTATTTACATTTCAGATGTTCTCCCCTTACCCCATTTTCCCCCTCCCTCCCAGGAACCCCCATCCCATTCCCCTCCTCCTGCTTCAGTGAGGGTGTGCCCCAACCTAGCCCCCCATACCTCACCTCCCCACCCTCGAATTCCCCCACACACAATGTCCAGCCTTCATGAGACCAAGGATCTCCTCTCCCACCTATTCCTGACAGGAACATCCTCCCTTGCATATATAGCTGGAGCCATGTGTCCCTCCCTAAGCACTCCCAGGCTGGTCATTTAGACCCTGGGAGCTCTGGTTGGTTGGTATTGTTGCTCTCCTCATGGGGTCGCCAACCCTTTCAACTCCTTCAGTCTTCACTCTAACTCCTCCATTGGGAACCCCATGATCAGTTTAATGGTTAGCTGTGAGCATCCACCTCTGAATAGGTCAGACTCTTGCAGACCTCTAAGAGGACAGCTATGTTAGGCTCCTGTCAGCATGCACCTCCTGACACCCACATCAGCATCTACCTTTGGTGACTGCACATGGAATGGATACCCAGGTGGAATGGTCTGCAGACGGCCCCTCCTTCAGTTTCTGTCCTGCACTTTGTATCCATATTTGCTTCCCTGAGTATTTTGTTACCTCTTCTAAGAAGGACTGAAGCCCCCTCCCCCCCCACTTGGTCTTCATTCTTCATGAGCTTTATGTGGTCTGTGAGTTGACTCTTGGGTATTTCAAGCTTCTGGGCTAAAATCCAATAATCAGTGAGTGAATACCATGTGTGTTCTTTTGTGATTGGATTACTTCACTCAGGATGGTATTTTCTAGTTCCATCCATTTATATAAGAATTTATTGAATTCATTGTTTTTAATAGCTGAGTAATATTATATTGTGTAAATGTACCACATATTTTGTATTCATTCCTCTGTTGAAGGGCATCTGTGTTCTTTCCAGTTTCTGGCTATTATAAATAAAGCTGCTATGAACATAGTGGAGCATATGTCCTTGTTATATGTTAGAGCATCTTCTGGGTATATGCCCAGGAGTGGTATAGCTGGGTCCTCAGGTAATGTTATGTCCAATTTTCTGAGGAACCACCAGACTGTTTTCCAGAGTGGTTGCACATCTTGCAATCCCACCAACAATGGAGGAGTGTTCCTTTTACTCCACATCCTCGCCAGCATCTACTATCACCTGAGTTTTTGATCTTAGCCATTCTGACTGGTGTGAGGTGGAATCTCAGGATTGTTTTGATTTGCATTTCCCTGATAACTAAGGATGTTGAACATTTCTTTAAGTGCTTCTCAGTCACTCACATTTCCTCAGTTGAGAATTAACATTCTTTCTTTGTTTTGTGCATTTGGTGTTTTGATGGTTATGTGACAGGAGGAATTTCTTTTTCTGGTCCAGTCTATTTGGAGTTCTGTAGGCTTCTTATATATTCATGGGCATCTCTTACTTTAAGTTAGGGAAGTTTCTTTTATAATTTTGTTGAAGATATTTACTGGCCCTTTACATTGGGAATCTTTGCTCTCTTCTATACTATTATCCTTAGGTTTAGTCTTTTCCTTGTGTCCTGGATTTCCTAGGTGTTTTGGGTTAGGAGTTTTTTGTATTTTGCATTTTCTTTGATAGTTGTGTCAATGTTTTCTATGTTATCTTTTGCACCTGAGATTCTCTCTTCTATCTCTTTTATTCTGTTGGTGATGCTTGCATTTATGATTCCTGGTTTCGTTCCTAGGTTTTCTATCTCCAGGGTAGTCTCGTTTGTGATTTCTTTATTGTTTCTACTTTCATTTTTAGGTCCTGGATGGTTTTGTTCAATTTCTTCACCTGTTTTGTTGTCTTGTAATTCTTTAAGGAATTTTTGTGTTTCCTCTTTAAGGTCTTCTAGCTGTTTACCTGTGTTCTCCTGTATTGATTTAAGGGAGTTTTTAAGTTCCAAATGAACATAAGAATATAAGCAGCATTACGTTGAACCCACTATACACACAGACACACACAGACATACATATATATATACATATATATATATATATATATATATATATATATCCTGGAACATAAATACTCACTGAAAAATATACATATATATGTATGCAAATATATATACAAATATATATACACAAGTACATATATATGTATATATATATATATATATATATATATATAGAGAGAGAGAGAGAGAGAGAGAGAGAGATATCTAAACTATATTTCACAAGCATAAACTTCCTTCAATTCTCTAACAAAATTTTAATGTGAAATTATAAAGATTTTACTCAAATAGGACATATGTAAGTTCACTCCATGGTTACAAAAGTTCCTTTATAATATCACCCATTGTTATTTTGTTCATATTATCATTATTTATCTACATAGGGTTCCATGCAGTTATAAAGCTGTGACAAGGCTATAAAATTAATTTCTTGATTATGAGCCAAATAAATAAAGATCTGCCATGAATTTATTCATTCTGTACAAATATTTATTTAGTCTCTGTGACAAACCTTGTATCTGCTTATCACAGTGTTTGAAGATCCTAGATACTCATATGGCACCAGTTGTCTTCTGAACATGTTAGCCACTGAAGTGTTGAACCAGTGAACAATCACATTGTTGTTCATATTTTATCTCCTCTTGTAACAGTTTTATATGCCCTTATGATAACACAGTCTTTATAATTTAAGATAAATATATACATATATTTTATACATAAAATATATCTTCAATTGAAAATAATTTATATGTATTTCATGGGAAAGTAATATAACCATCTCAAATCAGGATATTTAAAAAAATCAATAAAGTAGAAAAATAGAATTTCTAGAATCTGTTACTTGGAAGAGTTATGGAAGGAAGAATTATCTTAAGCTTGGACGTTTATCTAAAGCTGTGTCCCAAGTAATAGATGTAATGGTTTACAAAAGTGTATAATTCTCCAAACACAGGCTTGAAGAATGGAAGGAAAATCTGAGACCTGAAGGCTGAATTTATCACAGTATAAATACTAGGAATTGTGTACAACAGTGGCTGCATGGTTGACACTGAGGAAAAACAATCAAACCTGAGCAGTGATCCTGAATAGCTCACTGGGGGCTCTGCATGGTATGTGGATAGGGTGAAGTTTCATTGTTGAAAACTGAGATTACTTTGGAATTTTAAGTGAAACAGTATGGTAAAATATTTTATATATGCAATGAATTGTAGTATGCTACTCATTTCATATGCATTATGTTATTAATTTAATCTTCATTTCCTAATTACAGAACCCACATTCTTTCTTTTCTGGTCCTGTGATAAAACATTGACAAAAGCATAATTTATTTTTCTCCAATAATTTATTTTTTTTATTCATTTTTTATCCCAATTGATACTGCTGCCTCCTCCAATTCCCCCTTCACAGACTCCCTACCCCATCCCTCCTCCCCTTCTTTTCTGCGACAGTGGGGTCCCACCTGGCTGTATCCCTACCCCATCACACCAAGTGTTGCACAATCCTCTCCTACTGAGGTCAGACAAAGCACCCCAGCTGGGAACAGATTCCATGGATAGACAAAAGCCTCAGGTACAACTCCTCTAAGAGACTCCACCTAGCAGCTGAATGAAACAGATGCAGATACCCACAGCCAAACATTGGATGGAGCTCAAGGTCTTGTGGGAGAGTTGGGGAAGGAACAAGGGGCTCCAGGAGGAGATAGGAAATCCACAAGAAGACTAACAGAGTCAACTAACCTGGAAACTTTGGTGCTCTCAGAGACTGAACTACCAACCAAAGAGCATGCATGGGCTGGACCTAGGCTCACTCTGCACTTTTGCAGCAGATGTGCAGGTCCGTCTTCATGTGAGTCCTCAAACAACTGTAGCAGCAGCTATCCCTAAAGCTATTGCTTGTCGGTGGATCTCGTTCTCCTAACTGGACTGATGGTCTTGCCTGGCCTCTGTGGGAGAGGATGGGCCTAGCACTGCAGAGATTTGATGTGTATATGTCGGGGGGGGGGGTGTGCTGGGAGGGGTGGGATATAAGGGGAACTCCACCCTCTCAGAGAAGAAGGGGAGGGAGGATTATGGGGGACGGAATGTGTGAGGGAGGACCACGGGAAGGGGGACCAGCGATCAGCATATAAAGTGAATAAAAAATAAATGGAAAAACATTTTGTATCATGTATTTCTCTTTCTTCCCTCTGCATCTCCCCTCCCTCCTTTCTACAGTTAAAACTTTCTCACCATTTTTCTCCTTATAGCTTCACAGCACCAGTGTTCTGCCTAGAACTCCAACTTCCCTCCTCTCATGACCCCGTTCTACTTACTTTTCTTCTATAATTACTTCAATAATGCACTTGAATGTGTGTGTGTGTGTGTGTGTGTGTGTGTGTGTGTGTGTGTGTGTGTGTTGTTCACTATGCACACATACAAGACCAATGGAAGCTTCACATACGTTTCCATTTCACCTGTATTAAAAACCCCTTAAGAAAGAGTCTCCTATTGAACTCAGGACTCACAATTTTTTTTCTTTTTATTAGATTATTTTATGTATTTGCATTCCAAATGTTGCCCCCCTCCAAGTCCCCCCTCCCAGATTTCCTCACCCCATTCCCTCCTTTTTGCCTCTGAGAAGTTTAAACCAGCTACCAAGAACTTCAACAATCCTTTTATCTTAGCTTCCCAAAAACCTGGAGTTACAGGAGGTCCTGATTTTAGTTGGAATTATTTTAAAAAGAAAAAAAAATAATAGTGTGAGCATTTTCTTGGGATCACTTAAACAAAATGCATGTTAAAAATAACAGATCCTTTTCTAATATCCACATTTTAACTGTTGTTCATGACAGAATAGTAAGGACAATGTTTCACTTTAAAAATGCATATATTTTATGAATTGGTTCCACTTTTGTTTTGAGGCAGCCTCTTGAAATGTAGTTCAAGCTGGCCTTGAACTGATGATAGCATACCTTTGCCTCTCAAGAACCAGATTACAGGTCAGTGCCATTACACCTAACATCCCAACAAAACTATGCCTTTGCCTCATTTATTACAAGTCATTTCACTACTAGAATGGAAAGGACATGCTTTTCATTCTAGTAGTAACTGTCTATGTAATAGAATGCAGCTGTAAATGAAAGAACAGCAGCAAGCATACTTTTTAAATATGCATTATTGTGACTTTTAATTGAGATATTTTAAATAAAATAGAAAAAATTAAAGCATTTTCTAATTTTATGAATAGTTCTAAATTCTAAACAAAATCAATCACCAAGACCCTTCAGAAAAAATCATTCTTCACATAACATGACCTCTATTTCCTTAGTGGAAGATTAGTAACATGTATCTTAGCAACCACACCTGGACTGAGGGCTCTTGGGAGAGTCTTGGCAGAATTCAAGGTAAGATGTGTTTAGCTTAGATTGAATGCCAATAAACTGTATGCAGCTTTGCCTCTCAAAAATATGAATGTTTGTCCAAATGGAGAGAACAGGATGAAGAAAGAGAAGACAGTAAAAAGAAGACAGGTGTTGAATGGGTAGCTCACTCCTCAATTATGGTTATGAATAATGAACTAATTAAGCAAGCGTAATCTTTAGTAACAAAGTTTTGTTCTGTTGTCAGAACATAGTTGGAAGATTTTTGTTTTCTGAACAGAACTATGGTAAACAGTTAGTGTATAGTGAATAATTGTAGAAAATGAAGGTCATCATTTTAAAATTTTGAAATGTCATTGTTAATGTCTGCAGAAAATTTGGAGTATTTCCAGACTGTCTTTAATGGACAATGACATGGAAATTGTACAGAGATATGATAGCTTCTACTGAAGCTAGATATTGGCTTTAATATCTACACTAACAAAATTTAAAAAATGAATCGACTGCAAGAAGATGAGAATCACTGGTATGTTTCCCCATTGTTTTTGTATGCATAGAAACATACATATGTATGTATGTGTGTGTGTATATATATATATATATGTGTGTGTGTGTGTGTGTGTGTGTGTGTGTGTGTATGTGTGTGTGTGTTTGTGTGTGTGTATTTTAATGAAACAACAAATAATATATTGATTTTTTATGGATAAGTAAATAATAAAATTCAGGTTAGAAATATTAGAAATTTTTTATCAAAATAAAGTTGAGAGTAGGGCATGGTGGCCCATCTTAGCACTCAAATCTTAGTACTCAAAAGGTTTAGGCAGTAGGAATGCTGTGAGGCCAATGCCGAACACACACACACACACACACACACACACAAACATATTATAACACACTAAATTAAAATAGAAAAGACTGTGACTTAAATGAAGAGTATGGAGCCTCCTTATAAAATTCTTGTTAGATTCTGTTCTTGTTTGATTGCTTACTTGTTTTTATTTTTGTTTTTTAATATATTCTTCACGTGCCCTAGAAATTGGTTTCTGCTTGCTAGGCCTACATTGTCAGGCAGCAAGCACATTTACTCACTGAGCCGTCATGCCTATCCCTTCAGGCACTTTATTATTATTATTATTATTATTATTATTATTATTATTATTTATTTATTTGTTTCATAGAAAATAGATCCTTTTCTAACAGAATATATCCTGGCTATAATTTCTCCTCCATTCCCTCCTCCAGTTCCTTCCCACCTCCCTTCCTCTCTGGATCCACTCACTATCTGTCTCTCATTAGGAAAAACCAGGCTGCCAAGAGACAACCAAGCATGACAAAGTAAATTATAAGATGAACCAAAAACTATCCTATTAAAGTTGGACAGAGCAACTCAGCAGGAGGAAGATTAACAAGGGCATGGGCAAGAATCAGAGACCTGCTTGTTCTCACATTCAAGAGTCCCATAAAATACTAAGTTAACAGTCATAACATATGCAGAGAATCTGGTGCAGACCCATGTAAGCCCTATGCTTGATGCTTCAGTCTCTGTGAGCTCATGTATGCTCTGCTTTGTTGATTTAAAGAGTGTTGTTCTCCTGGTGTCCTCCATTCTCTCTGGCTCTCACAATCTTTTTTTTTTAATTTTTTTATTGGATATTTTATTTACATTTCAGATGTTCTCCCCTTATCCCATTCCCCGCCCTCCAGGAACCCCCCTATCTCATCTCCCCTCCTCCTGCTTCTATGAGGGTGTGCCCCCACCTACCGCCCCCCCACTTCACCTCCCCACCCTTGGCTCTCACGATCTTACTGTCTCTTCTTCCTCGGGTTTTCCTGAGTTCTGTGATATTATCTGATGAAGACTTTCCATTTAGATGCTCTCTCCACATAATGCCTGGCTGTGGCTCTCTCTGTTCCCATCCACTGCTGAAGGAAGACTCTGATGATATGTGGATAAAGTAGTGATCTATAAGCATGGCAGAATTTCATTGAGAGTCATTTTCCTTTTCCTTTTCCTTTTCCTTTAACCAGTTGTGTTTGATTCGTTCTGGGTCTCAAGGCTACCTAGTCAGTAGTTCTTGGTTACTGAAGCAGTGTCAGTACAAGTTATTTCTCATGGAGTGGACCTTAAGTTAAATCAGACATTGGTTGGCTACTTCCACAAGTTCTATGCCACCATTGCTCTTAGCATATTTTGCAGGAAGGACAAATTGTAGGCCAAAAGCTTTGTGGCTTGGTTGCTTTCTTCATTTCACTTTCATTAGCCAACAGAGTACCTTCTCTCACCAAAGAGACTAGAACATAGGTGTGAAGGTTCAATGCAAGCACCAGCTTGACTTCTTTATGTTCAATGACACAATGTTGTGTGGGTGTTGTCCTTGGCAATGGGGCCCTGTTGTCACTCCACAGAGGAGAGCTCTTCGTATTAACAACAGCCTGGGATATATGGGGATAGCAAATATTCCTTTGGCCCACAACTCAATTGAATGTAACCTAGTCCCTCCACTGGAAGCCTTGACTAGCTATAAGAGATGACCTGTTGTTGATGGCAACATCCCCCATTTCTAGATGTCCTCATTAGGATCACCTTCATAGATTCCCTGAGAGTATAAGTTTCCATACTTTTCCCCGAAAGACCACCAATTCCAGCTGTCTCTTCCTGCACAGTCTTACTCCACTGGACTCCCCAACTGATTGCTTACCTCCTCCTGCTCTCATCCCTACCTGCTCCTAGTCAACCCTTAAAATCTGTTTTCCCTTCCAATAGAGATTCATGCATTTCCCCCAGACTTCAGACCTGTCTTCTTTACCTCATCTTTCTACATCTACAGATGTTAGCTTAGTTATCATTTACTTAACAATGCATATCTACTTATAAATGAATGCATATCATATTTGTCTTTCTAGGTCTGGGTTACCCCACTCAACATGATTATTCCTGTCTCCATCTCTTTGCCTGAAAATTTCATTTTTAATAATAGCTGAGTAACACTACATTGTATAAGGGTACTACATTTTCTTTATCCATGATTCTTTGGGAGGGCACCTAGATTTTTTCCAGCTTCTGGCTATTATAAACAAGTCTGCAATGAACACAATTGAGCAAGTGTCCTTGTAGGATGGAGTATTATTTGTGCATATACCCAAGAGTGGGATAGTTGAATCTTGAGGTAGATTCATTTGAATATTCTTAGAAACTGATTTTCACAGTGATTATATATATGCTTACTCCCACCAACAATGAAGGAGTGTTCCCCTGACTCCATATCTTCACCAGCATAACTTATCAGATATGCTATTGACCTTAGCCATTATGATATTTGTAAGATGGACTATTAGCATAATTTTGATTACATTTCCCTGATGGCTAAGGATGTTGAACATTTCTTTAAATGTTTCTCAGTCATTTAAGTTTCCTCTATTGAGCATTTGTTACATATATTTATATATATATTTAGATTATTTGTTTTTTTTTTTGCTCTAGTTCCTTGAATTCTTTATATATTTTGGATATCCAATATATTTGGATATTAGTCCTCTACTAGATGTGAAATTGGTTAAAAAAAAAAATGTTTCACACTCTGTAGGCTGCTGTTTTTGTCTGATTAATGTTGTCCTTTGCCTTAAAGAAACTTTTCAGTTCCATGAAGTCCCATTTAATAGTTGATTTTAGTGGTGCCTGCACTATCTGTGTTCTGTTAAGGGATTTGTCTCCTGTGGCAATGTGTTCTAGGCTATTCTTCAATTTCTTTTCAATCAGGTCAGTATATGTGGTTTATGTTGAGGTTTTTGATCCACTTGGACTTGAGTTTTGTACAAGGCAATCTATATAGACATATTTTCACTCTTCTACATGTAGACATCTAATTTAACTAGCACAAGATGTTTTCTTTTTCCAGTGTATATTTCTGGATTCTTTATTAAACACTGGATGTCTTATGTGTTTGGGTTGGATTTATGTCTGGATAATCAGTTTGATTCCATTGACCAATGAGTCTGTTTTTATGCTAATACCATGCAGTTTTTATTTCTCTGTAATAAAATTCTGTAATACAACTTGAAATTCAAGATAGTGATACCTCTAGTAGTTCTTTTGTAGTTCAGAATTGTTTTAGCTATCCTGGTTTTTTGTTTTGTTTTGATTTTTCCATATGAAATTGAGACTGGTCCTTTCAAGATCTATAAACAATTGTGTAGGAATTTTGATGAGAATTGCATTGACTCTATCAACTGCTTTTGGTAGGATGGTCATTTTTACTATTTAATCGTGCTGATAACATGAGCATGGAAGATCTTTCCATCTTCTGATATGCTCTCTAATTTCTTTCTTCAAAGACTTGTTCTGCCGTCCAAGTCTTTCTTTTGCGTGGTTCAAGTTACCTCAAGATATTTTATAATTTTTTTAGGCTATTGTGTGTGAAAGGTGTTGTTTCCCTAATTTATTTCTCAACATGTTTGCCCTCAGTATATATGAGGGCTATTGATTTTTGGTTTTGCGTTTTATTTTGTTTGCTTGATTTTGTATTTTTTGGTTGTTGTTGTTGCTGTTGTTTAGTTAAATTTGTGCCTGTCTACTTTGCTGAATGTGTTTATCAGCTGTGTGTGATCCCGGATGAAATTTTTACAGTAACTGGTGTATACAATCATATCATCTGCAAATAACAGAACATTGACTTCTTCCTTTTGAATTTTTATGCCCTTGATCTATTTTTGTTGTGTAATATCTCAACACCAAGTACTCTGTTAAATACATATGAAGAGAGTACAGAACTTTGTGTTTTCCTGAATTTTTCAAATTGTTTTGAATTTCTCTCCATTTAATTTGACATTGCCTATAGATTTGCTGTAAATTGCTTTTATTAGGTTGAGGTATATCCTTTGTATCCCTAATCCCCCCAAGACTTTCATCAGGAAGGGGTGTTAAATTTTGTCAAAAGCACTTTTCTCTGCTAATGAGATGATTATGTTTTTTTTTTCTCTTTCAGTTTGTTTATATGGTGGATAATATTGGCTGATTTCCATGTGTTGAACTAGTCTTACAGCTGTAGGATGAAGCCCACTTCATCATAATAGATGATCTTTTGGATGTATTCTTGGATTCAGTTTACTCATCTTTTATTGATTACTTTTGCATTTATATTCATAAGGTAAATGGTTCTGTAATTCTCTTTCTCTCTTGATCCTTTCTTTGGTTTGAGTATTGGGTTAATTGTAGCTTACTAAAATGAATTGAGCAAAGTTCCTTCTGTTTCTATTTTGTGGAATAATTTCCGGAGTATAGGTGTTAAATCTTCTTTAAATGTCTGGTAGAATTCTTGCCTAAATTAGTCTGTCCCTAGATTTGTTGTTGTTGTGAGACTTTTAATGACTGCTTCAGTTTCAGTAGGGATTATAACTCTATTTAAATTGTTTATCTGATATTGATTTAACTTTGATAAGTGATATGTAAAACTATCCATTTCATTTATTTTTTCCCATTTGGTGGAACACAATTTCTAAAAATATGTCCTTATGATTTTGTTTATTTTTGTTAGGTGGTTATATTCCCCATTCATACGTTCATTTGTTCATTTGATTATCTCACTCTGTTGCTTTTAGTTCAGATGAGGATTTGTCTATTTCATTTATCTTCTCAAAGAAAAAAAAATTTCTCTGTTTTACTGATTTATTTGTACTGTTCACTTTGTTACAATTTTACTGATTTCAGCCTTCCACTTAATTATTTCTTGCTGTGTACTCGTCTTGGGTGTGACTACCTTTTTGTTGTAGGTTGTTCCTTTAACGCCACAGACACACTTCGCCTTCTCACAAGATTCATAGTGTCACTGTGATTATCTGCTGTAGGTGCCGCTCTATATGCAGCTAGTGGTGTGATGTTCATTTTTAATGAATACTTCCATTGTATTTATTACTGATCTATACACACATTGCATATTTAGAAAGAGATATTATTCTTTAGTGAAATTTTCAATATTTTGAAACTGAAAAAACTAGCCAGGGAAACAGGGCCAAGGGATATAGGACGTATCTGAGAACTGCATTGCAGCTTTCTCTGCCAAGTAATTCATACCCTTTTCACCCCCACAATGAGATGCTAAAGATTCAGATATATATTAACTTTGTACTTGAGTTCTACTCAGAAATCTAAGCAGAAACATGTTATTCAGGTGATATTTAGCACCTTTTTCAGGGTTTGATTTAAAAGTCTTTCTTAACCTCTCTCTAATAAAAAAAAAAAAAAAAAAAAAAAAAAAAAAAAACTCTTTTGGGTAAAAATAGACTGAAAGCTAAAGTCTTTGATCCCCTCTGAAGCTGAGAAACTCTGAGTTAGTGAAGCACAATTATTTCTTATAAATTCCCAGATGAACTGGGAATAATTTATTAGAAACAAACAGTAAGTCAGCTGTTTGGGATTTTGGCTTGATTTCTGAAGGCCACCACAGTGACATTGATCTCATTGTTTAGAATAGTTTGTATACTGCATATTAGAGGAAATGTAAAGAATTTAGGCAAATTTCTATTGTTGTTTTTGTTGTTGTTGTTAATTATTCTTTTATTTATTTGCATCCCAAATGTTGCCCCACCTTCCAGTTTCCCCTGGCAGATTTCTTTGCCCTATCCCCAAACTTTTGCCTCTGAGAGGGTATTCCCCTTCTAGAATTCCCCCCCGCCTTGGACATCAATTCTCTACAGATTAAGCACTCCATCTCCCACTGAGGCCAGACAAGGCAGTCCTCTGCTACATATGTGCCATAGGGTCTCATGTATGGTCTTTGGTGTCTCAGTCTCTGGGAGCTCCCAGTGGTCCATGTTAGTTGACACTGTGGTCTACCTATGAGGTTGGCATTTCCTTCATTTCCTGCTGTCCTTCCCTAACTCTTCCATATGGGTCCCACACCTCTATCCAAAGCTTAGCTGTTAGTTTTTGCATCTGTCTCAGTCAGCTGCTGGGTGGAGCTTCCCAGAGACAACCAGGTTAGGCGCCTCTTTGCGAGCACAAATTTGATTTAATTTGTTCTACTTTTCTAGTAAAATAATAACAAACTAATACTTTTTCTATCTTGGATGTTATTCTTCATTATTTGACACCTTAAATTTTAATAATAGAACAATGCATTGTGAAAAATAGAAGATGAGAATAGTGAATGACAATTGCCAACTGGTCCTTTCCATGGGATTGTTACTAGTCAAGATATGCTCAGGTTTCTAATTCAGGAGAGAATATAAATCAAATCAAGGGCAAGTAAATACAACATATGCTTATTTATCAACTGATATAAGAAGGCCATGCAGGTTGTACTTAGAAGCTTCAGGAGAATGAATCTAACACAAGAATGAGATCAAGCCACTTGAAACACAGTTGGGGACAGGTGAAGATTGGTCACTGGAAAATTATTAAATTTTATATCACCTATTTCTTCTGAATGTATACTTAACTTCTCAGCAGAATGCCTAGTGTTTTTCTCAAAAATTAATGTTCCCTTGTAGAATAAAATAAGGCACATTGTTCTACTGAGTCTCTCAAAAAAACAATGTTTAAGTAGCTCATTGAAGACACTGTAGACAGTAAATGCACACCAAGTATCACAGTTCTGTTCTATGTTAATATGGAGGATTTTGGTTCGGAACATTGAAGAAATTGTTAACAGACAGCTTTATGCAAAGAGCAGTCTGGCACAGTTGACTGAGAAAGGTAAAAGTCTAATTAATCCATGACATAGTATTCAAGTTCCCAGTTATAAAGAAATGTAAATTAGAATCAAATACAATTATCTGCCACCAAACTGAACAGTTTTAAAGAATACTAGTTGCAAGAGTATAGCGTTAAGCAGTCAGGTTCTTTGTTTGTGGGAGTGCACACTGGAACCAACCTACAGACAAACAATTTCTGTGAAAAAATGCTCATACACACAGAAGTCAAATTACTCCTGTGCATACATAAGAAAACCAGCACTATAAAGACTGCCTAGTTACAAAGATACTCACTGTAAGAAATGCAAAATGATGATCCATTTGAAAAAGGGCTTGTGAGTCAACTTAAGTTCACCAACAAATGATCAAAAGTACTACAGACACTTGGCAACAATGTTTATCTAGCTAACCCCCTCAAACTATGATTAGAGTACAAAATTATTAACAAAGGAGGCTTGCCTGCAGATGTGACAAGACCCTGTATCTGATAAACTTTAAAACAAGCAGTAATCCACACATGGTCTTTTAAAATAAATGGATAAGTGTGATTGACAGCGGGAAGATAAAGCCCAGATAATATGTAAGATTGAACCCTCCTCATTCTGCAGCCAATGAGGAAAAGGAGTTCTCTGTGCCTTATCAACTCTGTTATTCTTAGATAACATCTGGCTTTGTAAGGTGATAAAATAAATGTCTAGATTTTGCTTCTCTGAGTATCCAGGATTCATTATTAGGATGGGAAGGCCGCCATTCTTCATATCCCTAACAGTCACTAATATGTTATTTTTAATGACAAATATTGAGAACAATACTACTCAGAAAGACCATATAATTTATATTGTATTTGAAAATAAGTACTATTTCTGAACATTTTAAATTATATGGATAATTGTGTGTTGTTGAACATTTTTAAAATATTTATTTTAATTTTTATTATGTGTATGTGTGTATCTGTGTGTGTACTTGTGTACAGGTGCCTGGGAAGTCCAGAAGAAGTGGTCAGATCCCCTGGAATTCGAGTCACAAGTGACCATGAGTTGCCTGAAGTGGAAACTATGGACTTTATGAGAGTTCTCTGCAAGAGCAGTACATTATCTTAACTACTGAATGTGTTGCCTGTTCTCAAAATATATATATGCCTATGCTGAAAATGAATTGGATAAAGAAGGGAGAAAACATTTTGAAGTTAGTGATGGTTGTCTTTCTATATAAGTATGGTTTGGAGTAACTTATTCCATATTATATACATTTTGTATTTTAAGTTATTCCAATAGACTATTATAAGAGAAGGAGAGTTAAACTCCAGGATTAAAAAAAAGAGTACATAAAATTTGCAAGCAGATTTACATTATTTTTCATTTATGTCCACTATTGTATTAGCCAGGATTTTCTAGAGGAATCAGTGTGATAGAATTAGTATATTTATTAAATGATGATATATGAGATTAGCTTATAGGATAAAATCTGAAGAGCGTGGCAATGGCTGTCTTCACAATGGTCGTGCCGAGATCCAGATGCTGCTCAGTCCATGAGGGTGGATGACTCAGCAGTCTCATACTTCTGCAAAATATCTGGAGATTCCTGGAGAACTGTTGGGCTTCTATCATGTTAGAAGCATGATGAAGTTTGGTTCTGAAATCTGCAAATAGTGACATCATTCGCAGCAGGGCAGATGGACTCACAAATAAAAAACATGACAGCAAGATGCAAAAGCAGGCAAGGAAAAATCAATACATTTTTATCCATTGGGCGTTCTTTATCTGGGCTGCCACCTTAAGGTGTCACCCTCATTTGGGATGTACTTCCCAGCTGAATTAACCCAACCAAGAAACCACTCACCAGGGGTGCCCAGTGACTTTTCTCTTAATTAATCTAGTTGCAGTCACATCATGAACCAATATTAATCATAATTATCAAAATATTATCAATTAAAAAATTAAATAAAGAATTATCAACTTTATCTATGAACAAAAACTAAAATATAGCACTCTAAAATGGAAAATTAATTCAAAAAGAAATGCTTAAAATTGATCAAGGAAAATAACTGATATATATTTTGTCTGCAAAGAATATATGAAGTCACTGGCTTGTTTTCAGTATGTATATACTATCCTTCAAGAAGCAAATTATGTTTTGGTGAACTGAGTGCAAATATTGATAGCCAAAATAGAAAAGTCAATACTAAGTTAAGAAGTATGGCATAATTACTTCCAAAGTTAAAAATAATAAAATATGCATTCTACATCTTACTGCTAAGCAATATATTCTGTGATAACTAAAAAAAAACACACTTAAAATTATGAACATAAGATGGAAACATTGTATATTCTAATTACTCCCATCACATCACATGTAATCCCACTAGAAAGTTAATTTATCAAATCTTTATGGATTAAAAATATAAAAAAGCAATGAATTAAAAAAATACTAGTTTCTTATTTGGCTATGTTGAATGGACAATGAGCTACCCAGATCCATCTTTCCATCTGCCTCCCCACCACACACAGGATGACACACCTGTGCTACTATATGTGTGCAGCTGCATGGTGTGTTCTGGTAACTTGAACACAGTTCTTCGTGTTCTGTGGCATGCACTCTATTAACTGAGACATATCCGTATGTCTAATGTTCTCTTGAGGAAAGAGGAAAGGTTTGGCATTTATTTTAATAAGGCAGATTATCCATAAATGCCTACCTTCATAAAAAAATGGCAGCAGCATCTGATATGTCTAGTCCAGGTCCTCATATATATATTGTATGTATCAAATCATTTCCCAAGAATTATTTTCTTACCCAAAGCCCTGTCCTCATTCATTGAATGTGTGATTTTCATTGAAAAAATAGTGACATATATTGAAAAGCTAAAACTTCATCAACCCACAATTGAAAAGTATAATGTAAAAGGAAAATATTTTAATTACTCAATAATTCCCTCACATCTACTTTTATGAGTTAAAGATATCTTTGGGCTATTAGGACATCACCAAGCAATACCAACTGTAGATGTCACACTAAAATTTCTAGGGTAGGCATTAAAACACACACACACACACACACACACACACACACACAAGCACAGAGAGAGAGAGACAGAGACAGAGACAGAGACAGAGACAGAGAGGTCAAATGACATCCAGATGAAGGAACTCTAAAATTAGAACAAAATAAACAAAAAAATAATTTTATACTGACAAATATTGTCTATCATATCTACTAAGATGTTCAGGGCAAAAGGATTTCTGAGAATTAATTTTGAACTGGATAAGTAATTCATTAGAAGGGACCAGTGTGGTGTTTTTGAAAAAAAATATGCATGAGAAAAAAATCCCAGAAACTGTATCTACATAATGACAATGATTTTATCAGTCTCCAATCAATGACAAAGTCTTAAGATAAAATGCAAATTAATATCATAATAGAAACAACAGAATTAATAAATCAAGTGTAAATTATGAAATTGATTACATTTAAAAATACAGTAGAAGCTATGGAAATATAATGAAGCATTCTAAAGTGTGGTGATTTTAAAATCCAATAATTTAATTTAAAAAAAAAGACTAAAGTATTATTTAACATAGGAATTAAAAGACACCAACACATGAAATAAACAAGGAAACCAACAGAGAAATGATGTGAGTTGTTGCATTTCTAATGAGCACTAGAACTTAGAATCTATAGTTAGACATGTCATAGGTCCTAGAGGATAACTATGATGCTGAGAAATTGTCATGGTATTAAACTGACTCCTGATGACATATCATTATACCATAGATCAATTCATCTATCATCCATAATCTGGAAAGCTTTATTTTCAGCAGTTGATTAACACAATGACACACAAGTGATCAAGGTACAGAGAATGAAAGACTGCAGAATTCTCAGCACTAAAGGGAACATAGAGCCATCCCTAAGTTCATGAATCATTGCAGAAGCAGAGGCAGAAAGAATGAACATATAAGAATGGAAACTATAAAGAGATATATCTCTTCTTCTGGACACAACAGTGTAGCTGCATATATGAGCTCATAGTAGTTGCAACATCATGCATAAGATCTGTGTAAGCACAATACACCATATCCCATCAAAGGAAAGAGAAGCTGGGCACACGATCCCATCCCAATCAATAAAGCTATTGGTAGTTGTTGGCTGCTGGGAGAGGGATAAATAATTTACCTGGGAGTCTAACTCCTGATTGGTCTACCAAATCTACACATCCAAGAGCATTTTTGCAGTAAAACTACTTGACTTTTTAAAGACACATATATATTTGAGTGAATTGAAATTTGGGCAAATTAGGAAAGAGTTTAGAGAGGAATATTAAATATAATCAAAACAGAATAAAACACTCAAAGATCTACTGAAACATAAAAATTAAATTTCAAAAGCAGGAAATGGCTTCTATAATTAGTAGAAATTGAAGAATCTTTAAAAGAATGAAGTTCTTTCAAAGGCATAAAGTTGAACTCAAATTCTAGAAGTACATTAAACAGAGAAGATGAAATATAATAACAGAAATATACAAAGGGAGTCAGAGCCAGATGTCGACAGTTCATGGGAGACATTCATCTTGATCTGACAACTGCATTTTGTTTAATAAATGTCTTTGTTAAGCAGATGTCTCTATTCAAGGTAGATCCTTGATTTGTTTGTTTTTTCTAGTTGACAAGAGCCAGAGGCAGAGTTACACAAAAATTTTTCTTTCCCATTGCCTCAGGTCTGCAACAACAGGGCACCCTGTAATTTGAGCACAGTTTCTAATATCTGTCACTGAGGGTTAAGCCCTGGAAGAGCGATGCCTTGAAGCATGAACAGAACCTAGTAAATTTTCAACCTTCTGACCCTGGACATGCACCAGTGCCTACCTTATTTTTGAAAGAAAATACATTCACATTTAATATATTATGCCTTTTTATTTAAAACAACAGCATATCCCCCTCCTGAAGGAACCCTGCCATGTATCTTTCCTAATGAGAATTCAGCATTCATTAATCACTACGATTCCTATCTGCATCCAACTCTTTGGCTTCGCACTGAGTTACAGTCTCATAGTTTTATAAGGACGACTGCTTAAATTAAATAGGATACCAAATCTTAGTTTCACATTCCCTTGCATTTCAGGCTTAATAAAGTTCAACTTTTCTATAGTCAAGAAGTTGATTCTTAAAATCCATCATCCCTTGGTGGTCTCTGCTGACTTAGAATGATAAGTAATTACTCAGCTTGTTCCAGTTTAAACTGCATTTGGCAGTGTACTGTGGCTGCTAAGCATCATATATGCTTTGAAATTGGGGATGAATGGCTGGCAGAGGGATGCTATGTGCATCATATATGTGCAGCAACCCACAGTGAAGCTATGATTAACACAGAGAGAAGAAGGCTAGACTCACAAAGGAATCTGCCTGTTCTAGAAGTAAAGTCCTTTAGGAAGCCTTTTCAAATGATGGACTGCAGGATCTCGAGTCACCTCTATGCCCAGAGAAAACATAAAAATGAATTGGAACAAAACATTTTAAGCAACCTGATTTTAAACTTCAGCAAAAATTTCAATAGGCACTGAAGAGGTGATTAAAATCAAGACGTTCAGAAAATTAACTTCAGTTTCATTAGATGAGAATACACAATGCTCCAGGGCATATTGTGTTTATCACAGCACAGGTAATAAGATTTTGAGGGGAGAACTCAACAATTGAATGAAAGAGGATATGGCATTATATTTTGACCTCATTAAAACAATTACCTGAATTTGCACATTGCCTTTACCTGTGTATTAATAGCTCATCATCCATGGTCCAGATTGGACCCCATTATAACTGATTCCTTTGAGATAAGTGCACTTGGGAAATAAAATTCTTTCTCTGAAGGAAATAGTTGGGCTGATTTTTATTTATATCATCATTTTAACCATTATAAATTATAGTGCTCAGTCTCTTATACAGGAAGCATCACCTATGGAGTCTCTGCTGTTCTGCTGATACATCTTGTTGAATTAAATAATTAAATTCCGGTGGTGGACTCACTATCCATCTCAATGCTTACTGCTCCCCAAAGTAAGATGCACACAAACTGACTTTATATTTTGATATGCCTTAAACAGTGCAATACCTGGGCCACTTCCCTAACTTCCATGTGGTCGATCCACCTCCTGCTGATAATCCCAAATTATCACTTACTAAACTTTATATTCTACCCTGACTGGCCTGGACCCAGTTGGGGAGCCCTCGGGGCCACATTCTTCTGGCTCCTTCACACATCAGCTGTGTCTCCCTGACCTCCACTCTTTCCAGGCATGCTGTCTTCTCTCCTCCAGACTCTTCTGCCATGGTGGATCTCCTCCGCCTTCACACTCTCGGTTCCAAACCTGAAATTTTTTTAAGGTTCCACCTCTGTCTGCCCTGCCCAGCCATTGGCTGCTGGCACTTTTATTTACCAATAAGAACCAACTGGGGATAGGTTCCCAGAATCTACTTACAGAAACTAAGTTTTGAGAACTAAAATTAACGTTAGGATACAAGCATCATTAGCCAAATCCACTATACCATCTGCCTATCTTTATGGCAGGTTCACTCTTGTTTCAATGGATCTCACTTTGTAATATAGTTTGAAAAAAAATAGAGTAAATCATTCAGCTTCTTCCTCTTCAAAGCTTCTTTGAGATATCTGGCATTCTTTGATAATGTGAGTAGTACCGTAGTTTCCAACTTTAAAAAAAAAAAAATGACTTTGGGAGTTGAATTGATATTGGATTGATTCTGCAGGTTGCTTTAATTCTTCATTTTGGAATAACACAAAACCAGCTTCTGCTTCCTGGAGTGTTCTGATCATGCCTATTAAATCAGTGATCCATAGCATTATCCCAGCCATGGAGCATGTGTCTCCTTCCTCGCTTGTTTTCTGTTGTTCAGGTCATGGTTTGGAATCGCTGTGTTCCTAGTTATTTTTCTCCTCACTTGTATCATCATATGCCTTCTTTCATATATTTGGGAACTTAGAGGTTTGGTGAACAAATTACCATGATTCAAGCTGCTTACATCACTCATTCATCACATGATATTCTCATTTGCCACTTTTGACACTCTTTATTTAAAACTAGTTTCCATGACTAGAGAAAGATACTATTAATGATAATCCAGTATGCTTGCAAATAGGAGTCTACCATAACTGTTGTCTGAGAGGCTTCATCCTGTAGGTGATGAAAATGAATGCAGAGATCCACAGGTAAACATTAGGTGGAGCTCAGGGAGTCTTATGGAAGAGTGGGAGACAGGATTGAAGGAGCAGGGGTGGTCAAAGAAACCAAAATGGCCCTACAGAGTCAACTAACCTAGACCCATGGTCTGGATGCTTAGATTCTCCCATCATGGTGGTGAAATGGGAGCTCACAAGAAAAAGTACACATAAATTTAACGACATTTGTCCAAATAAGGTCTTAAAGTCCTAAGTTTAAGATATATTTTCTATCTTGATATTATGTTCTCCCCAAATTAAAGATAGCATATTGTTTCCTATATGATTCAATGATAAGATAGTTTTACTATGACTATAAATAGAAAGACCCTGACACTCTTGGAAATGAAAACAATAAAGTGAATGGGGGGGAAATAATGGTCTCCTTCTGTAACAGGCATTGTCTGGTGTGATCAGAAGACATTCATTTTGCATTTTCTAAAGACTATCATGAATTCCTTTTGGTTGTTTTCAAGTATCCTTGCCAAGTTGGTAATTCTAAACAACAGCTTCCAGAACCCTCTTTCCATCTGAGCCACACTATTAAACAGTTGCAAGCAAAGCATTCTGACCAGATACTTGATGCTAAAGTTCTTGCTCCTTGTCTCCCTAGGAACACTGCCACCCATGTCTTAGATCCAGTTATCCTTCTGTTATGTAGATTCTCATTACATACACATATCCATAGCCTTCCTTTTCCTGAACTGCTGACCTCTCAGAAACTATGTGACTTGATTTCCAAATAGCTCTGCAACCTTGAGGAAACTGGAGTTGATAAGAGCACCTGCCTTAGAGGATTGAGCAAATTAAATGAGTTATTATGCATGCAGCGTTCAGCACACAGTGAGTTACTTTATTATCATTATTGTGGTTACTGCTATACAAAGTGCACAATCATAAGTCTCAAAAGACATTATAAAACATGAGTGTTTGCCCTATGGCTGTGCGACATTCTTGTAAAAACCAATAGAGTGAGAGCATAAAACCTTAAGAGTTTATATACCTATATCCAAAGCCACCTTTAAAATCAATTGCCAAACATAAAACTTGACCTTGGTCTAGAAACAAATGGAATTAATTTGTAGGTCCTGCTTGTAAGCTTTACTTCCTAATGGCTGCTCTCCCTCACCAATTATCTTTAGTGATTTAGTTTTTGTTTCAAGGTCCCCAGAGTAAGCATTCAAATAAAATTGTCCAGGGCATCAACGTGGAACACGATTCAGTTGTATCAAAATTCTTTGAGAGTGAGTTCTCAGTCACAAAGGACTTTCTTGCACTGCACAGTAATCAGAAAATATCACCACCTTATTTACTCTGCTTGAGCCAGTGAGGAGCACAGGCAGAGACAGATCACTCAGAGTAAAATAATAATAATTGAACATATAATACAATTTAGTGTGGGGGATATATGTATCTATGTGTGTGTGCAGATTTTTGCATGCAGTCACACACACATATATATATGTGCATCTGTATGAAGACCAGATAGGTTGATATCACCTATCTTCTTCAGATGCTATATGCCTTATGTTTTGGCACAGAGTCCCTCACTGAACCTAAAGCTCACTGATGTATGGATGCCCATCAAAACCCCACAATATTCCTGTCTCTACTTCCCAGCACTAAGATTTGTGATGTGCATAGGAATATCTTATGTTTTATGTTTGTGCTAGAGATTTGAACTCAGATCCTCATGCATAGAAAGCATTCTAAAAACTGAGCCAACTTTTCAGCCCTGTGATACAATTTACTGATGCTCTGATTGAACAATCAACTGATTAATCTATTCTAAAGTTCTCTCATCCCAACTGAATGCCAAAATATTAACTCAATCTAAAAACACATCAAAATGTTACTTCATCCGTGGTACATTCTTTTGCCCTTTATTCTCAGAATACTTTTCATGTTTTCTTTATTTCAGTAGGTAATGTCAATAGGTGCATAGTTTTTTTTTTCTGTAGAAATAATTATAATATTTGAGAAAATGAGCCAATCAAAGGGTTTGTACTGGCGAAAGGCTTCTCTGATCAGTTGTATAGAGACAGCCAATCCTTTATCTTTGTCTTTCTTGAAGTGCAATCTGTATATAACTGAGGATGTTTCTTTTAGGGCCCCAAGAAAGCATATGTTGATGATTTATTCCATAGATCTCTGAACCCGGCCCTTCCAGCACCTTTATGGTGCATCAACAAGAAATGAAATGCTGTGGACATGAACATGCTCTAATGATAATTTGTAACTGGAGTAATCCTGAATAAGATAATATACTCACCCAGCAAACAAAGCAAAAGGTTTGTAAATACAGAGCCATATCATTTTGACTTAGTATTTTACATTGCACAAGTTTTCTGACAAGAGACCATTATATTATATGCAGAGACCTATAACTTATATTTGCAACAATTTGATCTTTACAAAATAAAATCACATCCTATTTGCCACATTACTCCAAAAGCTGACACATTTAAAGGTGGGGAGAAGAATAAGTAGACAGAATTCTGAAAAACAGAACATAAGAGAATATAAAAAATAAGCTAGTCATTATGATCAAGTACTGTCTTTACCGTTGTTGTGATTTCGTGTCTCTATGAATTTCACATAAGAATCCAGGGTACAATTGGCCTAATCCTTTTCTCAGTTGTCAAGTTCAGCTAGCAAAGTTTTTTTGTCTACACAGATGCCAGGAATTAAGAATGCATCACTTTGACAGTATTGGCTTCAATTCATAGGTTTGCTAATCACTTTCACTACTCTGCGTAGAGTCAAAAAAAATTGCTATTTTCAACATGATAAACAATATGTTCATTTATTTTGCATGTGTCCTACAAATGAAAGTGAGGCCCAGGTTCTAGCATCATGGTAAAATTAGTTAAGAGAGAGCCACCCTGCATATATATCTGACATAGCTATAAACCACTGGATTTCTTTTCAGCAGAACAAAATTCTTGTTCAGTGCATCTTTATAGGGTTATTGCTAGCATTCTGCATAGAACAATGACTTACTAAAAAAAAAAAAATACCCGATATTTACAGAATACGTGACAACTTTGTCTCCTAGAGCTTGAAAAGCTGATAGCACATTCTAGATATTATTTGCACATCTAAAGCCCTCTGAAATTTCAAAACAACCTAGTGTTGGTGATCCCTCTCTTATTTGAATCCTTGATCTTTTTGTAACATTTGTTTTTACCTTAAACAATTTGTCTATTGTTATCTGGCTTTATAACAAACATGAGTAATTTAAATAGCATTTATTATCCCACAGATTTTCCTTTCCTTTTGCAAAGTCATTGTTAATGCTATTACTTTATTGCATTTGCAGTGAGAATGTCATGGAAAAGCTCACATGATTTGTAAAACTTTAAGCACTCATCAAAAACATTGCATTTATTGATAGATACAAGTAACCTCACAAGTATTAAAGTTTATAAACTTCTTTCATGTACTTTACTTTCTACTACTGGAACATAGTAAAAGTTAACAATGTCAATAGGTCCATATTTCATATGGAAATTTATTTCCATTTTTCCTAGAATTCCATCTGTGCCTCATATCTCCTATAAATTTCTACTGTTTTCTATTTCCATGTCTCCTTATTCTTTTAACTTCCTCCCTCTAGAGTTAACAATATGAAGACAGCTGCCAAGTCATTGTGGAGCCTACTATGAAGCCATCAGCATAAGGCATTGTTCAAGTAAAATTATCATAATTCCTCCTCATCTTCAAAGCTCTACTCCGTACCATTTGCTGTAAAACTCTGCATGCACCAGAAGAACAAGGCCCGAATCAACTAAACAATGTTCATATGAGTTCACAGACTGAAACAGTGAGCACAGGGCTTACACAGGTCTGCTGGTATGCATATGTGTGTGTGTGTGTATGTGTGTGTATATGTCTGTGTCTGTGTGTCTGCGTGTGTGTATGTATACGTATGTATGTATCCTGGTTATAATTTCCCCTCCATTTACTCTTCCAAGGTCCTCTCCACCTTGCCTCTCCTCCCAATCCACTCCTTTCTGTCCCTCACTAGAAAAGAACAGGCTTCTAAGAAATAAAAATACAAACAGGATAAAATATAATATAATATGATAAAAAGACTATCATATCAAAGATGGGCATGGCAACCTAACAAGAAGAAAAGAATCCCAAGAGCAGGCAAAAGAGTCAGAGACCCACTAAATATTACAGTCAGGAGTCCCAGAAAACGCTGTTAGTAACTATTGTATATAATGCAGTGGAATATATATATATATATATATATATATATATATACACACACATATACATATATATATGTGTATACACACACACACACACACACACGCACACATATATTATTTGCACATCTAAAGCCCTCTGAAATTTTTAAAACAACCTAGTGTTGGTGATCCCTCTCTTATTATATACATATATATACAAATATGAATCTTTTGCTATTGTATAGGTTGCCTTTTTGGAACTTTGATATTATCTCTTGCCTTACAAAAGATTTTGAGCTTATGAGTTTCTATTTATTAATTGTTGATCTTACCGACTGTGCTGTTCATGTTCTGATAGGAAGTTGTCTCCTATGCCAATGTATTTATGCCTCTTCTCATGCAAATACACACACACACGCACGCACACACGTATGCACACACACGCACACGCACACACACACACATGGGTCTCTGACTCTTGTGCCTGCTCTTGGGATTCTTTTCCTCTTGTTAGGTTGACATGTCCAACTTTGATATGATAGTCTTTTTTATTATATTTTATTTTATTTTATCCTGTTTGTTTTTATTTCTTAGAAGCCTGTTCTTTTCTAGTGAGAGGCAGAAAGGGAGTGGATTGAGAGGAGAGGCAAGGTGGAGAGGATTTTGGAAGAGTAAATGGAGGGGAAATTATAACATGGATATATCATATGAGAAAAAGAATATATCATCCTAGAGTTTTATTGCATTGAGAATTGTATGGCTTGGCTGTATTTTCTGTCTCAGAATATTTTCCAAGACTAAAATACAAAATGTAAAGCATGCCTAAGGTTTCACTCAAGACTTTACTGAGGAATGAATACTTTTTAGATTGGATGGATGATTTTGAATTGACACCGAGTATTTCTCTGTAGCTCATACTGGCCTGCAACTTAATAGGTAGCCTAGATTGGCCTTAACTTTGTAGCAAACACCTACCTCAGCCTGATGAGCACTGGGATTATAAAGGGGTGTCACCTCATTCTTTTTCATAGATTCCTTCCCAATTACTGTGATACAATACTTTCACAATAGCAACTTAATGGAAATGGGGCTTATTTTCTCAGAGTTCTAGGTACAGTCCATCAAGGGGAAAGAGCCAATGCAGTAGCAGTTAGAAGCATAATGTCACATCACATCCGCAATCAGGAAAGACAGGAACAAATATGCTTACTGTTGTACAGTTTCCTTTGACCACTCATATAATGTTAGATCAAAACTACTACATAATATCCACTACCCACAGTGGATAGGTCTTCCCACCTACATTATATAATCAAGTTAATCCTTTATCAAGTTCCCTGGTAATTCTAGTTTCTGTCAGTTTTATAGATAACGTTAACTAATTATCACATTCATCTAAACATTTCGAGCTCACTTTTGCTATTGGCAGGATTTAGTCCCTCATGGAGCACTGGAAAGAGGGTCTTGAAGACTTACTAGTTGTAAGGAAAATGTCCCATTATTTCTCTGCCATAGTAGTCTCTACTTAGCATTTCTACTACTATAAAAATGTGTGTGGGAACTGGGTGTGAGTACTACCAAGATGGCAGCCCTAATCTTTTGAAACTACCCTCAGAAATAACTTCCAATCTCAGTTATCATATTCTGTTTGTTATAGTCAAGTCACTAGGTTGAGCATATACTCATGGAGAGTTTTGTACAGCACATAATGATAATACAGCAGTTCAAATGTTACTGTCTTGCCAAAATTCATATAGTAAAATTTTGACTCTCTGGTTAATGATATTAGAAGGTGGAGGTCTGGGGAAGGCCATTATGTCTTTTTTTTTTTTTTTTTTTTTGCATTTTAAAATTCTGTAGCTGTATTTCTTTTTTTTTTTTTTAATTTTTATTTTCAGCAAATCAAAAAAAATTTAAAAAGCATTCAAACAGAATAAAATGAAAAGAAACAAACAAGCAAAATACCAAGGGTCAGATATACTTATACAAGAATTCTATAGAGCCTTCAAACAAGCAATACTTTTTGAGTTATGTTTAAAAAAATTCAGAACCACAATAAGCTCCTTCACAAAGCAAATAATATTGAAATAGTGAAATCAAGTGTAAACCCAACAAAAATATATAAGTTATAGTCCAGTATTCCTCATGAATATACATACAAAAATTCTCAATGAAGTAGTTGCAAACTGAATACAAGAGATATAAAAAAATCACCAACCGTGGAGCATACGTAGTCTACACAGATCTACCTCCATGGGCTGAACCTAGGCCTCCCTGCACATATGTTGTAAATGTGCAACTTGGTTTTCATGTAGGTCTCAAACATCTGGAGTGGGGGCTATCCCAAAACATGCAGCCTGTATATGGAGTATGGTCTTCTAAAAAAAAAAAAAAAACAGTTGTTCAGTTATTCATGGAATATTATTTTTTTATATCTCTTGTATTCAGTTTGCAACTACTTCATTGAGAATTTTTGTATGTATATTCATGAGGCCATTATGTCTTAAACTCCTCCCTCATGAATGACATTAAAACCTTTACAGAAACGTCCCAAGCTAACTAGCCTTTATAACATATACGGGTAAAACAAGAAAATGTCACCTATAAGCCTTTATCAAACACTCTGGTTGCCACAGCCTTAATACTGAACTTCTCAGCACCCTCCAGATCTGTGATAAATTTCTTTGCATTTCAGATTTTGTTTTAATTTTTTATATCCCATACTTTGAACACAATCCTCCCCTTCCCCCAACTCCCCCACAATCTCCCTATCTACCAAACTTGATGATGTTTCTCTCCTTCCAAAAGTGAGACGATGAAACACATATGAACTCACAAAGACTATGATAGCATACACAAGTCCTAGACTTGTTCAAGCCAGACAAAATCCCTGTTTGCAGATCACTTGGTTTGTGCTCTTTTGAAACCAGAAGAGAGGAAAAGGAGTATAAAGTTCAGGAAACAGCGATGATGCCAGGTGTCTTCCACACAGGCAATATTTGAAAATTCTAGATTTCCCTGTATGTCCAGTGCAATGTTCTCCAGTCAGATTGTTCTTGGCAGTTAATAGCACCTCGGTCACACACTTGAGTCATCTGCTCTGACCACACTTAGACTGCCTTGCCTGTCCTTCTTCATCTTTATTTGCCTTAAAAATTTTAATCAAACTAACTTTTGAATAGTTCCTATCATAACTTTATAGATTCTGAATTATATATTCTTTTATGCTGTTTTCCATTGGACTTTCTTAAACATAAACAAAGTACTGGTAAATATGACAGAGCAAATAAAATCTGTAGCTCATGTCTACTACTGCTATTTTATATGTTGCTTAAACTATTTGACATTTTATATCATACCTCCTGATTTTGGAAACTATTTTTGTTCACTTGGACCATAGTTTCCATTTTTTTCAACATGGTTTGAGTTTTTAATATCTTTATGATGCATTTATTTTCATTTTTAATTTGATTGTAGGCACATTAATCTAAAAACCCATCGCTGTTCACTGTCTTTGCATATATGGATCAGATCATTCCACCATGGATCAACTGGTGGTTTTGCATTAGTTTTGTTTTTAGACTTAAAGATCTTTTCATTGAGATTGAGATTCAGATTTTAACAGAAATTTTGATTTAAGTGTTTGTAGATTTAAAATTTTACCAAAAATCAAGGATAACAGGAAACAGAGTATGTTAAAGAAATAGCCATCAACTCTCCAAATGATAGCAGTGATTTAGCCAATGACAAACTCTTGATTAATAGAAAACAGAAAAATGTATTAAAATTACTAGAAAATGAAAAATAACAGATATAATAAAACTTTAATAACCATGACCTTATTTCATAGTATAACAAATCCTTCCCATTATCTTTTTATATTTGGGCATTCTTGAGCATAGTATACTATGAGAGCAAATAAAATTATTACTTATAATTATTTCCAGTTAAATTTTCCATCACTCCAGTCCCTCTTTTTGTGTACCACACCACACAGAAATTTAGCACTGTCATTACTTAATTTGTCACATTTTTCAAGCACCTGTTTTGTACAAACTCCTAGAGACAACAGTTGTCAATACATAAACATGTTGAATCTAAATTGGTGGATATAGGAGAAACTCTGTAATACTTTGCCATGAAAACTCTACAGAGGATTTTCTTTCCTTCTTTCCCTGTAGTTAGAAAAAAACCATCATAAATGCTTGTTGTTTTCCTGAGTTTTTATTTATCAAGTTGAGTGTGCCCATATTGATCTGATTCTTGTTATACAAACAACTCTGTCCAACTGTATTCTTTTTTTTCTTCATTTCTTTATGTATTTACTGCTTATTGGGAGATTTCTGACTGCCCAAATCACTGGCTCAGGCTTCATAAATTGGAAAGCTTGGGCTGTGGATTGGGAGCTGTCCCAGCTTTCCTCGCAGATTATAAATGATGTTGTCTGGCTGGAGGACACTGTATTAATGGGTATTACAGATAGGCCTGCTCTACTTCACAACTGTGATTCCAAACCAATCACTTGTCTCAGACTGGAAGGATGGAGAAGGCTGTAGGAGAAAAAATAGGAGTTACCCTTTTCAGAGAAAAAAATTACAAATAATACCCACAGTGACAAGAAATAACAGCAACTGTACGGAATCAAGGTATGTTTGAAAGGGAATCAAACGAACAATTTTTACCCACAGCCATTAACTATCAATGTTTCTTTTATCTTATATAATGCAAAAGATTTAAAATTACATTTTTTAATTGTCAAATTATTTCTCTTTTAGGAAAGAGGAAACATTTTAAACTCTAGCTATTAAGAGTAAAGTACAGTTCAAAGTTAATGGAGCCTGGAACAACTATGTTGAATAGTAGATTAAAATGAAGAAAGAATAGAGAAGCCAGGTAGATCATTCAATGAAGTTAACCCTCTCAAAGCCACAGGCATTATAGACAGCTGTTGGGAAGGGTAATAAAGAGACATGGATAGTTGACATTTCCCTGAACCAAATTTATTATTTTTTATTATATTTTTAAGAAAGAATTAATGATGGTAAGTATATATCTCAGATAAATCTTCAGAATTGAGAATTTAGACCGATAGATGTTGCAGTGATTTTTTTGACTACCCCACTTTGTGCTTCCAGCTGGACACATGCACTCACCGACCCAGGAGCTCTTTGAATCTGCAGATGAATCACACACACACACACACACGCACACACACACACACACCAGTTAATATTAAAAATGCCCTGCCTAACTCAGTGATTGGGTACCCCTAATCCTTCCCTGCCACCCGATGCCCAAATGGGCCAGTGGCCACTTACCCAAAATCTCACAGGGCTGGTTAGCTTTATCTCCTGCCACTACTGCTTCCTCTTCTTCTCCACCCTGACCCTCCAACAGCCCCTGTTCTGGTAACACTTCCTGCATCCTTCCTGCACAACTCTTAAGTATCCCACCCCTTGCTCAACCATTTGTCTTTATTGATAGGTCAAAAACCAACTGGGGACAAGGACCTTCAGCATCAGCACAAAAAGATTCTTAATTAAATCAAAGCATCAGAGCCACTCCTCTATGGGTAGAAGGTGGGGAGATAATGTACTTTGAGATTTATAGTATAAGACAACCCAATTGTTCTATTGTGTGTTTATATTTATGCACACACACACACACATCAATGTTCTGTGCATGTTCATCTGCATACCAGCAGAGTGTATCAGATTCTATTATAGATGGCTGTGAGGAGCCGTGTGGTTGCTAGGAATTGAACTCAGGACCTCTAGAAAATCAGCCAGTACACTTAACAGCTGAACCATCTATTTTGTCTAACAGGACTGTTCTCAAACTTACGATGAATCAATGATGACGTTCAATAAGTTATTTAACTCTTCTGTATGTTACACATTCACCAAGGAATGTGACCACAGACATCCTCCACTGATGCCCAGAGATTAATGCAATGATATATCAAAGCTCAGAATACAAAGTGTAGCAAATCGCAAGCAGTGAGAAAAAACAGGTTCTTTCATTTCATCCTTCATTTGAACTGTTGTATGGATGGTAAAAGACTAGGGAGATTGCTTATTGGTTAAGAATATTTTCTTTGCAAGCAGTAGCACTTGAGTTTTCACTCTGACCCCCACAAACACATAACAAAACAAAACTGAGAGTGTTGCCCTGGAGTGATATCTCATCAATACAAAAGTACTTCTTGCTCTTCCAGAGGATCTATGGTTGATTTCTAGACCCATATGTTAGGTCTCGAAGATATAAGGTAAGAAGTGATTCTAGCTTTGATCCTACATGCAGATGCATATGCCCACACCTTCATACGCATGTGAAGATAACACATATGTATATACTACATATATGTATCACCTACACAATATAAACTTACCAGAAAAATAAATCAATTAATTTGTTAAATAAAATAAAAGTTTTGTATCATGTGGCTTTGTTTCTATTAAGTGTTTATGGCGAATGAACTTGAGACTCATAGTATCTGTCTAGGCAGTTTTCAATTTTTCTTGAAGACTGAGACACTTGAGTAAATCACAATTCAAGTAAGGTCTTAGAATCTATCGCAACATTCATTAATTTGTCCCCTATAAAGTGGAGAGACAAATTCTGAACCATTTACTCTGCTGGGGCTAAAATGATTTGAGAAACTAGATCATTTGAAGCTAATGACAGCCAGCCATGTTCTCAATTTAGAGATCCTCTCCTGAGCATCAATTATAACTCACATTTTCAGAGAGGGTAACAAATCAACCCAGTCTCAAATCATTTTATATAACAGGGAAAGTGAATAGATAACTTCATGAAATTGTCACTTTCACTGTTTAAGTCAAGAAGGATAAAGATAGAGGATCAGAACATGAGAGCTAGCCTAATTATTGGCATTCCTCCTGGCTAAGTAACTGGAGGGCTGGTGTTAAATTCCTTAAGGATAGAGCAAGAGAATCTTAAGGGTAGGCTACGGAGGTAATAGAAACTTAAACAGAACGATGGTAGTCACCCTCAGCACCCCGGATGCTTCAAAAGAATTCTCTGAATTGATCTCATTTCTAACTTCTTCCTAGAGCATTGGGAGTAGAGTAGAATTATCTTTGAAGAGATGAAACCTCTTTATGCAAACTACTTTACTTAGGCCAAACTCAAGTCCTTGCCAGGAGATTATAGCTTATAACCACACAGGCATGTTACTAAGGCAACACTGTGCTTGACAGACAGACATTTGGAACCATTTGAGTTAACTTTGTCTTCTCTCCTTAATCGTGGTGAGCCCATCTGATATGTAGGACAAGCCTTTGAAAGGGGACCAGGACTGACCACTTTCTGAACATCTGCAGTGAAAGCTAAATGAACTAATATGTGGATAGATTTCCTGGGGCAACATCATTTGTGGATCCTCTCCCACAACATGCTAACATTTCTCACACATTCTCCTAAACAGGCCTACATGGTGTTGGCACCTGCAATATATTGGAACCATTGTGATCCTAGCAGATGTACCATAAACAATATTTATGGGAATTATATATCTCCGTGGTGACTATGGATAGCAATGTGGGGCACAGACACAATTAAAAGACCTATAGCTGGTGTATTCTTTATGAGCTGTTATCTAAGTCTTGAGTAGGAAAATTCCAAGCCTGTAGTGTTAACCATAGGACCCATTCACTAAGACTAGAAAGCTTTGGCATGTATTCACTGTTGGCTTTTATTTATTCAGTCTTCCCTTCCATCCTTTCTTTTTCTTTCTCTTTCTTCACCATCCCATACAATCCTTTTCATTTCATTCATTTCCTTCCCTTTCCAATATTTTTAAAAATGTAACTTACTTAAAGACTATGTCTGCTTTACCCCAAGTAGATAATTATGATGTTAAGTATGTTAAGGTATCAATTACATGTAAAGTATGATGCTAAGTACCTAATAAATATAGTTATAGCTATGAAGTTTTTATTTTCAAGGAACTTCCCTTAATTCATAATGTAAAACACACTCAGGTACACAAAACAAACTAAAGATGGCAATGTGTATCCAGAATGACAGGAACTTAGAAAAGAATGGTGCCTCTCTTATACAGTGGAATCAATGCATGGACACTTGAGCTGGACCTAGTAGAGCCAATAAGATTTAGACAGAAATAAACTGAGATCTAGAATATGAGATAGACCGGATAAAATAGATAAGAAGATGTCCTGTCCTGCAAGACATTAAACAGGAGTCCAGGGAGATCACCTGAAGGAGAGCAGGGGGTGGGGGGTAGCAGACAAAGACTCGAAGAACCACGACCTGTCTAGTTGATCAGATCGAATTGTTTATTCTTTCACACACAGGTTATATACACAAAAAGGCAGGATGTGGGGAAGGGGATAAAGCAGGAGCATAGGTGTTTAGGGGGAGTACAAATATCTTCTAGAACAGAGTGTCAGCTGGGTGAAGGTTCAGGAGACAGACCACTATGATTCTGCATATGATTCACTTGTCTTTATCTAAGTTGGTACTATCTACCAAGGTTACCTATCTACAAGGTCTATGACTACTCAGTCTTGGCAGCCCTCCACCAAAGCTGCTTGTTTACAATAGCTTTTAGCTATCTGTTTCAGTGTTTTTCCACAGAGACCCAAGACTTGGTGTATGTCAGGGCTGGTACAATATCCCACTTCCTGGTTACCCCTCCACAAAACCCCCATCCCACATCTGTCCTTTTCCTCCTCTCCTTTGTCTCTATGAGGTTGTTCCTCGCCAACCCTCTCCAGTCCCACCACTCCAGCATCTCCCTACACTGGGGAATCAAACCTCCACAGGACTAAGGGCCTCCCATCCCATTGCTGTAAGGCACGGCCATCATCTGCTACATACGCATCTGGAGCCCTCCTTGGTTGGTACAAGGAGTCTCTGGGAGCGCTGGGTGATCCGGACAGACGATGTTGTTCTTCATATGCAGTTGCAATCCCCCTCTGCTCCTCCAGTCCTTCCACCAGCTCTGCCACCAGGGTCCCTGAGCTGATCTAAATTTGACATGAATTTTTTTCTCTTGTAAAACCCAAACTGCTTCACTGACTGCATTCATGAGTGTGAAATGCTGGCTCTGTAATAATCAATATTAAATATGACATTGTTAGGATATCTACTGTGATCTAAGGAGAGGGTCATTATCCTCATTTAAATTCCTAAATAGACTGGCAGAATCAACATAAGAATCATTAAAAACAGAGAATTAAAGACATTACAATAACCAAACAGCTTGAGCCTATGTTTCAGTATCACACATGCATAAAGAGGGAATAAAATTTTAGTCATTGCTAACTTTGAACTTCAGTTGCTTGAATGAAGAGATAACATGAAAAAGAAATTTATGAATGTACACATTGGAGTATAGTTGTTGTAATAAGTTTTTGTATAAATGGATGAATGAAGAAAATCTAAATGAAACAAATCAAGAAGTAGATTGTGTCCAACCGGATCATTTTAGAGTTTTGCACATATTCACTGGGGAACAGTATTCCCCCATTCCGCTCTTCCATCACAGCTTGAGAGCAGTGTGCTAACCACAATTTTGACCTAACTTGGGTTTTCAAGAACTCTTTCAGGGCAACCAAGCTTGAAATATAGACATGGTAGCAGGGTTGCATACTGACCAGTGGGAAAAAGATAGTCTTCCTACTAAGATTTCCAAAAATTAAAACTCTTATAGCTGAAAGTTGACAGATGAAGCAAGTTCTTAGACCAGAAGGGGATTATTATCATTCATAATTTCAATATGCCAGTTGGAAACAGGGGAAAGTTAATGTGTTTTTTTTTTTTTTTTTTTTAACCTAAGGAGTTGTTTCTTGACCAAGAACAGGATAGAATAGAAGAATCAGTAGATCTTTTAAACTGTAGCATCCAGTTTGTGGGGCTTGCAAATTTGTTAAACGCTCAAAAGCATAAATGAGAGATTTGTATCAATCCTCACACAAGGTTTAGATAATATCATGGAAAAGGAAACAAAAACATTTTAAAACGAGGAGTCAGGTGAGACTGTTTTGACATAGATTCTTCTAGAGCTGACAAGATCATTGCCCTCACAAACTCACAAAAGTTGTTAAGGTCTGAACTACATAAAGCCAGTGAACATTCCATCAAGGACTCTGGGGCAATTCATAAGGCCCCACTCCTAGGCCAGAGCTACTGACAATGGATGGATCCTGGGGGAAGAGGGGCGGTGAGTCAGTTTTCTTCCCCAGTGAGGCTTTTTCTCACTTTTCTTCATTCTCTGGTATGGCTCTGAATTCATGCGCATCTGGACAGCTTTTTATTGGAGTCCATGGTTTATATGAAGTTGGAGATTTTGAAAGGGGTCTAGGAAAAGGTGGAGGGAAGTGGGTATGATCAAAATACAATGTATAAAAACTATAATGTATTCTCAAAAAAAGATAAATGAAATTAAATTTTTAAAACTGAAATTAGCCTTAAATAAAGTTTAAGTGTCTGCACTAATTCTTCTTCTGTTGTTGTGGTAAACACCATAACTGAAAGCAACCTAAGGAAGAGTTTTGCTGAAAGGAAGGAGACCAATTTCCAATACTGTTTTGTTTATTTATGTTCATTTTACATATTATTTTGCTCATTTTGGGTATTCTTCTCCTTTGAAGAAAAATTTAAATTAATGTACATAAGGGATATTCTTGACAGAAAGTTTTCCTATATTATTTTCTCCTTTGTAATTTTGGTCTGCTTCCTTTATGCCCTAAGTATGAAATGTCAAGATTTTTCCTCTAAAATGTTAACAAAAGGATGAAGCAGAGACATGCAGATAGCTAAGCGAAGCCTGGCTTTAGCTGGCGCTGTGGACATAAACCCACAGCCTGCCTGCAGTGCCCTATGACAGCTGAAGCTCCTCTTGTTTAATTTTGCAACTCTGCTTATGTTTTATTTATTCTTTGGCAAGTTAAAGTGAATTAAAATTTAATTTTCTGTTGAAAATTGTTTTGGAAATTCAAAGCTCCTCGAAGTAACTTGAGATGCTCCAGGGGCCAGAGGCTGGAGGTGGAAAACACGTAGGAGATCCAAAGATGGCAATCGAACATGTGATGTTAATCCCAGAATAGCTTTCCTAAGCATACGAATTCTTTCTATGGTGGACAAAAATCTCTGTACATTTGTTAGAAAACCTTTGAGGTCAGGTAGTTGTCCCTGTATAAAATATTTCATTTAACACATTATCATCAAATTTCATCCATTTATCACAGAGAGAAGCAATGGAATATATTTGAATGGGTGAATAGTATTCCATTATGTACACCTACTATATTTTCTTTATCCTTGTATCAACTGATGGACATTAATGTTGACTCTGTTTCCTGGCTGTTTTTGTACATGGGGGGTACAGTTGTTTCTATGTATTGATTTAAGACTTTAATACCAAATAAATACTATATTCAAAACTTTTAAAAATATTTATTTATTATTATCTTATGTATATGAATGTTTTGCCCACCTGTATGTCTGTGCACTATGTTTATATTTGGTACCAATAGAGTCTAGCAGAGAGCATTGGATCTGCTGGCCCTGAGGTTAGAGAAGGCTTTGAACTGCCTTATGCATGCTAGGAATTGAACCCAGGTCTTCTAGGCAGAGCAGCAGGAATTCTTGCCCACTGAACCATCTCTCCAACAACTTATCCTCAGAGACCTTTAAAAAATAGCAAGTGGTCGTCACTGAAAATATTTATGAAAGTAACATTTTACAGACAGAGCAGTTTGCATGTACTGATACACATATCTATGTAACAGCAATGAGGGAAAAAGGGGCCAGGGATTCGAAAATGGAGGGGTATATAGGATGGTTTGGAGAAAAGAAAAGAAAAGAAAAAATAGGTATTTATATACTAATTTCAAAAAATAAATAATTAAAAATAAACAGAGCATTCAAGGTTAAAATAATTGAAGATATCTGTCAGTGTATATATTACCACACAATAATAAAATCACATAAGAACAAAATATTTAGCCACACTCCTTTTATTGCAACATATTTGATTTCTTTTTTCCTCTGTAAGAACAGAATAAGCACAGAGCAGAAGATAAATTCAATTTACCATTTAACCTATACTTGACCCTATATTTGTTTATCTATCTATAGTAGCTATTAAGCCCACATTTCTTAATTGATTTACAGAAGTTTTGTTGAAATTATTACTCTTTACAGTACTGGGTGCCAAGAACACAAGGATGAATGAAACACACAAGGATTTTGCTTTTCTACCTTATCTGCCTTTAAAGCTGAAGAGAAGAGAAGGGGCGGGGCGGGGCGAGGCGAGGCCAGGCGAAGTGAGGCAAGGCTAGGCGAGGCAAGGCAGAAAACAGGAAGAATTTATTTTCTCACCTACACCCGAAGAGTGAAATCAAAATGGATGGGAACAGGAAGAGATAGGGAACTGAAAGTATGCAGCAAGAAATCTTCAGTCCCATTTATTTTTCTTTCCTTTTTGTAACAAGAAAGGATAACAGTCCTCTATCTCCTTTCATTGCTGCATACCATCGGTGTGCTTGCTTATGATCCCTGCACTATGGGAAGAAAAGTTGCACTTTACATAAGGGTAAAGCAAAAGGAATCCAGAATGACTCTGTAGCTGTCCCTCGTCTGCCTCATCAGTCCTAAACAACCAGACATGTTGAGGCCATCCATAGGAATCGTATGAGTAAAATGTATTGTGTGCATATATGTGTAGATATATGTGATATGAAACTTATTAATATGACACGAAATTTATTAATTGTATTCTATTCTGCCAGAGCAACGTTGATTTTGTTTATCAACTGTATAATTATATGATTTTAAAGAAGGTAGACTCAGATGAATCACATAGAAAGGAATAATAATCATATTTTATTTTGCTCCAAAACAAAAAGTAAAACCCTGTGACATTTAAAATCATGAGGAGATCAGCAATAATTCTGGCCAAAAAGATGCGTTTTGCCTCAATGAAACAAAAAGATATTACTTATTGCAGTCATTTGGCAGCTAGCGCTGCCAACTTCTTTTAGTAGAGAGGACTTATTCATTTATTACACACACACACACACACACACACACACATAATTAACATATATGTTAACATTGAATTTTACTATATTTTGGACATTATGAAAAGTTCTGCTAATATCTGAGATCACTAGGCATGTTCCATAATTCTTAAAGCACATATTTTCCTGAAAGAAAAATTAATATATTTATACATGATTTTAGCCAATGTCCAAGAAATAGCTAGAACAAAACTAGTGCATCAAAAGTATGAGGAGACCTGAGGATGTGGATACAGGAAGATCAAGAGGCATCCTTGATATAGAAGGAGTTCAAGGTCATCCTGGGATATATAATACCTTGTCTCAATAAATCTGTAACTTACCAATTGGATAAACTGGATAGTCAGTGAAGCCTTGCTGGTCAGAGGGCTCCCATCACTGAGATTACAATCCATGGGGCCCCATCAGGGTTTTTATAAGGATGCAGAAAATCCAAGTCAGATTCTCATTCTGGTCAAGCAAACACTTTATGCTCTGGACCATCTTCTCATCCCCTTATACAAAGGAATGTTAATGAGCAGAAACAAAGAAGTATCCATTTAGAAGACATGGAAAGTTCAATTTGCAAGCCAAGAAAGTTGTAACTACAAGGTCCCTCTCACATAATATAATCAACATAAGTAAGGGACAGAAAGAAAACCATCTCTATCAAGTGATGGGTTATAAAATAGCAAGTGTATTGAGTAGTATTTCATAGCAGAAAGAAAAACTTGAAGTTCATTTGCCTTGTAGTAAGAAGACATTGATAACTAGTAAGGAGAAGGGTAACACTAGTGGATCTCATCTCATTTTATCATAACTTATATAGCCTGATAGAATGAAGCCAGTGACCAATTACATGAGTTATGTTCATAGCCCATGATCAGGATCAGAGAGAAACACCATATTTTGGATTTACTGTGACAATGAAATGAGTAAAAGCTAATAAACGTGGACTTAGGATGGCAGGAAGACTCAAATGCAGCTTCCCATTGTTGATTTAAACAATGAAAAAGCCCATAATCTTTATTCTGTTCAATGACTTGAATATGATGGAAGGAGAAAGTCAGAGAAACAAAGCGATAGCCAGCTCGTTTTTTTGAGAAAAGATATGATGCTGTCACTTGGGTAAAATTGCTTAAATTGTGCTACGACATTCTACTTTGAGTAAATAAATATGAACATAAATACACACATGTCAAACAACGGAACTAAACTGTAGCATCTGGGAAATGGTTCATGGGAAGTCATGAGAAGGAAAACGTCTAGCTTTCTGACATTAGAGTATTTAGGAAATAGAGTATCAGGAAAGCACAGCAGAGTGGTGCAAGTAAACCTAGTGAATCCATAGCATGACAGCCAAGACAGAGTGTTCTAGATTAAAGATACCAGTTTTACTTTAAGGTTAGGTTGAAAGGAAAGAGGGATGACAGCCACATTTGTCTCATGGTATTCACCAATGAACTTGACAAAAGTCACCAATACAGGATGATTTTACAATAGCCAAAAATCTCCTGGGGAAAGAATGGAAGGCAATGTTGGTGTGAAAAACTAGAAACTCTGCCTGTGGACTGTTCTCTGAAAACATATTGTGAAGCCGAATTGAAAAGTGGGACTTAGCTAGGGAATCAATACAAGGTCAAGGAGAGCATTCATTGATCTATAAAGAAAAAAAATCTTTTGAGGACATGGGGGAAAGCAGCAGCAAGGAGCCAGGTACTTTCTCTAACTCAGCTGCTTGACAAAGCTTACTGAGTTCTCCTCTATGCCTCCACCTCTGTGAAAATCTTTATGGAAAGAATTCTTTACGGAAAGTTTCACTATCACAAGAAAGATTCAGAGTGCATGAATTTGCATCAAAGACAGAGTTATTGAGGTGTAGGCACTTGGAGGTAAGAGATAAGAATCAACCCAAAGCATAGATAGATGAGAGAGAATAAATATCCAGTAATGATGGAATAATGATGGAAAAGTTTATAATAAAGACTAAAGGGAAAAGACCATGCTAAAAAGCTTTAAAATGTAAATGGCAGTGAACTTTATTGTAATAGATTTTAAATGAAACAGCATCAATGAGGAAGGAGTGTCAAGGTTGATATTAGAATGATTAAGACAACAACAAAAAAATCTGTATTTGGATTATTTGATTTCCACAAATTTATGAAATCTGGCATAGCATTAAATTTGATAATATATGTATATTTATTTAAATATACAGTCAAATATATTATCAATCATTAGAGTCAATTTCTCATTATAAAAGAAGAATTATAAAATGAGCTATGTGAAAGCATCCACCTATAATTCCAAAATGCAAGAGACAGATGAAAGACCTCTTGTTTGATGACAGTCTGGGCTATACAGGAAATCTTTGAACTAAAATCAAAAACAAAAAACAAAAAAACCCCCAAAACATGAAGTTATCAATTACATTTACCAATGATTCAAAGAAGTGTAAACTGTCAGTAATAATATTATGCACTTCCTGATAGAACAGAATTTAAGGCATTTCCTTCAGAACTTGACATTTCCCTCCAAATCATAATTTCTGTCTAATCATAAGACATCAGATACAGTTAAATAAAGGATTACTGTATAAAATATATTAAAAGAGCTTTTCTGGCATCATGAAAAGCCAGGGCAGCCTGAGATAGTGTCATAAATGTCACAAATAAGCACAAATAAGACACATGACTGTGGTATGTTGAATCAACAGCCAGGACGAGGAGACAATGTGATAAGAACATGAATCTTGACTGTCAATTTGACTAGCTTGGGATATGTCTGGATTAATAAAGTATACCTGTGAGGATGCTCCTGAGAGCTCTGATATAATAGGTCAATTTTGGATAATTTATAAAAAGGAAAACAGTTTGGGAGTTCTGAAAGGTATATAGCATGCCTAGTTGTAGAAAGTATGTGTGTAATTAGAAGCATGGTTTATGAGCCCTATTGTCTCTGTGTCCATTCTGTATTCCTTTATTGTTTTTCTTTGCTTTGTTTCATTTATTTGGTTTTTGTTGTTTGTTTGTTTACTGCTTCTGGTCCACCACAAAATACTCTCCTTGATCAAAGGCTTCCCTTCCCAATTCAAATGGTCAAATGTCTATGTCTAAGCATGTGACAACATGAGAGGAATCACATCCTTTGCCCTTAAGTTATTTTCTTAGGTGTTTGGTTATACTGATGAAATACTGACTGTCATATCTGTTAAAATTCAAATAATGACTGTAGTGCAATTAGCATTCATGATAGTTCTTTTCATTACTTTGTTGAGGTTATGTCATTATTAATATTAGAAAAATCTGGGGAAATAGATATAAAGATTCTTTGTGTTATTCTTATAACCACTTAACTTTATAACTAACATTTTAAAATATATGGTTGGAAGAGTACTTTTTATATTTGTTCATACATAATTCAATATAAACATGCTAAAAATTGTACCTTTGGCCATGTTTGTTATTGTGGCTTAGACTTTTTCAAATGTAGTACTTCAGTTAAGGACAGGGAACCTAGAGTCCATGTTCTGCTGTGCAAAGACACACATACAACTAATTTCTCCTGCTCTATCCTTTCTGTATTCCATCATCCAGTCCACACCTCTACCTATAATTGAGAATCTACACTCTACTCCCCAGCCCACATCTCTGCCTGTCTCCCAGGAGACCTATGGCCACCTGGCACAACCAGATGATGTATCCATGCTCTAATATGCCACATGCTGGGTTTCTAGCAAGCCCACTAGTCATAAAGTCTACCCCATTCTTTCTGTGCTTCATCTTCCAGTCTTCACCTCTACCTACAATCACTGATCTGCCCTTCACTCCCTGGTGCCAGCTAGAACAACCAGTCCCAGAGGTTGCTATTACTACTGCTACTACTACCAAGGACTACCAGGCCAGCCAATATCAAAGACAACCAGATGGTTAAACAAAAGCACAAGAATACAATCAACAAAAGCCAGTGAATTATGGCACAATCAGAACCAGCTCTCCTATTATAGCAAGCCTATATTCTCATACACCTGAAGAGCAAGACTGTGACCTTAAATCTCAACCTATGAAGGCAACAGAGGTCGTTAAAGAGGACATAAATAAATCCCTTAATGAAATAGACCAAATACAGTCAGGCAGAGGCCTTTAAAGAGGAAACAAGTGAATATAAAAAAAATACAGGAAGTCATCGTATATTCATTTAGCTATGTAGAGGAGTCTCCTTGATAGTAGTATTGAGCTCCGCAGGTATAGCTTCTGCCCTACAAGAGTTCAGTATACATTGTGGTGAATAGATGCTGCATAGTCATGAAGATGTGTTAGTGGTACTACAGTCAGTACCAAAGGTGATGGTACATTGATGATGATGGTGGTGATGGCTATGCTAAAATCAACAAATCCAAAATCCAAATAACAAGGCAGGCTCAAGGGAGGATAGTTGAATTTTTCTCAGAAAGGGAAACAATAGATATTGGAGGTCAATGGAAAGAGGGAACTAGTTAGAAGAGAGAATGAGAAGGAGTGCCAGGTAGGAGACAGAACATCGTATGGAGGGAGAACAGGGGAGAGAGAAGACAGATCAGTTTGGGGAGGGCAATCTCTATGATATACCAGAGACCTGGGAAGTGTAGAGGCCCCCAAAGGTCTAGACGGTGACTCTAGCTGAGATTTTTAGCAGTGAGGGATATCAATCCTGAAGCAGCCATTTCCTGTAGCCAGGCAGGACTCCCAGTGGAAGAATGAGGACAACAACCCACTCACAAAGAAGTTGACCAAAAATGTGTCCTGCTTATACAATGTGCAGGGACAAAGATAGAGCAGAGATTGAAAAAAATGGCCAACCAATGACTGCCCAATGTGTGTGTGTGTGTGTGTGTGTGTGTGTGTGTGTGTGCATTTCTCTGTAAAAGTAGAAGGGAACAAGAAAATTAAAAATCTCCCTTATGTTCAAACTTCAAATTGATTAACATTTTATGAAAAAGTTCATGCAATTTGCCCAAACAAAAACGATCCCTTCCCCTCATTTCATCTGGGTCACAGGTAGAAGTGACTATGTCACCCAGTTCTACTGAGTAAGATTTAAGTAAAAGAGGCAGGGGATAGGTGGTGGTGGTGGTATAGAGAAACAGAAAGTTGAAACAGAGAAAAGTAGAAAACATTCTGTTTCTAGAGGATGATGAAATAGAAAATTGAGGAAAACAAGCAGACATTTTGACACCAGATTGACAGGCACAGGTGCAGACAAGGCCCATAGTTCAAGTAAGCATCAGGGACAAATGTGGAGATTTGCTAAGGCAGGGAATTCTGTGAGGAATTATAAATTAAGTATATCACTTAGCTTACTTTACAGCTTCTAGCCAGGTGATAGCTTGTTCTGTAGGCTGGGGGTGTTTGAATTCTAAAGAACACTGTAGACCTGAAAATAAGCAAGAGAGCTGAAGGGATATTGCTATAATGTCTGGATGGAAGATGGATATTGATTATTGGCAGCATTCACAGAGAAAGGAAGTATCTTATATAGGTTCGCTGTGATCCTAAGCTGTAGAGACCACCGTAGTCACCACTTAACTTGATGGGGCGATCACCTGCCACATATGGAATACTGCAGAGATGTAGGATTCTGAGCCTGAGGCCAGTAGATTGTTCCATAGCTGTCTCACTGCATGTATGGTTTAATTCTATATAGAGTTGACAACTCCAAACCCAGGTAATACAGAATTTTTGGGTTATCTGGTGTGACTTACTTTAGAGATGAGTCCTAAAGTATTCAGGCCCCTAGGTGGAATGCCTAGATACATCCTACTCGTTGAATGCATAGAACGCACTGTAGTACTCCATGGTAAAAAAAAAAAAAAATTGTCCAGGAGACACTCTGAGCTTGGGTAAGCTTGGATATTACTTCCAAACACTAGAGGGTTCTGCAGCAACGTCAAAGTTCCACATGTCTCAAAGCTTCTTGGAGCCATGAGCAGCTCCCAGTAAACAAAGTGAACCATATAAAGAGAATATAACCTTGATAATGACAATCTATCCTGCCCTCAGCCTCTACCCTCAGCCCACACACAGCAGGAATCTTTACAGAGAGAATGAGAAAGGACTATAATAGAATCTAGGAATAATGAGCCTCTACTTTCTCAAGCACAGGGCTCGAATATTAGACATTCAAAAGACTTCCTGGTTCTTTGTCTTTGTTCTGTGATAAAAAAAATTGATAGTCTAAGTATAGTTTTTATTTTAATTTCAAAATGTCTTCTACATATTTTATATACTCTAACTTTTAAAATAATATTTCTTATTAATCCTTTGAAAATTTTATTGGTTTTATTTTGATCCTATTCACTCCCTCTTTCACAAGTCTTCCAAGATCCCCTCCCACCTCCTATTCACTCAACTTCATCTCTCTCTCTCTCTCTCTCTCTCTCTCTCTCTCTCTCTCACACACACACACACACACACACACACACACACACACACGTATTAATTCTAATTCTTGGGCTCAGTTTTATAAAATAAGCACTATGAAACAGAAAAAACAGGAGCACTAACAGCAATTGTAGGTGACTAAAATAATAGGTAACTTAAATATCCTTTTTATTATTTATTTATTTATTCTCATTAGTATGAAGGTCGTCTAATCAAAATATGCCACAAAGAAACTTCAGAGTTAACTTCCTGGTATGAGTTTGATAAATAAGATTTTCTTTTTTTTTTAAAGGAGCTTGGAGCCATGGATGAATGAATAGACTTGTCACCAAACCTAATGACCTGAGTTCATATCACACACACACACACACACACACACACACAAACCATAATTTAAAAAACTTGGAAAATAAATTCTTCAAAGCCAATATTACCTTGATATCAAAAATCAAAGCTGGACAAAAATTAAACTATAAATTTTTCAGAGAATATCTCCTCTATGAATCATGGACAAGATACCCCAGATTCAGGCATCAGAAGCTTTCTTCTCATCATGAGAATAGCTGCTACGGAATATGATTGGATGAACAGAAGCAAAATATGCCTTATTTTTAATGATAACTGACCATCTACCCCTATAGTTCTAGTATCTCAGGACAATCTAGCATATCACATGTTAAATCTCTGTACTTCTAGATGCTAACAAACTTGTCAAAGTCTGAAAGTAAATGGAGAAGTCATTAATAAAAGCAGTTTCATACTCTCAATAGAAATCCTAAACAATTTAGCCAATTTATGTGGTTAGGATATTGCTTAGAGTCATTTTCTATTTTGATTAGTTCAATGTATCTTTAGTTAGTGAAGTCCCATTATGTAAAGACAGTTTTAGAAAGTCTCATTATTTCACAGCATGAACTTGATTTGGAATCTCAGTTATCTTAAAGCAGAATGATTTGCATGTGCAACTGCTGATTACGATGGTATGTTGATTATTAAACAGACTTTATAAGCATTCAAAGAAATTGATAGTTCATGTGATTTTATGAGACTCATTGTCTATGCAATTCAAATTTATTTATTTTTGGGGGGTTACCTCTATGATGTTGGACAAAACGAAAAACACAGAAAGTAATAATAGTGTTTGTCAAATGTGAATAAATTCTACAAGACGTCATGTGAGAAATAAGATCTGTTTCAGACACATTACAAGGATGAAATCAACTGAATAAAAACAGTCATGAAAAGATGCTTCATGATGAAGGCAAAGATCCAACTCCCCCATCCACACAGTAGATTTCCCAGCAGCTCTGATAAATGACTATATGCAGAGGTCAGAGCACAGCATGCTAATCAAGCAGCCATTTTGTTGAGCGCTGACACGAGGGGAATTGCCATATAGGACCTTAAAGAGTGCATGGTTCATGTCTTCAGTTCATAAAAAAAAGATATTCAGTAAAAATACCTTTGAGTGTTTTTAATATTTTTAGAGGAACTTAATGTTAAAAATACATGTGCATAATACAAACTTGGGTCTTATGTGGAACTTTTGAAAATGCCTTTATTCAGACTATGAAAGGTACTAAAAAATTTAATGTGAAAATAGTCAACTTATCTTTCCTTTAGTTTTCTTTAAGGTAAACGATGTTATTATTTTCACAAGTATTTTTCCAGAAATATCTGGTCAAATCCAACAATGTAAGCACTATCTTCCTTTAACTTTGTTTGTTTCTCATTTTATTGATTTATTTATTTGATAGTTTTATGCAAGTATATAATGTATTCTGATTACTTCTCTGCAAGCTCTCTTGTCTTCTTCCCAACCCTCTCATGCCTCCATCTCAACCTCTTTTCAAGAATCATGATTTTGAGGTTGATTTATGAACCATTTAGTTCTACGAGAGCTGTCTGTGTTTTGTTTGAGGTACATGTAGGGACCTGATGGCGTCATTAATGAATATATCACTGAAGTTACTAATCTTCCTGTAAGAACCTACTTGTATAAAATATTTCTGCACTGAAAAATAGCTCTCCCTGAGCGCCTCCTTTATTTATGCCTGACTATTCACAGCTTCACTCTTGTGGAGACATTTAAAATTGTGCAAGCATTTAAAACTACTGTGAGTTCCTGGTTATAACTGCTAGACTTGCCAAGAAGATGGCATTTTGCAGACATTCTCTCTCTTTTATGGCTTTCACTTTCTTTTTCCCCCTCTTTTGCAATGTTTTCTGAGGCTTAGAGAAAATAGTATAAATTACTTGCTTGGGACTGAGTACTCATCCATCACTTATTATCAGCTCCTATGTTTTGATTAATCTCTGTATTTACCACTGTTCACTGAAAAGAGAAGTATTTATGAATAAGGCTGAATGTGCTATTTACATATGGTAAGATAAATATTCAGTATACTGCTTGATGCTATGTCAGTTTTGCTAAACAACAGTATTTTGTTTATCCCTAGAGCCTATGCTCTCATTTACTATGAAGTTTTGGCCAGATATACAGTACCATATATGTAACCCTTGCTGTGGAGCAGGTCTCAAATCTAAGCAGAGAGAGGTTGATTACCTCTATAATGGCAGTGACACTATTATTCAGGTACACACATCATGTTTGTGGTTTCATAGATGTTAGGATTTATAGCTGAATAAGATTATTGATGTCTTTCCTCCATCAGCAGTTCCTATGGGAACTATCAAAGATAGCTGGTGAAAAGGAAGTTTCCAGCTCAGGTCCAATTTGTCATCTCATTATAATGCATTCAAGGTTTGGTCTCTTCAGCAATGGGGTCTAAGCATCTAGTTACAGTGAGTGACCAAGAGGAATAGCAAAAGTCTATACTGTTTGGAGGGCTTCTGAAGCCTGTCTAACATCTCATGAGGAGGAATCTGACAATTCTTTTAAGTTTTGCTTTCATAAAACACTGCTACTGGGAAGTTTTTTTTTCCATGTAGCATATAATTCTTCAAACTGCAAATTTTATAAAATTGTTTTAATTTATTTATAGGATAGCAAGTTTTTATTTGATTATTTCATACCCCGGCCATTTTTGTTAGTCGTCCCTGTTGCCCCATCATCTCTCCTATTCCTTCACCCTATCTCTGTGTGAATATCTCCAATCCTAATAATGCCCCTCTTTATGTTTGTATTATCTATATACTGCTGTGCTTTACAACATCCTTCTCCCAGTGACTTCCTTTTAGTTTCCTGTCTCCTAGTTGTTCTCCAAGCTGAAAAACATAGAAATTCTGTTCGAAGAAAAAAAGTGGCATTTGTTGTTGTTTGAATTTTTTTTTTTTGATTGATGGATTTTGTGCCTGAATTTTTAAATCACTTTTTAAAAATCAATTTTTAAAATGTTTAAATTTTATTTTTTCACTTATCTGACAGATTCATAATTTTAACTTTTGCTTCCTCAGTTAGGTTTAATCTGTCTTTTTGTTTGTTTGTTACTTCTATTGTGAATGAGACTGTTTTTCTAATGCCTCTCAGTGTATATGGTTGTCATCAATCTGGAATCATGACAGTGAGAGACCAGGAAGGATAGGGGTTAAGCTGGAAGTTAGGACAGATGAAAAGCAATAGAGAGCTAGGTAGGGAGATGGGTGGTCTGGGCACAAACACATTCTCTTTTAGTGAATAATAATATAGAGATTTCTTGATATTTACATATAGTTTGAAATTTTTATCAATCTTACATAAAATTTACAGAATTCATAGATGAAATTAACATAACCATGTACTTTCTACAACAAAACACTGGGGATTTATCACCCTGCTGCTGAGTAGTGAGCATCAGTAGCATCTGTCTCCATCCTAAAGCCCTCGAGGTGAACATTACCCTGCATTTTGTTACTTCCTCTTTCTGCTTATAGATGAAATAACTGGATGAAGACTGGTAGAGAGAAGAAAAATCGTATGTTATTCAGCAGCAAGGTCATGAAAGTAGTAATAAGAGCCTTGAGATTATAGGCAAGTACACAGCTTGGGCTGAGCCCAGAGCATTTCCTTCTCTGTTCCAAACATACTCTGCCTAGACATGTGTCTAGCCTCCATATATTCTATTCTTTCAAGCTGACTGATTGAAACTGGCTTCTCTTGGATTCTGACTATATTGCTCTGATAGGCCTCAAACTAACTATGCAATCTGTTCAAATGGTCTATCTCCTGTCTTCACCTGCAACCTGTCTTTATAAAACTGTGCTTGTAAAATATATATATATTATATATATATATATATATATATATATATATATATATATATATCCTTCTCTCTCTTTTTCTCTCTCCCTCCTTCCATCCCTTTCCCTCTCCCTCTCCCTTTCCCTATCTCTCTCTCTTTTTCTCTCTCTCCCTCCTTACCTCCCCTTCCTTCCCCTCCCCACCCCTTTCCTTTCCTAAGTCACTTCTCTTTCTTGTCTCTTCTCCTGACAGTTGGGTGTATCCTAGCTCTTACTCATTCTGTCAAATCATCCACTGATTTGTTACTTTCTCTGCCCCTCAAATAGATATCATTGTTTGGTCCCAAATGTGTTTATTAAAGCCATGTCTACATTCCAGCCAGATTATACAGAACTAAACAGGACTTTGTATGTGATTGCTTACCAGAGATGCCATGTTGCTGGGTTAAAATTCCTTTACATTAGAACATGTATGAGACATCTGGTAGCTATGCCATCTAAGAAATTGAAATGCTGTTGGACATCTCACCCAATATTTCCTACTTATGTCTCCTGGAGTATTTAAGGCACATAACCTTAAGGTGAAATGAATAACCTAAGCAATTCAGGCTGTCAACCAATGAACTTCAAGTACACATTGGCAACAGAACAATTCTGATACAGAGGCACTTCTTGATGCTCTCTACAGTACCTTGAAATCCCTCTACCTTTCAGAGGTCTCTGTTTGGAAGTTATGGGTCTTTTGTTTGTTTTGTTTTGATTGGCTTCTTCTGTGTGTACTCACTTCTTGGCAGGCCACCCAGATATCATTTCTGTCACTCTTTCCATCCTTTTACATTTATATCTTTAGAATAATGGATGATTTTATTCAGTATTTCTTTGGCATAAGGTTAAATGGGATTATTTATGCAGAATACTTTTCCAAAAGGCCAGCACTTATATTAAGCAATACTAATGGTGCTGTAAACACATCAACATGAGCTCAATCTAAATGTCATACACCATAAATTTTGGAGCACTGACAAGCTGAAGCAAGTTAATGTTAAAGACAAATATACAGTGGTCATATTTAAAGTTATTTATTCTTTTTTTGTGTCCAGTTTTACTTTTCCTTGCTTGGTATTTTTAAATATGTTTTATATGTTTATGTATCTACTTATTTGTATGTATGTATCCACATTTGTGAGTTTGAGTGTACCACAAATGTGCAAATGAACCCAGAAGAGTATGTCAAATCCTCTGCAGCTGGATTTATAGATATATGTAAGCCTCTTGATGTAGGTGCTAGGAATAGAACCCAGATCCTCTGAAAGGCCAGCAAATAGTCTTAACCATTGAGTCACCTCTCCATCCCTATCTTTCATTCAATCTTATGGAAAGGTGATATATTAATTGCACTGAGATTATGGAATTGAAGCTTCTTTGAGAGAGATTATGAGCAATTTTGGGAGATTTGCAAATTTGACCTTGAAAAAAATCACAAAGCATTAAGGACTTTCACTGCATTTAGAGATTTTATAATTTTCCATAACTATTTTTTGAAGTAAAATAGCAAGTCTAACATTCTAATTTTAGTATCATTCCTTAATCCTGATTTTGTAGCCAGTTACCTGTTGAAGTTATCATCCTGTCTCACATCACTCTTCCCTAGTTCACACCTCTTTTCCAAAGTGTTTTACAAACTTCAGGCCAAGTATGCAGAGATGAACATTCTTATCAGCACTCTTACCTTGAGGAGATATTTCCCAATTCCACTCAGTGTTCATAAAACTAGGAATTGAAACCTAGTTCACATTTCCTGAAATTGCATGTGTCGATTGATTGATTAGGTTAAAGACATGTCAACATGGGTTCTGAATTCCTGTGACACCTGAGTCATACAATACCACTGGTTAAAGAGCATTCTTTCTACTCTTGCAAACCACTCAGGATTGGTTTCCTGCCTCCACTTCAGGATGCGTGTGATTCCCTTTTCAGGCCTCTGTGGGAACACACACTTCACACATTCTCTCTCTCTGTCTCCCTCTCTCTCTCTCTCTCTCTCTCTCTCTCTCTCTCTCTCTCTCTCTCTCTTTCACACACACACACACACACACACACACACACACACACACACACCTGTCTTAATAATGGAAGATTGAGTACTGTCAAATACAAGAATTGTCATAACTAGAAAGCTATTATTACCCCAAATGTCAATAAGTAGTTAGAAATTGTATTTATGATTAGAGAGCTAGAAGAAAAATATTGATATCCAAACAGAAGAATTTACAGGGTGGGCTGATCAATGAATTTACAGAGAGTATCAAGAAAAAATCATTTGATTATTTATTCTCAAAATGAAGTTTTCCTGGGTCTGAAACAATTACAATATGTAGACAACAAACAAGAGAACAAACATTTATAAAACTGATATTCCCAAGTCACTTCATATATTTTTAGATACATAGCAGTTGGTTAAAGTAATCCTAGAACTGTGACCTATTTTGAAAGTATGTCTTATTCTTATAAATATGACTGCTCAGATGGATATTTAATTTGTTTTAAAAATAAACAGTAAAATTACTAAATAACTCTTTGTAGGAAAAGACAGTGTAATATGCATATGGAAGAACTGGTAAAATACAGACTCAATTCATGCTAGTACTTTTAATAGACTGCTGAGAGGGTCTCACTTTTAAAACAACCCCAAGAAGAACTGATGAGTTAAGTAATTAGGTTTTCTGAGTACCTTTAAGTGAGAAAACGCCTTTCAAATACTTAAGGTTGAGTCAGAGTTAAAATTGAATTTAAGATTGCTTTCAAGAATGAATTACAGCAGACACAAGAATGTACACACTCTAACAGGAAACTTGTGTATCCATTAAGGGTCTTTGACTGTCGACATCAGAAACAGCAAAATCTTGTTTGTTAGAAGGGTAATGAGATAATTCATGCAATCAGGTGAAGTTAGAATAGCCTGTGAAAGAGGAAGAATGAGGTTGACTTTGAGTAACGGATCTGAGCAACTCAAAATGCACCTTTTCTTGGTGTGCTTAACAGTAATTCTGTCCAACGGCCTCATATCTCGTATTGTCCTTTTAGACTATTAATTCTAAAGGAGAACTGACTTAGTTAAGCCTGAGTCAGGTGGTGTAATTCTCTACCTTAGGAATGCTACTTCCAGAGGATGTATTATGGTAATTCAGAATAGTTTGTGAGCTACTCATTTATTTCAATTTGTGTGCCCTATTTGAGATAGCACGTATGACTTTTATTTTCTTCAAATTGTTTTGATATCATGTTTTATTCATCCTAGTGCATAGTCTGACCTAAAACTTTCAATGTGCCTAAAAATTGACATGAAGGGGCTGAGAAGATGGTTCAGTTGCTAAGAGCACATGCTGCTCTTTGGACCTCATTTCAGTTACCAGCACTCATATCAGGTTCTGGCTCACGTTCACCTATAACTCCAGCTCTAGGGGATTCAACAACCTTTACTGGCCTCTGCCTTCCTTGGGACAAACTTTTGCATATATACAGATAGATAATTAAAATAAATCATATAAAGGACATATCAATATTTAATCACTATGTTTATGAGAACATTCCACTCTTAATCTTGCTTTTAAATGTTTTTAATAAACTATCTTATGTGGAAACACTTTTCATTTTCATTGCATAAACAAGAGGAGTGAGAGAAGGAATAAATAACTTTTTCAATTTCACAGTTACAGTGAAGAAAGATCAGATTTTAACTACACTCTTTTCTGCAGTATTATTGCTCCTGAACATGTCTGCTTCCATAAATGACTGCTAAACAGTCTTATTTGAAAGCATGAACTTGGCTTTTTCTCCCTCAAAGTTGTTGATCAGAGATATGCTAAAAGTTGCCCACAAAGACATCTAATAAAAATGAATCATTATTATGTTCTTTCTAAAGATATAAGCTTGGACATGGATGTTTCTTCATCAGTGCTACGTGCTTTTGTATTCTTAATCTGCATATATTCTGATAATGACTTATAAACTATTCTGTAACATATATACAACTTCGAGAATACTATTTTAAGCCACCTTTGCTAAGGCAATGTCATAAAGTTAACTAGTATAAACCTTGTCCACATACCCACAATCTCATGTTCAATTTTTTACGTTCTTGCTCCACTTAGATGACTCATGATGTATTTTTCATTCGCTGCTTCTATTAACTAACACTGGCAAAATAAAACAACAAAAATGTTGCATTTCTAGTCAATGATATGCAAACCATTGGTTTATGTTTAACTTTGGTAAGAAATGGTCCTGAAGGATCAGTTGATTTCAACTCTTGTTAGTTCATCAGACAGCTAGATGAGTTTGCTTGAGTTCAAGAGAAATCTTTTGGCTGGTCTTGTGGTTCCTTAGAATACAAGTTTGGTCCCTGTACTTTTGATATTCAATCTGTAGTCCTCAGAATACATATCCTACCATTAATCTTCATCAAATGTTTACATAGAATAACCATGCAGGTCCTGCTCTTTCTTGTGTGTGTGTATGTGTGTGTACAAATGTAGAGTGTAAATGTGAATGTATATGCATGTGTATGTGTGTGTATTTGAGTTATATTTCTTCTGCTGGAGCCTTGTACATATATATAGCATGTTTGTTTGCCTTTTATGATTGAGCAATTAGAGTTCAGGGGATGACAGCTATCTTAATAATTTTCTTCTTGCTATGTAATTTCCCATAAGCTGGGTGAGATAACTCTACTATGTGTCACTAGTAATATGTTTGTCAGTGCCCTTCTTGAATGACAGAAACATTCATTTTTCTTACTCTTCTCATACAGTCTGTCAGAAAATCAAATCAGCCTTGCCTTCAACATATGTATAAAATATGACCACTTCTTATCAATTTCCCAACTACTGAATACTGCCTGATCTAAGACACCATCATATCTCAAGTTGCATGATTTATATTCTGAAACATTCCCCCATTCTTTCCACTTTGTCTATACAGTTTATATAATACAGAAGCCACAGAGACTCATATGAGACCAAAGGAAAACCATTTGAAGCCAAATGAGACCCATGTATAAGTCTCCAGTGACTCTTCATGATACTCAGTATAAAACAAAAATATTTGGCAGACCATGACTGAATAGGACATGCTTGGTCCTGAGCTTGGTTAGTTTTCAGGTCTCGTCCTCCCTTCTTCATTTTGCTCTATTTGTCTTCTGTGGTGGACATTGAAAAAGTACCATCTATCAGATGAACAAAAGACAGATCTACTTCCATATAGTTATTTAATCTAGTAGTGTCAACTCAAGACCTCTCCAAGATTCTGTTTTGGGGCTCCTCTCCTTAGCTTGTACATGGCCATCTTCTACATTCACATGGTCTCTCCTATCTCCAACTACATCAAATTCCCTCTTTTTGAAAGAACAGCCATCATATAGGTTGAAAACTCACTCAAAAGACTTTATTTTAACTCAATTGCCCCCTTAATGTTCTTCTTATATATTTAAATATAATGACTTTCTTGAGCACTAGTATTTAAGACATCAGTGTACAAATTGGGTGAAGGACACATCATTTAGTCTATAGCCTCCATTATACACAGTCTAACTAGGTTTTGTGACTAAGGCCTTGTTGCCTCAGTCCTTAGACATAACTGTTGCCTTGGATTAATTCCTCATCTTATTAAGTATTCATAAATATTCCATCTTATTAGCACATATTTGTCTGTGAAATATATTGAAAAGCACATCTATTGAACCCACAACCTCTCTCCTTTAGATGCTTGAATAACATGTCTTGCTTATTGCCTAGCTCTCCCAATTAGAAAACTATAAGGATCTTAGAAACTACTGAGTATCAAGAAGTCTATAATAGGACCTAGCATATAGTCAGCATTTAGTAAATATCTGTTGAAATTTTAATTCATTACTGTCTGAATTAATTGGCTTCTAAATATGACCTAGAAATGTAAAAACAACTCATCTTCAAATCCAATTAGAATTAAGTTACTAATGAAAAGTTCAATTTCGCATGGAAATACAAAGTGCTAATAAATGGCAAATGCAATTAATGGTAAAACATAGATAGTATAAAATAAAATCGTAAATGGAAATTTCCATTATGTTTTGGATGTAAGTGATCAACTTTCTGTGAAATTACAAGATAAAATCACCTTATCAGTTTAATTCTATGTATATGTGTACTTATATACATATATGTGCATGTATGTATGCATGATTGCATACCTGTATGTGTGCATATGTGAGAATGGCTACATATGCATGACAGAGAGAACACATGTACAATGGTACATGTAGAGGCTTGAGAAGAATGTCAGGTGTCATCCTCAAAAACACCATCTACTCCCTCTGAGCCAGGATGTCTCACCAGTTTGGAGCTACTAATTAGCTTAATCTGGCTAATGAGAAAACCTCATGGGTCCTCCTGTCTCCACTTCTTCAGTAAGGAGATCGTAAGTATCCTCCACCACCCACAGTTTTTAAGTGGGTACGGGGAACCGAACTTGAGTTGTCCAGCTTGCAGAGAAAGTATTTTATCAACTGAGCTGTCTCTCCAGTCTTCACTTTATTATTTCTAAACAAAAATATTCTTTTCTTTCCAAGTGGACAAGACTACATCATGCCTTTGAAACCAAGCAAGTACAATTTACCCAGGCATCAAAGCAGGTATGGGAATCCCATACCAGATCCCCAAGGCAATTCCTTGAACCAGTGAGAAGGGGCTGCCAGAATAGACATAGCCCAGAGCTGTGCCAGAGGCTAACAAAGAAGCACTCTCCCTGTTGAGTTCTGTCTTGCCTTATGCTTCCTAGAAGCAGAGTGTAGTTGTTAATACATCAGAAAGGCTGGAGATTACAAAGAGGAGAAAGGGCTGGAGTACTGCTCAGTAAATACTTTAAAGAGCTTGGAGGGTGAGGGGCTGGAGGGATGCGCCTAGAGGGAGTGTGGCTGTTTACCAAACAGAGCTAATGTTATCACATTTCATATTTTGCCTGATCCCTGAATATGTGAGTGACATAAAAATGTACTCAACTGTGGCAGTCCCCTGCTCCACTGGCTTTAATTAAACTTGCTTTGTGCTTAAGAAATTAGCAAACTGTTTGCAGTTGACGGGAGAAAAACATAGGTTTATTCACATGGGTAGATTTTTTTTTCCTTTTTAGCTCACACGGCTCAGATGCTTTGTCATATTCAGATACTCTCTGGTGGCTAAAGCACAGTGCCAAAAGCCATTAGCAGAGTCTGTTCACCATGCCTGTGCAATGGAATTGCCACATAAGTCTGGGGTGCATGATGGATAGCATCAAAGAAGAAGGTCAGTGGATTAAAGCTCTTATCAGAGATCTGTCACTCTGGCAAACAGACTAGGAAGCAATGAGCAGCAGAGAATGAATCCCATGGTGGGCTAACAGATGTAATAGCATGGAGATTTTTCTGCCTTTCCCAGCTCTGTCTCTGTTTTATATGTGAATGACTGGCTGGGGCTGGAGGTTTGAGCCCAGAGTGAGCTCTCTTCTACCTATGGCAAAGAAAAAAATGTCATCTTCTAAATCTTTAGACATGCAAAATTAAAGTTTCGGTCACAGCAGAAAATCAGTATTTCTGCTCAGAGGTGAGGCAGCTCTCAGAGTGAAATGTAAACAGAATTGTTCTTTGCAGTAATTGGAACATGATTTCATGTTGTCTAAGGGAAAAACACAATGCAGACTAAAAGTGATTAAGGCATAAGCCATAATTGGCTCTCTATATGATTTATAGCTCCAATAGACATAAACCCAGGACATGTTGACATATTGTTACCATAGTTAGTGCAAGAACATTGCAATTTGGGACTGCATTGAAGATCTAGTAAGGATATGAGTACCTGTGAGTCAGGAAAGTCCTTTCACTAATAGAATGGCCATGTTGGGAAGAACAGAGGTCCAGTGACCAAAGGACCAACTGCTCTCTATCTGTTCTGATATATAATAGTTAGTTTTATATAAAAGAAAAGCAAAGACAATGGTTAAGAAGTTTTCATGGCAGAAGACTAGATAGTCTCCATCTAGTCATAGATTGCTTGATCACTACATTAAAACATTATCACAGACACCATCATGAACATCTTTGTTGGGAACAAGAAGCTAGATGTTGTATAAGGTGGTATACTGGATAGTTTTATGTCAACTTGAAGCAAGCTAAAGTCATTTTAGAGGAGAAAATCTTAGTTGAGAAAATGTCTCCATAGATAATGTTATAGGCATGCCTAAAGGATATTTTCTTAATTGGTGACTGATGGAGGAAGGCCCAGGCCATTGGGGGCTGGCCTAGGCTAGCAGTTCCAGATTCTATAAGAAGTCAGGATAAACAAGTCATGGGAGCAAGGCAGTAAGCAGCTCCCCTCCATGTTCTCTGCAACAGAGCCTGCGTCCAGATTCCTTTCCTCTTTTTGTTCCTATCTTGATTTCTTTCTATGATGAAGTGTAAGCAGAACTAAATCCTTTCCTCCACAACTTGCTTTTTGGTCATGGTGTTTCATTGCAGTAATACAAACCTTAAATAAGATAAGAGATAGGTGGTTCTTAAAATAATTGTAGAGCAAAGACAGAGAGCTTATAAGGAAAGAAATATAGGCAGAGACAAAGCAGAAATAGGGAGATTACTGAATGAGTTCTTCAAAATGTTCATAAGTCCACCACAGTAACTACAAATCATGGTTCTGAACAAATTAGATTCTCCCACAGCTATTATAGAAGGCAGGATATTATTCAGTTGCCCAGGCTAGTCTTCAACATATTTTATAATTCAAACTGATATTGAACATGTAAATCGCCTGTTTCAGCCTCCCGAGTAGCACCACCAGGATAAGGTGATTTTGAGTCATTAAATTAATCCTATATTTATGTAAGGCTACTGTTGTCAATAAGTACAAAAGATCCAAGGAGTTATTCTAGGGGTCACATAGCTGATACAATAATATTTGTGTCCTTTACCTTTGAGCCTCATGCACTAGTACAGAGCAGGTGCTAAGCTCAGACTTGGAGTCCTGAATGCTGTTGAATGCCTGTCTCCCTATGTTCACTTCTCTACATCTTGACTCCAGTTCTTTTTTTTTTTTTAATTGGAAATTTTATTTACATTTCAGATGTTCTCTCCTTACCTCATTTCCCTCCCTCCCTCCCAGGAACTCACTATCCCTTCTCCCCTCCTCCTGCCTCCACCTTGGTGTACTCCCACCCACCCTCCCCCGTATCTCACCTCCCCACGCTCGAATATCCACCCCCACGACGCCCAGCCTTCATGGGACCAAGGATCTCTTCTCCCACTTATATATAGCTCCCTTGCATATATAGCTGGAGCCATGGGTCCCTCCCTAAGAGCTCCCAGGCTGGTGGTTTAGACCCTGGGGGCTCTCAAATTTATTTAGAACAACAAAAAACCCAGGATAGCGAAAACCATTCTCAACAATAAAAGAACTTCTGGAAGAATCTCCATCCCTGACCTCAAGCTGTACTACAGAGCAATACTGATAAAAATGGCCTGGTATTGGTACAGAGACAGGCAGAAAGATCAGTGGAATAGAGTTGAAGACCCAGAAATGAACCCACACAACTATGGTCATTTAATCTTTGACAAAGGAGCTAAAACCATCCAGTGGAACAAGGACAGCATTTTCAACAAATGGTGCTGGTTCAACTGGAGGACAGCATGCAGAAGAATGAAAATCGATCCATTCCTATCTCCTTTTACAAAGCTCAAGTCCAGGTGGATAAAGGACCTTCACATAAAACCAGACACACTGAAACTAATAGAAGAGAAGGTGGGGAAGACCCTCGAACACCTAGGCACAGGGGAAAAGTTCCTGAACAGAACACCAATGGCCTATGCTCTAAGATCAAGAATTGACAAATGGGACTTCATAAAATTGCCAAGTTTCTGTAAGGCAAAGGACACCGTCAATAGGACAAAATGGCAACCAACAGATTGGGAAAAGATCTTTACCAATCCCACATCCAATAGAGGACTAATATCCAATATATACAAAGAACTCAAGAAATTAGACTCTAGACAACCAAATAACCCTATTGACTCCATCCAGTTCTTAAGTGGGAGTTTTGATGTTTTCAAAATTTTAGACAAAAATGGTACAAAAGATGGTCCCTATTACCTCTCAGCAAGGCATAAAAGAGGCAGAAATGCAAATATTAAGGTAATGTAAATTGTCCTTCACCAATAAAGAGATTTCCAGCATTAAACATATCCATTGAAGCCAGCATAAGCTACTGTTGATCCCAAAAAAAGAATGCCCATCTCAAAGGTTTAAGCCCATCTCAAAGGTTTAATATCATTGTATTGCTGCTCTTTTGTCTTTCCAAGACACTCCTCTAATGGTAGCATGTGTCTACTTTGTGTTACAATCTAACAATTACTGCCTCACAACAGCATTCTTTGATCAATGAGTGAAGACTGAATCCCACATTCTTGGATATTCATCATTTGTAAGATTTCGATTTGCTTGTTTCTGGATCATTTTATAGGCAAAATCCTCTTTGTTTGATAGATGATATATTCCTGCATCTGTTGTAGTGGTGTTTCATGAAGGACAAAGACATGTGTAGGGGTTATTAAATGTGCAGATTAAAATGTATTTTTTAAATATGTCACCTCCTATAGGTGAATACACAAGTATCCAAAGCAATATGAACATTTTCTTCAAGAATAGATTATAAAAGGGAGAAAGAACTATCTCTAAGCATTGGGGAGAAGGATTAGACATGCAATGGTTACAGTTACTATACTTACCTATGCAATGCTTTCAGGAAAATTATTGTAAATCTTATTTATCTCATAACTAGTCATGTTTTAAAAATAACAATAGCTAATGAATGTGGTATAAGTACAGTATTAGCAATTATTTAGATATTTCTTTTCTTTGATTGTTGATCCCAAATTTTGAAGTAATGGAGTCTGAATAATTAGCCCAGAAAAACCAATCGTACACATCTTAGATGGTCAGAGAGCTGCAAAAAAAACACAGCTAAGTTGCAAAACAAGTATCCTTCTCTTGCCTGAAGTCAATATACAAGAGGTCCCTTGTTGAAAGTGAGGAGTTGAGAGTGTCACAACTAATAGGGAAATCCATCACGGAAAATGGTTAAAGTTGACTCTAAAATAGAAAGTGTTTTGTAAAAGTAAGAGCTTTGGAAGTTTGGACATAAAACCTTGATAAGATGAAAGAAAAGAAGGCTTGAATCCAAAGACAGGTATGTGACACAGAAGTACAGCGCAAAAAATCAATCAGAACAGCAGTCAGAAGGCAATCAGCTTCTAAAGCATTTTTGTGCTGCAGGGACAATGTCTGCATTCTTCATCTTGGTGTCACTGGTCAATGACAAGTGGCCTGTCCCATGCTGAATAAAGTTGGTCACCTCTTTATTTGCAGTGACACAAAACCTACATGTTAATGTTTTGTGTTAGGGCCATCCCTGGAATAAATATTAGGGTAAATAACTATCAAAACTAATAAATGATTACCGATATTTGTTTTCCCACTTGCTTCTTTAAATTACATGTCCAATGCTCAGTGCTTTAGGTTGGCTTAAAAATGTGGCCTTTCCATCTAATTTTATATTCTTACAAATGATATGTAACTGTATAAAAATGGAGAGTAATATCTTACTGGTCAGAGAGGGACAACAGACTGTCAACCTTGTGAGCTTACATTGAAAACTTGCACTACAGCTTTCTTAAGTAATTGACATTTTTGTTGATATATCTTTTGTGAAATAATCTTATGAATCTGCAAACAACCTTACTCTATTGTTTTCCAGTCAAAAGCTGTCTATTAGATTTCTCCAAAAATATCATTGCATATGTTGACACCATTAAAAAATGACATTTTTTCCTCTGTTGGGAGAAACTATGTTCTTCTATATTCTTGGAAATTTAGGATAATTAGTGAAAATGTATATGATTTAAATGTTAGAAATATATAAATGAAATGTGCTCTTTCTGGATAGAGTACTATGGTTTATTTTTATTTTTCTAATTTGCCACACTCAAATTGAAAATGGAAAATTCAATAGCAGAAACCTAGATCATGGTATAAGTAGTATTAGCTACACACCCAACATTAACAGTCCTGACTTGAATTTAAAAACTTTCTGAAAGAGATTGGGGAAATGGCTCAGTCAGTAAAGAATTTCCCTGCAAGCACAAGAATTCACATTTTTAAAAAAAAAATGTGATCAAGCTGGCCCACGTTTGTAAAACCACTGCAGGCAACTCTGAACTCAATCACCAGGTTGTATTTATGTGTCGATTTATTTGTAAGTATATCTAACAACAATGGAGAAAAGAGGCAGTAAGTTTGGGAGGAATATCAGACACAACAGGGTTTTGTAAAAGGGAGGAAATGGAAGGGATAAATGTTATATTTTAAAGAAAAGGAAAAGATCCACTACATCTATGGAATGGATGATTAGTCTTGTTGTTCAAAGTGGCATAACAACTGTTTGTCACACACAGAAATAAATGATAACCAAGATGATCTGAGAAATTGAGAGTAGATAATTATGAAATTAAATATAGTCTTTTCTCTTATTTGATTAGAATTTGTTTGTTGCTCTAGACAGTGTCTCATGTAGCTAAGAATGGCCTTGAATTTTTTTTTTTTTTTTTTTTAACTTGAGAGTCTCCTGACTCCACTTTCCAAGTACTGGTCTTCAAAGCATGCAGCATTATGATCAACGTATAATGTTCTGAGTTTTCAACATAGTGCTTTATGCATGATGACAAGGCATGCTTTCAATTGAACTATATACATCAATAAAATCTATTCATAAATATGTAAATATACCTTGTAAAAACAAAAGCATTATCTAGAATTATCAGCAATTAAATGATTACCATTCGGTAAAAAAAGTCTTTAATGTTTAGGGACATTTGTGCTTTGTCATCCTGGTATAGGGCTATGCATCTAACATGCTTTCTAATCATTATCACACTAGATACAAGTTATGATATGGAGAAAATAATTAGTGGGGTCTATACCACTGAAGTATGAAAACCAGGTAGGAAAATTACTTAGCATGGTAAGAGTATCTAGTATACCACAGAGTTGAATATGAACATTTTAAAAACAAATCCTTTGTATTTGTCTCCCTTTTACTCTGTCATGTGGTTTCCATCACCACTTCAAACTTGACCATTGAGGGGGTTATATAAGTTGCCTTTGTTATTTCTGAACTCAGATCAACTAATAGAGTGGGAATGAAGGCAAGAAGACAGAGGGCAGTGAAGTAAAAAGTGAAAAAATAAAAAAAAAAAAACTCATCCAAAGAAAAATCATTGCACATTAATTCTGCACATTTTCATAATCTTTAATGACTATTTTAAATCACTATGTGCTCAGGGCATTAGGAAATAAAGCACACATACCTCAGCATTCCTTAATGTGCTTGTAGCTCATACCTGGAAGTACATTCCAGCATGATTTGTTCCCATTTTCATTAAATCTAGGGCTTTTAAAATTTTTTATTTCCTTCTCCTGTAGATTCACCCATAAAATATGTTGAGGGATCATATCTTCTCTTGAGACTTCTTTTTTTCCCTCCAATACTATATATTTCAAAATGATAGCTCAGAGGTGGAATAGGAATTAAGTGGTGGAAGATGCATGGGGAGAAAGGCTGAGTCTGTGGTTAGGAGAATAAAGCAGGGAAAGATTTGAAGAGGAAATAGGCTCATGGCTTAAAGTATCGCCCTCGCTTAATGTGGGTGAGGGCTCCGCTCTCCAGCAGAGACATATTTTCATGAAACGCTATAGTTATTCACAGATCTTAAAGCTTGGAAAGTAAAGACTCAGCTAGAAAGTTTGAAAGCTTGTTAAAATTCAGATATCTCTAGAAACCTTCTAGATTGAGTACACTCCTAAGATTAGGTAAGGTTGAGCCAGTATTTCAGTGGCTGTGGGAAGTGCCAGAACAGTCATTTACAAGACTAGACAGAGTACATGCTTTGAAAACCACTGTGTCTTGTAATAAAGGGGGGAAAGAGAAACACAGGACTAGATGCCAAGGGCTGAGTGGGATTAAATAAGGAATGTGTCTTCTAACTCTCCCTGTTATAGATAATTGCTTATTAAAATAATAGAGTGTCCAGAGAAAAGCATGAAATACCATGTTGTTTAAGTAAACATTTAAGCAATACAACCGGCCCCCATATGCAATGAAAGTAATAAAATATGATACCTTTTAAGAAGGATATGTTCATTAAATTGTAAGCTATCTCAAGGTTTGAAACAGGCTCCCTTTGTGTGTATCCACTAAATGACATTGATACCTTCACACAAGATCTATCTTGATAAAGTTATTACTTATGATATAGCCACTAAACTAGAAAATAAATTTTCTAGTTCCAGGATTTACAAAAATCATTCAAAAGCTTGAATTCAAACTATGTAGCTTTGGCGGCTTCTCTCTTATAAACTCTGTTACTTTTTTATTTACATCTCAAATGCTGCCCTCTGATTCCTGTCCCCCTTCACAGAGTTTCAGCCCTCCCCCTCCTTTTCTTTTCTAAGAAGGTTGTTAACCCTCTTGGGTATTCTCTTACCACTCTAGCACATCAAGTCTCTGCAGGATTAGGTATATCCTCTCCCACTGAATCCAGACAGTTAGAGGAATGGATTCCACAAACAGGCAACAGCTTTATGGACAGCACCAGACCTAGTTGTTGTTGGAGGACCCACATGAAGTCAGAGTTGTATGCATACCTCTGCTACATATGTGCCCCAGGCTTGGTCATTCCCATGTATGCTCTTTAGTTGGTGACTCAGTTTCTAAGAGTTTCCAGAGTTCCAGGTTAATTGACTCTGTTGGTCTTCCAGCGGGGTTCCTATCCCCTTCAGGGTCTTCAATCCTTCTTGTTTATCACTCTTCCACAAGAGTCTCCGACTTCCATCCAAAGTTTGGCTATGGGTATCTGTATCTGTTTCAGTCTGTTGCCATGTAGAGCCTCTCAGAGGAAAGTTATATTAAGCTCTTGTCTGCAAGCATAACAGAATACCATTAAAAGCGTTAAGGATTGGTGCTTGCCCATGGGATTGGTCTTAAGTTGGGCTGGTTATTGGTTGGCCATTACTTCAGTCTCTGCTCCATCTTCATCATGGCATTTCTTTTAGACAGGACAAACTTTGAGTTGAAAGTTTTTCAGGTGGGTTGGTGTCCTTATCACTCCACTGAGAGTCCTGCCTAGCTACAGGAGATGGCCACTTCAGGTTCCATATCTCCACTTCTATGTGTTTTGGTTAAGGTCACAAGCATTTACTCCTGAAAGTTTACCCCATCCCAGGTTTCTGGCACTTCCTAGCGATTCCCCTTCTCCACCCTACTCTAACAGCTTCAGATTTCCCTTCATTCCCCTGACCCTCTGGCCCTCTCTTCTGTCTCTTTCCACACCTGATCCTGCCCCCTCCATTATCATCTCCCCTCTTTGACCCAGTGTTCTCATTCCCTCAGCTTCCTATGACTATTTTATTTCCCCTTCTAAAACTATGTGACTTTTGAAAAATAATTTTGAATATGTAGTTGGGATAACAAAAGAGAATGGAGCATAAAAGGTTCAGTGCTCCAATGTATAGTTAAATAACCTATGCTGGTCTTTGATGACTTGCTTATTTATTTTCACCAATAGCATGGATACTATTATAATGACTTTGCAATAGTTTAAAGTAGCCATGTCCAACTTGTAGCCCATGAGCCAAGATGTATTCCAGAGTAGTTATGAAAGTGGCCCAACACATTTGTAGATGAAAACATTATATTGCCATGCCAAAAACTGGTCACTTGTGGTTTGAACCAAAGCACAGGGTATTATTTTTATCAAACATCACTCTGGGTTCCAAAGCAAACACACATTTAAACACAACCCAAAGATATGACATTGAATTTATTTCTTAGTAAGAAGGCTGAGCTGTCTTTAATACAACATACTTACCTAGCTGCCAAGTGCTGCAGGGTGCTAGTAACATGACAGTTCATTCACTTTGTTTATATATGTAGGTATCTGCTCTTTCTCCAGCTTCTGCAAGACAGGCCATTGTCTCAGATTTTATTACCCAAGATGCAAACCTGAAGCCATAAAGATGAGGATTTGAGGGAAATGAGTAATTTATAAGGTGAGTGATCTCAGAAGACACTAGTAAGAAAGTGAGAGAAACTAGAGAAAATAGAAAAATAAAGCCAGGGTTGGTTAAATTTTATAGCAGATTCCAGCCTTAGCCTGACCCTCGGGGAGTTATGAACTGTACAGTGCATCTCAAAATTTATAACTATATAGCAAGTATGAAGACCCAATGGCCTGGATGGTTGGAGGGAAGACATAGACTCGCATCATTATTCACATCCTGACCCTGATAACCCTGACTTCAGAACTCCTCTGGAAGCATCTTCTTAGAAGTGGACCCAAGACACCCAGAACACAAACCTCAATCCAGTGACTGTGCACAAAGACTTCTATGAAAGTCTTTGTTTTTCGCATGTTCAGAGGTTTACACTATAGCGTGATTGCTTTGTGAATGCCTGACCAGAACCCTAGCCTGTGTGGATGATTGGTTACTTTTTGGAGGAGGGCAGATGACACTTTGCAAAAGACAAACTTGACCTAGCACTCTGTGATTTTTCATGCTAACAGATTTTAGGAGACTTGCAAATGAGAGTGGAATGTTCTCTTGGTGCAGCCAAAAACTGGGGTATCTGCAGGTTGGCTCAGGAGCTGACAGTTTAGTCCAGCTCCAACCTATCAGTGTAGCCAAGAACAGGCTGCTTGTTCTTCTTCAGGAGTCAAGGGAACATGTGTCAATCATCCTCTCTTGGCAGAAATTTGTAACAGGGGCTAGGAAGTGTGATTCAGGGGGAGGCTAGTAAGCTCAGCAAAGATACCATCTGTTACTCCATTTTTTATCGCTCTATCTGAGTCTAAGCTCATTTAGTCACAAATTAGAGTGAACACCTCAAATAGAAAGAAATTTGTTTAACCCACTACTGTCATATAACAGGAGAACAATATGGGTCCCTGGTCATAGCAGGTATCAAAATGAAAATTAGGTCAAAGAGAGTAGAAAAGATCTGATTTTCTTTCCTTACCTTAGTAAGTCTATACATCTTTTTTTTTTCACATTTGTTATTCATAGTATGTATGCATGTGAGTTTATGTGTGTGTTCATGCATGTAGTTATATGTATGTGCTTGTGTATTTGTACATGTTCATGTGTGTGTATGTGTTTATGTGTATATTTATATGTGTTTATGTGAGTGTAAACATGTGCATGCACTCTCGTGTGTGTGTGTGTGTGTGTGTATGCGCTCGTGCACATGCAAATTCCAGAGTCACATGACTCATTGCAAGATCCAGTTCTTTCCATCCATGTAACTATGTAATTTCCAGGCACCAAACTCAGGTCCTTAGGCTTGACTACAATCATCACTACTCACTGAGCAATTGTATTAATCTGTTTCTTTTTACAGAACCCACTTTTAGTTTTGTTCTACTGCTGCTTACCACCTCACAGGACATCCAAATTACTAGTTCAGCTACTCTGTTTTTCTGAAATCCGAACTTCGAGAAAAATACAGACTCAGAGTTTCTGAGTCTGGGTTCAAAGCCTTGCAGGAAGGAATCAGATGGTGATGATCAATGAGAAATCTATTCCCACAAGGTACCACTGGAGAGCTGAGATGTAGCATAACAAAACTTGCTGGGAATAACCCATCCTGGTCAACCCAAACCCATATGCAAGCTGAAAGGGGAGCAAAAACGTATTTCTTCTGTACTAGCCGAAACACAATTCTCCGGTGTATAGAAAGAGGCATGTAGGAAGAAATAATTAAGTGTTTACCTTAAATGTATTTGTAGACTTGACTGGAAGGAAATCAAATTATGAGCTCTGCTGCTCCCATCTTAATTATCCCCTATTATACAGTGTCAATATGAACTAGAAATGTACAAATAAATAAAGTAGCATCCTTGTGAGTTTTCTTCATTGCCAGTTTGCTCCAAGACAACTGAATTTCATGCATGGATTTTGCACTGTGAATTAGTAGCATCTTTAAGAAAGAAATTTAGTAATAAATATGACTTTAAAATTATCTATTCCTATACATCCAGTAATTTTCTTTAAGGGAAAGTATCACAAAGCATTCACAATACTGGAAAAAAATGTTATGTACCACATAAGCATCACAGAAGACTTTACAAACAAAAAGAGATGATAAATTGTATATGCCTCAGGGAAAAAAGAATAATTAAAGAAGCCACTACAGGAGTCTCTAGTCATTACAGTTGTGCACTAAAGAGTATAATGCATTATAGGAAATGCTTATATATTATAAAGTGAGGCAGTATGCAATGCTGGAAGGAAGCTATGAATATTAGGATAAAATGATGGAAAAAATGTTATTCCAAGACAAAAGTCAGAGGGGTAAATTATATCTCCTCGCTATTTTCTGATTTTGTTTTAAAAATGTAAATTATTACTGCATTTAGAAAAGAAAAACATAGTTTGCACAATTGTTAACATATTGTCACTGTCTTCTAAGGGGGATAGTTTGTATTCCCTGGCGCTATTTCTTTCCACTTTTCAATGGGCTACTACCTCTCTTAAATCCTCCTGCTTCTGGAAAGGATTTTATAAATTAAATACAATATCACTGAGGACTTAGAAACTGCTGAGATGAAAATAGAAAAGCCAGCTTAAGCAACAACAGTAGAGAACATTTGGAAAAGTCTTGGAAAAGTGGCTTTAAAGAAAAAAAAAATAGTAGAGGTAGAAGGAACCTGTAAATCTGAGAAGTGTCTAAAGCTGTAGCTGTCATGGATGTGCTACAAGGCTGGACATCCCTCTCTACATATCTCAGGTATCACTGGGGACATTGCCTAGGAGACAGTAATTAGCACATGCTGTAGTGAGCATCAGCCTTGTAGATTGTCTTTTCCAAGTGCCTATTCTTAGCTGGATTCTCCTGCCTATTTATGGGAGACTAGAGTATTATAAAATCACCACATGAAAGTGAAAGTATTTATACCTCTTTTACTATGAATGAATAAAAGGTGGCTTTCTCACAGAAATTGTTCTAGGATGACAGCCTGAAAGGTGGTCTAAATAAAGTCACCATTACCATTATATCATAGGTTACAGGATATAATACGATACTTTCCAAAGTCTGCTGTGCATATATAGGCCTGAAGATATCACAATAAAGAAAGTACTTTGAATGAGAAACATATTTGGCAGATTATATTCATGCCATCTTTAACAGGGGTTCCCTTGAAAATACCATAATTGTTCTTCCTATGGAATTGCAGTTCCCTTCAGCTTCTTCATTCCTTCTCCTAACTCTTCCATTGTGGCCCCTGGGCTCAGTCCAATGGCTGACTGTGCATATCTGTATCTGTCTTAGTCAAATCACCAACCAAAGTGTATACATGAATGGGTCCATGGCTCCAGCTCCATATGTAGTAAAGGATTGCCTTATTTGGCATCAATGGGAGGAGAGGCCTTTGGTCCTGTGGAGGGGTGATGCTAGAGGGGTGAGGTAGAAGTGGGTGGTGGGTGGGGGAGCACCCTCTACGAGGCAAAGGTGAGGGGAATGATATGGGGGGTTTGCAGAGGGGAGACCAGGGAGGGGAACAACAGTTGAAATGTAAATAAATAAAATAACCAATTAATAAAAAATAACATAGTAAAGAAAATCATTTTATCATCATTTCCTAAACTCCTAAGCCACATACTCATCCATGTCTCCAAAGCAATAACTATTGCCCTTGAGTAAAGTAAACCAAAAAAATTGTTACATAGTGTTGAGAGATTTCAGAACTCATTTGCCCTAAGTTCCAGAGAATTTTCAAAGTCCACTAACCACAGGAGTCTGAACATTATTTTAGTGGCTTTTCAGGCAATAATCTTTAAGTGATTTCAACCCATCTCACATAAGATTGTAAATATACAGGAATCATAATAAACAAATACCTTTAGTGAATGAGTATGTAATATCTGTCACTCTTGTAGAAACAATGTTAATTCTGTTATCATTCTTGTACATATTATACATACACTTAATATTTGTCTCAGCCTCCCATGTCATCATTACTGATCTTGATAAAATGTTTCCAGCTCTTTCCCAGTATTACAAAGGGTGGCAGAATAACAAAGGCCAGCATAGAATTTCATCACTTACTAACTGCAGTACCTAAAACCTGGAAGAGAAGTGTTCTTCATGACATAGTATATCATGAGAGTCATAGCATGACTTTCTGGAGAGATGTAAAATATCTTTTCCTACACTTAGATGTCACCAAAAAATCAAACAGGATTCAGTGCTGAAGAGATGACTCAGTAGTTAGTCATACTTGCAGCTCTTTCAAAGTCCTTAGTTCAGTCAGACAGGTCACAGCAAACCACCTTGAAATCCAACGCCAAGAGATCCAATGTTATCCTTCTGTTATCTGTGAGCATCTGTACGCAGGACACACACACACATTTAATTTTTTTTAAAAGTTCATTCAAGTTTCTCTGGGTGAGTTAATGAGTCTATTAGAAGTTGTTCACATAGTCAAGAACATCTGCGAAAACTTCAGTTTTCTTTTTTTTTTTTTTTAGGTTTTAACTTTATTTTATTTTTTTTATCACATTGTAATTTACTTATTCACACAGGGGTTATAAACACAAAAAGGCAGGATGTGGGGAAGGGAATGGCACCGGAGCATAGGTGTTCAGGGGGAGTACGGATACCATTCAGAACAGGGTATCAACTGGATGAAGGTTGAGGGGACAGGTCACCACGACTCTGCCTATGATTCACTTGTCCTTATCTAAGTTGGTACTGTCCTCCAAGGCTACCTATTTACAGGATCTATGACTACTCAGGCTGGTAAATTTCCACAAAAGCTGCCTGTTTACCATAGCTTATAGCCTTCTGTTTCAGTGTTTTTCCACAGAGACCCAAGACTTGGTGTTAGCATGTATGTATGTCAGGCCTATTGCTGATTTTAGGCCTATGGCTGATTTTAGGCCTTCAGTGTATAAGCAGGGCTTCCCCTAACATCTCCTCCCTTCTCTAAGTATAGAAGGGCCTTGGTGATTCTAATCTTGAGAAGATGGGGATAGAGGCTTGACCTCTAATAATTGAAGGGGACCTTGTAATGGCTCCGGTCCTCCTGTCGTTGTCCAGTGAGGCATGAGGGCCATACCCATCCCGGTGTCTTTTTCCTGGAGAGGGACCACCCAGAACCCCCTCTAACTGGTGATCTGAATTCTTGCTAAGGCTGTGAGACTAAGCACTGCAAGGGAATATAAATAAAAGTTAAAAATATCACTCTGGGTTCCCTGAGGGACAAGCCTGACTACATAGGGATTGATGTCAAAAAACTTCAGTTTTCTAAAGTCATCAAGCCAATTTTCCAAGCTTCCATTTTGTCTAGCACTAAGTTCCAGAAGAATGGATACAAACCTAAGTTTTGAGTACCACAGTGAAAAATGATAAAAGGCAAGTGAATACAGGCTAAGACAATATAGGATACAAATCAAACTAGATTCTAGGAAAGAAGTACATCTCTGTGTGCACTCTTCCCTTTCCCTTAGCTGGATTCTGCTGGGTTTAGCAAACACAGTCTAACAGTAGCAAAAACAGACTAACAGAGTCTTAGTCACAATCTGTCAAGTAGAAAACCTAAAATGAGGTAGCCATAACACACTGCTCAATGTAAATGAGGAATGCTTAAAGAATCGATCCCCATACTACAACTCAAGTAATGAAGCTTATGACTGGAAAGTAATAAAATTATTAAGTCTTATATAGGAGCAATAGAATTCTTTTATAATTTTTTTAATATGTTTTACTCTGATGCCAAACCATACTAAACTATTATGTATCTATCATTCATATGTCTTTGTTTTCAGTTTATGAAGTTCTGTTGCTAGAATTCTCCATTTTGATATTTTTATTAGTGTGCATATGAATGGGACTGTTCATTTATATGTACATCATGTACATGAGATACCTTCAGAAGCCAGAAGAGAGCAACAAATCTCATGGAAATGGAACTACAGGTACTTAACCAATATTCTATGCAATAGTAGTGAATTTTCTTAACCACTAAATCATCTGGACGACCCTATATTTTAGTTGATTTATCTTATTATTGGTTTTCCCAAGTATTTTTTATATACAATTTAGGACCTGTTTCACAGGGGTATCACAGTCACAGTGGACTGAATCAATTATCAGGCCAAAATCTGGGCTACAGACTAAGCTATTGGACAATCTGATGGATACATTTTCTCAATTGAACATTCCTCCTCCAAGGTGACCCTAGTTTGTGTCAAGCAAACAAAATACTAACCAGCAAGTCACCCTCTGAATATAACATTCAGACCCTATTGTTGAAGGCAAAGCATTATTGAGTGGCAGATATGACAAAGTCATGTTGGTACCAATTCAGAAGCCTAATTTCTACTAGTTGGCTTCCATAAGGGATAACAAACGTTATGTATTATTTTTATTCAAAGGGGATAAAAATAACCATTGGTCTTACCTACATGTGAACTGTACTAACACCAGCTTCTCAAGATGTGGACATGGGTGTCATGGGAGTAACCAACAAATTTCAAATTGGATTCTTGTATTTAAGGGCCACTCTACAAAACAGAACCCATTCCGGACACTGTTACTAGGTCCAAAAACCTATAATTAAAATGATTGTTCATAGGCTATAAGGAAGAACATGATATTAATTATTAAGCTGATTCCTCATAACTTATCATTACACCAATAAACTAGTGCTTCTACCAACCCTTATTAGAAAAGCTTCTTTTTTCTATTAAATGGAGATTAGCACAGAGACCCTATTTAATTAGTACCTAGTCCTCTCCTAGTTAACAAGCAGAGGGGAGGGATGATTATATCTATGTTCAAATAGCTTAAAGATGACATGAATATACGCAGAGAGAAGAAAGTCAAAGAGTTGAACTAAATAAGAAAGTAAAGACAAAGTGTGATCCTAGAATCCAATAAAGATTCAAAATATGGAAGAAAAATATTTCTTATTAAAAATGAGTCAACAGACAGTAGTTATGAATGTTCATCTCTTGTTAATGAAAAGGTCATATGATAAAAGTAAAAGAGACAAATGATACTATAAATAGGCCTAACAAACATCTCAGGAAATTCAACGCAAAGACTAAAGGGTACACATTCTTCTCAGTTGCCTATAGAGCTTCCTCCAATGTTAATCACTTATTAGGACACAAAATAAACATAGGAAAATGAGAATATACCATCATGTGTGCTATCTGATCAAGAATAAAGTTAGAACTATTACAATTATAATTTAAAACTATAACAGAATTACTTTATAATATAATGTCTTTTACACTGATTTTTATAAATGGAAGAAATGTAGTTAGATAAAATATGAACATAAATTAATTACCTAATTATACAAAGTCATTGGCAAAAATAAGTAAATGAAATAAATTTTTAATCATGGTCTCTCACATTGCAACTTTATGGAGACTCTGTATGGAGATATAAGATTCTGAGACTTACTCTTATACATAATGATTTCAATATCAAAAAGGTCAATAGTATATTATCAATTGTTCTATGATCACTAAGTGAAAATGCTGGCCAAATGAATAACTAATATAAAAAAATATTTGTAATTACAAATGAGAAGAGTGGTTAATATATTTTTCAGATTTTCTTATTATCTGCAAATATATATTCGTAACTTCTTATGCTTACATTATAAATACTGGGTTCTAATTTTGAAGGAAATGCTGTGTGGCATAAAAGATTCATTATCTGTGAGAAATCTATTTAAAAATGATGATCTCTTTAAAATGGTTAATAAGATATTTGCATTTACATTTGAAAAGCCAGATATTCTCACTGAAATATATAACATCAAAGCACTACACAGATCAGAGGATATGATTCCTTCTATCATCAGTTGAGCTATTGAACCTAAGTATCCAAGGAATTCTCATGAAAAAAAATAAAATTTCAGCATTTTCACAGTTGCAATTTTCGTCTGAAACTTCACGATAATGCTGACACTGAAATTCAATTATACAGTTTCTAATTTAAGAATATTGTACAGTCTTCTGAATAAAAGCATGTGAACAGGTTTTTTGCTACTATTAAAACTCCAAATACTTTTTTATTTTCTGGAAAACAGGTATAATTTTCAAAATGGTGTTTTATCCGCATATATAAATCTAGTTTATTTTATTACAAGCACTGGGGATAGTTTTACGTATGGATAGCATTAACAATTATGAAGTATGACATGGCAGGTCCTGTTGGAGAAGACACTGTCCAGGAGCCACTCTTGGTTTGTAACTTGTTCTAAAGTATGTTCTAGCATCCCTTCATAATTCATATGCCATGCTTTTCAACCCAGAATTTTGCCATTAAATTCAATAAGCAATTTTCTACCATTTTTTGGTGCTTTATTCTTTCCAGTTGAGTACATATTGAGTTGTTCTTTCTAATTCAGTCTTCCTATACAAAGTGGTAGAGCTAAGGTTCATGAGTAATGAATATGATGCTGCTGAGATGCTAGAAAAGAGGAACAATCCTATTTATAAAGATACTGACACTGACTGTGAGCAATGGAAGAAGTGAAAAATATGTTAGACACTCTGCTTTCTGAAAGAGGAACATTTGATTGATAAACATCTCTATGTGTGGTCCAGTTTTTAAAAAAAAAAAAAAATTTCAAGTTTTGTTGCCTGTGAACTCCTGGCTGTGAGTGGCTACTCACTAGAGCCTGGTCCACTCACATGAACTTAAAGACAACTGGCCCTCCTACTCCTAGCTACTACCAATTGCCAATAGCTCTTCAGCTAGCCATGGGTCTTTGTGACCACCTCCCTGTCACAATGATGGGGTTTTGTGGGGCTTGAGCTTCTTCAGGATTTGGTTAGGATGCCATGTGTAATCATTCTAAGTTCACATATGCAACTTACCTTCCCTGTTGTGTCCAGAACACTGCTATGAAGTAGCTACTTTTAATTCTATTGTTTTTCAGGTTGAAGAAATTGAGCCTAAGTGTAATATAGACTTTATTTCATATATGCCACCCTGTATAGTGATTTATCTTGGTTTATTAACATCAGTTTTGTAGCGGCTCACTTAAGATGTTTATATGTTTTTATCTTGCCACAAAATTGTTTCCCATTATATTCGGTCAACTGACACATTCAATAGATGTGTATTCCCTGGCATTATCTTTAAGAGTAATATTACTTATGATAATGATTATTACTCATTAAAATTTGAGCCAGACAAGCTCTATGTCCCTGGGTAGGTCCTTATCTAAACCAGGCATCGTAAATAACTAACCCAGGAAATTGGAGTGTGTCTTCTAAAGGGGTTTGCTTTTGAGTAACAGCAAGGATGCATTAAATGTATGACTTATTTCCCTTCTTTGATTTTTTATTCCTCTCTCATATTTAGACCCCAGTTTCCCCCTCTCTTCTCCTCTAAGTCGGTCTCCCACCTTCTCTCTAGCCCAGACTTATTCTTTTCCATTTCTCTTAGAAAAGAACAGACCCGCTAGGGATATCAAAGAAAAATGGCATCACAATTGAAAACAATACTAACCACATACCCTTATATCAAGACTATATAAGTGAGTACTTACCATCGCTTTCTTTCTGGTTTTGAGTTATGTAACTCAGGATGATTTTTTTTCTAGTTCCATCAATTTGCCTGCAAATAGATGTATTTTTTAAACTTCTGATTAATATTCCATTGTGTAAATGTACCCCATTTTATTTATCCATACTTGGGTTGAGGGACATATAGGTTGTTTCCATTTTTGGCTGTTATAACAAAAGCAGCAGCTATGAGCATAGCTGAGCAAGCATCCTTGTGATAAGAAGGGAATTCCTTTGGGTATATGCCCAGAAGCGGGAGAGCTGGTCTTGAGGTAGATTGATACGAAATGTTCTGGGAAACCACCATATTGATTTCAAAAATGACTGTATATGTTTGCACTCCCACCAGCAATGGAGGCATAGTCTCCATGTTATACATGTTTACCAACATGAGCTGTCACTTGTGCTTTTCATACTAGGCATTCTGAAATGGATAAGACAGAATCTCAAAGTAGCTTTGACTTTTATTTCCTTGATGAACATTTCTTTAAGTCATTCTTAACCATTTGATATTCCTCTGTTAAAAATTTCCTGTCGTGATGTGTACACATATAAAAACATGGTCAATGTCAGCTGTCTTCCTAGGACATTCTCTGCTTTATTATTTTTGAGACAGGGTGTCTCATTGGACAGCAATTACCTGCCCCACTAGTTCAAGAGCAAAGAATACAGGCCCACGCTGCAGCACCAATATATTTTTTTCTTTGTTCTTTTGGTAGCTGCCTGGCATCAAAACGCATGTATCCGTCTTTGCACAGAAAGGACTTCACCTATTGAGCTGTCTCCCCTTCCCATTATTTTTTTTTGCAACCATTTAATAACTCAAGTATTTCAGATAACTACAACAATAATTATAGCTTTCAACATCTAGCTAGTTATGACTATAAATGCAGTTGATCTTAATCATTTGTATATTTTTTGGATCTACATACTGGCCTAGTCATTAATATTTCTTTCTGATCCTACAAAGGATCGGTCCAACCATATTCTGAGAGGTGCATGTTCAAAGCTACATAGATTGACCTGTTCAAAGTACACATTAATAGCCAAGGTCAAATATGGCAAACCTGTTATTTTATTTTCAGGCATGATACCAGAAACATGTCTCATTTAGCAATATAAAGCATGACACATTTGTGTGTGTGTGTGTATGTATGTGAATGTGTGTGTGAGATTAGTCACTGATTTTTTACTATTAAAAATTATCTGTTAGTGTTGTTCTTAAAGCTGTCACACCATAAAGAAAAGAAGGCCAAGGAATGCTTTTATAGTTCTAATTAGGAAAAATATGTGTATCCTACAAAGATATGTTCACATGTGAGTTATGGTACTATGTTGACTTTGAACTTAATTTTAATGAGCAAAGACTATATTTTGAATAGATGTCTCTTAGCACAAATGCACATTTTAAAGCTTATATATTGGTCAGCTGGCAAATCTGCTGGGACAAGAGATACTTCAGAACCTGTCCTCATATTTTGCACAGGAAAAATGATGTTCTGTTTGATAATTCAGTATATAAGGCAGCTTTATAAAACATAAACTATAATTTGAATCACATGTCAAACATAATGTCAAGACCTGCAGATCTACAAATTTAAAGAAATTTGGAGTGCTTAATATTGCCCGGTATGCCTCAGCCACTATCTGCAACCATTGCTAATACCACATTAGGCTCTTAGTATTCTGTAACCATGAATCAAAGTGTGAAGAGAAGTGTGAAAACAGATAAAGCTGCAGACAAAAATAATTTTTTTCAGACTGTAGCATGCATGGAGTGTCAATGGGAGGAACTGAGGAGCTAGCATCTTATCTTTTTCCTTACTAAGCATGTCTGCCCAAATCCTCTTCAGACTTAAAAACAATGAGCATCATTGAACAAAATAAAGGCATTGTTAAAATCCTTGATAATACTCCAAAATAGTCTGGTGATGTAGGGGAAAGATTGGAAATATGTTCCTAAGTTTTGTAACGTGTAAAGGACAAATCAAAACGACACTGAGACTCTACCTTACACCAATCAGAATGGCTATGATCAAAACCTCAGGCGACAGCACATGCTGATGAGAATGTGGAGAAGAAAACTCCTCCATTTCTGGTGGGATTGCAAACTGGTAAAAACACTCTGGAAATCAATCTGGAGGTTCCTCAGAAAATTGGAAATAGATCTACCTGAAGACCTAGCTATACCACTCTTGGGCATATACATAAAAGACGTCCCACTATGCTACAGGGGCATGTGTTCCACTATGTTCATAGCAGCCTTAGAAGCTGAGAAGGAGGGTGACCCCATAGGAGGACTAGCAGTCTAAACTAACCTGGACCCCCGAGATCTCTGAGACACTGAGCCACCAACCAGGGAGCATACACTAGCTTGTCCGAGGCCCTTACACATATACAACAGAGAGCTGCCTGCTCTGCCCTTAGTGAGAGAAGATATACCTAACCCTGGAGAGATGTGAGGTCCCAGGGAGTGGGGAGGTCTTTTGGTGTGGGTGTGGGTGTGTCAAGGAAAACCTCTTGGAGATGAGGAGGAGGAATGGAATGAGGAGCAGTTGGAGGGTAGACAGGAGGGTGATAACCACTGGACTGTAAACAAAAGATTAAGTAATAAGAATAACAATAGTAATAATAATAACGATTTGTAATGGCCAGAAGTGGTAAGCAATCCAGATGTCCCACAGTGAAAGAACACATACAGAAAATGTGGTTCATTTACACAATGGAATACTACTCAGCTATTAAGAACAAGGACATCATGAGTTTTGCAGGCAAATGGATGGAACTAGAAAATATCACCCTGAGTTAGGTAATTTAGACACAAAAGGACATGCATGGTATGTACTGTCTAATAAGAGAATATTAGCCAAAAAAGTACAGAATACCCAGGATACAATCCACAGAACTCAAGAAGGTTAACAAGCTGAAGGGCCCAAGTGAGGTACCTCAGTCTCTCTTGAGGGGTAGAAGAAACCAATCACAGGGGACAGAAGGAAAGAGCGACCTGAGTGGGAGAGGAGACACAGAGGGAAAAAAGAGAACATGATCAAGTATTTGGAGGGTGAACAGGACTGAAGTCCTGAGGGCCAGCAGAAAGAATGGAAACAAGAAATCTCGGGAAATTGGAAGTGGGGGATCCCTCTAGAATGTACCAGAAACCTGGCAGGTAAAAGATTCCTAGGACTCAAAGGGAGGGACCTTAGATGAAATGCCCAACAGTTGGGGGAGGATACTTGTAGAGTCCACCTCCACTAGAAAGATAGGGCATCAAGTGGAGGGATGGGGTTGACCCAGAATTGTTCTTGTCTAAAACAACCACAGGGACAAAAATGGAGAAGAGACTGAGGGAAAGGAGGTTCAGTTACCAGCCCTAATTGGAATCCATAGGCTCCAAGGCCTGACACTATTACTAATGCTATTGTGTGCTTATAGACTGGTGGCTATCATGGCTGCCCTCCAATAGACCTAAAAAGGAGCTGAAAGAAGCAGATGCAGGTACTTATACCCAACCAATGGACAGAAGCCAGGGAACACTGTGGTTGACTTAGGGAAAGGCCAAATGAAGCTGAGAAGGAGGACGACCCCAAAAAGGACTAGCAGTCTCAACTAACCTGGACCCCCAAGATCTCTGAGACACTAAGCCACCAATCAGGCAGCATACACTAGCTGGTTCAAGGCCCTGATACATATACAATAGAGAGCTGCTTGCCCTGGCCTTAGTGAGAGAAGATGCACCTAAACCTGGAGAGATTTGAGGTCCCAGGCAGTGCCAAGGTCTTTTGGGGTGGGTGGGTGTGGTAGGGACAACTTCTTGGAGACAGGAAGGAGGAATGGAATGAGGAACAGTTGGAGGGTAGACAGGGGATGATAACGACTGGACTATAAACAAAAGATTAAATAATAATAATGATTGATATAAGTTCATATTTTAAATAATTTAAAATGTATTTTATCCTTTAATATATAAAAACATTACAAATGAAAAAAAAACAAAAAACAAGCAAAAAATACAACAATAACTTTGATAATTGAACACAAAGACTATACAACTCAGTGAATTTTAATACAGTTAGTTAAGCCATTTGGAACTGAAGTGACAGAGATTCTTGTTGGATTTCATGCTTCCAATTACAACGATACTTTTTGCACATATCTCCCTCCAAATCTTAAGAATCCAAAGTAACATTATGAATAGATGAAAAAAGTATATATTTTTGTCCTCTTTCATAACTTGTGTTTGTTTCCTGAACCAGTTTGTCTCCATCCATTTGCCTCTCTTGTTCTTTTTTCTACATGTTATTCTACACCCACAGGTGCATTCCTTTATATATATATATATATATAAAATATATATGTGTGTGTATGTGTATGTGTATATGTATATGTGTATATATGCATATATATGCATACATATATAAATATATGTGTGTGAATATATTTCATATGCACACCTATGTATGCATAATTTTATATATAATATGTATGTACTATTTATATGTATTTATTATATATACATATATACATACATACATGTTGCTGGCTAGATTATACATAGTAGGAAAACATGCATATTTTTGTTTCTAAGACTGTGTAAACACACTTAATATTATAAATTCTAAGTTCATCCACTTTCCTACAAATTTGGAGATTATATTGTCCTTTTGAACTGAAAAGTGTTCACATATATACATATATGTACCAATTTTCATCAGTCATTCATCGGTTGATAAACAGCTAGGTTGATTCTAGTATATTGCAACAGTGAACAAAACAACAATTAACACCATGATGAAACCACGTCTATTGTAGAGCATAGAGTTTTCTGGGTATATTCCCAGAAGTGCAGTAGCAGGGTCATACAGTAGTTCTATTTTTAAATTTTTGAAGAATCTCCAAAGTAATTCCCAACATTGATGTATTAATTCCCCGCCCCCAAACAAGAGTGCATAAGGGTCCTTTTCTCTTCGTGTCCTCTCCAACATTTATGGTCACATTTATTGATCATAGCTGTTCATGAAGTCATATCCTCAAATATTTTACTTCACCTTTCCTTGTTGGCTAGGGATATTGAACAAATTTCAAAACAGTTATTGGGCATTTGTGTTTCTTTTTTTTTTTTTTTCGTATCAATGTTTGTTCATTTAAACTACATGTTCATTTCACTTTCTCATTACTAATTGACTTAGTTTCTGCAATTCTTTGTAGAGTCTAGTTATTAGCCCCTTGTCTGAAGTGTGTGTAATGACAATATTCTTCCATTCTGCATGCTGTTTATTTGCTCTGCTAAATACTACCTATGTAGTAAAGGTGACCTTCTTGTTGCTATTGCTGTTTTTGACTGGGTTTACTTTTCATGTCGTCCCTTCTGAAGCAATAGGTGTTCTATTTATAAGTTCTTTCATACCACAATATTTCAAGGAGTATCCATTATGCCTTCTAGAAGTTTTATTTTTTAATTAAGGTTTTTGATCCATTTTAAATAGATTTTTATGCAAAAAACAGGACTTGAATATAATTGCATTATTTTGCAAGTAGATATGCAGTTTTGACAGCACAGTTTGTTGAATATATTATCATTTTCCAGTGTAGTTTTGGCCTGTTTTTATCAAAACTGAAGTAGGAACAGCATTGTCTCATTATTTCTAGGCTATCTATTCTATTCCATTCATTTTCTTATGTATATGCCAGTATAAGACTGCTTTTAATGTCACCACTCTATAATATAATTTGAAGTTATATATTGTATCACCTACCACATTGTTCTTACTCCAGAGAATTTTTTTGACTATCTATGTGAAGTGGAAGTTTCTGGATATGTCAAGTGATGCAGACTCAGGTGGTGTTTTGCTGAGCCAAGACCCATGGTATGACATGTGATGTTTGGAGAGAGCATAAATAGGACTCAACTGACAGTGACAGCACGCTTGCACAGCTAGCCTTACAATGTTTCGTTTGTCTAGTGTCTTCATGTTTGCTGATCTTCATTTTGTTGATAGAGGCAAGGCAGAGAACTTCTCCTGGTTTCTGGTCTGGTCCTGGTCGCTCCTGTTGATTCATGCCAATTTGGAGGAGGCCTGACCATTTCTTTTCTTTTCTTTTTCTTTTTTCTTTTTTAGTATTTTAATTATATTTAATCTTTTTTTTTTACACTCCAGATTTTATCCCTCTCTGTGTCCACCATCTAACTGTTCCCCATCCCATACCTCCTCTGCAACCCCTGTCTCCATCTCCACGAGGATGTACCCACCCCACCAGACCTCTAAACTCCCTGAGGCCTCCAGTCTCCTGACTGTTAGATGAATCTTCTCTGGATGAACCCTGATCCGGCAGTCTTCTGCTGTATATGTATCGGGGGCCTCATATCCGCTGTTGTCTGCTGCATGATTTGTGGTTCAGTGTCTGGGAGATATCGGGGTTCTAGGTTAATTGAGACTGCTGGTCCTCCTACAGGGTTGACCTCCTCCTCAGCTTCTTCCAGCTTTTCCCTAATTTAACCACAGGGTTATTGCGTAGGGGAAAAGGACTGAAGCCATGAGGGACAGCAGAAAGAATGGAAACAGGCAACCTCAGGAGGTAGGAGGTGGGGGAGGAACCCTCCAGATTGTACCAGAGACCTGGGAGATGAATGACTCTCAGGAGTCAAAGGGAGGAAACTTAGATGAAATGCACTACAGTAGAAAGAGGAAATTTATAGAGTCCACCTCCAGCAGAAATACAGGGTATCAAGTGAGGGATGGGGTTGCCATCCCACAGTCAAAACTCTGACCCATAAATGTTCCTGTCTGAAAGAACTATAGGGATGGAAAAGGAGAGGAGTCTGAGGAACAGAAGGTCCAGAAACAGGCCCAAATTGGGATACAGCTCAAGGGGAGGCCACACGGCTATGAAACACTCACAAAAAGGGATCTATCATTACTGCCCATCTGAAAGACCCAACAAGAAGCTGAAAGAATCAGATGCAGATATTTGCACCCAACCAATGGACCAAAGCCTGGCCATTTCTGCTGGATCAGGCCACTATTGCTCATCTGTGTTTAGTACCCTGACACTACTGAATCGGACTGCTGGTATCCTAATAATTGGAGATTGGTATCACCTCACAGAACTACTTCTAAACAGGATCACAACCCCTTATCCTATTTGCCATCTTTTCTCCCCTATCTTTGGATGGTAGACTAGGGGGGCTCAAAACATTTAAGAACCCTTATTAAAAGTATGTTTTTAAAAATCTAAGCCTACATCTGTGGTTGTTTTTGGTTACATATAAATGTTTGTATTGCTTTTCTAAGCCTTGAAATATGATATCATTATTATGGCAGATATTGTATTAAGTCTAAATATTAATTTTAGTAGTTACCATGTCACAATATTAAGACTGCTAATCAAGGAGAATGAATCATATTTCCATAGTCCAGTATCTTCTGTTATTTCCTTTTATGATATCTTGGACTCTCACTGTAGAGTTCTTTCATTTCTTGGATTAAGTATAATGCTATATATCTTCTATATTGAGCTTCATTTGAATAGAATATTTTAGCTTATTTTTTCTAAGACTACATTGATTTACAAATTGAGGGTATTTTATTTATATATATATATATATATATATATATATATATATATATACACACACATATATATATTACATACATATGTATGTATATGTATACACAGTTCTGCAACTTTCTGTTTTTGTTAGGTAAAACAGGGTTTTTTTTGACTCAGTATGGCTTTCTAAGTAAAAAATTATATCATCTACAAATAGGGATAGTTTGATTTATTCCCTTTCTATTGTTATATGTTCTATGCCTTTCTCTTATCTAGTGGCTATAGCTAAGACTTCATGCACTATATCAATTATAAAAGAAGATAATGCACACCCTCATCTCATTCCTTATTTTAGAGGAAATATTTTCAAACGTCTTATGTTTATTGTAATCATGGCTAGAGGTTTATTTTTTTCTTATTATTATGAGCTATGGCCCATATATTCCTAAAGTCTCTTAAACTTTTGATTATGAGGACATATTTGCGAAATGCTTGTCCAGTGTTAATTGAAATGAATATTTTGTTTCTGTCCTTAGGTATTTGGTACAGGTTTGTGTCTGCAGTACTTTCATACATTATTTAAGATAATAAACGAACATTAAACGGAATTTCAGAATCAATGTATTACCAGGGACAAGACTGGTAATACCTATAGAACTCCGACAGTGTTCATTCTTAGCAATAAATCTCCCAGGTGGCCTTCTATCCCTGAAGTTGGGAGAAGATGGTGATTCCTGGCTTTATGCCAATGAAGAAGAGTTCAGAAACTCAGGTTTGTTAGCTTCCTCTTTCTACTTTGCACTCAATCCCTCTGACCTGCATTGATGTTGCTTGTCCCCTTCTGATGTTGGCTTCAACTTACACTTTAAAGTGATAGTCTGGATTCCATTTTTCTAGACTGTATCAGTCCCCAGTAGAAATGCATTGATGATTTAGCTGTTATACCAGTGTCCATGCATTCTACTCTTTCTGTTCTTTTTTTGCTTCTGTTTCTATTTTTCTCTGCTTATGGATCATATCTTTTACATTTTGAAGTACCTGAATTATTACAAAAAGCAAGGATTATGGATTTTTTAATTAGTGGATAATTTGTTTTCTTTTGTTGTTGTTGTTTTTCTTATCAATTCATGAGAAATAATTATTTTAGATCTATCAGTTAATTTTGAAGTATGTTTTCAACTCTGATAGACTACTTCAAGAGGATCTCCGTGTCTATGGCAAGTTAGCCCCATGACAAGTTCACTCCATGACTGCTGAGAGCAGGAAGTATTCACCTCTGAGCAACTTACTTGGGTGCTTGGACTAAAATTCAAGTGATACCTTCTTTGGGCGTCCAAATCACTTTTCTTTTTTTTAAATTTAAATTATTTTATTTATTTACATTCCAGTCATTGCCCCCCTCAGCCCTCTCTCCTACTATTCCTCATCCCATTCCTTCTCGTCCTTGCCTCCAAGAGATTGCTCTCCCTCACCTTGAGGCCTCTCCCTTTCCTGGGGCCTCAAGGCTCTTGAAGATTAAGTGCATCTTCTCCCACCGAGGCCAGACTGAGTAGATCTCTACTACATTTGTGCCAGGGGCCTCTGACCATCCCATGTATGCTCCTGATTGGTGACTCAGTCTCTGTGAGTTCCCTGGGGTCTGGGTTAATTGAGACTGCTGGACTGCTGGTCTTCCTATGGTGTCACTCTCCCTTTCGGCTAATTCAACAAAGGGGTACCTGACTTGAGTCCAGTGGTTGAGTATAATTATCTGCTTCTGTCTTAGCTGCTTGCAAAGCCTCTCTGAGGACAGCCATGCCAGGCTCCTGTCTGTAAGCATATCATAGCATAGTAGTGTCAGGCCTTGGTGTACCCCCCATGAAATAGATCCCAAGTTCGGCCAGCCTTTGGACCACCTTTGCTTCAGGCTTTTCTCCATTTTTTTTTCTGAAGTTCTTTTAGACACCAACAATTCTGGGTCAGGAATTTTGACTGTTGTTTAGTAATCATATCCCTCCATTTGAGGCCCTATCTATCTACTGGAGGTGGAATGACTATCCAAATTCCTTTTCAATCTCTCAGTCTCTCAGTCTTCTCTCTCTCTCTCTCTCTCTCTCTCTCTCTCTCTCTCCTTCTCTCTCTCTCTCTCTCGTTCTTCTGACTTTGACTTTGCACATAAAATTCCATTTTCCAAGGTTTACATATCCAAACTCCATAGCCTCTTTATGCACTAGAAAATACCAGGCAGCAGATTGGATCTGGGGACCTAAGTTTCCATATGAATGCTGTCCTGACAGACAAAAAAAATCATGAATATTGATCAGTTTTCTAATTGTCTGAGCAGGCAGGGTACATTTACACCCTTACTCTGTAGTAGTTGGAAGAGGAACCTGAGCCTCATTTCTAATTGTAGAGTAAACCTTAATTTTCTTTAGAAATTGAATTTCAAGTCTCCATGGAACGATGAGGAAAATAACATTTGCTTTATGGTTATTAGTCTCCCCCTGTGGGTTTTCCTAGTTCCATATAAATGAAAGCTGACTTTGCCTTCCCACAGGGCTCTACTTCTGCCCCTTTCCCTACAGTTACAGTAGCATTACATCAGGATCAATCATCATACTACTGGATGTTTTCCAAAGCTCAAAAACTCAGTTTTGAATGAGACACTAAAATGCACATTGTACCTTTTTCTTGTATATTATTTGCTGTACCTCAGAAGGGAAAATTAAAATCACCAGATGAATATTTGAGAAGATAGACATGCCTTCCAGACCAAACCTTCTGTTTCAGAAGGACTGCACAAATCAAGTTTGCATAACTTAAACATAGGGCACACCTGGAAATTTTTCTACTGTCTTTGGTGTCCTCTGAGTGCTTGAATATTGCCACTTTTATTTCAGAAGAGTCTTTGAGTAGAATGTCCATAAAATAACTACAAAGGTCTGATATTAGAGATGGGTGAGACTTTTTCTGGGGACACTTGAACCATGTTCTATTCACTCCAGATAGACAACCAATGATAGAGCAAAGTAAGGATTTTACCAATGAAGTCATTGGGTTACATACAGGAGCATGGAGGGAAAGTTACTCATAGGAAAATGGAGGACTTCCATGACTCCTGTTACCAAGGAAATGACATTATACTTCCCTATCATCATAGTTGCAAGCTGAAATGCCCATAGCAAAGTGCATGTATCCATGAACATCACAAGAAGACATACCACAACATCACAGGAGGAGGACAGCCATTGCAGAATTACCTTTGCAGTTGTTTCATCCTCAGAAAGTTCAGCTCAGTTGCATATCTCATCATATATTTTGGAGTCATGTAGCCACTGCCCTCAAATTCATGCTTGGCCATGATGGTCCTCGTCAATCACCAGTTGTTCTGTGAGACTTTCTTTGTTAAAATATGAGGAAAAATCTACTCTCACTAGACAAGAAACCAATAAAAAAACCAAAGTAATGATTTCATAGAAGTCCAATTTGGCAAACCAATGACTTTATTAGATTAGCTTACAGGAGTTTGAGGAAAATGTTTTTAAAGGAACAAAAAAAAAAAATCTTCAAATCTTCAAATCAAATATCACCAAGAGCTCTTCCCACCCCATAATAGATTACTACTCTTGAAAGCAGTATCCCTGAAGATCTCTGAAGAAATTGCAAGAAGTTTGACAAGCCATATTTTTCTCTATATGGAGATATGTTAGTTTGATAACCCTGTGGAGTAGTCTTGTGAATATTTTTTAGTTTGAGAAATTTCTTAAGACTTGTATGAAACTTATTCCTTGAGTCATAAGCCTGCCCCTCCCTCCATGAGGGAAAATTTAAATTTAGGGTTGTTTTCTACATAGAGATAAGTAACCAAATAACTATATCATATACTGAATGCTTTTAGGGGCCTTTTATATTTGAAATTTTTAAATCTTTTCTTAAAAGAAAGTCTATTGCAGTAAATTTTTAATTGACAATTTTTATTTGAATAGTGAGAAACTCCTCCTTTCCTGGACAAATGAGATAATACATTTTGTTCATGAAATTCTAGTTTGACAAAGAAATAAATGATTTAACCACCGAAAAATCAAACAATGACAAGATTACAGATGGGTCTTTTATTTGGTGACATTTCACCTAGGTAATTAAATGGTATACATTTATTCATGTATTTGTTCCACAGTGGGAACTTTCCTTTCTGTTACAAGTCTAGATATTCAAGAAGCCTAATTCTTTTTTTTTTTTTTTACAAAAAATAATTTATTAATAAATGATAGCAGATCATTCTGAGACTTCAACTGTTTCAGTCTCTTCCTCTTCAGGGGTCTTCGTTGCTACTGAGGCTTCTTTCTTGACCTCCCATGATTCATTCTGAGACTTCTTGGGCAGTAAATCACCCTGTTTCTTTCTTTTGAATATATTTCTAAGCCACAGTGGACCCCTTAGCCAGACAAATTTTCCCTGACTGTTGAAGAAGCCTAATTCTTATAGTAATCTAACAAAGAAAAAAAATCAATGATTTGGAAAAGCCAATAAAATTGACAAAAGCCATCATTTTATCAGCAAAAACAAAAACTAACTAAAGTCTTCTCGGAGTGATTAAAACTTCTCATCTTGAATGTGACTTCATGCATTTCACAAACAAAATGAAATCCCATAATGCCCATGTAGAGCAATGCTATCAGCATCCCCATAGGTACCCATTTCAGATCTTCTACATTGCATCTCAGGCATGTACTTTAATTGAAAACAGGCACTGGAGTGTCAGAAGAAATGCTTTACCCTTACACTTATGAGTTGATATGAAAAGATAAAAAGAGATGTCCACTTAAGAAATTAAAGTTATATTACATTTTGTGAGATAATATGTTGTGAGAAAAGAGAAATGTATACAAACTCAACATAAATAGACAAAAATATTCTCTGGCCAGAGAATCTTGAATTATCTCCTGGACTACATTTAGATGAAGAATTAGGTTGGGAAAACCAACTGAATTTATCTCTCATATTATTTCATACAACTTACATTCATAACGAAAATAAAAGGAAATTGTGCTTTCTATTTTTTTTCCAAATAATATGTCTTCATCTCCAAGTTGAGACTGATAACAAAACTAAATACAAGAAATAAAAATATAATGAGTACAAACGTATTTACAATTAAAGAAACATCTTCAGGAATGAGTTAACATACCTTGGCGTTAAACACTATATTGTTCATGAGTTAATCATTCAGTAAGCTTATTTCAGGTTGCTTCCTGGATTGTTCATAAAAATGATATTCTGTGTTAATGACATGTACCTTCCTTGGACTTTGATAGTCTTTTTTTTTTTTTTTTTTTTTTTTGGAAGGGAAAAAGTATACAGTATGTATTTTTTTTTCCTTCACCAAGCAAATAGTATTGAAATAGTGAAATCAAGTGTAAACCCAACAAAAATATATAAATTATAGTCCAGTATCCCTCATGAGTATACATACAAAAATTCTCAATGAAGTAGTTGCAAACTGAATATAAGAGATATAAAAAAAAAATATTCCATGAATAACTGAATAACTGATTTTTTTTTTTTTTTTAGAAGACCATACTCCATATACAGGCTGCATGTTTTGGGATAGCCCTCACTCCAGATGTTTGAGACCTACATGAAAACCAAGCTGCACATTTACAACATATGTGCAGGGAGGCCTAGGTTCAGCCCATGGAGGTAGATCTTTGTAGACTAGGTATGCTCCACGGTTGATGATTCAGTCTCTGAGAGCTCCAAGGGTTCAGGTTTGTTTACTCTGTTGATCTTCCTGTGCAGTTCCTATCTCCTTAGGGCCCACAATCCTTCCACCTATTCTTCTATAAGAGTCCTCAAGCTCCATCCACTGTTTTGTTCTGGATGTCTGTATCTGTCAGAGTCAGCTGCTGGTTAGAGCCTCTCAGAGGACAGCTTGCCCCTGTCTGTTCTCAGGCTGGAGGTTTAGATTCTGGTAAAAATGGCTATCTTGCTGAAAGCAATCTACAGATTTAATGCAATCCCTATCAAAATTCCCACTCAATTCTTTACAGAGATAGAAAGAGCAATCTTAAAATTCATTTGGAATAACAAAAAACCCAGGATAGCGAAAACTACACTCAACAATAAAAGAACTTCTGGGGGAATCACCATCCCCGACTTCAAGCTGTACTACAAAGCAATAGTGATAAAAACGGCATGGTATTGGAACAGAGACAGTCAGGAGGATCAATGGAATAGAATAGAAGACCCAGAAATGAACCCCCATACCTATGGTCACTTGATCTTCAACAAAGGAGCTCAAACTATCCAGTGGAAAAAAGACAGCATTTTCAACAAATGGTGCTGGTCCAACTGGAGGTCAACTTGTAGAAGAATGCAAATTGATCCATACTTATCTCCTTGTACAAAGCTCAATTCCAAGTGGATCAAGGACCTCCACATAAAACCAGCTACACTGAAACTAATAGAAGAGAAAATAGGGAAAAGCCTTGATCATATGGGCACAGGGGAAAAGTTCCTGAACAGAACACCAATGGCGTATGCTCTAAGATCAAGAATTGACAAATGGATCTCATAAAACTGCAAAGCTTCTGTAAAGCAAAGGATACGGTCAACAGGACAAAGCGGGAACCAACAGACTGGGAAAAGATCTTCACCAACCTTACATCTGATAGAGGGCTAATATCCAAGGTATACAAAGAACTGAAGAAACTAGATTCCAGACCATCAAATAACCCTATTAAAAAATGGGGTAGAGAGTTGAACAAAGAACTCTCAACTGAGGAAACTCGAATGATTGAGAAACATCTAAAGAAGTGTTCAGTATCCCTAGTCATCAGGGAAATGCAAATGAAAACAACACTGAGATTCCACCTCACACCAGTCAGATTGGCTAAGATCCAAAACACAGGTGACAGCAGATGTTGGCGAGGATGTGGAGAAAGAGGAACATTCCTCCATTGTTGGTGGGATTGCAAGCTGGTACAACCACTATGGAAAGCAGTCTGGCGGTACCTCAGAAAATTGAACATGGTGTTACCTGAGGACGCAGATATACCCCTCCTGGGTATATACCCAGAAGATATTTCAACATGCAACAGGGCCACATGCTCCACTATGTTTATAGCGGCCTTATTTATAATAGCCAGAAGCTGGAAAGAACCCAGATGTCCTTCAACAGAAGAATGGATACAGAAAATGTGGTACATTTACACAATGGAGTACTACTCAGCTATTAAAAATAATGAGCTCATGAAATTCTTAGACAAATGGATGGAGCTAGAAAATATCATCCTGAGTGAGATGACCCAATCACAAAAGAACACACATGGTATGCACTCACTGATAAGCGGATATTAGCCCCAAAACACACAATACCTAAGATGCAATGCATAAACCTCATGAAACTCAAGAAGAAGGAGGAAGACCAAAGTGAGGGTGCTTTTGCCCTTTTTAGAATGAGTATCAAAAGATAGTCTTTAACAATCTGGTTGTTTTACTTCTAAAGTATAGAATAATATGTAAATTACAAGTTGCATTCATTTCATAAAGTACATGCACACATTGCACCTCACACAATAATAATGGGGGATTGTAACACCCTGTTCTCTGCAAAGGACAGATCATGGAAACAGAAACTAAACAAAGACACATTGAAATTAACAGAAGTTATGAACCAAATGGATTTGACAGATATCTAGAGAACATTTCATCCTAAAGCAAAAGAATACATCTTTTTCTCAGCACCTCATGGTACCTTCTCCAAAATAGACCATATAATTGGTCACAAAACAAGCCTCAACAGATACAAAAAGATTGAAATAATCCCTTGCATCCTATCAGATCACCACGGACTAAGGCTGGTCTTTAATAATGACAAAACCAATGGAAAACCCACATGAACGTGGAAACTGAACAACGCTCTACTCAATGATGACTTTGTCAAGGAAGAAATAAAGAAAGAAACTAAAGACTTTTTAGAATTTAATGAAAATGAGGAAACATCATACCAAAACTTGTGGGATTTCATGAAAGCAGTGCTCAGAGGAAAACTCATAGCTCTAAGTGCCTACAAAAAGAAACTGGAGAGAGCACACATTAACAACTTGACAGCACACCTCAAAGCTCTAGAACAAAAAGAAGCAAATACACCCAAGAGGAGTAGATGTCAGGAAATAATCAAACTCAGGGCTGAAATCAACCAAGTAGAAACAGAAAGAACTATACAAAATATCAACAAAACCAGGACTTGGTTCTTTGAGAAAAACCAGGAGTGGGTTCTTTGAGAAAATCAACAAGATAGATAAACCCTTAGCCAGATTAACCAGAGGGCACAGAGACAGTACCCAAATTAATAAAATCAGATCTGAAAAGGGAGACATAACAACAGAAACTATGGAAATTCAAAAAATCATCAGATCCTACTACAAAGGCCTATACTCAACAAAACTGGAAAATCTGGATGAAATGGACAATTTTCTAGACAGATACCAGGTACCAAAGTTAAATGAAGAGCAAATAAACCATCTAAACAGTCCCATAACCCCTAAAGAAATAGCAGCAGCCATTAAAAGTCTCCCCACCAAAAAAAGCCCAGGACCAGATGGTTTTAGTGCAGAATTCTATCAGACCTTCAAGGAAGACCTAATACCAATTCTCTTCAAACTATTCCAGAAAATAGAAACAGAAGGAACACTACCCAATTCGTTCTATGAAGCTACAATCACACTCATACCTAAACCTCACAAAGACCCAACAAAGAAAGAGAATTTCAGACCAATCTCTCTTATGAATATCGATGCAAAAATACTCAATAAAATTCTAGCAAACCGAATCCAAGAACACATCAAAACAATCATTCATCATGATCAAGTGGGCTTTATCCCAGGAATGCAGGGATGGTTCAATATTCGGAAATCCATCAATGTAATCCACTACATAAACAAACTCAAAAAAAAAACCACATGATCATCTCATTAGATGCTGAGAAACATTTGACAAAATTCAACATCCCTTCATGGTAAAAGTCTTGGAAAGAACAGGAATTCAAGGACCATACCTAAACATAGTAAAAGCAATATACAGCAAACCAGTAGCTAACATCAAACTAAATGGAGAGAAACTTGAAGCATTCCCACTAAAATCAGGGACTAGACAAGGCTGCCCACTCTCTCCTTACCTATTCAATATAGTACTGGAAGTCCTAGCTAGAGCAATCACACAACAAAAAGAAATCAAAGGAATACAAATAGGAAAGGAAGAAGTCAAAATATCACTATTTGCAGATGATATGATAGTATACTTAAGTGACCCCAAAAACTCCACCAGAGAACTCCTAAACCTGATAAACAACTTCAGCAAGGTGGCAGGTTACAAAATCAACTCGAACAAATCAGTAGCCTTCCTCTACATGAAAGATAAACAGGCTGAAAAAGAAATTAGGGAAATGACACCTTTCACAATAGTCACACATAATATAAAATACCTCGGGGTGAATCTAACCAAGCAAGTGAAAGATCTGTATGACAAGAACTTCAAGTCTCTGAAGAAAGAAATTGAAGAAGATCTCAGGAAATGGAAAGATCTCCCATGCTCATGGATTGGCAGGAATAATATAGTAAAAATGGCCATCTTGACAAAAGACATCTACAGATTCAATGCAATCCCCATTAAAATACCAACTCAATTCTTTACAGAACTAGAAAGAGAAATTCTGAAATTTATTTGGAACAACAAAAAACCCAGGAGAGCGAAAACCATTCTCAACAATAAAAGAACTTCTGGAGGAATCGCCATCCCTGACCTCAAGCTTTACTACAGAGCAGTAGTGATAAAAACTGCATGGTATTGGTACACAGACAGGCAGCAAGATCAGTGGAATAGAGTTGAAGACCCAGAAATGAACCCACACAACTATGGTCATTTAATCTTTGACAAAGGAGCTAAAACCATCCAGTGGAACAAGGACAGCATTTTCAACAAATGGTGCTGGTTCAACTGGAGGACAGCATGAAGAAAAATGCAAATCAATCCATTCCTATCTCCTTGTACAAAGCTCAAGTCCAGGTGGATAAAGGACATTCACATAAAACCAGACACACTGAAACTAATAGAAGAGAAAGTGGGGAAGACCCTCGAATACCTAGGCACAGGGGGAAAGTTCCTGAACAGAACACCAATGGCCTATGCTCTAAGATCAAGAATTGACAAATGGGACCTCATAAAATTGCAAAGTTTCTGTAAGGCAAAGGACACTGTCAATAGGACAAAACGGCAACCAACAGACTGGGAAAAGATCTTTACCAATCCCACATCCGATAGAGGACTAATATCCAATATATACAAAGAACTTAAGAAATTAGACTCTAGGCAACCAAATAACCCTATTAAAAAATGGAGTAAGGAGCTAAACAAAGAATTCTCAACTGAGGAAATGCGAATGGCCGAGAAGCACCTAAAGAAATGTTCAGCATCCTTAGTCTTCAGGGAAATGCAAATCAAAACAACCCTGAGATTCCACTTCACACCAGTCAGAATGGCTAAAATAAAAAACTCAGGTGATAGCAGATGCTGGCGAGGATGTGGAGAAAGAGGAACACTCCTCCATTGTTGGTGGGATTGCAAGATGGTGCAACCACTATGGAAATCAGTCTGGCCGTTCCTCAGAAAATTGGACATATCACTACCTGAGGACCCAGCTATACCACTCCTGGGTATATATCCAGAAGATGCTCTAACACATAACAAGGACATATACTCCACTATGTTCATAGCAGCATTATTTATAATAGCCAGAAACTGGAAAGAACCCAGATGCCCTTCAACAGAGGAATGGATACAAAAAATGTGGTACATTTATACAATGGAATATTACTCAGCTATTAAAAACAATGAATTTGATAAATTCATATATAAATTGATGGAACTAGAAAATATCATCCTGAGTGAAGTAATCCAATCACAAAAGAACATACATGGTATTCACTCACTGATTATTGGATTTTAGCCCAGAAGCCTGAAATACCCAAGATACAACTCACAGACCACAAAAAGCTCATGATGACCAAGTAGGGGGGCTCAGTCCTTCTTAGAAGGAGTAACAAAATACTCAAGGGTGCAAATATGGAGACACAGTACAGGACAGAAACTGAAGAAGAGACAGACCATTCCACCTGGATATCCATCCTATGTGCAGTCACCAAAGGTAGAGGTTGATGTGGATGTCAGGATGTACATGCTGACAGGAGCCTGATATAGCTGTCTCCTTAGAAGTCTGCAAGAGTCTGACATACTCAGAGGCAGAAGCCCACAGCTAACCATTAAACTGATCACGGGGTTCCCAATGGAGAAGATAGAGTGAAGGCTGAAAGAGTTGAGAGGATTCGAGACACCATGAGGAAAGCAACAATCCCAACCAACCAGAGCCCCCAGGGTCTAAACCACAAGCCTGGGAGCGCTTAGGGAAGGACCCATGGCTCCAGCTATATATGCAAGGGAGTTATATATAAGTGGGAGAAGAGATCCTTGGTCCCATGAAGGCTGGACGTCTTGGGGGGGGATACTCGAGGGTGGGGAGGTGAGGTACAGGGGAGGGTGGGTGGGGATACACCAACGTGGAGATAGGAGGAGGGGGGAAGGGATAGTGAGTTCCTGGGAGGGAGGGACGGAAATGGGGTAAGGAGAGAACATCTGAAATGTATAAAAAATTTACAATAAAAAATTTCCAATAAAAAAAAAAGTCTGTTTTTTCAATGTTTTCTCCTTGGTCATTGTCCTAGGTAACTTTAACTGCCAATGTCACACATCCTTCAGTCATCTTAAGGAAGAGCCTCAACTGAGGAATTGCCTAGATCAGATTAACCACTGTGTCTTTGGGAGGGTTATCTTGTTAATTGATGCAGGTGGGCCCAGCCCACCATGTGCAGCACCAACACCAGGCAGGTGGGGCTGGCATAAAAAAAAAAAAAAAAAAAAGAAAGAGAACTTCAGACCAATCTCCCTTATGAATATCAATGCAAAAATACTTAATACAATTCTAGCAAATCGAATCCAAGAACACATCAAAAAAAAAAAATCCATCATGATCAAGTGGGCTTTATTCCCGGGAATGCAGGGATGGTTCAATATTTGGAAATCCATCAATGTAATCCACTATATAAACAAACTCAAAGAAAAGAACCACATGATCATCTCACTAGATGTGCTGAGAAAGAATTTGACAAAATTCAACATCCCTTCATGGTAAAAGTCTTGGAAATACCAGGAATTCAAGGCCCATATCTAACCATAGTAAAGGCAATATACAGCAAACCAGTAGCCAACATCAAACTAAATGGAGACAAACTTGAAGCAATCCTACTAAGATCAGGGAGTAGACAAGGCTGTCCACTCTCTCCCTACCTATTCAATATAGTACTGGAAGTCCTAGTCATAGCAATTAGACAACAAAAAGTCAAAGGAATACAAATAGGAAAGGAAGAAGTCAAAATATCACTATTTGCAGATGATGTGATAGTATACTTAAGTGACCCCAGAACTTCCACCAGAGAACTCCTAAACCTGATAAACAACTTCAGCAAAGTGGCAGGTTATAAAATCAACTCAAACTAATCAGTAGCCTTCCTCTATGTGACAGATAAACAGGCGGAAAAGAAATTAGGGAAATGACACCCTTCACAATACTCACAAATAATATAAAATACCTCGGGGTGAATCTAACCAAACAAGTGAAAGATCTGTATGACAAGAACTTCAAGTCTCTGAAGAAAGAAATCAAAAAAGATCTCAGGAAATGGAAAGATCTCCCATGCTCTTGGATTGGCAGGATTAATATAGTAAAAATGGCCATCTTGCCAAAAGCAATCTACTCATTCAATGCAATCCCCATCAAAATACCAACTCAATTCTTAACATAGTTAGAAAGAGAAATTCTCAAATTTATTTGGAATAACGAAAAACCCAGGATAGCGAAAACTATTCTCAACAATAAAAGAACTTCTGGAGGAATCGCCATCCCTGACCTCAAGCTGTACTATAGAGCAGTAGTGATAAAAACTGCATGGTATTGGTACACAGACAGGCAGGAAGATCAGTGGAATAGAGTTGAAGATGCAGAAATGAACCCACACACCTATGGTCATTTGATCTTCGACAAAGGAGCTAAAACCATCCAGTGGAACAAGGACAGCATTTTCAACAAATGGTGCTGGTTCAACTGGAAGACAGCATGCAGAAGTATGCAAATCGATCCATTCTTATCTCCTTGTTCAAAGCTCAAGTCCAAGTGGATAAAGGACCTTCACATAAAACCAGACACATTGAAACTAATAGAAGAGAATGTGGGGAAGACCCTCGAATATCTAGACACAGGGGAAAATTCCTGAACAGAACACCAATGGCTTAGGCTCTAAGATCAAAAATTGACAAATGGGACTTCATAAAATTGCAAAGTTTCTGTAAGGCAAAGGACACTGTCAATAGGACAAAACGGCAAGCAATAGATTGGGAAAAGATCTTTACCAATCCCACATCCGATAGAGGACTAATATCCAATATATACAAAGAACTCAAGAAATTAGACTCTAGATAACCAAATAACCCTATTAAAAAATGGGTATCCAGCTAAACAAAGAATTCTCAACTGAGGAAATGCAAATGTCTGAGAAGCACCTAAAGAAATGTTCAGCATCCTTAGTCATCAGGGAAATGCAAATCAAAACAACCCTGAGATTCCACCTCATATCAGTCAGAATGGCTAAAATAAAAAACTCAGGTGATAGCAGATGCTGACGAGGATGTGGAGAAAGAGGAACCCTCCTCCATTGTTGGTGGGATTGCAAGATGTGCAACCACTCTGGAAAACAGTCTGGCAGTTCCTCAGAAAATTGGACATATCACTACCTGAGGACCCAGCTATACCACTCCTGGGCATATACCCAGAAGATGCTCTAACATATAACAAGGACATATGCTCCACTATGTTCATAGCAGCTTTATTTATATAATAACCAGAAGCTGGAAAGAACCTAGATGTCCTTCAACAGAGGAATGGATAGAAAAAATGTGGTTCATTTACACAATAGAATATTACTCAGCTACTAAAAACAATGAATTCGAGAAATTCTTAGGTAAATGGATGGAACTAGAAAATATCATCCTGAGTGAAGTAACCCAATCACAAAAGAACATACATGATGTGCACTCACTGATTATTGGATTTTAGTACAGAACTTGAAATACCCAAGATTCAACTCAAAGTCCACATAAAGTTCATGAAGAATGAAGACCAATTGGGTGGGGGGCTTCAGTCCTTCTTAGAAGGAGTAACAAAATACTCAAGGGAGCAAATATGGATACAAAGTGCAGGACAGAAACTGAAGGAGGGGCCATCTGCAGACCATTCTACCTGGGTATCTATTCCATGTGCAGTCACCAAAGGTAGATGCTGATGTGGGTGTCAGGAGGTGCATGCTGACAGGAGCCTGACATAGCTGTCTCCTTAGAGATCTGCAAGAGTCTGACATATTTAGAGGCAGATGCTCACAGCAAACCATTAAACTGATCATGGGGTTCCCACTGGAGGAGTTAGAGTGATGACTGTAGGAGTTGAATAGGTTTATGACCTGCACTGTATCTCCATATTTGCTCCCTTGAGTATTTTGTTACTCATGCTAAGGAGGACTGAAGCCCACCCTACTTGGTCATCATTCTTCATGAGCTTTATGTGGTCTGTGAGTTGAATCTTGGGTATTTCAAGCTTCTGGGCTAAAAGTGCAGGACAGAAACTGAAGGAGGGGCCATCTACAGTTCCAATAAAAAAAATAAAAAAAAACATGTATGTCTACCTGAAAAATATAAGTGAACCATCCCAGATTGAGTTTTAGAAAGTTGGATAAAATTATCTAACAATGGTACATCAAAGAGAATGAGAGGCTGGATTCTAGAATTAGAGCTGAGCATTAGACCTACCATGTCTTTACTGGTAGTAAAGTGGTGGGGAATGTCACTGGTCATGAGTGACAAACACATTAGAGCAAAAGTACCACCAGCACTGTGGAAGATACCTTCAATACATCCAACTTTGCTACAAATCATTGAGCTTTAAAGCATTTATAGAACAGGTTAAATAGTAGAATTAAATTTAACTTTTGTCTCATTTACTAAAGACGAAATATTAGTTATCATTAGAGTAACATTCGAGAGGCTGCAGAAGTTGAGACATTCAATATCACTTCAAATTTAAAAATTATCTCCCACTCATTGAACAATTATTAGGGAACAAACTATTCTAATACTTTATACTTGATAGCTTGTATAATAGATTTAATTGACAATTCACATTAATCTATAGTAGTAAACCATTCTTACAGATAAACTATTCTTTTTTTAATTAAGAGTAATTTTATTGTTATGAATAGTTTGTATTTCACTGATACGAGTCTAAGCCAAAACTTTTCAGTTGAATCATCCTGTAAAAAATCCTACCAAGAAAAATCTTCCTGTCTATATATTATTGGATGTGTGACATTACACTGGAGCATGGTCAATTTAACGGGGGACATATCACAAAAGAAATCTGACTCTCCCTTTTCAAGCGGCAATCAATTGCCTATATCTTTTAACATAGTAATTAGACTTCATACTTGCCTTCTCTCTTCTTGTTAGCATTAATAAAATAAAAAGTACACCTCAAGAATAGGAAGTATACAACTACCTCATTAGATGAAGAAATGGCTTTGACAAAATCCAACATCCCTTCTTCATAAAAGTGCTGGAATTGAGAATCTAGGGATACAGGGGATATATCTCAACAAATAAAATCAATATACAGGAAGCCCACTATGGAGCTCACTATTGTCATCTTGTTACTTGTTTTCTGGCTGTTTAGTAGATTTTTTGTTCTTGTCTTCATGTGTATGTTGCACTTTGGGGAATTCTGCTAGTACTATGTTTTGATTCATTGTATCAAGTTTGGAACTATTATGGGTTTTTTGTAATTATAGTTGAAACAGAAAATATCTTATAATGATACTATTTTAATCTGACAATATGAGATGCCATATATAAAAAGTTGTAGCCTTTATCTTCCATTCTACAATTTATAATTTTGGTGTCACTTTTTTTGTTTATTTTTTATTGGATATTTTATTTACATTTCAGATGTTCTCCTCTTACCACATTTCCCTTCCCCCTCCTCCTGCTTCTATGAGGGTGTGCCCTCACCTACCCCCCATCTTATCTCCCCATCCTCGAATTCCCGACACATGGTGTCTAGCCTAAATGGGACCAAGAATCGCTTCTCCAACCTATACCTGACCAGACCATCATCCCTTGCATATATAGCTGGAGCCATGGGTTCCTCCCTAAGTGCTCCCAGGCTGATGATTTAAACTCTGGGGGCTCTGGTTGATTGGTATTGTTGCTCTCCTCATGGGGTCATAAACATTTTGGTTTTTTTTGTTTGTTTGTTTTTTGTTTTTCTGTTTTTTGTTTTTTTTTTATTGGAAATTTTATTTACATTTCAGATGTTCTCTCCTTACCCCATTTCACCCCCTCCCTCCCAGGAACTCACTATCCCTTCCCCCCTCCTCTTGCCTCCACGTTGGTGTACCCCCACCCACCCTCCCCCTTATCTCACCTCGCCACCCTCGAATACCACCCCCCACGATGTCCAGCCTTCATGGGACCAAGCATCTCTTCTCCCACTTATATATAGTTCCCTTGCATATATAGCTGGAGCCATGGGTCCATCCCTAAGCACTCCCAGGCTGGTAGTTTAGACCCTGGGGGCTCTGGTTGGTTGGTATTGTTGCTTTCCTCATGTTGCCACGAATCCTTTCAAGTCCTTCAGCCTTCACTCTATCTTCTCCATTGGGAACCCCATGATCAGTTTGATGGTTAGCTGTGAGCATCTGCCTCTGAGTATGTCAGACTCTTGCAGACTTCTAAGGAGACAGCTATATCAGGCTCCTGTCAGCATGTACATCCTGACACTCATGTCAGCATCCACCTTTGGTGACTGCACATGGGATGGATACCCAGATGGAATGGTCTGCAGACGGCCCCTCCTTCAGTTTCTGTCCTGCACTTTGCATCCATATTTGCTCCCTTGAGTATTTTGTTACTTCTTCTAAGAGGGACTGTAGCCCCCCCCCTCCCATACATGTCTTATTGAGAAAAGCTCTTTGAGTCATTCAAGTTTAACATTCAAACCTGGAAAAAGGGAAAACTCTGGTCAAGTAAATATCATACATTTTTCTTGTATGTGTATACCAAGTGATGTTTTCCATAAAGCCACAAAATACATAAATTACCATAAATTTTCTTTGTCAAATGAACTCTTCCCCCTATCTAAGCCCACTGTAAAGACTCAGCACTCACAATTGTAATATATTTACTCCCTGAGCATATTTAAGAGGTTATATATTTTAAGAATTAAAAGATTGCTTATACCTTACTCTTGCCTTGGTATGGTTCAATACAGAAGTATTATAGTTAAAATATTTTTAGTTAGATTTTTGAGTTATGCCTCTACGTTTAGAATCTGCAGAGCTCACTAATATTGTTGGTTTCTTTAAAACTCAATAAGAGTTTTTGTAGAGTGAGAAGGTGTTGGCAAGCAATGGGTTGGGGCTGGATATTACCTGGTATCCTTGGGCAGCTAGTGTGCCGGAAAGCAGAAAGAGTTGTGGTACTGAAAAATGGAGCCCATAGGGATGAGGTGCAGTTTACTGTTTTAAAGAGGGGAAAGCATTAAAGAAATGTTCAACAACCTTAGTGATCAGGGAAATGCAAATTAACAACTCCAAGATTCCATCTTACATCTATCAGAATGGATAAGATCAAAAGTCAAGCCTCAGCTCATACTGGAGAGGATATGGAGGAAGGAGAACACTCCCTCATTGCTGGTAGGAGTGAAAGCTTGTATACCACATTGAAAATCAATTTGATGTTTTCTGGGAATACTGAGAATAGCCTGTCCTCAAAACCCAGCTATGCCACTCCTGGGCATAAAGCCAAAGGGTACTATATCTTATCACAAGGACACTTGCTCAACTATATTCATAGAAACTTTATTCATAATAGCCAGAAACTGGTAACAAATTAGATGCCCCTCAACGGAAGTATGAATAAAGAAAATGTGGTACATTTACACAGGGGAGTATTACTCAGATGTTTAAAAAAAATGATATTACAAAAGTTGTAGGCAAAAGAATAGAGCTAGAAAAAATCCTGAGAGAAATAACTAAGACTCAGAAAGACAAACATGGTATATTCTCATTTATAAGTAGACATTATCTCTACCATACCACAAAGACACTTGTTCACATACGTTCATAGCCACTTTATTCACAATAGCCTGAAACTGGAAACAACATAGATGCCCTCAACTGAAGGATGGATATAAAAATTTTAGAAAAATTATACAATGGAGTATTACCTGGCTATTACAAGTAAGGGCATTGTGAAATTTGTAGGCAAGAGGATGGAAATAGAAAAGATCATCCTGATTGAGGTAACTTAGACCCAGAAAGGCAAAACTGTATAAGTATAAGCACTCAGGTATAAGTAGATATTAACCATGAAGTATAGGATAACCATGCTATAAACCACAGACCCAAGAAAGCTAAGTAACAAGGAAGGCCCAAGGTGGGGGGGGGGTTGTCCTTGAATCTCATTGGAAAAAAAGAGAATAGACATAGGGGATGGATGCATGGAGGGAACTGGGTGGGGGAAGGGGTGTGGATAGGTTTGAGGGGTTTAAGAGGGGAAAGGACAGAAGGAGAGAGCACTGGGACAGATAACCAGAATGTGGGGAAGGATGTCTCCTGGAAAACTAGGACAATGGAAACTCTCAGGAATCTATGAGGGTAACCTTATCTAAGGCTCCTAGCAATGGGGGATATGGAACTTGAACAAGCCATCTCCAGTAACCAAACATGGCATGAGGGATCAGGACACAAATCTACCACAAAATCTTCAACCCACAATTTGTTCTGCCTATAACATGCACAGGAGTAAAGTCTGAAGGAATTGCTAACTAATTGCTAACTAATGACTGGCTCAGTTTGAGACTCATGCCATGAGAGGGAGTCCATTCCAGACACTATTAATGATATTCTGCTATACTTGCAAACAGCAGCCTAGCATGACTATCATCAGAGAGGCTTCACACAGCAAATGATGGAAACAGATAAAGAGACCCACAACCACACTCTAGGCAGAGCTTGCGGAATTCTGTGGAAGAGGGGAGAAAGGATTGAAAGAGCCACAACGACCAAGGATACCACAAGAAAACCTACAGAACTGACTAACCTGGGACAATAGGGGCTAACGAGACTGAGCAGCCAAGCAAAGATCATGCAAGGGATGGTCCAGATATTTTATATATGTATATACACATATGTAAGAGATGTTCAACTTGGTTTTTATGTGAGACTCCTAACATTGGTTCTTTTGTATGCCTTTGGGATTCTTTCCCCTAACTGGGCTGCCCTGTTGAACCTCAAAAGGAAAATATGCACTTAGTCTTACTGCAACTTGATATACCAAGGATGGATGATATCCATGGGAAGCTTCCACTTTTCTGAGGAAAAAAGTATGGCAAGAGGATATGGCATAAGGAAAAAAGTATGGCAGGGGTGGATGGGTGTAAGGAGCGGGGACTATGACAAGAGGAGGGAAGGACACTGCAATGAGGGTGTAAATAAATAAATTAATAATAATAAAATAAAAACTAAAAAGTTTTTTTTACAAACTTGTCTAAAATTCATCATTTTAAATAATTCCTTTTCAGATTAAAAGCTTTCTGCATCTTAAATATTAAAAATATATATAAATAAATACAAGTGGAAAGAGGAAACCATACTTGTTCATATGTTAGCATTTAAAATTTAAGAAAGCAAAGTTAAAGAAACATAATCGTTAATCCAACTAAGTTTCTGACCCAAAGATGAAACCAAAGTATTGATGGAAAGAAACTTAATCCTCCATTATATCAATCGGATGTCCAGAGATATGAAAACCTAGGATGGAAGGTTTTAAAGGATTGAGAAAGGATAGAAGCTCTATGTGACGCGCGCGCGCACACACACACACACACACACACACACACACACACACACACACAAAATTGTATTAGTGATTTTTCAGCTTTTATTTTTGTCCTTACTGGTACAACAACATCACTGAAGTGGCTCTTTCACCCTTCTCCCTTCTACTTCTCAAAATACACCTACAATTTAATCTGCAGAGCAGGATAACCTATTATCAAGTTTGGGCATTCCAGCATACATTGCATTTTATAATAGTTATAGGAGCAGATTTTTTTTTTTTTCTGTGAATAGCTAAATGGGATCAAATGACCTAAGATATCAAAAATATGATGAGATTTCTAGAAAAAAAATGTGTATTTGAAATATGGGAGTGGATAGGAAAGAGTCATAAAAGAACACAATGAAAACTACTCCTGTGGCCTTGTGCAATGCGTAAATTGTAGAAATGTTCACACTACCAGGAAATCCTAGAATACTGAAGCCCAAGGATCCTAGCCATGGGTGGGACCCTGAGCTATGCACTTGTTGGCAACTGGTGCTAACCAGAGATGGACTTTGAGGTATGGAGTACAAATGTTATAGTTACTGCTCTCAAAACTTTGCATGCTTCTGTGGCTTTGTGGGTTGGTAAATCTTCCTAAAAAGCTATTCTATATTTTATTACCTACACAGTCCAGTTTTCACTGCCCATACACTCATGGGTATGGGGCCATCCACTGGAGAGGAGTCCTCCTAATAAGGTCTACACCATTAAAAAATGAATTCTTTCTTTCCAGTAGCCATTAGTAGTCAAGAACCCCTCAGCTAGGAGCCCTAAAAAACTAATTTCCACTCTGTGATAACCTGTTGACTGGAGAGCTGTTGAGCAGAAATAAAAGACACAATTTGGGATGAGTTGGGTTATGTATCTAGGAGGAATTAGGAATTAGTATGGGATCTGAATATGATCAAAATGTATAGTAAGCATGAGGAATGTTTAGATAATAAAGTATTATATTATAAAAGTTATTATATTTACCAAAACTCAGTTTAAAAGACAAAATGGCAGCAATATATGGAGTTACCTATAAATAAGCATATAAACAAATGTCTTCATATAGCAGAGAAAGACTTTAAATGGACTATGTTGACACACTCCTCTTTGGAACTTGTGAGACATGGCACTTTGATGCTCACCAAATGACTCCCAAATACACATCATGAATCTCATCACTTGAAGCCCTAACCATATAACAGTAGTTATATTCCTGTTAGAGCTCCAGTTCAAGGCCACAATCGACATTATAGAAATTTAACACATAGTAATTTGTTTAGTCTTGTAACAAACTAAAAATTATTTATTGTCCCCACTTAGAGAAAATGGATATTCACTGACATGAAGAAATTTCCTGTGTGCCCTCTGTTGCAATGGAGGAGAGAACACACAGAAATTCAGTCTCATTTTCTGAATTCTATTATCTTTTCACACTTGTCATGTACTCACCTCTAGCAGTCTACTTTCTAGAACACTTTCTATCTTTTTGGAGAGTTGGGAGAGATGGTAGAGTAATTAACAGCACTGGTTGCTCATTCAGGAAACCCAAGTTCAAGTCCTAGCACACACAGAGAAGTTCACAACCATCTGTAGCTCCATTTCCAGAGGAACCATGTGGGGCGGTGGGCTGTGGGAAGCAGCTGGGTGCCTGATTGAGCAAGCCTTGAACCCCGGACCTTTACCAGGACGGCAGGTGTTCGGCGCTGCCCCCAGGCCCTAGTTCTTTTCATTCAGCTTCGGTCCTCCACAGCCTCTCCCAAAGAGAGGTCTATGACTATCAGTCACGAGGAACAGTGCCTCAGGCCCTCCCACATGTAGATGAGGTATCTCTAAGCTTTCCGACCAAGCCAATAGGCATTATCTGCCAGACCCTAACCACATGCAGATGAGGTATCTCTAAGCTCTCTCCGACCAAGCCAATAAGCGTTATCTGCTGTCAGACCCTAACCCACCCTGAAACTGTATATAAAGGCTCTATTCGGGAGAAGTAAAGGTGTGTGTGTTCGAGAATCATCTTGGTGTCCGGGAGTTTTTGTCTCAAGAGCTGTAACACTTGGGGAGAGATCCGCTCTCCCGGAACCTTCCTGGGGCACCAAGCTGCTTCCTTGCCTGCTAGCCGGCTTCTATCGGCCCAGCCCGGGCGGCTCAACGTGGAGAGATAGGTGCAGCACCTGGGAGTGACCGAGCTGTGACAGCGGAGACTCGAGCAAAGGCAGCAGCGGAGGCAGGCAATCTCTCCTCCCTGCTTGCACTCGCACCCTTTTGGCCCAGACCTCTCACACCAGGCTGGGCTGAAGACCAACAGACAGCAGAGACGTGGGTAGAGGACCCTCTCTGCTCTCACTCTGTCCTCAGCCGGGAGATCATCGTGGGACACCCTCCAGAACCATTCCCCCACAGAACCAATACAACCTTATGCCTGCACAGGCACCAGGAATGCATTTGGTACATACACATATACATACACACCAATATTCATAAAAGAAATAAAAACACAGTAATAAACTTTAAAAATCAATTTGGGGAAAAGGAAATGAATTTAACCTTATGCCAAAGTGTCTAGAAGTTAGAACTAGAAATAATTAGCTAATTTAGTCATGGATTTGGGGTTAATGGATATTGGAACTCCATAACACTTAGCATTCCTGATCATGTTTTATATCTACAATTGAATATGTTTGAGCATAGAAAAGGAATAGATCGATACAATGCACAAGAAAATGTCACAGGTGTGTTGGGTAGCTCATCATTTAATGTGGCCTTAAACCTTATGGAAATGGAAAAGAAAACTAAAACAAACTCTAGTTACTATGGACACATTTTCTTTTATTCCTGAATATCCAGGCATGGACAGTCAGATTGTATTTAATAAATCTATGTATGAAGACTGGTAATATAGCACAGCAGGTAAAAGCGCTTAACATCAAACCTGATAGCTTGGTGGAAGAAAATAATGGGCTCCCATCAGTTGTCCTCTGACTCCATGTATGCATTGTGGCATGAATACACACACACACATCCCACACCACACACCACACACACACACAACCCACAGGACATATGCACACAAATATATGTAAATTAAGGCATTTTGGAATGTTTCCATAATGTAGATTTAAAGAGAACAAACTGATTCTAGAACACAAGAATGTGCCTTCTGAGAAATAGACTATACTTGCTGCTTCTTATAAAGCATAGAAAATATACCGGAAAAGCAAATACAAGGATTCAGTGGTGGATAGACTTGTGACTTGCAGAAGAATATAAACATGTTTCCTACAAAAGCTTTCTTCTTCTCTTCTAATGAGAAATATTGTCTGGTAGATGATCAGTGTCAAAAACATTTAGAGGGCACTTACAACGGAGAAATTCCCAACCAAAATTATTTAATGTCCATCTGAAGAGTTGTCTCTCAAGAGTGGAAAAGAGGATGATTGAAGGCAATTTGTGAGAGGACATGCTCAGACTTGTTATTGGGTCAGCTTGCCTTTAGGTAGAAGGGCTTGAAAATGATAGCACACTCAGTTCATTTCTTGGTATCAGTGTAGTGGAGAAAACCTGTTTAGTGGCAGAGCATGGCTCTATGTTGGGAAAAAGTAGATAAGTGTGTTTTCATTGGGATGCATTATAGGTCAGGAAAGGGGGCCTATGAGTACTAGAATGCACATGATACTATGGTGTAATAAATACAGTCCTTATTCCCTACTTCCTGATCAGAACTTTTAAAAGCGTTATACTTTCTGAAACGATAAATGGGAAACAGCATGTTTTTCTTTGTATCTAATAAAAGGGTCCTGCAGGTCCTAGTTGAGTTTGTGTTAAGAATGTGAAGTTTGTGTAGCCCCAAAAGATGGGGGGTTGGCTTCCAATGAAACCAACTAGACAGTTATGATAGAGTGAAGAGTTTTTGCTTTATCCTCTAAACTCTGGGTAAGGGAGGAGAGACTTGAGACAGAGTTAATCACTTGTAATCAGTATTCTAATCAATAATACTAGTGTGCTGAATGCCTCATCAAAATACTTCAGTGCAGAACCTTCAGAGATTCTGAGCTACCAAATACATGTATGTGCTATACCATGACATGGGCCTCTCTTCTATCTCCCTGACATTTTGTAATAAGTTAATAAATGTCAATAAATTATCAGTGAGTATTTTAGAAGATTCAGGGAAGAGAAGATTGTAGAAGCATCCAATGTGATTAGTCAGAGTTGAAGTGACAACCAAAACCTGTGAGTGTCCTGGAAGTTGATTGTAGGCAGGGCGGTGTTGTGATACACAGTGTGTGTGACACATAGTGTATGTGTGACACACAGCAGTTGTGACTCACAAAAGGGGAACCTAACTACTTCATTTTCCCTTACACTTTAGGTAGTATTAGAATTGAGTCCAACTGTGGAGCACTGAACTGTTATTTGAATACTGAGCCTTTTCTGGGTGAAAAAACACAATCCCTGTCTGGTATAAGAAGATGGACACCTGAAAGTGGATAGAAAAAAAATTCAAGTTATTCAGAAATAATAGAACTGCAAGTATGATACCCAGTACATACACACAAATGTACACACACACACACACACAGAGAGAGAGAGAGAGAGAGAGAGAGAGAGAGAGAGAGAGAGAGAGAGAGAGAGAGAGAGAGAGAGAGGACCTACTTTCAGCAAACCTGAAGAAAAAATGGGAAATATTTATTGAAAGAAATATACTCTATCTCTCTTCCTCTGTTTTGTCCTATTCCTCCTCCTCTGTATTTATGGTTCAATATTATGTAGTTTCATGAATCACCACAATGGTCAACAAGGATTGAAGGAATGAATAAATAGATAACACCCATGACATTCTAACTTATTTTTAAATTATAGATCTTCAGTTTTGTATCTCCCTACAGAAATTAAGAAATGAATGAAGATTATGAGATACATTCTGGCTCTGAAAAATACTAAGTTTTATTTCTTTAAAATTAATCTGTTAAACTATCATATTTTTGTGTCTAATTTTCTCCTATGCACAGAATAATAGTCAGTTGAATTTAATTTAGGTTAAATATTGAGGTCTGTTCATTATGAGATGGGGTAAATGAGTGACTATATTCTATGTTATGGGTGGAATTTAAAATACTCCCCATATTCATATTTTTGATTAATTAGGTCCCAGCCTATGATTCTGGTTTTAGAGACTCTGTATTCCTAAGCTCAGAGGACTTCATTTAGTGGACATAGGTCAGTAGGGTCAGTATGGTCAGTACCATCAAAGGTCACAGCCTGGCTCTGCTTCCTCTCTAACTTTCTATTGTTAATTCAAGATGTTCACAGGCTGTACCATAAGCTCCTCCTGTTACCATGAACAAAAATTCCATGGTTGCCATCTACTTCCTATCATGATGGACTGCATGCTGGTCACTGTGAGACAAAAAGCATCTCTCTTTTCTTGAATTGTTTCTGCCAGATATTTGGTTGTATGAATAAAAACAAAACTGATGTAGGCTTTCAAGAAAACACACAGTTTCAAGTTCACCTACTCAAATAGAGTCTCTATTCTGGTGATAACTCTTAACAACTGACTGTGATGCAGAGCTATTCAAATCCTAAAGATGCCCCAGACACTGTATTCCACTACTATGCAGAATGTGTAGCCAGGAGCATCTGTTTAGGCTCTGTGTAGTAAGAAGGACAGAGCACTATTACATATGCTCTCCTGACATGCTTGGGTTTCCAGAGCACAATTTCAGTTTGGTTGCTAGGGAAAGCACATGGCCATAAGAGGAGCAGACCCTGATGCTGCATGTTATACAGGAGATGGAAGAAAAGTTCACATTCTAATGTTGACTCAAGCTATGCTCAGTCTTCTATTAATGTACCAGCCATGTGTGAACCACCTTGAGTTTTTCAAGCAAATTGAGCCTCTAGCTAACTGTCCTTCTAGTTGATATAGAGTGAAACTTAAGATTTATACTGCAGAACCTGAGAAATCATGGAATGAGAATAATATGGTTGCTGTATTAAGTTATCAAGTTTTGAAAGACTTTGTAAATTAGCAACAATGCATTAAATTTACCCAAACTAAAACTACTTCATATTCTCCATTGCAGAGACAGAAACAGAAGTATACAAGCCATCTTTAGGGGGCATGTAGTCCCCTCTGTCCTCCTCTGTCTCTGTTAGTCCTCACATCTTAGCATATCAGTAGTAGAGCTAACTAGAGTTAATTAGTATGACTATTTCAACAATAGTTCTTCCTAAGTAATTGATTGTTACCAGAATAAACATTACCTAATGATGTGACAATATTATCCATAACTATGGAAGCATATATGATATATATGCATATGTGCATGTACATGATATATATGTATATATCATGTATATGTACACATATATCATATAAATTTTATATATATATATATGAATCATAAATTTTCTAACGTCTTCAAATAGCACAGAAACATCCTCAATCCCTAAGATAACTTCCCTCTACATCTTTTTAGGTCAGACAAATGTCATTCCAAAGATTTTCAGACAGATAGTTATTCTGACATACAAAACAAATCCACATTTATACACATTGATATTAATCTAAAATTTAACTTATTATACCAAAGATACATTAAGCTACTTTATCAACACAGACAGAATGCAACCTAAGTACTTTAAAATAAGCATTTGTTTGGATATTTTAGTGAAAGAACATAAATACTTCATTATAGGAATCTTTCCTCAGGAGAATTCCTAAGCCAGTATCATCAAAGTTAAGCCTAAGTAAGCAAGAGAGGAGGTTGTCTTGGAATTTGATCCTTACTTATTTTCTCACATTTTTATTCACCTTCTTTTATTCTGTTTCTACTCTGTAGTCTAAATGGCTCTTTAGTCCATTTTGTGTTAAAGAAAATAAATGTACCAATCTCATCTGCTCACACTCAGACCCAAATGCACAAAGTCTTTTACAAAAAGATGTGTTAAATAATTAAATGAACAGATTATTGTTGCGGTGAATTAAATAAATGGATGCAGTATATCTCTAATACCTTTGTGTAAAGGCTGTTTAAGTTTATAATTCCATTGAATGCAGTATTCGTAAATGAGTACTCTTAACTTGTGGGTTTTTTTCTCTTTTCTGTTTAGAAACATAATAACAATTGAGAAACATTTGTTAAGAAAACATTCCCTCTATTTGCAGATTCTTAAAGTGAATATTAGAAACACAGAATTTGAATTCTCATGTATGTAATTTGTTAATACAATTAGAATGGAATAGTGTTACGTACTCTAAGATCTTTCCATGTTAATTAAAAAGCTAATAACTTGATGGCTCTTAATACTTAATTAGTGGGGCTAACGCTCCTGTAGTTGACTCTTGTCATTTACTGATCACCTAACTGGGTTACTATCTTTATGCCAGGGAACCCTTTGTCATCAACATTTCAGGAGTTGTGAGACCTCCTAAGCTTTTGATATGTTCTTCCACTGTTGGCCCTTACATTGCATTCTTATCTGGGGATTCCAGGCAGTCAGTACCATTGCCTTTGACTGCATCCCCTAAGGAATTTTTACGGTCAGCGATTTTCCTGCCACCTTAAATCAAAGGCATGATTTCTAAGTTTCAAAGAAAACTATATACCTGAAGAAAACTAAAAGTGAGTGCCTCAAGCTGTTTAAAAGAATTAAATTGTTTTAATTAAGTTTAACCCAGAGTAACATTATAAAAGTGAACTGTAAGCATCAAGAAGGTTGATGACATGTATGGGTAGGGTGGCACCAAACAATCAATGGTTGGTATATTTAATGATAGGAATCTGTGGACACGGTAATGTGGAAGGACACTAGGGTGTCAGCACTTTATTCTTATAACTAGTAAATAAAGAGAAAGGATCAAAAATGTTCTTCCTTCTCATGGAGCATAATTCAGGCTTGCTCCTGTGTACTTTACTTAGAACAATATAGGATGGAGGAATACTAGCATGTCATCATATTTCAGCACATAAAAGTGACATATTGAAGAAGTAGTCACCACTTGTAAAAACTCAATCATAAAATATTAAGTCAAAAGAAGACAAAACAATGTGATTCAAGCCTCAATCAAGGAATCAATATTCACATTTATGACATTAAAGCTTTGATGTAGTAGAGTTGTTCAACAGGTAATCATCCAACTCAGTAATTTACAGCCATGTCCATTTATCCAGGAATTATGAAAAAATATGGGTCTGAGAGTCAGCTGTTTTTTCAACTGGGCTTTGATCCATACTGTGTGTTTGGATCAGGTTGTTATCATCCCAGTCTGTAACCCACTACTGGCACTATTTGAAATATGTAAATTCTATTGTATAGGCAGAAATTCAAAAGGCCTTGAGGAACGCCAACACACCCGAAACCATAGTAAGCTATGTTATACCATGTCCCATTGTCATGCCCCATTCTACTCTGCAGGCTTTGGCAATCCTGTGGTTAAGTTCAATACTGGTATAGTAAAAGCCCATACTTCTCTTATGAAGGCTAGAGGAAAGGCAGAATAAGAAGGGATTATTCTCTGAACAGTTGTAAAACTGACAACATCACAAATACATAAAAGGAAACAAATATGCATTATGTATTACTCCAGTGTGTTCGGGTGAGAAGCAGAGAATACAATTCACAGAACATTCTAAACAAGTACACCAGTTTTCTAGAAATAAAGGGAGTGAGGAATGATACTGGTAAACATTACAAGAAAATAGTTAGCAAACTCTGGGAAGTGACAGACAATACACAGCAATGGCTTGTTTTTATTCCATATACAAATTGTAAGACAACAATAAAAGTGGAAGAATAAAAGATACAAACCAGAAACTCCGATATAATCACACATATTAAATAAATGCAGTGTGTGGGCTGCTGACCATTATTCGAACACATCAAATAAAAACATTTATGAAACTATCGGGACTATTTTAATAATGACTACATATCCAATGATATTGAGAGGCAGTAATTTGTTAGGTTTAGTAATTCAGTAGTCACTGTAGTTTTCAAAATAGCATGGTAATGTGGTATAAATAGAACATGGACTTTTAAAGTATAAACTGATAAACATTTCCAATCCTTCTGAGGAGAGTTAAGAATAAAGAGGCGTACATGTTTTATAGGTGATAGATATTTTAGTGTACTATTCTCTTTCTCTTCCATGAGGAGTTTGAAATGTTATGTAATAGTAAGGCAAAGGGAGAGAAAGAAGAGAACAGGAGGAGAAGGAGAAAGGGGAAAGAGGGAGGGAGAAAGTACAAGTTAATTGGAGAGGGGAGATGAAAAGAGAGGAGAGGAGAGGAGAGGGGAGGGGAGGGGAGGGGAGGGGAGGGGAGGGGAGGGGAGGGGAGGGGAGGGGAGGAGAGGAGAGGAGAGGAGAGGAGAGGAGAGGAGGAGAGGAGAGGAGAGGAGAGGAGAGGAGAGGAGAGGAGAGGAGAGGAGAGGAGGAGAGAAGGGATGAGACATTTCTTCACACCAGACACATACAAATGCAATCAAGAGGAGGTGCATTGGAGTGGATTGCTTACAGTGGTACTTTGACTGAATCCTAAGCATGTGTCCTGTGCTAAGGTCAATAACACTTCATCTCAATATGAGGTATAGTAGTCAAACCTCGTGACAACAAAACAGTGTACATTTGAAAGAGTAAGTATTACAAATTTCACAGCATTTTTCTTAAGAAATAATACAGTATCAAAAACCCTGCCTTACACAACAGCAAGAACTTACCTCAGATGAGATGTGTTCAGATGCTTCCAACAAATAGCTCCTTTAATGACCTCACATTCAGTCTACATAACCATAGGACTCATCTAACTAGGAACAATGTTTCCTGGTAAAAAAAAGCTTCTTTGATAAATATAAAACTACAATTTTATTTCCTCTCCAGAAAGAAACAGTGTGACTTCTGAATATAATTGTATTTTCTTAAGTGAACAGCAAGTACATGCTCAAAATACCAGTGCCATTCGAGATTCTTACTAATAGACAATCTATTTTAGGAGTCATGAAGAAAATGAAATTGCAAGAGAACTACTTCACTTTGCTCCTACCCATCTACCTCCTATGACTATTTTGTTTACCCTTCTGAGTGAGGTTCATACATGCTCTCTTGGGCCCTCTGTGTTACTTAGTTTCTTTGGGTCTGGATTGTAGTAGGTTTATCCCGTACTTTATGGGTAATGTCCACTTATAAGTGAATACATATCACATGTTTCTTTTTGAGTCTGGCTACCTCACTTACAGTGATCTTTTCTAGTCCCATGCAATTGCCTGAAAATGTTCTTGCCTTTGGTTGTAATTGCTGAGTAGTATCCCATTTTGTAGGTGGATTACATTTTCTTTATGCACTTTTTCAGTTGTTGAAGGACATCTAGGTTGTTTCCAGTTTCTAGCTATTACAAATAAAGCTGCTATGAGCATAGTTGAGCTTATGTCATTGTTGTATATTGGGGCATCTTTTGATATACCATGAATGGTATAGCTGAGTCCTGGGGTAAAACTATTCCCATCTTTCTGATATATTGCAAAATTGATTTCCAAAGTGGTTGTACAAGTTTGCATTCCAACCAGAAGTGGAGGGATGTTTCTCTTACTCAACATTCTCACCAGCATGTGCTATCACTTTGATCTTAGTCATTCTGATGATTGTAAGGTGAAATCTCAGAGTTGTTTTCATTTTCATTTCCCTGATGACTAAGGATGCTAAAACCTTTCTTTAAGTGCTTCTTGCCCATTACTTTCCTCTGTTGAGAATTCTCTGTTTAACTCTGTACCCCACTTTCATGTGTTTATTTAGTTTGTTGGTTTCTAATTTCTTGAATTTTTTATATATCTTGGATATTAATCATCTGTCAGATGTAGTGTTCATACAGATCTTTTCCATTTTGCAGGCTGCTGTTTGGTCCTATTGAAGGTGTCCCTAGTTTTGCAGAAGATTTTCAGATACATAATGTCCCATTCATTAATTGTTGATCTTAGTGCCTAAGCTATTGGTGTTCTGATCAGCAATTTGTCTCCCATGCCAATGAGTTCAAGATTATTCCCCACTTTCTGTTCTGTTAGATTTAATGTATCTGATTTTACATCAAGGTCTTTGATCCACTTGGACTTTAGTTTTGTGCAGGGTGATAAATATGAATCTGTTTGCATTCCTCTATATGCAGACACACAGTTAGTTCAGCATCATTTGTTGAAGATGCTTTCTTTTCTCCATTGTATATTTTTGTCATGTTTGTCAAAAATCAAGCATCCAGAGGTGTATGGGTTTATTTATCGGCCTTTGAATTTATTCTATTGATCAACCTGTATGTTTTTCTGCCAGTGCCATTCTTTTTTCATTGCTATTTCTCTGTAGTGCAGCTTGAAATAAGGGATGGTGATAGCTCTAGAAGTTCTTTTATTGTTCAGGGTTGCTTTTAGCTATCCTGAGTTTTGTTTTTCCGTATAAAGTTGAGAATTGTTTATCTGTAAAGAATATTGTTGGAATTTTGATGGGAATTGCCTTGAATTATAGATTGCTTTGATAGGGGACAATTTTTACTATGTTAATCTTACCTAGTCATGAGCATGAGAGATCCTTCCATCTTCTGATTCTTTATCAAATTCTTTCCTCAGCGATTTGAAATTCTTTTCATACATGTCTTTCACTTGCTTGATTAGAGTTACACAAAGATTTTTATTTTGTTTTATTTTATTTTATTTTATTTGTGGCTATAGTGAATTGTTTTGTTTCCCTAATGTTTTCTCAGCCCATTTATCATTTGTATAAAGGAAGACTACTGATTTTTTTTCTGTGTTGATTTTTTATACATCCATTTTGCCAAAGATGTTTGTAAGCTGTACATATCCTTTGGTAGATTTTTTGGTGTTACTTTTCATATCATTTGCAAATAACAAAATGTTTATTTTTTTCTTTTTCAATTTATGTCTCCTTAATCTCTTTTAGATATTTTATTGCTCTAGCTAGAACTTCAAGTACTAGGTTTAATAGATAGGGAAAGAATGAACAATCTTACTTGTCCTGATTTTAGTGGAATTACTTTATGTTTTTGTTTTTTTTTTTTCCATTTCACTTGATGTTGCTATTGACTTGCTCTACATTGCCTTTATTATGTTTAGGTATGTACATTGTATGCCTGACCTGTCCAAGACTTTAAAGGGGATTTTGTCACAGGCTTTTTCAGATCTAATGTGATGAACATTTGATGTTTTACTTGCAATTTGTCCATGTGGTGGATTAGTTTGAACTATCCATGCATGCTTAGGATGAAGCCTACTTGATCGTGGTGAATGATGTTCATTTCTGATATTTTAATGTTGATAGTGGTTTTGTGTGTGTGTGTGTGCTTTCCTACCTTTAGTTTCCTAGTGTGTGGCTATTTATTTCCTGTGTCTCTTTTATTGGGTATAGTTAGACTCCTTGGGTTGAAATTTAACTTCTAGTATCTTTTGTAATGCTGGATTTATGGACAGATATTATTTTTCATGGATTTTCTTGTTTTATTCCATATATAATGATTGAAAGTTTTGCTGAGTGTAGTAGTCTTGGCTGACATCTGTGGTCTCTTAGAGACTACAAGATACCTGCTAGGCCTTTCTGGCCTTTAGAGTCTCTGCTGAGAATTCCTCTTTAATTCTGATAGGTCTGCCTTTATATGTTACATTGCCTTTTTCCCTTGCAGCTTTTAATATTCTTTCTTTCTTCTGTATATTTAGTGTTTGTATTGTTACATGGCAGGAGGACTTACTTTTTCAGTACAGTCTATTTGGTATTTGGTAACCTTCTTGTATGTATATATGCATATATTTCTTCAGGTTGAGAAGATTTTCTTCTATAATTTTGTTGAAAATATTTTCTATGCCTTGTAGCTGAGAATCTTCGCCTTTCTCTATTCCTATTATTCTCAGGTTTAGTCCTTTAATAGTGTCCCATAATTCTTGGATGTTTTGTGTCCTGAACTTTTCAAATTAGGCATTTTCTTTGACTGAATTTTCAATTTCTTCAATTGTATCTTTTACACCTAAGATTCTCTCTTCCATCTCTTATAGTATGTTGATAAATCTCGCGTCTGCCATTCATGTTCTCCTCTTCCCTAGGTTTCCCATCTCTAGGATTCTGTGAGTTTGTGTTTTCTTTATGGCTTCTATTTTCATTTTCAGTTCTTGGACAGTTTTAAAATATCCTTCCGTGGTTAGATTGTATTTTCTTGTATTTCTTGAAGGATTTTCATTTGCTTTATAATAGGTCTCTATCATCTTTGTAAGACTGAATTTAAGGTCATCTTCTCGTTCTTCCCCTGTGTTAGTATATCTGAAGCTTGCTATAGCAGGAAAGCTGGGCTCTAGTAGTTTCATATTGCCCTGGCTCTTCTTGGTTGTATCCTTATGATGTTCTTTAGCCATCTTGTTGTTACTGCTGTTAGCAGGATGTTCCTGAGGCTAGCAGTACTCCTTGGAGCATCAGGAAAGTCCTGACAATGGCTCTCAGGAACAGGAAGCTGCTCACCTCAGCTGTATGTGCCTCGCGTGGACCTGACTGTCATTAGCAAGGGACTGCTGCAAAAGGGGTCTAAGCTGTAGGTTCCTGGGTCCCCTGAAGGCCTCCTCAAAGAATCAGGATGGTAGGCCAGAGGATAGAGGTCAGGTGAACAGGTGTAACTCACCTCTGCTGGTTGTGCCCCAGGTGGACCTGACTAGCACTATGTAGTTTAATTTCTTCTACATCATTTTCCTCTTCTCAGAGCATGAAATAGTTTACACTACTTCAAATGACTGCAATTCCATACCCTCTAGTCAACAGATACTTATCAAAGCAGATGCTCAAATATTTTGGCTCAAGTCAAATTATTAAACAATCACTAACAAATGCAAACAGCCTGGCCAAATGTGAATTGGAACTTTTTAATTTATGTTTATATTTTATTTTTGCTAAAATAAATTGTTCTCAAATGTTTCCATAGTTTCCCAAGGAACACTCTTATGTTCAGTGAAAACATTTTTTGTAGGTCTAAAATAATACTTATCTACATTTTAAACTCGGCGTGGAACTAACCAGTTCCTGCAATCTAACTGAAGATGAGAAACTATTGTGAGACACAGAGAGGAGTCTGAGATATAAAGTGGTTGCAACACAATATTTTTTGGAAGTACAAAGGTCACAAGCTATTATACGAGAAAAGATATTCTGCGAATAAAACCTTAGGCACCACAAAGTGAGCAACTAGTCTCTCACTTCAAATGCCACAGAAGCTGTGCCACTTTCTCTGCACAGCTTTGATTCCCAGCCATACAATCCATATTTTATGCACAAATGAGTGTAATCAGAGGGAATGTGTATGTTCTTTGTGTTTCTGGCACCTAGATGCCACTTTCAGTCCAAAACATTCTTGAATCTGGCCAACTTTACTCAGCACTTTGGAAGAATCAGTCTCTCTTGGCGAGATGCTCAGTGAGTATTTTCAGGCACAGACAGAAAGGTTTTGTTTACAAATTCAGATGGGAGAAAGATCAGAATCTAAGTGAAAACAGCCCCGAACTCTGCTGCACATGGAGTCACACCTCCAGCTCCAGAATGAGAGCTGGTTGAACTCAATGAGAAGGGTAATTTTCTTTTTCAAGCAGAGTAGATTTCCAGTTAGAGAATAGACTTGCGGTACACTTGCATATGTTGGGTTTTCCCCAGTTTTACTCAGAATCCTGTAGTCAGCTGAGGATTCATATAAAAATATACCTGCTGTAACCCAGCAGAGGTTAAAATGGCAAGACTCACAAAGTTTACATGAGGATAATCAAGCCAAGGGTATTGCCAGGTCAGATTGCATCTCAGAGCTTCCTCTCCTATTATAAATGACCCAAGTCTGATTATAGATCAAATTTAATTTCTATGAATTCAAATGGCAATTGCTGTCAGTTCTGAACAGATATGAGATCCCAGTAAAATATTATCTTGTGATGATAGTTCATCTTCCAGGGTATATTATTCTATTTTCATGCATTCTCATTCATGGAAAATCTTTTTTCATAACATTTTAGAGTATAAGCTATGAGTAGTATACTAGCAAAAATAAGGACAGACTTTCAGGTAAGCTTAAATCCCAGCCACTACTTTTTCTAGGGATAAGGAAGAAAAACAAAACAGAACAAACAAATAAACAAAAAAAAACCTCAGTGAATCCAAAATTGTCCTCCAAATTTGCCTTCCAAATCTATCACCAGGGAACTTCAATCTTTTATCAGTTATATGAGCATAATGAGTTATAGTGTGTTAAAAACTAAATGAATTAAATTAATATGCACTCATAAAAAGCATATAAACATAAGAATTTAAATTTGTACATCTATATCTGCTTATGTATGTACACACATAATGATTTACCAGAAGGAAATCATTAATTACCCATGGTATGTAGTATTAGTATTTTAGAATACTAACGTGATAATTAGACACCTGAAAAGTCCATCCTATCACTAAGAGAGTCGTGAGAGTCAAAGGCAGAGAGAGCCAGGCAGACATATAAATTACAGGGGCAAGCAGTAAGAATGGCGTGGGCAGATGATGGAGGCTCCCCAAACTGCTTATTACTAATTTCAGTGTGCATTTATTCATTTGTCACTCACAAATATTTTTGAGCAGCCCTTATGTGACAGGAGACAAAGAAATAAACAAGTCACTCATTTCATTGCATATTTTTTATATAATGTAGAAAACATGCAGCATAAATATTTTCATCAGCCAACAATATTCTTAATCAGTAGAGAAGATGCTCTCAGGCCCAAGAACTACATTTGATGCCTGAATCCCACAAGGAGGTAGGAAAGACTCAACTCCTCCAAGAATTTTAATGTACACACACACATGCACACAAACATGAACATCACTAAATCAACATATTTTAAATAATTTGCTACATATTTCAAGTGTACAATAAATAAAGACAAGAAAAGTCCAGAGTTGGCCAGGCAGTGGTGGCGCACACCTTTAATCCCAGCACTTGGGAGGCAGAGGCAGGCAGATTTCTGAGTTCGAGGCCAGCCTGGTCTACAGAGTGAGTTCAAGGACAGCCAGGGCTTATACAGAGAAACCCTGTCTCGAAAAAAGAAAAGAAAGAAAAAAAGAAAAGTCCAGAGTTCTGTGTCAAAGGATTATCAAATCAAAGAACATAAATGATCAGAAATTTTAGAGAACATCTTGTTGAAAGCATAGTAGACTAACTTACAGATCATATGTAATCCTCAAGATCAACAACCTGTTATCATATTATTGAGGCTTTGGTCTACTCTAATGCCTGAGCTGTTTGTCATGGTGGTGACAAACTTGGAACCAGGGAAGCCCAGTTTAAGAACTAGAACACAAAATCAGACAAATGCAAGAAGCAGAAGCTAGAAAGAAAATGAGAAAGGTACTTATGTCTTGAGGGTCATTGCCAATAGGACCCCATGCTACAGGAAACATGCCTCAGATATGTGGTTTAGAAAAGACAACTAATGGTTCAGTGGGTGCAATTGGTTGAATTATAGAAGGATCTGAAGAGAGCTGTCCCAGTTAAACATGTGATAGCTATGTGATAAGTAATGATGAGTGATAATACAGAGTCACAGAAACAGGAGTGACATTCCTTGGGGAAAGCTCATTTTACTTTTCCAAGCAGTATCAATTAAAAATATCTTTTGGTTAAGTCTGGGACTTCATGTCCACTTCTCTCTCTCTCAGTGCTGTTTTTTTCTCATTTAAACTTCTTTGGGTCTTGTATATGACTAGTAATCACACTGTAGGGCAGGCTTCAAGTACAGGAGAAACTGGCTAAGATAAAGCAGACTCTCTGTGTTTCTGGGGTTTTCAGTTTGCCTATTAGATTTTTTTGTCAATGTATTTTGACCTCTTTCTTATTTTTTTTCTTGTTTGTATTTTTGTTTTCTATTTTCTGTTTGTTTGTTGTTTTGGACAGAGGGATGGAGAGAGAAGAGAAAAAGAAAAGAGGGGAGACAGTAAACAAAGTTGGGTGCGTAGGAAGTTGGGGAGGAACTGGGAGAAGTAGTAGAAGGGAAAACATGGTGACATATATTGCATGAAAACAATTTTTCATTTAAAAAAAGAAACATGGACACACAGAAGAGGTTTTTGGTTTTTGTTTGTTTTGTTTTGCTGCTTTTTTTTTTTTTTTTTTTTTTTTGTACTAGTACGGTTGAAAGAACACAAAGAAGAGCCAAATGGCAAATGAGAGGACAGTGAAAGACCTAGATGTGAGTGAGAAGATGGATGTACAGAAGGAAACGCAGAAGCGTTTCAAAGATAAAAACACGTGTGATACAAATGCACATTAGATTCATTGTTCTCTCTCTCTCTCTCTCTTCTCTCTCTCTCTCTCTCTCTCTTCTGCTCTCCTGATGCTATGATAATGTACCTCCTGCTTCTAGTTTCCTCACTCAACATTTCATCCAATAGAGATGTGCATTTAAATTGTTATCTCCCAGACCTAAGAAGGATATTATGATCGAGCTCTTAAATCTAAGCACTAAAGTAGCAGATCTGGTCATTGTTCTTTTTTATGTTTACATAAAAAATACCTAGTATTTTAAAGTATACCTACAGTACCTTTTATATTTTTCAGATAAATAATTATTGGAAAAAAAATACATAGATCTCACAAAAGCACAACACTAATGATATGCCTAGAACAGACCTGGTTTACAGTAAGTAATCAAAAAAATCATGCTTGATAAATGTAGTTTTTCAGTTCAGGTAGGTTCTCAGAACACTTTTGTTTAATGTCTTGAACCAAAAAAAAAAAAAAGATTGGTTGATTTATTGGCTGCTTATCTGAGAATTCGGAAGTAGAAAAAAATCAAGGATACTGTGAGTTATAGTCTTCCCGTGTCTAAAGTTCCCTGGTGCCTACAAAAATAGCAAGAATGATCTGAGCATACCCATGAAAAAAGTCATTATTTTTCAAAAATGCCAATCCAATTAGAAATTATAAACACAGAGTAGACACAACAAAAAGAGAAATCTATACACAAATTTAAGGAAATTTGTTCATATAGAGGAAATTGAAGATAGTAGTCAGGAAATTCACACTTTTGTATTGAATAATCTTCATTGTTTTTCTTTTCATTTTGAATGTATGGTTTATTTTTATTGAGTTTACAGAATTGTTTCTATCAGGCAGATTTTTCTAATTAGACCTTTGTGATCGCTGACTGCCCTCAACACAATACTAGTGACATAAGCTACTACCAATGTTTACATACCATATGTAAAACAAAACACTTAATAAGGAGATAGATAATGGCTTAACCAAGAATTATGTTTAATAATGATTCTTGTATGTGCATACATATATGTATGTATAAGCATCTCTACGTGTATTGTATATGTATAACTATATTCCATACTACATGACAAATAGCCAAATATAATGCGCACTCTTATGATAATTTGTTATTTTCAGAAATGATCATTTATAAAGGTTTTATCTGAGTTCCATTTTTCTACTTGTTAAGTTGTGACAAAAAAATACCAACTCTACTCACTTCAACAGAACTTTAGAGAATCAAAAATGATATGAGATATGGAAATACTCTGTCAATAGCAGAAATCATTATTACTCCATAAACTAGACTACTTTAATGCTATTAGCTCTTAAATCAAAGTTAAGATTAAAGTGCAAACTCAATGTACAGACTCCTGGAATGATTCAGCTTTATAGCAAGAATGTTGCATATAGGTTTTTCACTAGTAATATTTAATTTTTTAATACATATAAAATTAATAAAAAGGATTGCACCTCATTAAAGAATCAAATGGATAATTTAGTACTTTCAATTTTTTGCTAAATCATTTTAATGGGTAGTTTTTATTGGTTTGGTAAAATGTATCTATTTAATTAATGACAATGGTAATTGCAACTCAGAATAGAATCTAATAAAAGAGAGTGCTTCTTCACTTACAACTTGAGATAGGCCCTTTCTATAAAATTATGTTTAATGACTGGTGAAGTGGAAGGCAAGGCCATCACAAATGAATCATTAATATTACAAAATCTGTGACAACTTCATGCCATTCTTTGAGCCTCATGCTCAAATAGTCTGATTCCTAGAACATAAAGTTTCATTGTTATAAAATTTGGGACTTTTAGAAACATTCTCTGAATAATTTTTTATGTATTCCTAATAGGTTTGAACATATAGCTTAAAATGATTAATAAAATAAATAAAAACAAGTTATGAGAAGAAGTGGGTTTTACATAGTGACATAGGCCTATTCTCAATCAATCTGGGTGGAAGCTAAAATTATGAGGTTTTATTCAGATCAAAGAAATAAATGTGAAGAAACTCAACATACTTATTCAAATCCACAACAGGCACAAACTATGGTTTTCTCCAGGAACTTAATATCATGTCTAGTGAACTATTAAATCTCTCTTCTTATCAGTAGGTTTGCATGTGTGTATGTTGTGTGTACACATTTCTGTATGTATGACAGATCAAGCACATACGTGTAAATGTGTATGGAGACTGGTAGTCAATATCAAAGTCTTTCTCAATATGTTCCTACTTTATTTTTTAAGACATGATCTCTCACTGAAGCTTAACCTCAAAAGTTTAGCAGAACTATTCCTCAATAAACTCCAAGGATTCTCCTATTCCTGCCTCTACAGATCTAGTATTATAGCCAAGACCATCATTCCAGGTTCTTTACATAGGGGCGTGGGATAAAACCTCAAATTCACATGCTTAGATAACAAGCATTATGGTAACCTATCCATCTTCCCAAAGTATATACAATGCATTATTCGTTAACAATTTTTGTTTTAGAATTTCACTGCCATAATTCAGCAAGAACTGTTTATACTTCATGAACCTCTTTGAATTTGATATAATTATATAACATTTGGAATATAACTTGTTTTCAGATTAGGGTTTTGAGCCAGAGACAGCTATATCAGGCTCCTGTCAGCAAGCACTTCTTGGCATCAACAATAATGTCTGGATTTGGTGTCTGTATATGGGATGGATTCCCCAGATGCGGCAATCTCTGGATGGCCTTTCCTTCAGTTTCTGCTCCACTCTTTGTCCCTGTATTCCCATATTTCCTTTAGACAGGAGCAATTCTGAGTTAAAATTTTGGAGATGAGTAAGTGACCCCTTCCCTCAACTGGGATCCTTGCCTAACCTCTGGATATGGTCTCTACAGGTTCTCCCTCCCCTTTGTTGGGTATTTCAGCTAATGTTATCCCATTGGGTCCTAGGAGCTTCTTGCATTCCTGGTGTTTGGGACTTTCTGGTGGCTACCCCAAGTTCTCCATCCCCCATTGCTACACACCTTTGTTCAATTTCCTGACCTTCTGTACATCACCTATGTCTTTTACCTTCCCTGATCCTGCCCCCCTTATCCCCTCCCACTCCTCACTTCCTTCAAAGCCTCTCCCAGCCTCTACCTCCTGTGATTATTTCGTTGCCCCTTCTATGTAGTACTGAAGCATCCACACTTTGGTCTTCCTTCTTCTTAAGCTTCATTCATATGAGCTGTGAGTTGTATCTTGGATATTCTGAGCTTTTTGCCTAATATCCATGTGTGTTCTTTTGTGACTTGGTTACCTCACTCAGGATGATGTATTCTAGTTCCATCCATTTACCTGTGAATTTCATGAAGTCAATCATTGTTTTTAATTGCTGAGTAGTACTCTACTGTGTAAATATACCACATTTTCTGTACTCATTCTTCTGTTGAAGGACATCTGGGTTGTTTCCAGCTTTTGGCTATTATAAATAAGGCTGCTCTGAACATAGTAGAGCATGTGTCCTTGTTATATGTTAGATCGTCTTTAGGATATTTGCCCAAGAGTGGTATATCTGAAATAATGTTTAATCCTTAAAAATATAGGATATATATGTATGTGCTATTTGCCACTATCAAAAAATAAAATATTTTCAGTAAATAAAAAGGATTCCATGCTGCAGAGATATTGCAAACAGCTCTACTGATCTACAGTATGCAATTTTCATTCATTTTGATTGATTGATTTCATTTGCACCTGTAACGGGACAAGCTGATAGAATAGAGACATTTAGCCAACACTGTCTTACCATCCCTATTCACACTTAGCTATCGGTAAATTCTCTACTGATGGATGTACTACATTTGTAAATTTCTCTGCTCTCTTCTATCTAAGTGTTTTCTGGTTATATGTGATAAGAAATAGAAGGTGAAATGCTACCAGTACTAAAGTAGCTTCTGATTTGGAATCCTCTTTGATTTTTCATTTTTATTGATCACATTTTTTTCTTATGTTTGTTTGTTTTGTTTGTTTGTTTGTTTGTTTTGCCAAAAGGAGCCTCTGTAAAATAATCAATCACATCAATTTATTTTCTATATAACTTGTGTTTTCTATATAAGTTGTGTTAGTTACATTTGGGTCACTATCACCAAAATACCAGAAAGAAAAAAAAAACTGAAGGGAAAAGAAGAAACAATGGCTCACAGTTTCTGAGAAAGTCAGTCTATCATGGCTGAGAAGGGAGATGGTATATATATATATAGCTAATTCTGTGCTGGTGGCATGACTGGCAAATGCTGATCACATCAGAGAAGACTAGGAAGTAGACGGAGGGAGTACCCTGGGTCATAACTTTATTAACATACCCAATGCTTAAGCCTGCTTCAGTGATTTCCTTGCTCCAGCTAAACTGGCCCACATAAATGCTCCATGGCCTTCCAACACAACACCAGCATCTACGGAAACAAGTGTGTTCAAAAGAAGAGCCTTGGGGATACTTCAGACTATATTCACAATCTGATCTTTTCTGTTCTCCCCCATCTTGTTGTCCATGTTTTGCAAGGTCTAAGGATCACTGGGCCTGGCCTTAGGGGAGTGAGCTCTGATCTAGTTTTCTTTTCTCTATTCTCACTATTCTACAACGCCTACAGAGGTCTTGGCATTAGTAGTGGTTGTGGTCAACTTTCTATTTACGGACTTGAACTGGAACTCAGAACCTATAACATTCACGGTTTCCATATTCTCTTTACACAAGCTCAGACTCCACAGTCTCTTCTTCCCTTACATTATGGCAGGACTTCTGGGATGTGATTCATATCAGTCCAGCATACAAATCCAAGCTCGATGACATTTCTGCTGTTTCCATTATGTCACAAATAATGTTTGCACTAATCTCGTACTGACAGATTTTGTCCATGGGTTTATTGGCACTGGTCTGGAGGCTGGGAAAGTTGCAAGGTTACAGGTGAACTGCTCCCCTCTTTGTTCAGTATAGTGATTATGGTGACCTGGTCCAGAGACACCACTCCCTGCAGTGCAAGGGAAATAAGTCCAGATATTATTGTAGTGGGGCCACTTAATACTCTTTGGGATCTACTTGTGTCACAGTGACCCAAATGTACCTAACACAATTGGGCAGTTGTACAATATATCTGACTCCTCCTAAACTTAACTACTAACATTTTTGCTGTTTTCAGGAAGCCTTTATGATAACTCACACAACTTCTTAGCTCTGAAGCTAACTATATGCATCCATAGTCTAATACTAAATTTTTTCCCATGTGTTTATGTTTCTTCCACCTGCCAACACACTATCTTCCATCTGTGTTTGTAGCGCTTCTGCCAGATTTTAACTATCAATAACAGATTTGTATAACTGTGTGCCTATAAAGGATAACATAGATGATTACCTACATATATTTATGCATTTATAGCATACTTATAAATTTTTCTTCTCTTTTTGGATTATAAGAATTAACTGATTTTTTTTCAAATTGTGACAAGTCTCCGAAAAAGGTCATCAAAACAGGCATGCAGGGTTCCAACCTCTACTGTCCAAGAGTCAATCATATACATATTAACTAACTAAATTATTGGAGCTGGACAATTCCAAATACTTTCAGAATTGGAGAAGGCTGTAGACACCTGCACTTAAACTATAAAATAAATATCTGATAACCTCTGTTAAATCAATCAGCTACTTAAATTTTCTTTTCCTTTGGAAAAATTAGTTATTTTGACCTGTAACCTGATGTCCTACTCCCTAGAATTCTAGTCTACTTGATTTATTGTCCCAGAAAAAAAAAGGAAAATACAAAACTTGTATTACTCTGACAGGCAAATATCAGATTCTGACCATAATAAATAGTGACTATTAACTATGTAGATACTACTGAGCCATATAATGGGTGTTTTCAGTTGTGGTATCAATCCATTTTGTACTCTTAGCAAGCAATCAAGAGCAAAAATAAAAGGAAAAGAAAAAAGATACACAGACCTACTTGATCGTACCCAACAGTTAAACATAACAAACATTTTTAAAATATCTACCATGTGCTCTTCTAAAGCACTATAGGAGTTATAAGAAAATTATATGGTCCTATGCTTACAAATTTCCTTTAATGGCATGAAGTCTAGATAGCATATAATTTTTACTTCATTTTGTTCAGTAATAATATCAAAGATTATATTTGCCACAAACCTTGCAGAAAGCAAAAAAGCTACTATTCCAGAAAATGACATTTCTTGTATCAGACAGTTCTTTAAGTTCTTTAAGCATTTAAAATCTTAAAAAAGAAACTCCATTGACCACAACTGTGCCAAGATCATCTTTTTTATTCTTGCTACCATAGAGTAAAAATCTCTATAGCATAATGTACTAACATACAGTCTAATTCCTCCCAGTTTTCCACTGACAAAAACCTCCCACTGAAATTTTTGCTAGTATAGATTTCTAAGGTTTTAGCCCCCAGAGAGTAAATCAGAAGGTCTGTGAAAATCCAGGCAATTCATACTTTGTAACATCTTTCCAAGGAATTGTGAATCCTAGGTAGGTTAGAAAACAGAAATTATCCTAACACCAGCTTCTGTTACATATACATGTTCTGAATGTCAGACCACAACATGAATCTATGTATTTAGTGTTTTGATGCATTTTAAGTAGGAACATGACTTTTAGTTATAACTTACTATCATTTTATATAAATATCTATCTTTGTAAAATATGTGTTTTTCCTCTTTACTATTATATAATCTACCTATTAGATTAGACCTTTATATTTTGATATTTAGAGGGTGATTATTAAAGTTTGTCAAAAATACTGGACTGAATGAGATCTTCTTTAGTTTGACTCAATGTCTCTTTGAAACATCCAAGATTCTTGTAGTATCAGAAAAACTTAAATGTACAGAGTCTGGAAACATAAACAATAATAAGGCATCTCTTCCCATTCTTCAAGAATCTTTTTTTTTTAATTTAAAAAACTAGATTCAGGTATACTTTAATCTCCTACTTGGGAAGTTAATCTTGACTGTAATATTAAACAAACCATTTTCCTCACAGATTAATTTGGTCCTGATGTTTTATTACAGCAATAGGAACCCCAACTAAGACAGTATCTTTGCCGTATTTATTCCACATAAAGTTGTTCTTAAAATATTAAAGTGTAGTCTAATAGTGAAAACTCTGAAGGCAACAAACAGAGGAGGCTTAAGTTAGAGAGCTAGAGCTGAAATAAAAAGGTACCAGAATGGCTTTTATAGTTTTCCCTAGAGATACAAGCAAAAGACACTTGTGTATAGAATATCAATAAAGTTCAGCCGTTTCCTTAACATGCTTAGATAAAAGTGAAAGCTGAGAGATAACCTACACACATGGTCCCTAATGAAAGGAACACTGATGTGTGGGGTCTTTGCCATCTTGGATAACCTTATGGACGAGTATCCACAAGTGACAGGCATATAGGTTGCAGACAGTTTTCATCAGGTAAATGTTGTAAGATACCTTTGAACTCACCGAAGAAAAAAATCAAGTATTTTAAAACTGAAAATGTTCATTCTGCTTCTTCAAAGAGATATGGGGAAGTCTACTGATCTGCTCTGAAGAATTAAATCTGCTGAAGTTTGCATTCCCGTACACAAGCCTTCCATAATCACACACACCCAACAGCTGTTCAATGTCTATTAAAATACTGTTTAAACAGCACACACTTTAACTTATCTTTAGGGTTCACATATTGAACGAGAGTAAAAATCACATTCTGTCCCAGGAAGCAACTTTGACAAGACTCAAAATGAAAATGTTCATAATTGATAAATGAAAATTACCTATCTCATTTCCTGTTTACCTTTCACCCATACCACTTTCGCTTGTAGATACATACACATGATACATGTTATGGTTTTGGAAAAGGGAGATTTGGATAAGTAGGATCTATCATTCAGTTGTTTGTTGAGGCATAAGTTTAGCAAGGACATCTGTAAGCAGTATCTTAGTTTATTTTCCTATTGCTGCGATTAAATGTCCTGGCAATAACCAGTTAAGAGAGGAAGGGTTTATTTTGTTTCATAATTCAAAAGAGTGGTCCATTAGGACTGAGAAGTGAAGGTAGAGGCTGAAGTAGATTGTTTGATCCAGCATCAGGAACAGGTAGCAAGGAATCCAAGTTTGCTACTGCTCAGCTCTCTTTGTCTCCTTTATACAATTCAGGTGCCCTGCCTAGGATGTTTCCTCCCAGGATTGAGAGTTATCTTTCAACATCAATTAATATAAAACCCCAAAAGCATTTTCAGAGGCCTTTTAGTAGGTGATTCTAGATTTGGTCAAGTTGAAAATCACCATCACAAATGGTCAATTATTTGAAGTCAGAATTCCATTAATTGGAAAAAGTCAACAAGAGAATTTTCTAGGTGCTTATTGCTTGGTTAAATTACCTCAAATATATGAAGTAGTGTAGAGAGATTTGCCTCTACAATCTGTAAACTATTCATCTACCAAATGACTATCTTAAGTTTATCTAGGTTGTCACTGTGTGACAAATGCTACTTTTATCTCATTACTCAAGATTCTCATTGTCTTATATAAACTCATCCCTCAGTATAAATTACAGTAGAGAGAGTTATGTGGATGGTCTTATGCTTCATGGCAGCATAGATAAATTTTATTGCAAATGAAATTCCAGCCGGGCGGTGGTGGCGCACGCCTTTAATCCCAGCACTTTGGAGGCAGAGGCAGGCGGATTTCTGAGTTCGAGGCCAGCCTGGTCTACAGAGTGAGTTCCAGGATAGCCCGGGCTACACAGAGAAATCCTGTCTCGAAAAACAAAAAAACAAAAAAAAAAAAAAAAAAAAAAAAAAAAAAAGAAATTCCAGATGATCAAAATTGGAGAACTTCCTAAACAACTGTCCATTATTTGTAATACAACAGGCCACTTGGTAAAGGTTAATTTCTTTAGACCAGCTCATCTTTAGACTAAGTGTAGACAGTGGTCAGGCCTGAGGATGCAGGGAAAACAGATGATGTGCATTGTGTGTCTTCATTCAGAATTGGTACTGCCTCTGTTGAGTGGTGGAGAGACACTAATATGTTTAAAAGTGGAGAACTAATAAACATATGTTCAAATAACTCCAGGTTTGGTGGAAAAAAAAATAACCCAAGTTCCTAATTGGATGAAGCTGCTAAGGGAAACCGGATCACACTTAGTTGGGATGTCAAATGCTGTCACAAGTTCATTAGAATTCTATTTACTAGCAAAGGACAAAGTAGCTCTAACTTTAATGGGATTAAAGGATAAGATGGAGATATGCATTCATATCAAGAAAGGGAATAGACTTTTAAAGCAAGAAAATGAAATTAATATTCAGAACGTCAATAAGCAGATAGTACTCCGTGAATAAAACACTATCTAAACATGGGATCTTGTAGCAGATGAAATTATTTAAACCTCCAAATTTGTTGCTGTAAGATCTCCTACCCAAAGGAGACCAGTAAAGGAAAACACAACTCAATAATTATGATATAAATAGCACACCTAGATTGGGCAGATTTACCACTACTCTATTCTAATCCCCGGCTATGAGATCCCTTATAACTTGCGGTTTATCGGTGCTTGTCCTTCTGGCTCTAGGTCCTCCATCGTAGGCTTCCTTCTACCTCCGGCTTCCTTCTGCTTCGACCTCTGCCTCTGCCTCTGCTTCTTCCTGCTTCTTCCTCTTTTATATCAGTTCCTCTGACTCTCTCCTCCCCTAAACCTTTTTCTCTGCCTCCCCTTCTACTACCCAGTCACTGGCTCTAGCCTTATTTTACAAGTTTTAATTGGACAGAAGGTTTATAAGACGTCACCTGTGTACAGATTCAATCATCCTCTGCAGCCCCTCCCAGGAAAGTGAAACTAGGATCAAAATACAAGGCTGGGGCTATCCACTGGGAACTAGAATCAAAATGCAAGGCTGAGGCTATCCACAACAGGATCTGAAGTCAGATCCCCAGAACCCAAATAGAAGCAAGGCATGACAATATGTCTGCAACCCCAAGCACAAGGAGACAGGGAGAGTGGGATCACCAGTCCGTCTAGGTAAAGCAGCAAGTTCCAGATTCAGTGAACAACCTGTCTTAACAAATAAGGTAAGGAGTGTTTGAAAAGAATATCTAACAGCAACCTCTGTCCTATAGGACAGACAGACACACACACACACACACACACTTCCAAGAAATACTCTTTTCAGAAAAAAAAAATGCATCTCCCATGGGTTTTTGAATCTGAAGTTTCTGTGGACAGATTCAGGACTTGGATTTATTTATTTATTTATTTATTTATTTATTTATTTATTCATTCTATCTATTCATCTATACGTTAGCCAGCTAGCTGTATAAGAAGTTAATTTGAGGAAAATTCTGATACATCTTAGGGAGACCATATGAGACTAGGACTGAGAAAAAAGTCCACAAATGGGTACAGGGGGATTCTTCTTGGTGTGCTAGAGAAAAAAACAAATCAAAACAACACAAAGAAAACTACAGTCCTTGATTTTTGCTATAAAAGCCAAGGTCCTTTATTTCCTAGCTATAAGACTTACTAGCCTAAGAGAATAAAATATGGCTAGCATGGGAGAGGGGGTTGGCGCTTTCCACCACAAACTAGATTTTAATCTATTATTATTTTTCAATATTACATATGCACTGGCTAGTTTTATGTCAACTTTGACATAGGCTACAATAATTTCAAATGAGGGAACCTCAATTGAGAACATGCCTGTAAAGAATTCATCAGTAGGGCATTTTCTGAATTGTTATAGTGCAGGATCCAGCTCATTTTGAATGGTGCAATTCCTAGACTGGTAGTTCTGGGTTCTATAAGAAATCAAACTGGGCAAGCCATGATGAGCAAGCTGGAAAGCAGCAGCCTTCCAAAGTGTTTACGTAAGTTCTAGCCTCTAAGTTCCAGTCCTGCTTCAATTCCTGTCCTAACTTCCTTCAATAGTGGACCATGTTGTAGAAATTTAAGTTAAATAAACCCTTTCCTCCTCAACTTGCTTTGTGTCATGGAAGGCCATGACACCAATATTAACCCTAACTAGGACAACATATGTACATTTTGCATACGAAAAACTCACACCTCCAACTGCCTACTATTCCTATCCCTGTCACTGGGTCACCAGAAATCTCTCTTTCTGTGCATTTTGTTTGAGACACACTGAGATAAACTTGGGCCATTTGTGTGACCATGCCTTTGGGGTCTTCTTTAGAAGCTGATGAGGCTTTGTAGGGTTTGGAGTCTCCATTGGAAGCTATTATGACTAGGAATGAGTCTCAGGTGGTAGAGAGTTTTGTCAGCTCTCATAAAACTGTAGATGGGATAATCAGAATAATATAAGAACTACTGTGTCAGTGCATGCCTTTAATTTCATCAGTTGAGGATGAAGGCAGAATTAAAACCTCAAGGTCATTCTCTGCTAAATATCTAAGTTTGAGACTGTGTGCGACATGATATATCCTAAGATCCTATCTCAAAAATATTGCAAGAAAAATATAAGGTAGCAAGTAGAATGGCAGTATTTATATAATGCCCGAGAAAAAACAATAAAATAATTTACTTAATGCACAAGTTTAACTATTGCTAATATGGTTAATTAAAAATTATAAAATGGCATGATTCTTTTATTCCTTTCTCCATTGGTTTTCAATAATATATATTCCCCTCAAATTAACATTTTTACACTTATCCAATTTATCAAGTGACCTAAGATTTACCAAATTTATTGACAATGCCCACAAGTCAGTTATTTTATAACAGAGTTTATTTCTGTAGTGACCTTTCTTTCAAGAGAAAGTTCTGAGGACACTGCTGCAGAATGTTTTCTCACAGCTATGACTATGAACACAACCAAACTCACAATGCAAAGGACAATGTGTGCTACTGGAGTGGAGCTGGCCATCAGGTGTCATCTTCCTCCTCATCATAGATTATCTGAAAACTAAATATGCTTTTCACTCACATGATCTCAACTGTTTTCCTACAAACTCTAACCTATTTACCCTACTTAGCTACTTGCAAAATACTTCAACACACACACAAACACACACACACAGAGAGAGAGAGAGAGAGAGAGAGAGAGAGAAGACAGACTTAGAGGAAAGAGAGGAAAGGAGAGAGGGAGAGAGAAAAACAGACAGACAGACAGAGACAGAGGAGACAAAGAGGAAAGAGGAGAAAGGAGGGAGAGAGGGAGGGAGAGGGAGTAATGGAGACAGTCAGACTGAGACAGAGAGGGAGAGAGAGACGAGAGAGAGACAGAGAGAGACAGAGAGAGAGAGAGAGAGAGAGAGAGAGAGAGAGAGAGAGAGAGAGAGAAACAGAGAAACAGAATTTTGTGGGATAGATTATGGAAGTCTTTCGTTTAAGATAATGAGTCCAGAGGTGTAATTACTGAAGAGGTTTGCTGTTGTAATTACTAAACTCCTCTCAAGCTCTGCAGTGACAGGAATTCCAATAACACTCGCTTTGTGGCTGTCAGAAGCCTTGGGATGTGATAAACATCTTGTGTTTGCAAGCTCTAGTGCTGTACCAAAGTTCTGCCTTAACTACAGTAACGACCTGCTCTGTTCAACTCACTCTGATTTTGTAATGAGAAAGTCCATTAAACTTGCATAACTTTATGCTGTGTGCATGAGACAAGTGTGGAAGAAGGTGGCACAGATAGATTCTTCAATAGCATCTTTCTGCATTTTTTTTCTAAAATCCCAGATTTGTAAAAATCCTTACCTTTATCTGTTCCCACTGATCCCCAGAGTATTCAAGGGGATTTCATAACTGTGCTTAAACTGAACTACAGAAGTCAGATTCTCAGAGGATATAGATATGTGCAAAGCATAAGTTTGAACGTTCATGGTATTTACAGGGACCAAAACCATATTCCCCATGACTTTTTTCCAGATCTTATCTCTCTGTCTGTCTGTCTCTGCCTCTGTCTCTCTGATGTCTTGCTGTCTCTCTCTGTCTCTGTCTCTCTCTGTCTCTCTCTCTGTCTCTCTGTCTCTCTCTGTCTCTCTATGTCTCTGTCTCTCTGTCTCTCTCTCTGTCTCTGTCTCTGTCTCTGTCTCTCTCTCTCTCTCTCTCTCACAACACACACACACACACACACACACACACACACACACCCCTTATATCCATCATGTTTACTGGCAGGGCACAAGCTGTTTCAGCTGCCTCTGCACTACCCTAAAACAACACAGATGCTTGTCCACTGATTCACCTACAGACCTCCACCTCTTCAGCGTCATCTTTTGGTCCCTTTGTGACGAAAGGGCCCTCAGCCAATGCCCTGGTGCTTGGTTCACAAAGGCAGGAGCAACGCACAGCACATCGATGCTCGAGCTCAGGACACTCAGGCTGGCTTGGACTCCGGTCCTGTTGTGCCAACGCCAAGAGGCTCAGAAAGTGAGCCCTGGTAACTCCATCACTCACCATGGCCAGCCAGTTCTGCCTTCCTCTGGCCCCACGCCTCTCACACCCTTAAACCTCTGAAATCCCACTTCACAGACTTCCAGGTGGGCATCTGTGTAGCGATCCAGCGCAGTGACAAACGGATTCACCTGGCTGTGGTTACAGAGATCAACAGAGAAAACTCCTGGGTCACAGTAGAGTGGGTTGAAAACGAAGTAAAAAAAGGAAAGAAGATCGAACTGGAGACTGTACTTCTGTTGAATCCAGCTCTGGCCTCTACTGAACACCAACGGTCACGTAGGCCCCTGTGCCCGGTGTCTGTAATACCCGCTACTGCCATTGGAGACCAGCGTACAGCCACCAAGTGGATTGCGATGATCCCACACAGAAATGAAACACCCTCAGGGGACAGCCAAACCCTGGTGATCCCAAGCAACCCTTGTCTGATGAAGCGGAAAAAATCCCCCTGCTTAAGGGAAATTGAAAAGCTGCAGAAGCAGAGAGAGAAGCGCCGGCGACTGCAGCTAGAGATCCGAGCTAGACGAGCCCTTGACATCAACACCAGAAATCCGAACTTTGAGACTATGCGCATGATTGAGGAGTACCGCAGGCATCTAGACAGCAGCAAGATGTCCAGCCTGGAGCCCCCAGAAGACCACCGGATCTGTGTGTGTGTGAGGAAGCGCCCTCTTAATGAGAGAGAGACCACCATGAAGGACCTAGATATCATCACTATTCCCTCTCACAACGTGGTCATGGTACACGAGTCTAAACAAAAAGTGGACCTGACCCGCTACTTGGAAAACCAGACCTTCTGTTTTGACCATGCCTTTGATGACAAGGCATCGAATGAATTAGTTTATCAGTTTACCGCCCGGCCTCTTGTGGAGTCCATTTTCCGAAAGGGCATGGCCACTTGTTTTGCCTACGGGCAGACTGGCAGTGGAAAAACCCACACGATGGGTGGAGCCTTTTCAGGAAAGGCCCAAGATTGTTCTAAAGGCATTTATGCCCTGGTAGCTCAGGATATCTTCCTCCTACTAAGAACTCCCACCTATGAGAAATTGGAACTCAAAGTCTATGGGACATTTTTTGAGATCTATGGAGGCAAAGTGTACGATCTGTTGAACTGGAAGAAGAAGCTGCAGGTCCTGGAAGATGGAAATCAGCAAGTACAAGTGGTGGGGCTGCAGGAGCAGGGGGTGTGCTGTGTAGAGGAAGTTCTAAATCTGGTGGAGGTCGGAAACAGCTGTCGGACTTCCGGTCAGACCTCTGTCAACGCCCACTCATCCAGGAGCCACGCTGTGTTCCAGCTCATTCTCAAGTCCAGGGGGAAACTGCATGGCAAGTTTTCCCTTGTTGACTTAGCTGGGAACGAAAGGGGAGCAGATACTGCCAAGGCCACCCGGAAGAGGCAGCTGGAAGGGGCTGAGATAAATAAGAGTCTGCTAGCCCTGAAAGAGTGCATCAGGGCTTTGGGTAAGAACAAGTCTCATACCCCATTCAGAGCCAGCAAACTCACACAGGTGCTCCGGGACTCCTTCATAGGGCAGAACTCCTACACGTGCATGGTCGCTACAATCTCACCCGGGATGGCTTCCTGTGAAAATACCCTCAATACTTTAAGATACGCAAACAGAGTCAAAGAATTAGCTTTAGAGGCAAGGCCCTATCATCATTGCGCCTCTCCAACTGCCCATGAAGTACCACTGATAGAAAACGGCAATCCGAATTCAGAAAAGTCCCTTCAGAAGGATGAAGTTATTCAGATACCTACTGTACAGAAAGAGGAAGAGAAAGAAAGTGATGAAGTCGCATTAACAAAGGAGCCAGCAGCTTCATGGAGCAGGTCCAACCAGTGGTGGGAAGCCATCCAGGAAACGGCTGAGGGAGTCAATTGTGATGTGGATTTTTGCATTGCGCAGTCTTTGTCCATTTTGGAGCAGAAAATCGGTGTGCTGACTGATATCCAAAAGAAGCTCCAATTACTACGAGATGACCTCCAAAAGAAAAGCCAAGTTGAGTAACAGCAACGACCAGAGATCAGGAATGAGTTCTTGGATACAGTTCTGATGTTTCTACTTGTTACAGTAATCTGTCCAAATTATCTAAACATAAAGGTTCCCTGGAGCGCTTACATCTTAAAGCATCCTGATCAAAAATGTGGTCTTTTCTTCTGCCTTTGTATTTCTGTAGTTTGCTTTCATTCTTTGTGTCACTGGGTTGCACCCTACGAGGATTTTCCCTACCCCTATCCCTTCTGACAACTGGTGGTGTTAAGAAACATTTTGATTGCTACAACTGGGGTATGGGGATGCTGACATAATGTGGGATCACCAGAGAGCTTGCTAAATAGTCTATAATTCAAAAATTGCTTCCCACACAAATAATTGCCTGTTTCTCTGAAAATTAAAATACCCTGAGTTTCAGACACCCTGATGCAGGAAAAAAACAAACAAAAACAAAAAAAAAACAAAACAGCTGCAGTTAAATTAGAGTCCCTACCTGTGTAGCTGGTAAAGCAAAATGTGTGAACTAAAGAGAGGGAATGAAAACATGAAGAAGCAGGACATGAAACAGGAGTCAGTCAGATACCCAATTCTAAATCTTTTATCTGTCGCACGGTTGTGTGGATTCAGTTGGCTTCTGAGATTAAGTCATTCTGAAAGGAAAAAGAGGAAGCTCTCAGGGAAATGTTTGAGAGCGTAGAATTGAGAGGATTTGGTTATCATAGCATTTAAGTTGTAAATTGTAATAACTGTACTGTTATCCCTGAATCATTTGTGTGTGTGAACGCCTGTGCACTCACGTGCACTGTGGCACACATGTATACCTGTGCTGTTGTGTCTGTGTAGGGAATTTTGATTGATGTCTTTAATTTTTCACACATTATTGTATTTTCAACTAGTTTGCTTTCTGAAAAAGAATTCTGGTTTCAAATTGGGGCAAGAGGCAGCAGACAGGAAAGTTCTCATATAAAGGACAGAGCTCACAACTGCTTAGGACACACTCAAATGTCCTAATGTAATGTTTTCGTTCAATGCTATGGAGACTTTTTTGTTTTTAGATGTGAGGGTCAAGAAGACTATAGTTTAAAAGGAAAAATGTTCATCTAATATGGGAATGGAAATATAATAACACACATAAAATAGTAATGCCCGAGTATCAACAAACATCTGCACCATAATAGGATATTTTTGTCTCCAAATATGCCAATTCTAAAATCATTCTGAAAAACAGAAGTGATTTATTTACACAGAAAATAATAAGACAAACCTGGGAAATTGGTGGACATAAAAATGTAGCCTACAAATTCTGGAAGTACATTTAGCAAAAAAAAAAAAAAAAAATAGCATATCGTTTCAAACTCTAATATATGAAGGCTGGGGAAGATGTAAAACAGTTACACATAAGGAGACCATACAGTAATGGAATAGTAGTATCCTGTAAAGACCAGGGAATGTGAAACAGGATCAGCCTGAACATTCTGTCTTCAGTAATTCAAATACCTTAAATATGTTTCACTATCTTGATTAATTTCTTCAGCTGAAACTGTACATTATTATTAAAACAACATCAACTTTTCAAATCAAACTTCAGTATAAGATGACCGCTTCATTAGATAAAAAGCTCATTCAGCAAAAATATTCTGGTCTGAGAGGAAGAGGAGGGTCGTTCAGTGGGTAAAGAATCTGGAGTGCAAGTAGGTGAACATGAGCTCAGGGCCCCAACATCCATGTTAATAAGATGTGGCAATTAACTTCAGTAACTCTAGTACGGAATGGGAAATGGACAGGTATCAGGAGACAGCAAGTCTGTGTGAAAAGTAGCAAGCTTCAACTCCAGTGAGAGAGACCCTGTCTCCAAAGGATGAAGTGGAGAGAGATGAAGAGGACCCTTGACATCTTCTTGTATACTCTACAACCCCCGTAACTGTGGAGATAAACACAAATGTATTTACACACACAGAGAGACAGACAGACACACACACAAACACACACACACACACACAGAGAGAGAGAGAGAGAGAGAGAGAGAGAGAGAGAATCTACCTCCACCTCTACTGAGATAATTTCCAGAGCCTTAATACAACAAAAATCTTTGATTTTTCTCCCCTTTTCCTCATCATTTTTTGGCAAGTAATGATATTTTCTGTATCAACACTGTTCTACTCATGATTTCAACTATGCTTACGGTTTGTCACACAAGTTTAGATAAACTACTTGGATTTCAGCATTCTGATATGTTGTTCTCTAGCAAGAATAACATAAAGTACACAAATAGTCGTAGCCATTCAACAACTTCACAAAGTAAATTCTCCTGGGCAAGGACCACAATCAAGACACTGGCCATAGTGTTCTGTGAGCCTCTTCCTTCTCACACTGCAGCCCTTATCCCTCAAAGCTAAAGATTAACTGTTTCATGTGAGTGGAATAATGTTACAGATACGGGTGTGAGCCAGGCTTTCTTCTTTCTTACATATATTCTGACCTTTGATGTTGCTTTTTTTGGATTCTGTCACAAATAGGGTATTGAATTCCTCAGTCTGCAGTATGTGCAAGTTCAACAAAATAGGTCATGTTAAGTTTTAGAGAAGACTTTATCAACATTGTATAATCATACTCATCTCTATGTTAATGATGCCTAAATTTTACCAACATGACAGTACATACATATAGATGACAGACTCTTTCACATACAAACACACACACACATATACATGTATATGCATACACACATCTGAAAGACATTTGTATATCAGTGTATAATAGCATTACTTCATTCACAGTTACATGTACACTGTAGCATGTAGATAAGTCATGTAATCAACCATTAACCCATTGACCCATGAGCAGATACAGAAAATGTGTATATATGAACAAGATTTATTACAACACTAAGAATTGTCCCTGTTGAAATGAAATTGATTTTACCGTATATCTTTTTTTTTTTAATATTCAGCAATTTTTTATTATAAAATTCAGTTGCTGGCTAGTGTCGTTCATTCTGAACAGAAGATGTTTAGCAGTAAGTTAATTTACCGTATATCTTCATGTAAGTTGAAGCCAGTAAGTCGAAGCCAGTTTCACAAAGGTAAGTACTCTTTTATATGTGAAATCTTCAACTTTAAAAATAATGGCATTAATCAAAGGGAAAAACAGAAGAGAGAGGAGATAGTAAAAAAAGTTAGGGTAATACCTAGGTCATCCAGAGGTGAGGCTCTCAATTGGCTATCTAGTACAAAGTGGCTATCCCTGAAATCATATGTACACAAATAACAAAAATGGATTCAGCAGGTGGTATTTCTATATTTGCACACATCTGTCTGTCTGTGTTAACAATAACAATAAAAGAAGCTCTCAGTCAGAGTAGGGAGTGATGGGAAGAGTTAGAAGGATGGGACAGGGGACAACTGGTGGAAGGAATTTAAACATATTTTGCAGTATGTTTCGCTTTGGTTTGGTTTTATGTCTGTTTTTGTCATTTGTTTTGTGTGTGTGTGTTTGTGTGTGTGTGTGTGTGTGTGTGTTTGTTTGTGTGTGTGTGTGTGTGTGTGTGTGTGTGTGTGTGTGTGTTTTTAAACCACAAGTTCCCTCTGTGTAGTCCTCTCTGTCCAGGAACATGCTCTGTAGACCAGGCTGCCATTTAATAGTCATCCACTTTGTTCTGTCTCATGAGTGCTCGGATGAAAGGAATGTGCCACCACTGCCTAGCTTAAAATTTAAAACAATTTTATAAAAATCTAAATGATAAAAATTTAAAAATAAAGATGAACGCAAAGTACAGTACATGTATGTATGTATGTATGTATGTATGTAAATGTTATATATTTTGTATAATTAACATTAACTTTTGTATCATAATAGTAATATGCTAATAAAAATTTTAAAAACCCATTGGAAAACAAAGCAAAATCCTGGCAACAATTTCACCTACAATTTTTACTCCATCAATGGATGGTACAAATGTATCATGCTGAATATTTTTGCATGTGTATGTAGCACATACTGCAACACACACACACATACACACACAATTCTGATTTCCATATCCGCAGAATGAATTTAAAATCTCTCCAGCAAAGTGTTCTGTCTTATTGACTATTATCAATATCTCTGCTTCCTTTGACTTTCTACAATTCATCCTCAGTCAAATACACATTATTAGCCTGTTCCCTGATTGCAAGAATTCCCTGGGTCAGACTTTGTGGCTTAAGCCCTCATCAGAGCAATAGGAAGGCATACCAAGAAAGAACTCTATGATTTTTAAGGTCAGACTGATACATAAAGTTCTAGGACCACCTGGGCTACATAGAGAGATCCTATCAAAACAAAACAAATACATTTTTTTGTATGGCCCCTAAAATGATGGGAAAGTAGTTATCAAATAGAATATTTTGTGATGAAATATACTCAGGAAGCAAGTCAACTGAAGTTCACTAGAATGGTTGACAGTTTACACAGATGTCCTGTAGTTAAAAAGAAAGATTGTAAAGAAAATTAACATGCTAATAAGATTGTAAGAAAAATTCCAGAGCTCCACATCTGAGAAAAATACATACTCTTAGTACTTTGAAAGCATCCATTTAAAGAGGAAAAAATTGACATGCTAATTATAAGCTATGCTTATCTATTAATTAAAGTAGATTTTCTCCTGTAGTGGACAGACATTTTAAATTACTGCATGAACTTGCAACTAATAAAAACTGGCATTAAAATTTTAAGCTAAAGAGTTCATATCTTCAAATTTTCCTTCTCATGATTAGCCTGCAATAGCAAGTTTGGAAACTATTATTCTATTATTTTCATTTAGCCAACTATTTTTAGCAATCTACATAAGGAAGTGATATGACAGTACATAAGGAAGTGATATGACGGACTACACACACACACACACACACACACACATATATATATATATATATATATACATACAAATACATATATTGTGTTGTGCATGTTTGTGTTTGTATATATTTTGAGTAAATGAATGATGTTTAGATTTTTCTTTAAAACATAATTATAGATGTAAAATATCATTTTGACAGCATAAATACATTTACTAACCTGTACTCCCTAAGAAAATCAATGTCAAAGTTGCTTGTCATTCAAACTGTAGGATATTATCTTCAAAGCAAACCTGTCATGATCAAATTATTTGTACAATTCTTTTTAATTCTTCAAACAAGCAATTACTCATAGCAAACCTTATCATTTTCTCGAAATGTGATTTTTCATGTCATTTCCTTTTTAATCTTAAATAAATGTAATCTTAGAAATTTAAAAGGAAAAAAAGAAAAGCACAGAATGTTTTCAGCAAGCTATTGAGCCAAGTCAGTAACTGTAGTTAAAATCATCTAGGCAGCCTTCCCAGTTCTTCATCTGAGACTCTCCTGACTGGGAATGAAATTGCCCATGTCCATAGATAGGACAGAATGGCTTCAATGGTGCTATGATTTTAATGTAAGTTGTCTTTTAGAACTCCCATGCTGATATCCAGTTGACATTGAGGCAATATTAAGAAGGCATTCCTTAGAAAAGAGAATAAGTAGTTCATTGTTCTGGATCTATTGAGATCTGTCTGGGGAGGGGGTAGACTGACTCTCCTATTCTTTCTCTACATACCTAAATACTTGTACTCATCTGTGTCCACCATATGATGATACTATATAAGGAATTCACCATGGAGCTACTTATCTTGGACATCCACTATCCTAAACCATTAGTGAAACAAACTTCTTTATATATTGGCCAGTTGTATGTATTCTGTTATAGAGACAGAAGACAACACAAAAAGTAGCAAAAAAAAAAAAAAAAAAAAAAAAAAAAAAAAAAAAAAAAAAAAAAAAAAAAGGTAATGGAATGACTCTTGGGAAAGTAAGTCAATCATCACAGTAACAAATACAAATACCTTGAAATAATTGGCAAGTTTTGACATAGTTACCATTTATGCCATGCCTAGGTTCAGGTTCCATTTGGTCCACAAAGATGAGAAAGGAAGAGGTACTGGGCCATCCTAGAGAATCTGAAACATTTATTTTGTGCTATCTGCACATGGGCTTAGATGTTGACATTATGAATAAGATCAATGAACAAGAATTATCAAACCTGTGTTTGATTTAATCATTTGCCATTTGGTAGCTTATGAATTCAAACACATTTTGACCCTCTCTAGGTTTAATTATTTTTTCAGCTGCTCTATGAATGAGAAAAAATAATAATTATTATTATTACTTATTAAATATCTCAGAATTCTTTGGGATAACAAACATAAAAAGTATCAATAAAATATTTTAATCCTCTATATAGTAGATGTTAAATACAAAACCATGGGTTTATACTGGTCCCTATCCTTAATCAATTTATGATTTAAACGAGAACATAACTCCTTATAATAAAAAAGAAAAAAATGTTAAATTCCAAGCTAGTGAGCAAAGTATTGTGAGTACATAGAAGCAGGTCATTTACCAAAAGGACTGGGGGAGTTGTTACAGAATGACTATGTTAGTTACTCTTCTTATTATTGTGACAAAACATCAATATAAAAGAAGAAAAGGAAGGAAGGAAGGAAGGAAGGAAGGAAGGAAGGAAGGAAGGAAGGAAGAAAAGAAGGAAAGAAGGAAAGAAGGAAGGAGCTTATTCCATCCTATGTTTCAAGGGGATTCAGATAATGGGATATCTTGGAGCCAGCAGTCAAAATATGGCATTTCCCATTGCATTTGGCCATTGGGAGGCAGAGTTAACAACAGCAAGTGGGACCAGGCTACAAAGCCACTAGGACCACCACAGTTTACCTAATTTCCTCCAGCAAAGCTTCACTTTCTAAATGTTCTACAGCTGGCCAAAACATTGTGGTGTAAGGTCAAGATGAAATATTCAAATACATGAGTCTTTCAGGGACATTAACATTTTAAACCACAGTAATGACACATCCTTGAGTGTGCAATGATGATGTGATGATGGACAAATCTTACAACCGAGAAGAAACCAAGGGGTAGGGGGGGGGAGAGGAAGAGAGAGAGAGAGAGAGAGAGAGAGAAACAGAGACAGAGACAGAGACAGACACAGACACAGACACAGACACAGACACAGACAAAGACAGAGAGGAGAAAACTCAACCCCTGAGTATAAAGGACCACCAGTTAGAAAGTTGTTCAGAGTTCTCTCCCCACCCGCCCCACGAAATGTCTTTGAGAGAAAAAGTAACATTTTGTTTGAGGTCTGTCATGTCCATATCTCCTATCACATGAGTCACTGGTTTGGGACAATGAACCATGCCAGGAAGCTTAGTAAGGTTGAGTGGGTCCGAAACACCAGCACCTGAGATGGTAGGTGTCCCCCTGCTCCCTACTAGATTTCTGGTCCAGAAGATATGACCCCACTCCCCACATAAGTCACATGCCCAGAAGAGAGTTCTCCATGCTAATGAGGTATCTAGATGCCCTGAGGGTTTAGCCAATCAGATTCCCTTCCCCGATATTTCTTCCTGCAAAAGGTATTTAATCTCTGGTCCACCCTAAGGAGGTGGTATGCACTCATTTTCAATCAGTAAGCAGTTTGGAACCAAGGACTGTCTCTTCCATCAAGAACACTGTGGGGAGCATGGAGAAAGCCATCCTATATCTAGATGCACTGCTTAAGTCTCCTTTAGAAGGCCTCTCCATGGTCCCAGACAGACACCTGTCCCTAAGCTAAGGACAATCACACATGAGCTAATCCGGAATTCTCCATTCCCCAGCCCCTGGCTTGTTGTTGTCCTCAGCCTGTGAGCCCTCAACTTGGTTCCTGACACCTCTGTGCAGTTTTCCAACAGTGATTGATGCCAGGGAGCTTGGAAATCCCCAGTTTTGGCTTCCCATATCTTAGGCTGAGTTTTTCCCACCTCATGAGAGGTGTATCGGTGCTTCCCAAAAGACCAGCACCTGACTGCAGCACAGGGTAACCACAATCTAACGCTACTCATTACATCTACCCAAGTGGCTGTGCCCAGCAACTCAGCTGTGGGGCAAAATGCAGACCCACACACTAGTACTGTAAAATTATTCGAAATCCATGTGGGAATAATTATACTTTCTATCAGCTTTATATTAAATATATATAGTCCTTTAAAAAAATAATTCTTGCCGGGCAGCGGTGGCGTATGCCTTTAATCCCAGCACTTGGGAGGCAGAGGCAGGCAGATTTCTGAGTTGGAGGCCAGCCTGGTCTACAGAGTGAGTTCCAGGAGAGCCAGGGCTATACAGAGAAACCCTGTCTCGAAAAACAAAACAAAACAAAATAATAATAACAATTCTGCCCAATGAGAGAAAGTAAAATGTTCATATGAGCATTGACACTTGGGATGTAGTCTTCAGTATTTTCTTCCATTTGTAAGTAAACAGTTGCATGCCTATTCTGCATTTGCCTTATTCAAATCTCCAGCTAAACAGCCAACACAGAGCTTCACAATACACTTGCTAAGGCTACTTCCTTGATTTAACCACAGAGGTCTTCTTAGTCCTTTGTCATCTAGTGTTACATCCATACTACACTCAGCCAGATACAGAAGCACTTAATTCTTTGCTGCTTCCTACTAGTGACCTTTGGCTTGACAACTTGGGTTTCAGCCATTGTTGTTCAATGTTCAAAGTTATCTCTGCTGATGAAGGATCTGCCAGCATTAAGGAGCCTGACAAAAAAAAAATCCAGTCAAATCAATCCCTGAATCCTGATACCTGTGATATCCTGATATCCTGATATTCCTACCATCCCATACTATATGGTTCAAGGGGGAAATGACATGAGGCTACAGTAACAGTGAGTTTCACCGTCAATGTGAAACAACATAGAATCACTTTGATATCCAGTCTCAATGACAGATAGTTCAGGTTAGATTGGTTCATGACAGCTTGCCTTGATTGATGTCACTGACATGAAAATAGACAACCTGGAAATGACAGCACCATTACCTGGTATTGGGACCTAGAATGCATAAAGGTGGACAAAGCTAGTTGAGTACTACGCAAGCATATGGTCATTTATTTCTTCTGTTCATAGTGCTGGATGTGACAAGATCAACTGATTCATGTTCTTTCCACCCTGACTTCCCTTCAATAATTGCCTGTAAGTTGGAATGGTGAGGTAAAAAAATCCTCTGTTCTGCATATTGTTTTTTTTAATGTGAGGGAATGTTATTACCATAACAGAAATTAAACTAGATCAGGCGTCCCACAGGCAACAGGATTCTGAACATTTCTCTGGATCTTATTTGGAATGGTAAATAGAAAAAAAAAAACAGGTTTATGAATATATATTTATGGCCCAAGACTTGATGATTATATTTTAGTAAAAAAAGAAAAAGCAAACAAACAAATAAATAAAGCAATACTATGTTTTGCATAACCATGAGCTGTTTTCTTTTTAAAGACCTTAGTCACTTAGAAGAGAAAATAGGGAAAAGCCTTGATCACACGGGCACAGGGGAAAAGTTCCTGAACAGAACACCAATGGCGTATGCTCTAAGATCAAGAATTGACAAATGGGATCTCATAAAACTGCAAAGCTTCTGTAAAGCAAAGGATACGGTCAACAGGACAAAGCGGGAACCAACAGACTGGGAAAAGATCTTCATCAACCTTACATCTGATAGAGGGCTAATATCCAAGGTATACAAAGAACTGAAGAAACTAGATTCCAGACCATCAAATAACCCTATTAAAAAATAGGGTAGAGCCGGGCGGTGGTGGCGCACGCCTTTAATCCCAGCACTTGGGAGGCAGAGGCAGGCGGATTTCTGAGTTCAAGGCCAGCCTGGTCTACCAAGTGAGTTCCAGGACAGCCAGGGCTATACAGAGAAACCCTGTCTCGAAAAACCAAAAAAAAAAAAAAAAAAAAAAAAAAAAAAAAAAAAAAAAAAAATGGGGTAGAGAGTTGAACAAAGAACTCTCAACTGAGGAAACTCGAATGATTGAGAAACATCTAAAGAAGTGTTCAGTATCCCTAGTCATCAGGGAAATGCAAATGAAAACAACACTGAGATTCCACCTCACACCAGTCAAATTGGCTAAGATCCAAAACACAGGTGACAGCAGATGTTGGCGAGGATGTGGAGAAAGAGGAACACTCCTCCATTGTTGGTGGGATTGCAAGCTGGTACAACCACTATGGAAAGCAGTCTGGCGATACCTCAGAAAATTGAACATAGTGTTAAAAGTCAATTTCAAGATTCGTAGCTAGAATGTGGACTCATCTCTGTCCCACTGAATCTTTGATTTAATGAGCTTCTCATTGAAAGGCATGCTCTCATCAGTTTACATCTACAGGGGTGCAGAACTGTAACAAACTATATTGGAAGAGGAGAGAGTTCCATAGAAGAAGGCATATGTACAAGAATAATTATTTCAAAACAAGAATCAAGAGTCTGACAGAATAAACTGTGACATTCCTTTTGGCACATCTGGCCCAAGCAGCTGGAATGTACAGGAAAAAATAAATATTTACTGGCCAATGGCTTTTGAATTAAGGTGGTTTGAACATCCCTCATGAAGACAGTTATTCATAAAAGTATCCTGAGAACAGGAATCCAAAGGTGGAACCCCAAGATCACAAGTACTACAGGATAAAAGAGTCAACAGCCACTTGGTGCAAAGGGATAAACAACCAAGACGTTGGAAAAGCAAAAAATAAATGAGATGAGAGGAGAGAAAACTGATAGAGAAATAACAAGAGAAAATGATTTTACAGGAAAAGAGCTGTTATCCATGTTAAGAAGAGAGCAGTGCTGTAAGAGATGACGTAACAGCAGCCATGTTGAGGTGTCAGATCATTAATAACCTCTGAGAGCTCAGATAGACAGAGAAATCAGATAGCAATGGGCTGAGAAGTTAAAGAGCAGCAGAGATAGTGAGAGTGAAAGTGGCCAGCAAATATTAAACTGTTTTATAAATACAATCAGGAGATACAACTTGTTCAACCCAGGGCCTGGCTGTCCCTTATTCAACGAACTCTGTAAATTGACCTCATGCATCAAGTACAGAAATGTGGAACTTCCATAGAACATGTTCCATTCCATGAAGAAACTCAGAAAGTGGATGAGACATTTTTTAGTCTTCTTGTGCCTTTGACTCACCTTCTCTCGACAGGCTCAAGGTTTAAAAGCATACATCATTGTTAGTCTCCAAATAGCATCCCCTGTTTCTCCTTAGTCAACTGCCTTTACCTAATATCTTAGTAACTTAATTTCAGCTTCTCCAGCAATCCTGGTTTGTTTCTTTGAAATTGACACCAATTTGAATATAGTCTTGACTCCTGTCATTTGATCATCCCTTATAGTTGCTCCAATCACAGTTCTTTAAACATTTCTTCTTTCTTATTTCTATCTCTGATTTCCACTTTTTAATAGCTCCCCTATCAATCAAATCCATTGACTAACATTTACATGAACTTAAAATATAATTATAATCCTGAGAGTTTTCTTTTCCGCTTCTGAGGATACATTTTATGAATAATCTTTCCCTCACTCTCCACGTAATGGTGCTTAATTGCTAAAACATAAACATGAGGGCATAAAATAAGTAATTTTAAACTGGTTGTGTTTTAAGTGATTCAGAAAATATGAATTGAGTATATTAATTTGTTTCCTCAAGAAAACACTAGGAGATATTAATATTTAAGAGATGCTTCCAGTGTTTGAGATTTTGTTACCAGAACCTCACAACTTATATATTCAGCAATTTTGTTTATGAAGAAAAAATAATCAAATGAAATAATTCCATATTTATTGGCAAAACAGTGACATCTATTGTTCAATCTTATGTAAAATGGAATTTGGAATGAAAAACAATGCTATATTTTATGTATTGAGCTCCGGTACAATGATAACTAATTTAAATTCTTTGTTTTAAGATACTAATAGATTGTATCCAGTAATTTAATATGAAATGAAAGCAAACTGGATATCCAGTAATATGAGATTTAACCATGAGTTAACATGTCCAAGATCTGTCTTGAGGAAGAAATAAAACTATAAATGATGAAATATAATACTTGAAAATAGATGTTATTTATTATAGTTACATTTTCCAATTTATGGATGAACTAAGTATGTGTGTTTGATGATTTCAAAAGCTCAAACTAAACTCTGAACTTAAGGCAAAGTACTATTTTCATGGCATGTCTGTTCTTAACTGTCTATCAATTTAAGTTCATTTACCTACCATCTTGATGAAAGTTTATGATCTCTACATTTTTGAAACTTGTCAGAGGAAGTAGTTCTGTCTAGGTCTTATGTGTATGCATGTGTGCTGTGAATGGGTACATGGTTTGACTGTCTGTGTAAGCATCTTGGAGTGCATTCATATGGTGGCCAAAGGATAACTTCTGGTGCTTTTTCTCAGACCACAATCACCATGTGGCTTTGAGACCAGTTTTCTCACTGTCCAAAAAATCTTCAAGGATCCTACTGTCATATATACCACTTCTTTCTTTCTTTCTTTCTTTCTTTCTTTCTTTCTTTCTTTCTTTCTTTCTTTCTTTCTTTCTTTCTTCCTTCCTTCCTTCCTTCCTTCCTTCCTCTCTCTCTCTCTCTCTCTCTCTCTCTCTCTCTCTCTCTCTCTCTCTCTTTCATTTTATAAGTAGGGACTCATGAAACCTAAGTTGGTCTCTAACTCTTTGTAATCAGGATGCCTTGAATTCCTACTCTTCCAGCCTCTACCTCATGAGTACTGAGATTATAGGTACAGTCCACAAAACTTGGCTTAGGACACACTTTTCTATAAGTTACTGCTAACAGTTGTTAAAAGTTTGTTAATAGAACTTCTCATTTTGATATATATAACGTTTATCATATACAACATTTATCACATGGTGGACTGAAAACAGAAAGAAAGGAAAACTCTAGACCAAGTTTAAGTTTCAAATGACCCAATGGCATACTTCCTAGGGTCTACGTCCCCAAGAACTGACAACCTCTAAACTCAGTGCCATCAGCTTGGTACTAAGAGAATATGAAGATTTTCTATTGAAAAGACAGTATCTCATGGATGGCCTATGAGGCTTCATGCCATCCTGAGATGTAAAAGCATGTACCCCATCTGAAAATCTTCAAAGTCTTAGTTGTTCTAATACTATTAATTCTAAGTACAAAGTCACTTCTGTTAAAAGGTAAATGGTGAGCTATGAGCTCCTATCAGGTCAAAAATGGAGTTTGTAACAGGATACACTGGTTCAACATAATCACTCTCCTTCCAAATGGGAACATATGTTAGCTGGGAATGAGATGTCAAATCAAAACCAAAACTCATAAAAACAATCAAATCCTATAGCTTGATTCCAGCCTGTGGGACACACAGTATCATGCTGACTTCTGTTGGGCTTAGGTTTGCCAGCCATGTGCCTATGGTCTTGCTTGTTGTAGTTCCACATGGCCTCGCACTTAGGTTACCTCTATAGCTTGACTGCTACTTCCATCATTAGATATTCCTTATGGCAGACATCTCCACCAATCTCCACCTTCAGCTTAATCATTTCACATGCCAGAGGATGGGTTCAGTAACTCTAAACCTATCACACACTGCCTGGCCTCATAGACTTTCCTTGACGTCTGCATGAAAGCCTCCCTAACCCTTAACATTTGCATTCCATGTGCCTGTAAAAGTAGTTTCACATGAACTGCATCATTGTCTATTCCATCAATAGTGAGTCTCCTTAGACTACAGCTGCATTAACCTCTGAGTGGATCAGAACTCTTAAAACAATCTGCCCCATGGAAATAGACCCACACGTGGACATGTTTGGGCAGGCTCTCTGCAAGGGAAAGTCTTTTAAATAAATGCACTTTCTCATACCCTTAAGCCTACAATCCTTGAGTCTGGATAATTCCTCAGATGCCCTCAGGAATCTTTACTGATACAAGGTAATTGATTTCTTACTGATGTTTTTTTTTTTTTTTTTCCAGAAACCAAACCTGCCTCAGCCAGAACTCTATATGGGCTTTTCTAGTAGTTTCTCGTATCTTTCATCTCTATTGCCCACTCCCAAATATGATGTAATAGTAAAAGTAGATAAATAAATAAATAAATAAATAAATAAATAAATAAATAAATAGCTCAATATCTCATGCTACTGCTTGAATGCTGAGATTCCTTGAAATTCGTCCTACAAACTTAACCAATCCATTACTTTTAAATTCAGAACCTGACAAGTTTTAAAGGCATGGAGACATTGTAGCCACATTCTTTGAGACAATGTAGCATGAGGGACTGCTAGACAAACTCCCAAGAGGACTCTTTCCTCCTGAAAGCTCACAAGCAGTCCTTAGGGATAATATTGTGAAGCTGTACTCCAAGAACAATCAGTTATCTCACTGAAGAGATGACTCCGTGTTTAAGAGAAGTTGATGTTACTCTGAGGATCTAGGATCACTTTCCACCACCCCATGGTAGCTAACTAACCCTCTGTAACTCAAATTCCAGAGGATCAGATGCCACTTCTAGCCTCTGAAGGTACTGGGTGCATATGTTGACACACGTACACACACTAGGCAGCATACCAATATAAAATGAAATAAAAAAAATCATCTATCAAACTTTGCTTTCAGCTTAGGGCTCTTCACCACAAAAAATTGTAAATGTGATCTTTTGGATATAAAGATTTCTCCTTTGAAAATGTTACTCCTCATTATGTTCTCTTTTTCCTTTTATAGAAAATATATGTTGCTTCACATAATATATCCTGATAACAGTTTCTCTTCCTTCTACTCCTCCCAGCAGCCCCCACCTCCAAAAAATCTGGATCTACTCTCTTTTTGTCTCTCATTAGAAATCAAACATGCTTTTAAAGGATGATGATATGATATAATAAAATAAAATAAATACTAACAGATTGGAATTGACAAAAGAGAGAAAAAGAAGGAAAAGGCATAAGTGTTCAACACACAAGCCTATGTGCGACATTTTGAAGTCATCACTGGTGCTAGTTGATGTTAGTTCTTTTTTTTTTTTTTTTTTTTTTTGGTTTTTTGAGACAGGGTTTCTCTGTGTAGCCCGGGCTGTCCTGGAACTCACTCTGTAGACCAGGCTGGCCTCGAACTCAGAAATCCGCCTGCCTCTGCCTCCCAAGTGCTGGGATTAAAGGCGTGCGCCACCACCGCCCGGCTTGATGTTAGTTCTTAATTTGAGCATTTATAATTTGGAATTTGGAATCACCCAAAGAGACATATCACTGGGTATTTCCAGAGATGTTCATCTTAAGGAACAAGATCTACCTGCAAAGCAAGAAAGCTCTTCCACCACTCTGCTAGAGGAAGCACAGTGCTTATGCCTTCTTAATGTCTTTTTGAGGGGTGCATCTTATTCCTCACAGATGTTCTCCTCTGCTGATCTGAGTCTCCAGCTTCCTAATGAAACAACAATGGCTCAACAGGGAACTTTGAGGTCTTCAGCAGAGTTTGGGACTTCTGACACATCTAACTTTGTGAATGCAGCAGCTATTATGTTCCTTGTCTTTTCTGCTTGCAAATGACTATTGTAAGATTGCTCAGTCCCTATAGTATAAGCAATCTAGTGAATCCCATAATATCAACTATTCCTGAGATTATAGGAAAGCTGGATTTTTCAAGCCCTGCAGTTAAGTGTATTAATTAGTACACTCCACTTGTCAGTGTTCTGAAATTTAGGCAATAGACGTATTCCATCATTCTGTATTTCTATTCATGGACTATGTCATGAGGATAGATTACTAAGAATAGTGTAAATATATAGAATAGTACATAGATCATCATACATAGAATACTGTAAATAGACAGGAGAATAATAAAATAATGCACATATCTGAAAATAAGAAATTAATATAAAGATGAAAGCATGAAACTTGGACTGCCTCTAAAAAATGTTTCAATTTTATTTATTAATGTACGTATTATGTGTGTTCTTGAATGCTTTCATGGGTGTTCATATGTGTCTAAAAATGTTTTCATCTATGGGAGATTATAGATGCTTATTTACACAAAATAATGAAAAAAAAGAAATAATGACATCAAGACATCTGAACATGATATGAGGTAGATATTGGTTCCTCTGGAAACTCAAACTGTAATGTAACATCAAAGAGTTTCCAAGAGTTCAGTGTAGATTGTAGGATGTTGTTATCCAGGAGCTATGGAGACTGATAATGGGAGAAGGAAAATTGAACGTTTCCATTATTACCCAAAGTCTCAGCCGCTAAAAGTAGTTTTTCTTTTATGATTTAAAAAAAAATGTACTTTTAAATAAACTCCCTAAATTTACAAAGAACATCAAATATGGTTTTGAAGAAAAGAACAGTCTTTAAAAACAATGGAGACCCCAAAAGCATAATTGGGAAAACATAAGTAAAACAACGCTTCTGTTCCAACCCATTGACAGTTCTCCTTTCAGCTTTATTTGTAAGACAGATGGGGGGAAGGGGGCATTCTACTACAGAACATCCCTTAGTGTTGAGTGTTCATTACCACCTCATAACCTTGTTCCTGAAGTCTACTGGAAGAATCTGGCATGTTTTATCTAGACAGGGGTGGGAGATGTTCAGGGAAGATAGGCAGCCTAGTATGTGTACCAATAATGTGTGTGAGAAACAAAGACTGTGCCCCTGAATTCCTTCTCAGTCACTTATTCCTCTTTCAAAAGTCATCCCACACAAACACACTCATGAAGCTAGACAGCACATGAGTTCAGAAGTAAGGGACCATTCATCTGAAACATGGGGAAAACTTGTGCCTGTCCTCTTGTCTCAACATTTCTAAATATGACCTTGTATCCCATTTCTAAACTATATGCAAAATGTGTTAATCATATTAATATAAATATATAATTTATGAATTTTATTACTGATGTAGCAAGATCATAATAAATTTTGTAGCTTAACAAATACAAGTTACTGTTTGACAATTCTGCAGGTCAGATGTTTACTCTCGCTTGTCAGGTCCGTGTTTCACATGAGTGAGCACTGAAATGCCCTGGCAGGCTTTCTCTAAATTTGAAGTCTGAATTAGTACCTCCATGCATGTTATCATGGCGTCATGTCTATCAAAATACAGATAACCCTGTACATTGCTTATCTGATATCAGAGGCAGGAACTGTACCCTTAAATATTCCATATATATGTGTATACACATGACAAACACAGATACACACACATAAACATACATATCTATATATGTAAATATATATATAATATCTATATAGAATGATGTCTACATAGAATCACCTTAAATCTCTTGATTCAGAATAAAATAATTAACATGGAAGATACTAATTAGCACATGATATGAAAGAGTTGTTGGTACATTCCTGTAATCCCAACATCGAGGAAACAGAAACAAGATGATTGCCACAACTTCAAGATAAACCTGAGTTTATTTAGTAAATTCCATGCCAATTAGGGCTACATAATAAGACTCTGTCTCAGATAGACTGAGGAGAATAAGAGCAAAGTGTGGAAGAAAAAAAGCTGAAAATAATATTTTAATAAAGTTCTATTTTCAGTAAAAATGAGGTTCAGATGTACACATAAAACTTACATTTTTCTATTGTAAATTTTCATATTTGATATCTATGCATATGCAGTTAGATAGACTCCAAAATAATTAGTGTGTTCAGAAATAATTTAGAAATATAAACACTCACCTTTCAAATAGAAGAATCAGTTTAAAAGGTTTTATGCATAAGCGCATTAAAGAGTGACTCTGAAGTCATTAAAAGCAAAAATGTTGGTCTAAGTAGTCTAAGAATGTTTCCTGGATCCACGGTAACATTCATTAATCCTGACTGCGGTATTCTCCTTCAGAATGATTTCTAGGATACATAATCTTAGGAAAGCAGAGCAATATTTTATGATGAAAGTTGCTTCTAAAATAAGTAACTAGTTTAGTGCATTTTTGGAAAATAACAGTGTCAAAACAAGCACGTTGTCAAGAGAATGATTTATGCTTTAATTGTTTTGCATTTGATTCACATTCTGATTGACCAAAATAACAACAAAATTAACAAAACAGGTGCACATGTTAGTTTAAGTCTTATTGTGTCTCTTTGAGCCCATTAAAATTCACATCTAATGGAGAACTAAATGTTTGGTCCTCAGATTTTGCCAATTAAAATAGATTCTAACACAGAGAATTGTAAGTTATCATAATGAAATAAAGTGATTGCCATAAGCAAAGTCAAGAATATCATATGGATAGACCACATTAGGCATGCAGAATACATATCAAAATTACCCAATTCGTCCACTGAGCAAATGTAAGGTCATTCAAAGGTGATGTTAAAGTTTCCACTATAAAGTAAGAAAATAAATGCTCTCATTTTTCATGTGACCCTTTCAGCAAAGATCAAAAAGAAAATAAAAAATGGCCACACAAGAAAAAAATTAGAAAGATAAAATAGAAAAAAATTATTGTTCAGAGACAATCATGTGAAGAAGCAAAGTACATGGTTTATTCAAAAAAAAGGGAAGAGATATTGAGTTTTAAAATAGCATAGTATAAAGAAAAACCATGATATCATAATATTCATTCCTCATTACTTTCATGGAGTCAAAGGAAATCAGCTACAGAAGCAACATGGCTGACATCAAAATACAGCCCCCTGACTTCCTTCTATTCTGTTGCTGAGTCTTTCCTTATGTAAGAACTATCGGCTGCATGAATTCCTTCACTGAGTTTTGGGGCATTGGAAAACACAGATATTCTTCCCTGTAAATTCAATAAATATTTCAAAGAGAAACATTTTATAGTACTATGTTTTCTAAAATACATTATTTGTTTTGTATTAAAAGGACTGTTTCCTACTCTGTTTCTTTTGATTTTTAAGATTATATGATTACATCATTCCTGTGTTTTGACATTCCATTTCCATGTATTAATGTTTTGTCTCTCAAAAATCTAACAAAGAACTGTTTTTTTTGCAGTGCTTTAGGTGGCAGTCCTCAGAATCAGATAACAGGGTGAAGTATTGTATAAAGTAGTAAGACAAAAAACTTTATAGTTGCACATCAAGAGAGTAGGGTAAGCCAAGAGTGCAGTGTGGACATATAAGAACAGAGGGTCATTCCATCCTCATCTTCAGGGAAGAGTTCTATTGACTCTGTGTGATAAAGGGACCTTTCATATCCCTCTATCCTTTAGACACTGGCTAGGCAACTCAAAAGGAAATTCGATTCTCTGTCTCTTCCCATTCATAGAAATGCAGCCCTCAGAAACCCAAGGGCAATCTGTTGCTATCTGTAGATATTCATAAAAAGAAGACACAAAGTTGGGAGGGAGACATGTTGGGAGGTTTCAGGGAGAGCTGTAGAAAAGTAATGTGGAATGGACATGATTAAAATGCAGTGCATACATGGATGAAAATTCAGAAAAGAGATAAAAGTATCATTTAATAATAAAAAAATACTATATCAAGTGAGCTAAAGGCATATAACCAAAGTCAAAACATTGCACTCTACTGTCAGATGTTACTATCTCTCTTTTAAAGATAATGAAACTAAGGCTGACGAACAGAAGATAAAATGTGATGCTAATGATGTGTCCACTCTCATAGTATTCCCTTTGTGCCATCATTTTTCCCCCTCTCCCATCCCACATCTCTGGCAGCTAATGATGTTCCTGCTCTCTCTACAGTTTTGGTCTTCCAGAATGTCACATAGCTGAAATCACACACCTAGTAGAATGTATGACACCCAAAGCAGATCCTAATGCAGCTACAGGTTTTAGTAAAACATTTATACAGGTTCATCAGTTCACTGATTCAGCACATTAATGTAAGATATCAATTAATAATAGAGACACTATGAATGAGAACATAGGACATATAAAGGTTCTCCGGGATAACTACAAGCTTACAACTGCTCAGAAGGTGGTCCATTTGATAACGTGGAGAAGTAGTGCAGTTTGTATATGCTGAGTGATAGGAAGGGAAGTGAAGCAGATTACATGACCCTGGCTGTAAATCTTACATTGTTCTCGCTGTTTTCACCACGGTATATGATAGCATTAATTCCATTAACAATTTGTGTATGTTTCATAATAAAACATGACTTTATGTTTGATAAAACTCCAGATATTTCTGCTCCCCTTGCATTCTTTTTCTTTTGCACTTTTATGCACTATTAAGTCAATGGTCACGTGCACAGAGGCTCTGGCAAACAAAGCAAATCAATGAATCAGGTCAGCTGTGAGAGACAATAAAAAAGGTGACCCTCTGGGGAATGGCTCCTGTCTAAAGGAGGCAGCCACTTCTCTGCCCAGATTATTGTTGCCACGGGGATGTTTCCAAAGTCAGTTAAAAGATCAGAATGTTTCATATATACTTTCATACTTTTAAGTAGTACCAATATCAATTTCATAAAGTCTCCAGTGCAGCTCACACGTGCACATGTTCTCTCTCTCTCTCTCTCTCTCTCTCTCTCTCTCTCTCTCTCTCTCTGTCTCTCTGTCTCTCTCTGTCTCTCTGTCTCTCTCTCTGTCTCTCTCACTCACACACACACACATGGGGGTAAGGAGGAGAGGAGGGAAGAGAGAGAGAGAAAGTGAGAGAGAGAGAGAGAGAGAGAGAGAGAAAAGAGAGAGAGAGAGATCTCCTTGGTTCTCTGAAATAATCTAGCAAGATTGATGCGACTTAAAGAACGTCTTCCATCTAAAGACATTCAAACATTTTAAGGGCTGGTAAGATAACTGACAGAATGTTTGCCTTGAATGCATGAGGCCCTGAAATAAATCTCTAGCATTTCAATAAATAAATAAATATTAAAATATACTGCTTAAAACCATGAAAATGTGAAGGTGTTCATATATATTAAGGATCTGTGTCTTTAATTCTGTGATCTGTGTTTGAATTATTGTTAGAAACACGTAGACGCACACACAGAGAGATACATAAGAAAGAACCTAGCTACGGTATTCAGTTTGAGACTCCTAAGCAAGCAAAGGCTTCTCCAAACTCTAAAAATATAATTCGGCTATAATAAATACATTATTTTTCTAATGTAAATAGGGTCGTTTGGTTTTGAGTCTGGTTCTAAGTGCTGAACTTTTCATGAACTTATAGCTGCTATAAATATAAAACTGATTTCCTACAGGAAAGAAATCTGATTTCCCATTGATCTCCATGAACTATAGTGAAAGAAAACGAACTATCCATATCTTTTCCTATGAAATACCTTTGAGCAAAGAATGAACATGTGACTTTCTATCATTATACAACATCATAATGAAATGTGGAAACTGTGAAGTGGGAATATATGATTGCAAATTTTAAAAATTATTTAAATTATGAAACAGCAAACGTGTAAGCGATCTTTGAAAAATTGGTAACTTTTGGGTTTTTTGTTTGTTGGGTTGGTTGGGTTTTTTTTTTTTTTTTTTTTTTTTCAGTCTGGAAAGAGGCTTTTATTTAAGATAAGCAAGGTTCTCTTCTTTAATTACCACTAGAAGCTGTCAAATTCTGGTTCTTTGTTGCTCCATGGTACTTTGTTAGACTTCAGTTTAAGGACTCTGTGCACATTGGTTACAAGTGTAAATTGTTAAAATTATTTTTGAAAGGAAAGGTCTTCAGTGCTCGTCATCATCGTATATACATCTATTTGTGAAAGGAAGAGCACTGACTTTTTTTTTTTGGTTTTTCGAGACAGGGTTTCTCTGTGTAGCCCAGGCTGTCCTGGAACTCACTCTGTAGACCAGGCTGGCCTAGAACTCAGAAATCCACCCGCCTTTGCCTCCCAAGTGCTGGGATTAAAGGCGTGCGCCACCACCGCCCGGCTTGAGTACTGACTTTTAAAGCCATATTAAATATCATGTTGAAAAGGATAAATACAAACCCCAATCATATCTTGAGGGAAAATAGATAGCGATTGGTGACTGAAATCAGATCACTAAAGATGTATGAAGAACCCAGACAGAAGAAACTGTAGCCTAACTGCTGAACTAGTAACACACGGCGATTATAAATCAATCAAGCTGGGCCATGACAAATAAGCTAAACAGTCATTAGAACTGAGCTTAATTTACCAATTATAAACCTACTGAAGGACAGTAAGAAAAGGTTATGACGTCAAAGAAGGAATTTAGCAATTGAATGTCTGTATTTAGTTACCTGCCTTTAAAGGAAATGGACTCCATCATGTTTCTCAATCTTCAAATAGATTTAGCAAATAAAATATATCTCTTGGGCAATCTGTTTATCAGTTCTCAGAAGTCAAATGAGAAACTAAATGTCAAGTGACTCAACTCCTAAGACTCAGTCTTGGATACATTGTTTAGGAGCTATAGGCACTGAAATGGAAATAATAATTTGTACCAATCATCATCATTAATAATAATAACAATAATAATAATCCACTAAATATTACACAAACAGGGCAACTCCATTATTATTCACTTTAGTATGTCAAAGGATAAGAAAATAATGTGGAGAATATATATTAACTACAATTACATATATGTGAAAGAATGTCATGAAGAAATACTAAAAAGTATAAATAAAAAACTATTATGTTCACTGAAATTCTTTGTAAAAACTTTTATAATTACTAAATTGTTATCCAAAACAAAATACTTAGACATTTCAAGTGACTTTTCTTTTGTCTATCAATATCCCCCAACACAGATGAGGACACATCTGTTTAATTGTTGTGAAGGCCTTGAACACATCTAATGGAACACATCATTTGTTAACTATTAGAAAGACACAGAGTTTGAAAGTGCTTTCAATTTACTAGTTAAGTGCTCAAATATTATTTAAGCCTAAATACATGTAAATCAATGTTAATTGAATATTTCAAGAAATAAATGTGCTGAGGTAGAAGAGAACCTCCAAATTCAAAGACTATAAAATGTTCATTAATAACCTAGGGCCTTAAGTTACAGATATTATTTCACTGCTCAGAGTCAGGCTGATGGGATCAGGGAATGAAAAGAGATCATTAGATTTTGGAGGATGTTTTTGGCAGAGGAAACTAATAGTTTGGATAGATATCAAAATTTTACATGTTTACTTGAATATAGGTTTTGTAGAGGGATAAGGCTAAAAAAAGCAAAATGTGAAGAAAACATTGAATGGTAATAGGATCCTCTGAATATTTAAAAGTGCTAGGGTAATTTATTACAAAGGACTGTTGAGAACCATGCTATCATAATGGTGAAGAAAGGGGGTATTTTAGAAATATGGTCAGTATCTTCAAAAGATTTATTAGCATATGTCTTTTACAATCCTTTTATGGAATCCAATAATATCAGTGGAATATGAAAGCACACAGACATAATTTAAATATTAAACACTTATTTTGAGCTTTAGGTTTACACATGCTAAGACTGGATGCTCAACACATACAACAGGAAGCTATCTCTCACAGTGCCGTATTCCTCTAGAATTACAAATAGATGCATAATCTCATTCAGCAGAAAATTTCCATTCATGCATTGCCTGCAGAAGTTATATGTATTTTTTTGCATTTGTTTATTCAATTTTCCTTGAGCTTAATCTGAATAGCTATCTAATATATTCTCTGAGGATAGAGTAAAACAGCTTGTCTCTTTTCTGAGGAAAAAAATGTGGACTGAATTATTTATTTCTAACTTCTTAAGAAGCTTATGAAATGCAAGATGAAAGGTCAGGATTAATTATGAAAAATGGTGTGAATTCCAACAGAAGAAATGTATGTTAATTGGCAAAGAATATAGTCTGTAGCTATTACCTTATTGATATTCAACAAAATTTGATGAGACTAAAAATGTCTTATTTTTAACAAGTTGTATGTTGTGATAATGTTGATGTTAGTGCTGAAGTGTATAAAATCTTTGGATAACATTTTTCCTCACTAGTCATTCTCATACCAACTTATGCTTCCCTTGGCTGTAAAAAGTAAGATCTGATCATTTGGAAGACCATTTCTCCTGCTCTCAACATTCCCTAGTTGCATATAGTTTACTGTTATCTTACTTCTCCATTAAGATTTAATTGTTTCTCCTTCCTATTCTTTTTCCAGGTTTTTGACACAAGCACCTACACTGATGATTGACATTATTTCTTTTATCTTAAATGTTTTAATTGTTACAAATGTCTTCCCTAAAACTGCTTTGGCCACATCTGACCATGGTTAGTGTCTCATGTTGTTATGATCATTCAGTTCAATAGATTTTTGTTCTGTTCTTTAAAAGTGAGTATACACTCAGGTACACACACGCCACACACAAGGGGACACCATACATGCCACAGAGATGCATACCTGTGTAGGTCAGAAGAAAAGTCTCTTAGTTTTATTGTCTTCTGCCAACTTGTGAGATCCAGAGATCCAATTTAATGAATCATGTTAGACACTCATGAGATGAATTCCTAACCTTTGCTATCTGAGTGTTCTCACTATGTAGCATGGAGTGGCTGCAAGCTCACAGTCATCTTAAGCCAATCAGTGTGCTTCCTCTGTCCTCTGAGAGCTATGATTGCAACACAATGCTTGACATAGACCAAAGATTCTTAAACATGTGCAGCTTAGATTGCATGTGTTTACATTGCTCCTGGTTGTAATTATTATTCTAGCTTTATTCTGGTATGATCAAAGCATAATCTTTGAGTTCAGTTTTTGAAATTGGTTGTTAGGTTGTTCTGAAAAGTACTTTCAAGGCTCTACTCTTCTCTTTTTTGGAAGATATATTATGTGAACATGTATATATTCATGTGTGTAGACAGGTCAGACAGAGGACAACATTGGGTATTACTCCTCTCTTTCCACATTGCTTGTTTTATGTTGCATGTATAAAGATACCTACTCTGAAGGTTCCAGAGTTATCTGTCTTTGCTTCTCCTCTTCCTGTGAGATGATAGGCATTAAAGATGTGTGCTTTCATACTTTATGTTACAAGGATGCTAGGAATTTGAGCTCTGACCTCACACTTGTGTAAAAAGCCTTCACGAAGCTATCTTCCCCAAACCCTCTCAGAGTTAGCTGATTTTAATGTTGTTGAGTAATATATCTCTGTTGACTTCCATTTTATTTTGTTTTTTCACCAACTGTTGAAATTTTGAACATTTCTCCTGGTGTCTAATTATGGATTTACCCCTTGTCTCTTTTAGCTATATCACTTTTACTTTAAATATTTTATGAATGTTGTTCCATAGATCTACATTTAGAATTTCTGTGTCTTCGCAATATATCTGCTTCTTTCTCACTATTCCTATCTGCTTCTATTTCTGGTTTTTGGTCTTAGGTCTGCTTCATCTGACACCAGAGACACTCATCCTATTTGTTAAGATTTGCATGTCGTAGCAAAAACTGGATATCCTAGAGTGTCATATCTATAGATTCAGCCAAACACTTCAGAAATACTTGAAAATAAAACTGCATAATCAGACTTTAAACAGTCAATATTCCCCAAACAATAGAATGTAACAATATTTACATAGCATTTGCATAGTATTATTTTATAATAACCAAGAATTGATTTAAATGTATGGTAAGGTATGTAGAGGTTATATAAAATAGAATCTTTATTTATGATTATTTATAACAGGCTTTTGAGGATTCATAGCCTTTAATACCTTTAGCAATTCCCAAACCAGGATTTTAGGCATCTTGAGAAATAACATTTCACATTTTCTACATTTTTAAGTTCAGCCTTTCTATATCATTATATGTGACATTATTTTCTTAAAGAAATTAGAATGAAATTGTGGCTTTAATAAAACCTGCTTATATTTTTTCATTTACTTTGATATCTTCTGAATTTCTCACAATTTCTTATAATTGAAATCTTTACATTTTTTTTACAAGAGTTTTGATTTACTTAAACATTATTTCTTGTTGCTGTTATTGTTATAGTTGTTTTGAGATATGGACTCAGTCTGTCAACATGCTGACCCAAATGCTCAATGTATACTAGATTGGCCTTGAACATGCAAAACTTTTTCTTCCACCTCCTGTGTGCTAAGATTTAACTATTCCCTATGACACAATTTGAGTGGTAAACTGCCAGGTAAAATTACAGTTTCCTCATTCCTCACTTCTTGTCAGGAATAAGATGGCCAGCCTCTATGATGGCCTCCATTGGTCGTGAAAGTTAGTATATCTAGACACTTGGCTTTTGTGAAGTTTTCAAGTCTTTACCAGGCTTCCTCTGACAATACTACAGTGCACAAGAAGAGGGTCCTCTTGTGCCTACCAGGCTGGCTTGAAGTCTAGGTCTCCATACATGTTCTCCACTGATATGGGAATAGTTGAGCATTTGCTAAAGAGAAAGATAAGTTTCCATCTCTGTGTGCCTGCCTTGGGGTTGATGACATTCCTTATCACAATCTCACAAAGATGACAGTGTGGGCATCTACTTAACCATGGAGATGTGTCCGTGAACAGTCTCGTTACTAGTATATGGCAGATTCTGGGAAAATGTCATATTGATAGATTATCCCTTCCCTAATCCATTTTCAACTTAAGATAGGGCATTTATACAGGAGATTTTTGTGTTTGGGCCCTTTGTCATGTCCAGCAACTTCAGTTCGAATGTATGTAGGTTAATGTGAAAAAAAGACAATATCCTAGGTAAGGAGCACCATATTGTTCCTTGAATTGCAAACTCTCTGACTTCTCTACATTATTCTCACCACCATCAGAGAATCTCATGTTTTATTCAGTTTCATTTGTACATAGTTAACAAAATGAGAAAAAATCTCTCTATTTCGTCCCCCTTGGGTGGTGAGTTGTGAGAAAGAGTTGTGAGAAAATTTTAAATTGTAAATACAAAATTCACATCCTAAGATACCTGAGTTTAATCAGTGAGGAGTATTGCCTGGACTTTGGATGTAGCTCACTGTAAAGTGCTCACTGTGCAAGCTCGAGGACCTGGGTTCAAATCCTCAGCACCATGTAGCAAACTTGTAACATAAAATCTGGGATAAAGATATGGATAAAATGATCCTAAGACTTCACTAGATAATCGATATAACAGAAAGGGTGAGGTCCAAGTCACAAAAAATATCTTTTCTCAAAAATATAAAATAAGGTAGAAGTCAATGGAGAACAATAGGTGGTCCCATAGGCAAGCACACTAATATACACATATGTGCAAGTGCACATGTGTACACACACACAGAGAGAGAGAGAGAGAGACAGAGAGACAGAGACAGAGACAGAAAGACTGAGACAGAAACAGAGAGAAGGACATTAGAAATCATGCTTAACTTACCAATATGTGTTTCATTCATGTGCGTCTGTAATGTAATTTATATATGTAAATAAATGTAATGTAATGATATATATATATATCATTATGAATATATATTATAATATATACATGTATGTGTGTGTATATATCATAAATACAGGTGTAAGATACACATACTTCTATGTATATGTATGTATGGGTATCATATATCTGTATCAATATATATCTATATTTATCTATCTACATATATATATATATATATATATATATATATATATATATATAAATGCATGTGTGTGTGTAAATGTATTGGTTTTAGTCCTATTTTTTGAGTCCTAACTCCTATGTTACTACTTAAAAGGGTAGAATAGTAAGGTTGTAGTGTTTGTCCCCCTTGTCCTTCAATTTTGCAGCAGCTTCAGTGTGTTAAAGTTGAAAGGCAGACTTTTTTATAATGTTGGGGAGCTTTAGGGTTCAGAAAGCAAAGGTCTTCTCTCTCATCTTACCCTGACTTCCTCTCACCTGCTCCTTTTCCTCCCAATATATAATCCATAGAAACTGGAATTTCTATTTCCTCAGGCCATCATAGAAGCTATTGTTCCCTCACCTTTCTGTCTTGGAGCTAGTTATAACGAATTCTCTGACCTATCTTGTCTGGTAGTAGATCATAAGACCTTCAATTCAGAGACAGCACTGCCACAGGGGACATATTGCTATACAGAGTGAGCAAGGAAAATCTGAACAGACAGGCTTGCTAAGTATTGCCATTGAAGCTATTAACATTAGTTATACCCTATCTGTCCAACTAGACTCCTCCACAGATGTTCACTTGTCTACTATGTTTATGCAACAGTTCTTCCTCAAAATACAAGAAAAATTCAGAAAACATCCAGACAGTTTAGGTTTGAGAGAGTCGATCAAAAACAAAACCACTTAATGGGAAGATGAGGCATCTCAAATACTTATGGGTAGAAGGGTGGAAGTTGCTATATTTTGTATCATGTGTGTGTGTGTGTGTGTGTATAATGTATATATATATATATATATATATATATATATATATATATATATATATACATGTGTGTGTGTGTGTATGAAAATGTAAAGTATCTTTTATAGTATATTACAGAGATGTTTTGTTGCGTTTATGATTATCACCACAATTTTTCCAAGAGCCACCCCTATTCCCTTGCCACCCGATGTTGTGTCTTCTTCATTGTAAGCATCAAGTCCAAATTGTGTTGCCCATATGCTCTTGGGTGTGTGATCTTCCACAAGAGTGTGTTTGTTCAACCAGGGACCACACTTTTAAAGAAAACCTACCTTGCTTCTTCCAGAACCTAACAATTGCCAATGGTTCCTCAGCTAGAGTTGGATCTTTATGCTCGCCTTCCCCCTCCACGCTGGAATGCTGTCTGACTTAAAATTTCCCAGAAATCATGCATGCTGTCATAGCTGCTGTGAATTGGTATGCAACATATGCAATCATATTTTCTCTGACCAGAAAACATTGTTTACTTATAATAATCAAGAGCTTCTGGCTTTTGAGGTCTCACCCTCCATTCCCTTCTACAGTGATCCTTGAGTCTTGGGACAATAGTGTATGATAAAGATGTCATATTTGCAGCTGATAACCTTTCTGTATCTTTCTTATTCTCTATCCTTCGGGTGATTGTGAGCTTCTATGTTAACGGCTATGTACTACATGAAGAAGCTTTTATAATAAGAGTTGAGAGATTCTATGGGTTTTAGTAATAAGTCATTAGAAATTGGTTTAACACAACGTCTATTTAGCATAAAAATAAAAATAGCTTCCACCTTAAGATGCACGATCTGTCTATGCAAAGGTTCTTTGGACCTAATTTCAATGTCAAGTATGGGTTGCATCAGGAATAGACATTCAGTCCAGCCAGAAACTGGTTGGTTAATTCTATAACATTTACAGCATTATTGTGCAGATGCATATATCCAGGCATATAAATATCGTAGCCAACAGCATTCATAGCAAGATATTGAAGCTTACTTTGCTCCTCAGGTGGGATGCATAGCACCTTCTAGCAGTATGCAAACTAACCAGTTACAAGGAAGCTTCCAGGTGAGTAGTAGTTTGATACCTCCATGTTTTATGACTCAAGTATGTGACATCTTCAGTTGTACAATCTTGTCATCACAGTAAGTTATTAGCGCCACTCTAGCAAATCAATCAAATGTGGAAAGGGGACCTGTTAAAGCTGATAGGTGACCTGGGCTTTGCTGCAGTTATGGGGTACTCTCTCACCTGGTGTTATTTCCAAGTGGAAAACAACTGAATTAAGTTGAGTTAAAGACTGCTCAGCTCAAGCCTACTGCAAAGCTGATTGTTTTCTGTTGGTAAGGAACCCACACACACACACCATTTTGACACATCAGATGTGGTGATTATTATGGTTGTATAGTGGGAGAAACTGTTTTCTCTCTATATCCCCTGAGCAGTGTAGCTGAGAATCATTCAAACCAGATACTTTATCCTGTGTCTAAAGAGAAACCATGCAAGTTCAAAATGCCTACTGTTTTCTCAGAGATTGCAGGCCTTAGCCATCAATCTTTCCCTCTTTTAAAAGAGAAGTCAGGAAAACATAAATTTATTATTATTAGGGTATTCTTAGTTTTTATTGTTGTAGTAGAATTTCCTTTTAACTTGCTGTTTGGGGTGCTTTGTAATTCCATCAAAACTAATCCAGAGATAACAAGTACCCTGTAGTCATCAATTTGCTACCACCAAGTCAAATGCATGCATTCTCATCAAATAACAACCTATTCCTTCCATTGTATTTCCATGTTCACTGGCCAACTGCAGAATTCCAGACCCAGTTTCCTAACTCAGACTTATTTCCAACTATTCAGTGGTTTCTTCTTTACCTTTAAAATAGCCAGTCTGATCTCAGTAAGATTGGTGTACCTGAAACGTCTTACATTTCATTTCTGATGTATCTGTCTTCAGTTCTAACCGGAATTTATCAAAGTACGGATGCTTCCTCGGTGACTTTCACAAAGAAATGATACCTTGCTGGCCATAAAGAAGAAACTTTAGCAATGATTTTACTGTTAGGTATAATATGTTATCTTATTCATCCTTTCTGCTCTGATATACTTTATAACCAATGAAAGCAACTATATTTTATACAGCGAACACACTTCCAATAACATACACATGTTGACATATAGTTATGTTCCTTAAGAAATTGCTGATGGGGCTGGAGAGTTGGTTCAATGGTTAAGAGTACTTGTTTTTGCAGAAGCATGTAACTCCAGTCCCTTGGATTCCAAATGTCCTTTTCTGACCTCTGATGGCACATATGTTGTGCAATACATACATACGAACAAACATAACGCTCAAATTCATTATCTAACAAAAATGTAAAGAAATTACTGAGATTTAGATTTAATCTTTAATTTATATACATATGCACAAATATGAGTATGACTGTGTACAACATATGGTTATATATAATATAAAATGGAGGCATAAGTGTATATAATTATATGAATAAAAATAAAATGTAACTACTAATATATACATAGCTTCTATATGAAACTAAATAATGTCTTAATCTTTACAAACTTTACCAGGTATATCATCCTCTCTAAAGTCAGATTATTCCTCAGCAAAGAGCAAATTCAGGAGTTCATATTATAATTTCTTTCTTTTTTTTTTTTTTTTTCAGTTTGATCGAACTGTGTATTGTTTTTTTTGCTCTTGGACTAGGAGTTGAAGAATTTTCATTTTTATCATGGGCTAAATTCTCCTGGGTATTATACGCATCCTTTCCCCTTTATTGATGTTATGATAAACAGCCCAATTTACTATGCTTTCTCCAAATATGTCACGTTGTTCCCTGAGGCGCTGTACCTTCCCATTGTTGAAACTGCTGACCGTATTCCACCTGTTTCTGAGGACCATGAGTATTTCTGAAACTGTGCCATCATGAGGAATAGTTTAAATAAGTAACCTGCTTAGACTGGAGGGTGGAAAAGAAGCAATGTTACATGCATTTTATATAAAATCTAGGAGAATATGATACTAAAGCCAGGGGATTTCCTGGGCAGTAGCTTAGTTATCAGAAGTATTAATAAATCACTGGCTGTTGGAAGTCATATGTTAATTTAACCATGAAAACACTACAAAATTATTCACAGTGAGAGCTTCCCAAGGGTTAGGCTCAGTAACAATTTAGTGTTAAAATAGCCTAGCAAAATAGCCACATATAATATAATTTTATTTTTCCTCTATTGAATGAAACCAATTCCCTGGATACTTATTCAGGTTGCTTGCCTAATGTGTGATAAATGATTTGATGAATTCATTGATTGTGCTGTTTGTTAATGTTCATTTTTGATGCTGTGCGGAATATAACATAGTCACTCTTTGTTAGGTACTATGAGTAGGACAAGAACAATGTTCTGCATGAAGTTATAAAGTACCATTAGGAATGAAGCAAAGTAAAAGATATTTTGCATTAGACATAAAGAATTTGGACTGAATTAGTAAAATTCTCATTTTTGTTTTTATACAACTTTATGGAAATTCTGGAACATACACTAAAATGAATAAAATTTATAATCACATATAAAAACAAAAATGATGGTATAAAATCCCAGAAATATATTTAAGGAATTGGTAGCTTTTAAACAAAAGAAGAAACTGAAAAGTAATGAAGAAAAGCACTGACTCTGTATGTGATCAATATAGACATTATCTTGCCTAGACAATAATAATAAACGTATGTTTCAAAAGTAGTACCATTATAATAATTTTCAGGAGTTCTGGAAGATTACTACATTTAAAAAGATAACATAACCTTATGTGCCTGTTCGTATTTTAAATCTTAATCTGTAGTCTCTTGCTAAAATAAGCTCTGAGTGTGTGACTACTAACATTTGGAAGGCCTAGGACCTGTATTATAACTAATCAACCTTGAGTGGTATTCAGATCTCTTCACAGAAGTACAAGAGTCCTGTGTGTGCTGAGATTACAATGACAAGAAAAAGTTATCTTTCAAAAACAAACAAACAAAAAACATAACTAGGAAAACATGCAAAGAACTTACCAGAAAACTGAAAAAAAAAAAAAAAAGGATTAAATGATACAGAGGATAATCTTCATTGAGAAATTTATAACACAATTCAATATTTTGAGGACTATTTTTAACAAATGAGTTATTAAAATCATTTCAAACTTTGTTAATGTTTAGGAGAAATTTAAGTAAATTTTCATATAGTAACTATAATTTTTATATTATAAATATGCCTTCTAAGGTCATGGGTCTTTCACCACCTTCTCTGATTGGCACATACTTATAAAGCATGATGACTTGATTCTGACTTAGTAGCAGACATTCAAATCAGCAGTTTAAAGGAAATAGTTCCTAATGAGATCTCTGATTGTGTGACAATTTATCATTTCCTGCAAGTGAGATTTGAAATCACCAACTGACAAAACATTTAACTATTTAATATTGTCAGAATACATTCCTATGATATTAAAAAACTATGTGGAATTTAAGGGAGATTAATACAGAATACTTTTTATAAATTTAAATCTGAAACCCATTAAATATATATAATTTTATCACTATGTCCATAACCAGATGTAATAAAAATAACGAAGTGTTGCTATGACATAATGATATGCCACTGGGGCTGGTGTCCTGGTTTGGACAGGCTCCTGCCTATAATCCAGTCACTTCCATACCACTTCCAAGGGCCACAATATATTTACTATTCTATCAGCCATTAGAGGATCTATGCAATTAGCACCAGTAGGGAGAGTGCCCTCTCCCATCAATTGCTTTTTTCCTTTATAACCTGAAGGATATGCCTCATGACTCCTATTATGTAACGCTCTGAGCCTTGCAAGTTTCTTTAGCTTCCATGAGAATACCCTCCAGAAATGAATGGTTCAATTTAGTGGAAATCACTATACCACTCTGGGTCTTGAAACTCAGGAAAACCTGTTTCTTCTTTGTTGCCTAGTCAAGGGTTTGGCTCTGGCAGAAAAACACTAGGTACACTCAAAACCCAAAGGCTCCAAGAGAACCATTTCCTCCTCTTTAATACTATTTTAGATAGTGCCACTGTGTGCTAATAGCATCCTCATTCTGATCATGTCACCTCTCTCTCATTCTAACAATTCTCCACAGAAGCAAAAATTTAAACTAGGTTAAAAAAAAAAAAATAAAGAAAGTCTTTCCCTAAAACTCACAGAAGCAGTCTTCATTGAGGCTGCTGTACTGTACTAGCTCACTCTGGCTTTCATTCTCAGAGGTCTATGCCTGGCTCATTAGGCACCTCCTGCATCTCTAAGACTTCATCCCAGATCTTGCAAAACCTCTTCTCACATTATGTTTCAGTTCATCGAACCCCTCCTACCCCAGGATGATAAATTTAAGCAATTCTACCCATTCTATTCTTATTCCAAAGCTTTGGGAATGGTAGGAAGTTCCTGACAATGCTATAAAATTGTGTGTTAGAAGCTCATGTTTCCTTTTTCAATACTGGGTTAACAGTTTTCTACAAGCCCAAACAACAGACTAGTTTTCTAGCAGACTCTTATTATTACAAAAGCTAGTAGAGAACTAAATTTGACCTTGAATTATTCCGTAGAAATGAGATTCTATTTTTTAAAAAAGGCAAGAAACTATTTGTATTGCTCATTTTGACAATTCATTCATTTGACATCTGTTGCACACCTCTAATGTGTCATGAACTGCCTTACAGACTTGAAGATACTAAAAAAGCACGAGTCCCAGTTTTTCTCTCCAAAGAGTTCACTTTGCCACCCAGAAATGGAAAAGCAAACATGTAATTGCAGTTCCAGTACTGCAAAGGATAGAAAGAAAACATGCATTAGAAAGAGACAGACAAGGAACTGAGAACTGGTTTCATCTCGGTATAAAGTCTACGCAGATACTGTAGAGAGAGCTAGAAGAAGGAACTGTGCTTAGACAAATATAAAATGGCTTCGTGTTGCTTAAACTAATTTGCATGGATAACTATGGAATGGGGAAATTAGGGAGATGTTTCATATCAGAGATGTCCCTGGTACATACCAGTACATACTAGTTTCTTTGGAAATTCAGTTATGTCAAATGATGTTTTGCTGAGGCACACAGGTGAAAGGATGTCTTGCTAAAGCAAACACGTGAAAGACTGTTTTCCCGAAGCAGACACAGGTGAAAGGATGTTTGGATATAGCAAACATGTGAAAGGATGCTTGATGAAGAAGTATAAATAGGACCCCACAGACAGTGGGAGACAAGCACTTAGCCTTGGCTTGTTCCTCCTCGTTATTCTTTGATAGCAACACACATATATTGGTTCACTTTACATGGTGGTGTTGAGCTCCACTTGTGATAACATTGCCATTGAGAGAAACTCGCTCAAGAACTGCTTTTGAGGTTCCTGCAGCAACTTGCTGCTTCTGCTGCCTTGCCTCAGGCAGGTTGGCAAACCTGGTGGTTTCTTCAGGATTGAATTATAGCTGCCTGCTGTCTGTTTGCTGAAAGGACTGGATTGTAGCTGCTGGATTGTACCTGGTGTCTGCCTGCCTAAGGGATTGGTCTTTAGCTGCTGAATCATATTTGGTGTTTCCTATGGGTCTGAACTGCTGACAAAAATGATCAATCTCGCCCCCAAAGAGCTACTGATGAACAGGCCCACTTCCCTCATATCCTAATAACTTTTCTCTTCTATTACCTCTGCTGGGTGGTGGCTAGAGGAGAGGTTGAACCTTTATTAAAAATGGAATGCAAGAAATTTATGCCTACACTCACTCTTTGGGGGAGACCAAAGTTTACTTGTACACTTTATAAAACTACTTACTTGGCTAGCTCCAGTATGCATTTATGACTGTCATAGACAGGAGATATTTCCATGACTAAATGTTTGTTTTTATAAGAGCTGCTGGAGATAACACATTACAACATCTAGAGAAGAGTAGATGAGCAGGCTAGATGGTGGTAGTAAGGCAACAATGAAGCCTAAAGCCTTTTAAAAAGCAATAACAAGAGAGCACAAAATAAATAGGGCCAATGATTCTAACAGCAAACAAACAAACAAAAATACCTATTAGGACATGGAAGCAGGGTTGGAGAGATAGCTAAGTGAGAAAACCACTTGACATGCCAAAGTGAAAACCAAAGTTTAACTCCCCAGGACCCACTATGTAAAATGTTCACTGTAGCATGAATCTTCAATTCCATTGCCCTTGTGGAGAGATGAGAGACAGAGAAGAAGAACCTCTGGGAGCCTCTAGCCAGCCTACCTTCTGTAAGTAGCCTTGGACAAGGGTCCTGGCCCAAACAAGGTGACCAGAACCAACACTCAAGATTATTATCTGACTTCCATCCTAAGGCCATGGCACATGCTCACCTATATACTTTGTCTGTCTGTCTCTCTTTCCTTCACTCCCTCTATCCCTATGTCTCTTTTCTTCCCTCCTTCTCTCTATGACATACATACAGAAACAGAGACAAACACATAAACACATATTCACACAGACCTTATATCAATACATCATACATACACATAAGGATTTTTTGAATTGGAAAATAGACAAGGGTAGGCACTAACTTTGTTTGCCTTTCTGTTGATGTGATAGTGACCTAAACAAACTTACAAAACAGTTTGTCTTACACTTAAACTTCATTGTTCATCATTAAAGGAAGTCAGGGTAGGAACTCAAGCTGGAACCTAGAGACCAGAACTGAACCAGGGACCATGTGGTGACAATGTTTACTGGCTTTCACTTGGGCTCACTTTCAGTACCTCTCATATACAACCCAGGACCACCTTCCAGGGCTGGCACTGCTCACAGTGTACTGGGCCCTCCTCCATTTATTAGTGAGCAAGGAAATGCTCCCACAGACATGGCCACTGGCCAATCTGATGGATGCAAATTCCTCATCCGTAATTTTTTTCCCACAGGTATGTCAAGTTGATGAGATTGGTTATCCCAGTAAGCAAGGGTAAATAATTCCACAGTTCAGGTCTTTGTTGTTCAGTAAACAGTAGAAATTGAATCAGGAATCATCAGAAAAGAAGATGTTTGAGAGAGCATAGGCTTAGACAAAGATGTTTGAGAGAGCATAGGCTTAGACATTTTAAAGGTAAAGTGTCTCTGAGAATTCTAGGTGGGATTTTCAGTGGGCAGCTGAATATAAAAGTTCAATCTCTGAGTCACCAAAATGGGTGATAGTAAAGAATGAAATTTGTTAGCTCTCTCTCTCTCTCTCTCTCTCTTTTTTTTTTTTTTTTTTTTTTTTTTTTTTTGGTTTTTGGAGACAGGGTTTCTCTGTGTAGCCCTGGCTGTCCTGGAACTCACTCTGTAGACCAGGCTGGCCTCGAACTCAGAAATCCGCCTGCCTCTGCCTCCCAAGTGCTGGAATTAAAGGTGTGCGCCACCACTTCCAGGCGAAACCTGTTATCTCTTATAGAACTCTATAGTATAATGAAAGGTGCCTATGCACACTACAAAGAAGAGAAGAGATCTCATACAGAAGGGTGGACTGCAAGTGATAACTGGCTGATAAAATTTTGGTTCCACAAAGGCAATATGCTGTGTCATTTTCCTGGTGAAGAAGTAAATTTGGTGTATTTCTTTCCATGCTGTCTTAAGTGTAAAATGCTGTCTCTTAAGAACTTGAAAACACTAAATATCCACTGAATGATTTATTGCATGCTAACAGGAGGCTGATATGGCTGTCTCCTTAGAGGTCTGCCAAACCCTAACATATACAGAGGTGGATGCTCACAGCTAACCATTGAACTGATCTTGGAGTTCCCAATGGATGAGTCAGAGAGAAGACTGAAGGAGGGTTTGCGGCCCCATGGGGAGAGCAACAATACCAGAGTTCCCAGGGTCTAAAACACCAACCTGGGAGCACATAGGGAAATACCCATGGCTCCAGCTGTATCTGTAGGGGAGGATGGCCTTGTTGGGCACAGGTGGGAGAAGAAATCACTGGTCCTGTGAAGGCTAAATGCCCCATTGTGGGGGAATTTGAGGTCAGGGAGGTGGGAGTGGGTGGGTGGGGACACATCCTCATAGAAGCAGGAAAAGGGGGATAAGATAGGGGGTTCCTGGGTCGGGGAAAGGATGGAGTAAGGCGATAATATCTGAAATATAAATAAAATATCCAAAAATAAATAAAATTAAAAACTACATTAACCTGTAGTTCTGTATTTCCAGATTTGTATTTGTAGATCTTATTATGTTCATATTAAATAAAATAGTTATGTATATCTCTTGGAATTTTTAATGAACAGTATATTTAAAGTGTTGGCTACATTATTTAGTATGTGATTATTAATGTAATTAGATATATTATGTTGCAACTATTATATCATCTTGGAATTGTACTTAACATTATTTCAATTTTCTTACAATTACACGCTATAAATTGAGGAGCAGAGGATAATTTTATAGATTAGAAGACTCACAAAAGGAAATAAAATCAAGAGATCTTAAGTTTCCTCCTCCTTTGTACAAAGGGCCTCTTGCAAAATTTAAAATAGCATCTATCTCTATTCTGAGTCTTGTGGCTAATTGTGGCCTCATTAAACATTCTGTTCAAATTTACATCTGTATAATTGATTGATTCCTTGATTGCAGGATTAAAAACTCTACCTCTAGGTTTCATCCAACAGTTTTGTCTTTATACATTCTTCCTATGTGCCCTCCTTGTGTCCTATGTCTCTTCCTTATATTGGAATATTGATATTTTGCATTCAGGTTTCTAACTTGTGTCTGTTCCAGCTACCTATGATAGCTGAATTTGAAAAATAGCTTCCCTATCAAGACTGCATTTTTCTCCTGCCTTTGTCATCATGTGAAGTAAGAAAGCGAGAATCTTTACCCTTCTAACCTAGCCATGGGTAAAATCAGTATTTCTCAAAAACCTGCTGTTAGATTTGAGGCTTGTTGGAGCTATGAGACCTTCCGGAGGCTAGGATTGTCTACTTCTGTTCTAGGGGTTTGCTTGGCTTCTCTTTCAGATGAAGTTGCTGCTTCACTTCCAACCGATCTGAGAGCTGTTCAAGGTTGAATTACTCCACAACTGCTGCTGGCATCTACCAGATGATATGAATTGAGAATGTCATGTGAGGAGACCATTAATTCTACTTTCATGGTGTCAAGTAGATTTTTAGAGACTCTGAATTACATAGTACAGCCTCTTTAATTATTTATAAATGCTAATGTCAGTTTTACTCAAATAATACAATAGAGTCCTGGAGATTTCTTCCAATTATCTAAAAGAAAATGTTTTAAATGTTGACTTGATTAGATTTCCTATATGTCTTCATTAGGATTTTTATTGCTGTAATAACCAAAATCAAATTGGGAATCAAAGAGTTTATTTTCCCTTACAATTTCCAGATCATGCTGCATCACAGAGGGAAGTCAGGGCAGAAACTGAGGACAGGAACCTGGAGGCAGGATCTGAAAAAGAAGCCATGGAGGCTGCTTACTGACTTGCTCCTTATGGCTTACCCAGACTATCATTAATCAAGAAAATGCCTGGCAGGCATGCTAGAGGCCAATCTTATTGAAGCTTTTTCAATTAATATTCTGTCTGTCCAGATATGCCTAGATGATGAAAAAAGACAACACAACAACAACAACAACAACAGACCAGCAAAATACAATCCCCCTACAGAAAGCATTTAGTAACAAGAAATGTCTGATTAAATATTCAGCAGACGTAAATTAAACTTGTTTGAACCAAGCAGTGATCCCTATATACTTCAGAACTTTCCAAAGAAATAAAATAATACAGCTTTTATTTGACAAGTTATTTATAAAATATGTAGTAGAAGGAAAATAATGAAATGTGACACAGCTCTCACAGGAGATCTTAAACTCAAAGCAGATGTACACACACACACACACACACACAGAGAGAGAGAGAGAGAGAGAGAGAGAGAATAGAATTTCTAGATATTCTAATGCTGTCTACCAGGAGCACAAGTGCCTTACCTGGAACTCTAATGACTAAGCTCTTCATATTCTCCCAGTGGGTTGAGTTCATTGAGCCTGTATGCTTTATGGGCTCACCGGATTAGCAGAGCAAGCTATGTAGTCTGATACTTCTTTATCTATGACTAGCCTAGTGACGGATCCACCTGCCATTCACTTTAGGTCTGCACACCTGAGGTTCACAGTCTGTTCTTTTCCAAATTCATTGTAGGTTGAAATTTCTCCAAAAGTCATTTTCTGGACTCCCGATCATTAATTACTGGTGTTGTTAAAAGGTTGGCTGAAGCCTAGAAATAAATTCTCTCTCTCTGCCCATAATTATGTAACCTTATCACTAGTAAGAAAAGTAGCAACTATGGCATTGATCATCTAGCCTGTTCTTGTAGGAAATATCAGATCGCTATCAGACTCCAACCCAAAAGAAATGTATTCAGTGCCTCTGACTTGGGTGAATCTCCTGATTAGGGCATAGAACGTTCAGATTCCACTAACTCATGTAGGAAAGTGTCATTAACAAGATGTAAAGGCCATGCCACCCAGAACAAGGTTGATTTTTTTAAAGGACCACACTACAGAAACATCTGCTGTGATAGAGGCCTCAGATCCACAGAGAGATAGATACATATGCTGATAAGATAGGCACACCCTGAATTCCCTAGGAGCACCAAGGCAGGTGGGGACTGACTGGCTTTCTGTATAAAGGATAGTTTGGACAAACTACTTGGTAAATTATTATGTTGCAAAAAAAGGAAATTAACTAAAACCATAGACCAAGAGTACATTTATTCCCAGTATTTGGATTATCATGCTTTTGAAAACAAAATAAATATAATACTGATATGTAATTATTTCACTGTTTACTATAGATTCTCTCTCTCATTCTCTCCCTCTCCCTCTCCCTCTCCCTCTCCCTCTCCCTCTCCCTCTCCCTCTCCCTCTCCCTCCCTCTCCCTCTCCCTCTCCCTCTCCCTCTCCCTCTCCCTCTCCCTCTCCCTCTCCCTCTCCCTCTCCCTCTCCTCTTCCCTCTCCCTCTTCCCTCTCCCTCTCCCTCTCCCTTTTCCCCCCTCTCTCTCTTTCTCTCTCTCTCTCTCTCATCACTCCTTCTCTGGTCTCCTAGTTACTGCTTCTATATTTAAACTTTTAGGATTTTTAAGCTTTGGGTTAAGGGGTTAAGTGGCCAAGTGACCAATGCCTTCATTTGAGAAAAATTTCCCTTCTGTTCAAATAAAGTCTGACTTATGTGTTTCCATTCAATTTCTGTATTACCTGTCATCACATTTTAGAGTGTGGTTTGTGAATTTAATTTTCTTGCCATTCTATAAGTTTCATAAGACTAGGCATCCTTCTTTTGTTGGCTTCATATGTGTATACATAAGCATCATATTTGGTCAGTGGGTGTACTGGCATGAACATATGTTTGTATTTATATACCTCTACCAGTACCTGACTGTAAACATACACCATGACTTTTTTATTCCATCCGAATTTCAGTTATACAGTGCTCCTAGCTCACCAAAGGATGGGAAAGGTGTCTTTTAAATTGACTGATCCTTGCAATCAAAAACTGTCAGCAGGTATGGTTACCTATACAAACCCTGCACACGATCAGTTCAGTCAGTTTACTAGCACAGAGAAAGAGAGGATCCTATGGTTGTACCCCTGGCAGAAGAGCTATTGGAAGTTGACAGTTGTTGGACAAGAGGAAGTTACTTGGTAGGATGAGCACTTACTCATAGGTTGCCTATGTTCTAATATTTCCCCACACCTATGCACATACACATACCAGTAACTGGAATAGTCTTAAAAAGAATATAACATGGAGTTAGGAAGGACCTGTTGGGAGATCTAGAGAAAAAGCAAAGGAAGGTAGGAATGGATATGATCAAGATACATTGTATACATGTGTGTAATTGCCAAAGAATAAATACAAATACTTAAGAGAATACAAGTCAACTGCCTATGTAGTGAAACCTTGGAATATCTTTGTTGTTCTATGACTAAACTATCAACATACTGGGGCTTTTTAAACTTTAAGATTGAGCTCTGTATTGGACACAGGGGATTGAAGTTGTGGAGTTTAAAAGACTCTAATCACATTAATTAAAGTGATGAATTTAGGTTCAGGGACTTAAACATGTGAAATTTCTTTTTCTCTCTCCTAAAGTTTTAGCCTCGATTAACTGAAGCTATAGATACTGGACATTAATTATATTCTTCCTTTCTCTTTTCCAGACTTTGCTTTATCTTATGAAAATAAAGATCTGATTCCAAGGATTTTCATTGTCTGAGACACCTGGAGGGTGGGTGGTAGCCACTTTCTTTGTTTTGCTTGTCCAAATGTTGTCTTAATTAGTAAATATCTCTTGCTCTGGAAACAGATAGACATCTGGGTTACTAGGCAACTACCCATTTGTTGTCAACAGCAAGTATCATATCACATATCATAAATTGAAATGGTACCAATGCACTATTTGCCACCAGGGTGAACACATATTCACAATTTATAGGAATAGTCTTCACACCAAAGGTTGGTGAGTTGATTCAGATGAGGGGAAATAAAATAAGCATGTGCCATGGAAGTTTAAGAAATGATTTGGGATCATTTCTAACTTCAACTGAGTGGTTGGCAACAATCATACATCAACACACCATAGAACTCAGTCTCAGTATGTGTGGTCTTAGTATAAACAGGGTGGCAATGACTGCTGTTTGTTGATGGATGAAAGATTTGAACAACTATGTGAAGTTTTCTTGTTGGCCTTGTCTAGGTGATTGACATCCAGTGCCAGTTTTACAAAGTAGCAAGGCCCTCTTTGCATCTCCTCTTCGTCGTAAAATCTGATGATTAGGCAAAATGGATGTGCATTCTGTGTCATGAGCAGTTTCAATAGAGATACAGAAGCAATAACCCTTATCCCTATGACTCAGCAAGCCCCTCGGAGCGTAGGAATGCTGTTTTACTCTCTAGTCATAGTTGATATTGATTGTAAACTTGACAGGATCTAGACACCAGAGAAATAAACTTCTGGGGGGTCCTGAACAGCTGATTATGTTAATTGATATGGGAAAACTCATTTTAATTGTGGGTGACCACATTCCATGGGCTGCTGTACTGTCCTGAAAAAATACCAAAAGCAACTGAGAACTTAGATTCATGTCATTCTTCGTTTTGTGACCAGTCAGCTCAGGCTGTATAGCCATGACGTTTCCACTGTGATTGACTAGGAAGCCTCCAGCTCCCATTCATGGAAATGGTGAGGCCAGGAAACATATTTCTGGAAGTAATGGGAGTTCAAGCAGACAATTAGCACTGTGTAGGGAGGTAAGTTGTCCTTCATATTTTATATTTTAAAGGCAAAGATGCACTATGAAATATCAGTGTAATAGAAGCCGGGACATCAGGACACAATGTCAGAAGAAACATTCTGGAAGCTTGTCTCAACCATTTGAATAGATGATCACAACAAATATAGTCTCTATCAGCCTCAGTGGCCCCAACTGCCAAGTTCTAGTAATAATGCCAAACGTTGATACTGCTTTTATCTATACCAAAAGAAATGTATTGGAGCCCCAGCAAGAATCTGTCAAACACAAAGAAATTAGTTGGAATATAAAAAAAAAAAAAAACTAGTGGCAACAAAGAAGACTTATTAAATTTTACTATGATTAGACATTGTAGTCTGATAATTAATATTCTATTAGCCTTCTATTGTACCCTTACAAGCTAAATAATAATGAATTTCTAAAATTTTACTTAAAAACATTATTAACTTTACAGTAGGTTACAAAAGCAGTTTAAAATCCCCATATATGATTCCTTTAATATTATTACTTTACTTGACCCAAAGTAACAAATTGGTGATAAATTAACATTGGTATGATAATATTAAATGCTTAATAGTTTCATATTATCTGGTGACAGGGAGATTCAAGGAATTCTCTAAAAGCCAAAGATGAAATAAGCCAAAACTTGTGAGACATTTCTCTATGATTTGCAAATGGTGATCTTTTCTACTAATATTCCCTATATACTAATACTTGTTTGTATACTTAGTACAACTTAGAGGCTCCTTGGAAGGGGAACTTCAGTCAAAGTATTACCTCAAATTGGCAAATGACCATCTCTGTGAGGAATTATCCTGTCAGTTGATATGGGAGGGCCTACTCCACTCTTGAGTAGTACAGTGCTTAGGTAGGCTAGTAAAAGCCAGGAAGCAGTCTTCCTTCATGACTTCTGATCCAAGGTCCTGACTTGAAGTTTTCTATACGAAATCTAACTGGAAGAGTAATCTTTTTAGGTTACTCTTCTTTTGCGAACAGATGGGCAAATAAACAACAACAAAGTGAAACCTTTCCTCTCAGTTTTGGCTTTACTCAGCATTTCATCACAGCTGTGAAAGTGGAAGCTACAGCAAGGAACTTGACTGAAGGCATCTCACTTGTGGTGCTCTGTCTTGGTGATCGTGAAATGTGATTGGCTCATGATGATGAGAGGAAATGCTTAAGCTTTGTTCTAGATACGATTCTGCATAATAAGTGCCTGTTCTGGAAAATGCATTACCCAATAATGGTGACATGAACTAGACTGTTTATCACCCTTCAGGATTGTGATGCTCATAGAAAAGATCCTTTCTATACTCTTCGTTTTGGGTCCAACATTCAAGAAAAGAACCAAAGGCAATATTAACTGTGCCCCATTTTTAGATGGATTATGGTGATGGAGGAACCAGAGAGAAGATGAAAGAGATAGCTGAATTATACTCCTCTAGGTCCTCCCAGACATACTCCTTTCAGCTATAATTTGTCCATAAGTATTCATACACTGCTGCTCATTTTGCATTCTTAGTTCTGAACTGGGCTCAGAAAAGTGTTCTCGTTCTCTCTCTCTCTCTCTCTCTCTCTCTCTCTCTCTCTCTCTCTCTCTCTCTCTCTCTCCTACCTCACCCTGGCTGATAGTGTGGTTCCTTCTCTTTCTAGTAACTTGAGGCTTACCTCTCAAAAGATCTCTCCAATAAGATCTTGTAGAACACCTCCCTGGGAATTAGGTTTCTACTCCAAACATAGTTACTGCAAAGGTTGTTTAAATTTGATAATTTTAGGCTCATTTTGTTGTTGTCGTTTTTGGTGTTGTGCTTGTACTTGGCAAGGTTCCTGCAACAATGGACTCACAGTAACTGGCTGCCTATACAAGACTTACACACATGAAGCTAATCAGCATTTCAACATGGATGGGAAGGCTCCTGCAGAACAATCATGCCTATAGATGACATTTGATGGCTGACTGGAGAAGAGGAGTTAGTTTTACTTTGGGAATGTGGCCCATGCTCTATTAATTAGACTTAATGGGTTAAAAAATTATGTGAAATTGAGTGAGATCTATGAGAAGGGGATGAGTATATTTCACACATGTTTGAAATCCTCAAAAACTAGGTAAGTAAAATACTTAAGAAAGTTGTTATTCAAAATCTCATAAACTTTGTTTATTTATATAAGCTAATCAAAATAAGGGATTTCCCATAGGCCCAAAATTTTAGTGAGAATGTATACACAAATATTTTTAAAAGATGATTTTATTGATAGAGTTTACGGACTCTAGTTACCTAATAATGGAAAGGGAGAATTTAAACCCAATTGTAGCTCTTTCATGTGTCCTGTCCACACATCATATGTCATGTTTGTATAATAATAATTATATAGAACACAAGTATAAGGCTCTTATACTGACAATATTAAAATAATTTCTCATATGCCTTTCTTAATATTCAATATGGGAAAACAAGTCTCTATTTACACAAAAGGAATTCTTTGTTTTTAAAAATGAAGAAAATATCAATAGCTGTACAATTTGAATGCAAGTGTGCAAAATGTACTTATACATTTAAAATTTTGACACAACAATATGTCTTAACAAATGAAAATGTTTGTTTGAAATATGTTCTTTGAAATATTAAATAGTCATTAAAAGTCATCTCAGGGCCAGAAGATGGCTCAGCAGTGAAAGGTGTTAGCTGCCCAAACTGCTGACCTGATAGAAAAGACATCGTGAAAGGAAAGAACCAGTCATGTAATCTGTACTCTAACCTCCACATACATGTAATAGCATAAACAACCCCCAACACACACACACACACACACACACACACACACTCATTCACTCACACCCATTCACACACATATACCCACGCTCATACACACACACAAAATTTAAATAAATAGCTAAAGTGTAACACAAAATTTAAATTACGTCAGTTAATACTAATAATGGCACATTTAAAAGCTTTCTACAAGCACATAGATGCACACAGGAATAATCTGTAAGATAGATACAGAAGCACATCCACTAGGTGGATGAGGGTTACTCTTCACAATAGTGGCCTTATATCACATTTCCCTACCATTTTGAGAAGGTCTAACCTCCATAAAATCTGCTTACCCTATTTTGCATATTGATGTTTGACATGTCACTTTTAAAACAACACAAAAACCTAACGTGGAGACGTACAAAGTATAAACAGGATCCGGTAAATGTGTGACTTTAACAGTCTTCATAATGTAAAACACATCTAAAGGCAAGTTCTAGAACTTGACTAATACAGTTTTAGATTATGAAAATCCTGGCACTGTAGAACAAGTAGAAGTGAAAACCTTACAAGTGGGAACAATAGTCATTTGTCCTCAATTTTCCTTTCCCATTTCAGGTGATGACTAGACCTTTGCTGAAGCGTGCTTCTGAGGCAGCTGTTCTGAATGAGATCAACGCAATATTCTGGTCAGATATGTAGCAAGCACTCTATTTTATAGATTTCATGTATTATTAATGATTATTGTTTCAGATGTTATTTCTCTATCTTTCTACTGAGTTCCTTCCAGAAAGACTCTTTAGAAATAACAAAATATCATGAGCAATAGCAATTGTAGTTGGAACTATGTCCCTCTATCTAGCTGACACTGTTGAAAAGAAGTGAGAATTTTTGGCTTGAAGTCTGCATGTAAATATAAATGTAAACAACTCAGGTTTTCATCACTGAACTCTGTCTCTGATAGAATTGTTTGCCACCTTAACCCCCATGGAAAGAAGCTGACACAGGTGTCATCCTGTGCCAGAATATTCAATTAACTATGCATCAAGGTGACCCTTCTGTCCAATGATGCCAAGACTGATTTTTTTTAATGCAATTACTTTTCCAGGTGAACGTCGTAGATAACATTGCCGGCCAACACATCCTTTCTGATTTTATAGTTGTTGATTGGTGATTTTGCAAATGTTTTCCCCATCCAGTCTTTTCTAGCAGCTACAGAATCCAATCTAATATTCCTCTGAAGTGCCCAAGACCACAGAAGGAACTTTGGGTACCCTCCATCTTTTAACAGTTCACAGCACTTTGTGATAAACTATATGAATGCTCCCACTTCACAGATAATAAAACTGAGAATGAATTTGGTTGGTGGATTTGGTAAGGCCCCCAGGGAAGTGAGAGAGCTGGAATTTTAACTCATGCACTTGTTCTTAAGGTAATACTTTTTTTTATTATGATATGCACATTTCCATTTGTAAATTCTGGTAGTTAGTTTCCTTTTATAGTTTTGAATTAATAAAAATTAACATGACATTTTCTGAATCAGATTAAAATTGATACTATTAATTTAGTAATTCCAGACCTAGTTAGGTTTTGCTGTTTGTTCCTTGTTTAGTAATTTGTGAAGTTCTTTAACTGTGTTTAGCAAGTTTGACTTGTTTCATGGTAAAGTATCTGAATATATGTATACTTAAGCACATCTATGGGCAAGTAAGTCTCCTGTGATTTTCATTCAATTGTCAGTCCTTCATGGTCCAGGCTTCTCATCTTAGCTTGAAGAAAATAAACATATGTATCCAAGTTATTTTAACTTGCTTTTATGTTATCATAGGACCATATGATGTAGACAAGATAATACATTCAGTTTTCAATGTTAAAGTTTCGCTCTTTTATTTTTGAGGACTGTATTAGTTATTTTTCTTCTTGCTATAATAAAATATCTGACCAAAAATGCATGCTAAAATGAAACAGAACTTTGCTTACTATCCGGCCACGTGCTTTCTCTTAGATCTCTGTTTGCACATTTAGTGTAGATCCTTCTTCTTAATCTCTTTACACTACTCTCTGCTGTTTAGGGGGCTTAAGAGTTCCTGGGAGCAAGTCTAGTCTTTATGCTTGGAAAAGATATTTCCAACTTCTTGTCCCTTTGCTCATGACCACTCAACAAACTAAAACAGCAACCAGGAGAGGCAGCTGGCAAAAATTACGCCCCTCCTAGAGCATGAGACAATCATAGTTAGTGGCTGTGGACAATCTGAAGCAACCCCAAATCCCATGCCTGGGATTAAAACAAAAAACATATTCATACAGCATAACTGGATTTTTAAATAAGCCAAACTCTCATTATACCCCCGCTATATAGACTGGGCTTGAATACAAACATTTTTTTCTTTCCTGAATATTGTGCATTTCCTAGGCTTTCATCTGTGATTTCTGTTCTCATCTCCTGTTGCATTTTCTAACTTAGCACAGGCCATCTGAATTTTTATCGTTGTTATCTGTCTGATTCTTCAGAACCAGTCAACAAACCTGTAAAATTCTACAGTGTGCTCTGACCCACTCAATACAGTTTTCTCATAATTACTGAGGTCTTCTTTAAAACTTAACCCACCCCTCATTTTGTTTTGGCTGCTGAGTACCAAGATACTGGCTCAGAAGATGGGGATATATTGTCGCCATGCATGAAAAGTAAATCATTACTGTCACTCAATAGACATGTACTATTACTGTTGAAGTTCCCAAACTGAAACCAAACTAGCCAAAAGAAAAGCTATGAGAAAACAATTACCTGGAAAGTGAGTATATACTCTCTCATGCATTTAGAGGGAGTTCTTAGGAAAAAAATTAAAGAATCATTGCACAAGCAAGATGTCTAAAACTTTCAAGCCAGAATGCTTAAAGGAGATAATGGCAATTCAGACAGAGTTGCGAGATACACTGTTATTTTCTGGAACTCAACCATTCATGCTTATGTGCGTGTGACTTTATAATGTACGGAAATAGAGTTCCTGGGGATGTGCCCAATCTTCAGAGTCAGGATATTTACAACTTCTCATCTCTTTGCTCATGACCACTTGACAAACTACAACAGCAACCAAGAGAGGCATTGGAAGCCCGACTTTGAACTAAGTACACATTTCTCTTTAATGACAGCAATATAACAAAAGGTTTTGGAATTTTGTAACTGTAGAGAAAAGAAATCACATTAGAAAGTGTATGGGCAGACAATTATTAATTTATTCATGCCTAAATATATTATAAATGTATGCAACTTAGTGTGTACATTAGTCTGTGTATACACACACACACACACACATATTATTCATTGAGTGATTTTGGATTTCAGTATTAGAGTCTACTATGCATATTTCGGGGTACTGATTATTCCTTTTCTTGGGATTGCTTTATTCCATCTCTCTGTGTCTCCCAATGGCTGTCTCTACTGCTGCTCACTGAGAAAAGCCTGGAAAGTGGCTCTCCTTGTTATGAAATCAGAAGTTGTTAAATGGTATCAACCAGAAGTAGTGATGGCTTATTAGCACTTAATTGGTGCTTCTCCCTGAAGAACTAAAAGATCATAGGAAAAGGATGAGCATTGATGAGAAATGTGAGTGACCTTTAAGAACCTACACTTGCTAACATAGACTATGGATTTCTCTGCTTCTTTGTGTTTTAAACTTGCAGCCTGCTAGCTACTCAGTGAAGTGCATATTGCTTTGTCTGTGTTTCTAAAAGAATGAGCTTTGATATGGATTTGAGAGAGGGATCTATCTCAGTAGGTGGGATTTTAAAAACTATATTCTTTGGATCGAAATATTAATTGTATATATCAATGTAACTCAGTGTGGTATTTCAACATATGCCTAGAGTTTGCACTGATCAATTGGGGTAATTGGTATTTTCTGCTCATTTTATCTTTATGTAGGAGCCTTTGAGCTTCTGTTCTCTATATCTTCATAAAATATGTAATAGGTTATTGTGGATTCTGTTGTCATCCTACTGTACTGTGGAGCACCAAAATTTATTACTTCTTTCTAATTGTGTGTTGGAACCTGCAGTTCTTTGTCTTAAATGTCTTTGACAGCTAATGTCAGAGTTGGTAGGACATGGAAGGATGACCAATATAATGTCTATCTCCCAGTTTTAAACTATGTAACAACCATGTCTTCCTTTAAATAATACTCTGATTTCCTTCTGGAAAAATGTCTACATCAAATATTACATATGGTCTTGGTGAGTACAACAACCAGGCACTTACCCCTATTAATGGAAGAGTCTTCTCATTTTTTTGAACTTGCCAGTATAGGCAGAAGATATAAGTTGTTGTATATGCTGCTCAGAGTCAAGACTGAATCCTAAGCAAGTCATAAGCCAGTAATGTGACAGGGAATAACAGTATTTTTATTTGTAGATTCTGCATCTGCTATATATATATAAACATATATATGCCTGCAGTTATCTCTTTATAAAACACAACCTCATAGAAATAAATATAAGGTACAGATAATCCTTTTAACCTAGGGTTTGCACACATCAGAACTGGAGCCAAACTGCACTCTTCTGCTCTGGTTTTGCAAACAGTTGAATGACTTTGTGACCAGTGTTTGTCTTCTATTCTTTGATTCACACATTATTATAAAGCACTGGCTGTCCCATATGATTATATGAACATAAATACTTAGAGTCTGACATAGGCCATGTTCTCCAGAGTTAGCCATCTCTTCCAAAATCTATCATTCTGGGTTATTCCCTCTCCATTCATATACACACTCCAGTATCCCTTGGAAAAGTCCTGCATCATCTTGCTTATGGCCAGTTAGCATCTGTACCTCCAAAACTGCTATGCTTTTAAAAGTCAAGATTACCAACTTTCAAGATAGGTAAGTGTATGCCATTCATACTCAAACACAAAAGCTGTGCTGGGTGAAAATCTCGGCTCCTTTAGCCAACATCTTCAAGTATCTTCAGTCATAACTGCAGGGCTACCTTGTAAGGATCCTGCTCCTATTAACATCTCAGAATTATCAAGAAAGATCATCATAAAGTTCCCATCATTGCTGCTGCATCCCAACTGACTGGCTCTTCACTTGTGGAGCAGATACTACTGTAAGCTGGTTGATCAAATTTAAAATCCCTAGATTAGGAATTCAGCCACAAATGGTACAAGGAATCAAAAAACTATGAAGTTTTCTGACATTTTTACTTGGGGTTTTCATGTTCAAGATTGAGTTTCTTCTCATGAGTAAGGCAAAGAGAGAGAATTTGTAATGTTCTGGAAATTCTATCAATTCTACTGGAGTCATCATACTTCAAAGAGATGTCGGCCATTTTTATTGCATTTATATTACTTTTTGTATTTGGGTAAAAGAGTCACATACACTGAAATGCCTAGGGACAACAAAAATAAATGCCTTGGAATGATGGCTACTTGGAAGCAATTTAAATGTCTGGCCATCTCTGCTATTTACTAACAATAACACTAAACACATGCTATTGTCTCCAAGTTTATTTGTAAGATTTATGGTTCTAGATAGTATATTTTGTGGCTTTCTTCTGCTTGCCCACATTATATCAATAGCAATGAAAATGGTTTTGAAAGTTACTAAAAATTGCTATTGTGGACATGATTGAGTATTTTAAGATAATTGATCAATATTAGCATGTTTCAGGCAAATTAACTATTTTAAGAAGGTATTTATAATATCAATACTGAAAAAAATTAAGGGTGCCTAAGAACAAAATGAAGAACTTGAGAAAAAATTACTTTGCTCGCTTTACAGGCACTTTGAAATATTTCTTAGATTCATTTTATAATATATGTATGTTTTGCCTTCATGTATTCATGTGTACCATATGTATACCTGGTGATTTAACTAGTCAGAAGATAATGGTCCCCTATCTTGGTTAGTGAAGTTACAGAGAGGGTTGATGTTCCTTCTAGGTATTAAAAACTAATCCCAGGTACTCTACAAGAACAGCAAATGTTCTTAACCGCCGAGGTCTCTTCTGGCCTCATGCATAGACATTTTTGACTAAGAATAAACTTATATGTGCTTTTATTGTTGGAACTGCAAATCATGGATCTCACAGCCATTTTTTTAAGATTTAGACTAACCTTCATATATCATAGACAGGAAGATGAAAAGTTTTGAATGATATATTTTTAATTACTAATGCATGCATTACGTAACTATTGCCTTATTCTCATGTCCCTAGCTTAAAAATATGTTGAGAGTTGAATGTGATGTTACATGCCTATAGTGCTAGCATTCTGGAAACTGTATTGGGGTTACACAAGTGTTAACTATATCCTGTGATGTGCATATATCGTATATGGCTGTGCTACTGAAATAAAAATCTCACCTAGGTTCTAATTTTGATTGAATTTTGTTATTACCCATTTTCCCCCCATTTGTTGGGGGGGAAAAACCAAGAAATAGAAATTCTGAACTATTGAAGAGCCATTAGTGCTCTTTGACACTATGAGTACTATACTTTGGCACTATGTGTACATTGGCAGCAATATACTATTAAAGACATCTTTATTAAAAAAGCAGTAATAGTTTTATTAATACAAATGCCATTTTTGTTAGATCCTTTAAATATATAATTTTAATGAGAAGTCAATTAAAAACTGAAAATTAATAGTAAAATATAATAAAATATTTCACAAGTAAGTTATTGCAAATAAAGAATTAAGTTACTCTGGGATATAAGATGTGCTATTAAATTGTCATGTTCAACAAATCTTCAGTTATTTGTAGAGCAATTCTGAGCTAAAGGTAATATATTTAGAATAAGATCTATTTACAGAAATATCTCTTGATGAAGATTTCATGATCATACTAAAGGTTCCTAGGGAAAGTTTGCCATGTGGGCATGCATTGCAATACTTTTATTAGAATGGTATGAACCTATCCTTAATATAATCTAGGCTGCCTGTTTACCCAGACCTTTCTACATTTAATTACTTTCCTCTCAATATAAATGAAGCCAAATATTTTTAATTTATTTATAAGAATGTAATCTGTGTGTGTGTGTGTGTGTGTGTGTGTGTGTGTGTGTGTGTGTTCTATGGTGCACATGTCGAAGTTAAACAACTGGTAGAAATCAGTTCTCTCTTTCCACTGTGTGCGTCTAGGGATTTGAACTCAGGTCATCAGGCTTGGCATCATGTACCTTTCCAGTGTAGGTATCTCACCAATCTTGAATTTCTTAAATTTGTTATTTTCTATTCTCACAAGTAACTGTATTCTATATACATTTATCATATCATGATAGTGAATAGTGTGTGAGTTAGGTGGAGATATGAATCTATGAGCATTACTAGCTATGACCAAGTGTATGCAGAGCCATCTTTATATTATTAACCATATGTTTGTAATTCTTTTGCTATACTCAGGTAGCAATATTAGACTGGTGAGGAGCTGTGAACATCTATAGATATATATCTTAGATCCCAGCCCTTGATAATTGTTAGTATTAGACTACACAGACTTAGGTATCAGGGTTTCTCACCTTGTAACAATTGGCTCCAGTATTTGAGATCATTGACCCTATTCCTGGTAGCTTTTTAGAACTCATCCATTGGGTGGCTACAAGTTCTGTTCCATGGCTATCTGGAACCTCTAACCTTCAACTTCAACCTCCTTGCCAACTCCTCTTTGCTTCTGTCAAACTTCATTGTTTCATCTTTGGCAGCTCCTCAGAACTGTTTATTGGTATCACATGGCTACAGCCACTGTCACTACTGCTACTAGTATCAGACTGTGGCTACTTCTTGCTCTTTCTGTAATTTCCACTGTGGCCTGTACCACTACTGAAGCTTCTGCTATCTTCTCTGCTGCCCCAGCTTTCCCCATTACTGCATCATTTTGCTGCTGTGGCTTCCACTGCCATTGCTGTCTCTGCTACCAAGCTCTTTTTATATCTCCTTTAGTATCTACTTATATACATGTGGCTGCCACATCTTTTCTTATTACCAGGTAAGTCTACTCTATCAGCGATTTAGATCAAAAGAAAATACAAACGATGTGAAAACTTTATTGGGTCTAATGTTTCAACCCAAGAGGATATCTTCCCCGCCAGCTCAAACACTCCACCCAATGGCCTGCTTGAAAATGATTGTTTGCACCAATCACAAGCCAGTGCTCCCACAAATGAAGGATTGTATTCACACTAATCATGGCATCATTCTTACACCATTCCCCACCAGCTCTCTGCTGAATAACCAAGACAAGAGCTTCTTTTCTGGCCTGATTAGAATTAGTTTCAGGAAAAGTATGATGCAAATTGCTTTATACAGTCATGGCTAGGACTATCCCTTCAGGAGCCAGAGCTCTGTTCTTGAAGCAAGGACCTGTGGTTGTTGTAAACCTTCCTCAATGAGAGTAGTTTGGCTATGTGACTGATAAAGATTATATGTGTGTTTGTATGTGTGTATGTGTGTGTGTGTATGTATGTGTGTCATGTGTACATGCACATGTGCATGTATGTGTGCCTTTACATGTTGTGGAAAAGAATTGAGGCAGAATAATTGGCAGTGAGAATATTTTTGTTTTATTTTTCAATCATATGTATGCTGCAAATGCTTTTAGAATTTTTTAATGTATTAGGTTCAGAAACATTAGGAAAAGGATGCAGTATGCGGTCTATGGGAAAATCCAAAGAGAAAATAATACAGACTATTAAACAATTTGGAAGTATCATAATTGGCAAAATCATAAGACACTATAATGTAGCATTTCAGGACCCAGGAATGTCTAACACAATTTCTGATGCAGAAGAAAAAAAGCATTTCCAGTATGCCTGGTGCCTACAAGAGACCTGAAGGATGTTTAGTAAAATGTGAACCAATAGAAAGAAGAGAAAGTGGTAGAGTCTTCAGCATCACTGGTTTTCCAAACAGACAAAGCAAAGTTTACCAGCGATTGGAGAACTGAACTTACACGGAATGATTTGATACAGCACATACCTCAGCTGGGTTGGAGAGTCAACTGCTAGGCTGGCAATGTGAAACATCTTATTTCCATTGGGATTATTGGAAAGTTTGAGTCAGACAAGAGTTGTAAATATTTCAGAAAAGAATGAGAGAACCATCTCCAAACAGAAAAAAATGATATAAAAATCCAAATGGGAAATTTACTTAGGGATTGGGCAGGTTGGTTATTCCAATATCAAGGAACTCTAGGTAACATAAACAAAAAGGTAGCTATTAGAGCACTGGTTGCTTCAACATGAAAAAGACAGAAAGCTTTTCTAAACGAGGAAAAGACACTTCTGCATTCAGTCATGGTTAGTCACACTCATCTGCTATTTCAACACTGTAACAAAACCTCAGAGAAATCTGAAATCCTGGTATACTTGCCTGGTTAGGCTTAAACAACTTAAAGAGATACTTTAATTTTTAAAAAAATTTAACTGGCTAAAAGTTCCACCAATGCAAGCTGAAGATGAATGAAAAAATATTAACACAGCTAGCTTATGGAAGTTAATGTGAACATTGTTTACACAGAGAACTTGCTTTATGTATATACTATAACTATATACATATATTATAGGTTTTGCAGATTATGAGACCCTACATACATTATTAATTCATTTCTTCTGTTGGTTTTGAACAACGCAGTGAAATTCTTACAAATACCAATACATGTGTTTTAGGAATTCCATATATAGCTCATTTAGTTTAAATCAGTTTAATTTTTGCAGTATTTTAAAATTTATTTTTAAACAGATATATTAGGTATAGAGATAGAGATAAAGACAGAAAAAGAGATAGATAGATAAATAAATAATTTGAATGATATTAGGTATGTAAACCACAGTCCAGTGCACACCACTTGCCTAGGAGCAGTTGACCAACACAAAACATATTCCATGTTTTATATGTGTATTGTGTGTTTCATAGGGAAGGGTGTTTTGTTATAGTATTTCTGTCTTATTTTTCGTTATTTTGTGGGCATTTGGGGAAAAAACTGGAGAGGAGGAGAAAAACTTAAAGTTGGATGGGTTAAGAGTTGGGAGATTCTAGGAGACATTGGGGGAGGAGAAAACATGGTCAACATATATTGTAGTTAAGAAGAACAAAAAGTAAATAGAATAGCACAATGCAAGAAAACAAAAATTGAAGCTAGTACTTGAGGAATGAATGATAATGAACTTGTTACATCACTATCTGGCTTTCACACATATGAGTATACACATGCTCCTTTATTTACCATTTAGAAATTCATGGGATATGTGATATCTGTTGGGATGCTTTCAAACATATTCAGAGACAAGGTGTAGATTTATTGTGTAATAAAATGCCATTCATTGAAAAAATCTCATTAGTGGCCATTTTATGCAGGAAGAACTGAGTAGATATTATTACACTTTGTGTCACACATTCAACTGACTGGTCTAGAGTCAGACTTTGAATTCTCTAAGTCTCATTTTTCTTTGTAAGATGTTTTCTATTTGTGACTCAAGCAATCTATAGTTCAAATATCATAAAGACATTTGGATGATAATATATCACCCTCTGCAATGGTACTCACATAATATCTTATTATCCAACGATGTTCAGCTGACTAGGTTGAGTGAGTGTATTGTGTGATGCTAGCACAATGAAATAATCTAATAACAAAATCCTATAAAGTATCCCCTTTGTAAAATTATATTTTTATTCTTCATGTTAAACATGATGGGAAAAGGCTCCATTCTTTAAATTCAATAACTAAAAGAGTAGTGCTTTGGTCTAACATACTCACTTACAAGGGGGACAATTCAGAAAAGATTCCCAAACTTTATGGCTTCAAATTTTATCTTACAAGAGTCATTTATGTGAGAAATGAGCACTAGAATAAACAAACAAACAAACAAAAAACCTAGAAGCCCATGTATTGTGTCTGTTCAACCTTGGTCTTGTTGCTGATTCAGATCCATAGAAATACATTAATTTGTCGGAATAAAACCTGAAATTTAATGAATCAGTCTCAGACAAAATGAGCAGATAATTGATCTTCCTGTGGGAAAATCAATATATTTACAGAATTTTGCATATTATTGGATAATGTAGGCAAGGAATTTGGTGTGGAGGTTGGTAACGTGCTGATGAGAATAAGCCATACTGAGTACCAAGTGTTTGGTGTAGTCTCAAAGTAAGAACTGTAGAAGATATTAATGTACTTACACTAAAATACTGTTACTTCCCCCTTCTAAGTGTTATTCAAACATCCTTGCTTGGACCTTCCTTCTTGTTTAACTTCTTTGTGTCTGTGGGGTGTATCATGGGTATTCTCTACTTTATAGCTAATATCCACTTATCTATGAGTATATGTCATACATGTCCTTTTAGGTATTGGTTATCTTACTCATAATGATATTTTCTAGATCCATCAATTTGCCTTCAAAATTCATGATGCCCTTGTTTTTAATAGATGTATATTAATCCATTGTGTAAATGAACCACATTTTCTGAATCCATTCTTTGGTTGAGCAACATCTGGGAGCTCTCAGAGACTGAGATACCAACCAAAGAATATGCACAGGCTGGAATGAGGCCCCCAGCATATATGTAGCAGATGTGCAACTCAGTCTTCATGTGGTTCCCCAAAAAACTGGAGCAGAGGTTCCAGCTTAAGCTGTAGCCAGACTGTGGTATTCTTTCCCCAACCAGAGTGCCCTCTCTGGCCTCAGTGAGAAAGAACATGGCTAATCTGACAGAGATTTAATGTGCCAAGGGTTGTATCCCACCCTCTCAATGGAGAAGGGTAGAGGGGCTATGGAAGGAATTCTCTGTGGCAGGAACAGGAGCCAGTGTTTGGAATGTAAATAAATAAATAAGAATCCCATTAAAAGTTCAACTCAAAAAAACATGCTGGCACTTGAAGAATGACAGTTTTAGACATCTATAATTATGTTTTAAACATTTATTCATGCTATAGTCCACTTATCAGAACTTTCTTCTTTGTCAAAACAATAAAATGACCTTGTTTACATCAGCAAAGAATTCTTAAATCCCTATTCACTGACATCAGTCAGTTTGCAAAATATAAGCCCATATCAAACATCCTTTCACTTATTCATTAAAGGATGTTCATTAGTTGAACTAGTTGCTGTCATGTCTGTTTTGTTGTTGTTGTTGTTGTTGTTGCTGCTGCTGCTGTTGCTGTTGCTGGTTTTGTTTTTGACAATGTGGTAGTTGGTTTTGTATAGTTAAATTGTATTGCCAGTTTGACTATATTAAAAACAAATCCCAAATATTAGTGAGGTGTGGCTCTATGTTCCTGAGACTATTTCCAGAGAGGATTAACTAACTGAGGAAGACCTGCCATGAGTGTGGATGGCTCCATCCACAGCCTAGAAAACCAAAGGAAATAAAACAATGTCCACTAGCAGAAGAAACTTCTCTTCCTGGAGCTGTATTGTGATCTATTCTCCCCAGTCATGCGCTCCTCAACATGACAAACTGATTTGCATTCCTCGGTTGTTTTTCTCAGGTATTTGTTACAAAAACAGCAACAACAAAAACTTTGACTAACAAAGGAAACTACTGGCATGGTGATTCATGCCTATAAACCAAAATATGGCTTAGGAAGCAAACGGAGTACAAATTTGAGGCAAGCTTTGTCTGTGGAGAGATTCATATGCACATTGTAGCATTGATAGTGTGATCTCGCCTATAGACTTCTAATCCGGCAATGTATTGCCTGAAGGTCTCCTTCAAAGCCAGACCATACTCTGATCTAAGTGAAGAATTGATTTGTTTTTATTGAATGCTGTGTGCAAACATTGTGTTAGATACAGGGGGAAGTGGATGTGGCTACATGACTTTAGCAGTAAAGCTCTTTATGGCTAGCAGGAAAATCAACACAAAAATACAACAATCTCAGGTTGTGTGTCATAAAATACAAAAGCAATCTATATTAGCTCTGCATCAGTAGTGTTTGGGCACATTCATCACATATCAGTCTAGTAATGTTTTCCAGAAAAGAAGATAGCAAGGTAATATTAAAGGGAATTATGAAGTATATTCTTTATGAAACAATGGAATTCTATGTTGAGGGGCTTTTGTATGGTGGACACTGAAACAAAGGAAGAGACTGACAGACTTCAGTACTTATATTATTGACAATATGATCTACAAGGGGGAGAGAATGCAAAGGAAAGACATTTGAAGGTGAATAGGAATCCTATCCTAAAGGATCCTAGGCCACACATATACTAACACACACACACACACACACACACACACACACACACACACCCCACAGATAAAGAGACAGATAGACAGAGACAGGGAGACAGGGAACCCGAGAAACAGAGAGGGATGGAGAGGGAGAGAAAGGAGTTTCTGTAACTGCCACTTCATAATACAGACTGTCACATGAATACTTATAATTAGGAAATTAGTTCTATTGCTTGTGGCATAGAGTCACAATCACAGAGCCACAAAGAAAGTCATCAGTATGACTACACGTAATCAGTTGAATTTAGACTGTAGGGCTGAAATGAGTGGAAGCCAAATATAAGTGTCCTGGTGTGATTAAAAACCACTCTGCAGAGATGTATAAAACATGTTCAACAAAAACATTCATTACACCCAGGATAAACTAATCTTACCTTGAAGACACTATTCATTTATGCATATTGTCTACAATAACAGAGCACTAAATAAGCACCCAAAATTTTGCTTGTATGTATTAGGGAGAAGCCATGCATTGTAGTTTATAATTTAAAAGAGAAATTTCAGTAACAACAAAATTCTGGAATTAAAAAAAATATGTAACAAAGTCTATGAAGTAAGAAGTAGTTACTAAGTAGGAAATAAATTCCTCTACCTATTTAAATCTGTGTATATTTTCATCTGAGAACCTATGATCAAATTGACATTTTAAGTGTCATTATGATAAGAATCTGAAAATAATTTTATCCACATTGTCCAAACATAATTGCAAAAGTCATTCTAAGAGTGTGGCAAGAAAAGTTACAACCAGAGAAGGAGCTGTGTGATGGCTAATCTTGGTTGTCAACTTGTCTGTATCTAGTCAACTAAAACATAGTTTCTGGGCACCCCTGTGAGGAATTTTATGATCAGATTACTTGAAGTGGTAATATCTGCTTACTGAATATGGTCATCATCTACTTGTAGCAGCCCAGAAAAAGACATAAAGGAAGGAATTGTTTCCCTCTTGTCATCATGCTTGCTGACAAGATCATCTACCCTGTTGTTGCATCATTCTATCAGATATGAGGACCAACTTCCTCAAGCTTCCAAAATAGACTGAAGTCTCCCAGTACTCTAAGAATCCTCCAGATGGTCAGTGCTAGATTGGAACTAATGGGAAATTTGGCCTTGTGAACTGAACCATACTAGGTTCTCAACCTGTCCAGCATGAGACGGCCATTGTTGGACTACCCAGACTATGCTATGTCATGTAGTTTCCTCTCTCTCTCTCTCTCTCTCTCTCTCTCTCTCTCTCTCTCTCTCTCTCTCTCTCTGTGTGTGTGTGTGTGTGTGTGTGTGTGTGTGTGTGTGTGTCAGTGTCTTTTGTCTATTTTCCTATCTTTCTCTGTATGTGTGTGTCTCTGTGTGTGTGTGTGTATGTCTGTGTTTCTGTTACTTTAGATATTAACAAACCTGACTAATCCAAGATGCAACTGAAGTACATTAGGGTGGATTAGGCTAGAATTGCATGGAATTTGGTATGTTACACTGCTGCTGGCCTGAAAGATGTAGAGAAGGAATCTGTAGTGAATGGGTGCAGGTGAATTCAAATCTCAGAATGGTTGACTCTCTCCTAAATTCCTTCAAAATTAGCACAATCCTGTTATCACATGTATTTTTTTAACGAATTGAACCAAGATCATATATCAGATTTACAGAACATTGAGATGGTCAGTTTATGCTCTTTTAAACCTCTAAATTTGTGACACAATATAACCGCATTGGTAGGAAGCCAGAACAAAATACTTAAAGAATAAGGCAGAAAATACAAAGCAAGAGCCAAAAGATTTGTTCTAGAAATCTTTGTCTTAAGCGCGCTTTTCACGTTTGTGTCATTGTGCTAATTTCCTTCAGATGCTCCCAGGGCTTTCATAGCCTGTTAGGTTAAAGAACAAACTTACCGCATGACGTATACATGTGATTCTCCAGGCTCAGAGAGAGGATGTACTTGAACTCAGTACTCAAACCATAGTTTAGTTCTTTGAAAAGAGTCAAGCTCTCATCCATCGTGAAGCCTTCAGCTCAGAGTAGGCAATGCTCTCACTGCACACCTGCATCTGTCTGCTTATCCCATTCTGCCCTCCAGATAGCTGTTTAGTTCTTAATTCCCTATTTTGGGAAACGGAAAGCAATTAAATATTAAGGGAAATTTTTAGGTGATTTCTATGTTCAGGAAGAACATCAATTTGAAGGGGTAAAGTAGCAAACAAAAAAGAATCTATACTCTGTAAGTAAAGTTCCTATAGAAATTGGAAGTCAAGACCTGGCAAAGGGAAAATCAGCTTTTTATCCCCCAACCCAATGGCATGTCACTCAGTGTATTAATCATACTCATAGATAGTATGATCCATAGCCAGGAGTTGGTGGCAAACACAATATGTACTCTCGATTTTTGTGAGTTTTTTTAAAGTTTTGTTTTGACATTTTTTGTCTTGGTTTGTTTTAGTTTTAGTTTCATTTTTTTTTCTTTTTCTTTTCTTTGAGTAGTAAATTGAGAGAAAGCGAGAACATGGTAATTATTTGGGAAGAGAGGGAGAGGGAGGATCTGGGATGATGTAGGATCAGGGAAAGAACATGATCTAAATATTTTGCATGACAGAAATATAAATTGATTGAAAAGAAATGTAGCCAGGGCAGAAGTGGAGAACAGAACTGGTGAAGTCTGTTCTGTCTCTTCTCACTGTTTTCTTGTTCATCACCCACTCACCATTTTAAGTCAAATATTTATCTTGGAACCTTTCTTAAGACCACTTCACATCCTTTTTATCTGCTGGATCTCACTCATATTGGTAGGATGAGAAGTACAAGAGGAACTGAAAGAAACTTAGTTATCAAATCAGAAAGCATAAGCTTGACTGTCGGTGACCACGAATAAAAAGGAAGAACCTGGGCGAAGGGAGCTGAACTAAACTGACAGTCTTAATTGAGACAGCCCAAGCATAAATCTGCTTAGGCAAGATGACAAAAATTTCTGTAAGAAATACAGGCTTGTATCCAACACTCCTCAGAAAGCCACCAGGCATGAAACAACATGAGTTAGACAAAATGCAAAATTAAAACAAAGGATTATGGGCCACAATGAACGAAGATTAGAATTATATCTGAGTGTGTTATTGTTGATTAAAGGATTTTAGGAAACAATGTTATTGTTAACATTAAAGGACTGAATTTAGGAGACTTTTTCAAATTTTAGAAATTGTGTATTCTTTCAGAATTGACCCATTCTTTTATGAAATGTTTGCCCCTATCTCCGATGACACATCTTGTGGTGAATTCTGCTTTTTGTATTTCTTATAGCTCATGTATGAGAACTGTTTGCATGGCATGTCTTTTCATATCATTTCTTTCAATAATTTTGTATTTGCATAATGAGCAAGTATTTATTACATTCTGTGTTTTCACAGTTTCGCCAATACCTGCCTAAGTCTTCTGTATTTCTCCCTTTACATCCCTATGCTTCCTTTGTTTTTAATTTGCTTGTTCCTCTCTTCTTCCTTCTATTAAGTCAATGCCATGTTTTAAATTTTCTGCTTAGTAAGGTTAAGTTTGCATTTGATGATGGACTCCTAAAGCTAAGTCAATGTACTCATAATACAAAGAACTTCACATATGTAGCTTAGGGTGGTACAGGTAGAACTGAAAATATACTCTAAGATTCTGATAGGATCCCAAGTTGCAGGAAAACCCAGGTGTGTTTAGGAAAGCTTCAGATGCAGAAAACGAGTTTAATTTTTTTATTTAGAATATACTCATTGTGCCTAACAATAGTTTTTGTAAAGACTTTTCATTCACATATATCATGTACTTGCCCTGCTCCACATGAATCCCTTCTGCTCCTACTCTCCCTTCCCACAGTCCTCTTTCTTTTTACAGATTAAACTCAATTCTACTTTGATTGATTGACTCTGTGTGTGTGTGTGTGTGTGTGTGTGTGTGTGTGTGTGTGTGTGTGTGACTGTGTGTCTGTGTCTGTGTAATTAAGGAAAGTAACCTGGGACATCAAATGTATAATTTTCTATTTTACTTTTAAACTTACAGGGAAAACATATATCCTCATATTTAAGGGCAACCCTGCAATTTCTAATAGACACAAATACTAACCATTTTGTACTTCATCATTTTTATAATCTCTACACCTGTATCAGCATAGAGTACTGATGGTGTATACCCCTGGTAAATCCCAGACACTCATTTCCTTTGGTTTGACTGTTAACAGTAACTCCTTTTTAGCCCAGTAGCTGCTAATTTCAAAACAGTAATTGACATTGAAATAGATATTGAGGTGTACCACAAGTCTCTCCTTTTTTAAATACAAAGAGGTTATTAAATTATGCAACTATTCTATAAAAAATTGTAAAAAGGATTGAGAGAAGGAAGAGCATCAACTTCATGCTGGAGACTACTACAGGAAAGAAATTGAAGATACTGAAGACAACATAATAGAAAGGTTTTACCCATGCATCATTAAAATAAGCCAGTAAAAGAAAAAACACAGAAGGGAAGAAATATGTAGTTAATATGAAAAAATATTGTATGTTACTTCTGGTGGTTCATAGTTGTCTGATTTATATTTTATAGCTTCTTTCAGTTTTGAAGTCTCCTTGTTTGTTGATGTGTTTTTGTTGTTGTTAATTTTAAAAGAATAAACAACCCAAACACTTGTGACTTCCTCCCCATACATTCCTAGATGTTCTTCTCTATGGATCTCCTCAGTCCATAAGTGATCTTCAGTGTCTTTGGGAACAGTCCTTGATAAAAATAGCTGACACTTATGTGCCAAGAAAATATCTGTAAGAACTACAAAAGAAAATGTATCGAGAAAAAAAAGAGAGGAATTTTTCTCCCACAAAAATGTGTATTTCATCTCTGCTAGTACCTTGGGAGCTGCTCAAGAATATTTTAGTTCCAAAACTCACAGAAGTGGTGAGCTCTCTGAGTATGAAAGATAGTTTCCTTTTGAAATTATTTCAGATGAGAAGAGTGGAATCCAAAAGACGTCTCAAGAAAAGTAACATAAACACAGGGAAGCAGTCAGCTTGGTGTAACAACAAAATATTTTAGCCCAGGGACACTTCCAAAATTGGAACGGATTGATAGCCACGCTTCTGCTTACAAGTTTGTTTTAATGAGACAATCAGATTTAGGGTTAAGGAGGAAAATCATGAAAACCACTTTTAATACTCAACCTCATTTGTTTTCCTTGTAAATCATTTGAAAGGAAGACAAAGAGATTTCAAATCAGTTATTATGACCATAGTTGGAATTTAATGTTGAAGACAGATGAAAAGACTTAGATTTCCAATATAGAATTGTTGGTGAGGAAAATGACTCCTCTGTGAGGCTGAATTAAGAAACCACTTTAGGACCTGGGGAAGTGGAGTACGACCAATGTGCAAGCATGAGGACCCATGTTTGAATCCCCAGCACCCATCAGATTCCTAATTGGGATGTGGAAAGAAGTGAATCCTAGTAGTTCATTCAATAATTCTTACATAAAGGATAGTGTTTCAGATGCGGAATAATAAAAGATGTTTTTTAGCTCCTATGCAGACATCATGCACACATACCAACAAAAAAGCCACCCAATATTGGAACCACTTTCATCCCATCCTCAAATCTACCATTTTGTGTTCTGTACATAATTAAAAGTATAATTTTGGGGCTTTCTACTAATTTTAACAGTAACATGAACCACCTTCACTTTCCCCCTTCTGATTCTTTTCAGCACTAAAGTGAGTTAAAACCTAAGGATGTTTCTCTGGATTTCTTTAAGGGATTTCTTCCATTCCTCTTTGCAGGCCTCTATCATCTTCATAAGATTGGATGTAAGGTAATTTCCTTGTACTTCACCTGTGTTTGAATGTCTAGGGCTTGCTGTGGCAGAATAACTGGGCTCTGATGGTACCATATTTCCCTAGATATTGTTGATTGTGTTTGTTGCTGGCCTCTAGTCCTTTGGCTTTGGACTTATTACAGGTTTAGGTGCTGATTTCTGAGTTTCCCTTTGTTCAATGAATGTTATTTTTGTCAGCTGATTTCTGTTTCTTCTCTAGTCTTCTTGCCTGAGTGGTTGTAGTTCTGGTGCCCAGTGAGTCTTCAGGACTACTAGTGTGTCTCTACTGGCATTTTGGAGGCCTATATGACATCTGGAATTTTTGTTGCTCATGTTGCTTCTGGGATTCTGGGGTTCTGGAAATTTGTGTGGTCTCTAGGGTTCTAGTTACCTGGAGTTTCTAGTAACAGCCTAGCCTCTGGGAAAGCAGGGAAGGTCAGAATTGTGGGCTGGGATTTACTTTTCGAGTTATTATCAATAAACTCACTGAAGCAATAAACCTTTAATATCAAACTATGAATGTAGTTCTTACTGCTTGGGATAATAAGGTGATGACCTCACATGAAGTAATAAAGCTAAGGGGAGAGATTTCATACTTAGAAGGTAGTGGTTGTTAACCTAAATGATGATGTAACAATAGAATCTATTCCATTTACTTTCTCTTATTCTAGTGAAACAAATATTCTGGGTCTTCAGTATCTTTATCAATCTGAATATCATGTAGCCCATTTTTTTTCAAAATATTATTTTCATTTATTATAAACTTTATAATTTCTATTATAGGTTTTAACTTTATAATGGTCTTACAATAAACAGGTGTTCCTATCTTTTAATAAAACACTGCTTTGAAAATCTTAGTATTGTAATTATATCCTATGTTTAAGAAAAAAAATCAACAAAAAAGAAAATTGAATTCACATATCTTGAGAAGAATGGACTAGACCAGAATCGAATACCCTAGTATCTTACAGGGGTTCATAAAGGATGCCTAAGCTTTCGAGAATGAACTCCTTTCAAGGCCATTGAAGGAGGTGATTAGCATCAGCAGAGTTATAAGTCAGGAACCTTACTCTGACCACAGTCATCCTACATGCCATAGTTTGAATGAGAATGGCCTTCATAAATGTAAGCCCAAAATAAACTCTTTCTTCTATACGATGTCTTGGTTGTGGTGTTTTGCTACAACAGGGAAACAGTCGAATAGCCAAGAGCAAAAACAAAAGGAGTAAGAACCTTCAAGAGCTTTTACTTTCAATAACTTCCAAAGCAGAGGTAGTAGTGGGCATTAGGGTACCTGGTAATCATAATGAGAGAATGACTAAGTTCTAGTTGTGAACTAAGCTGGTGGAGGAGCATTCAGTTTTTAGAGAGTTTGTTGGTTGGTACATGGGTATGTTTTCTAGAATAGGTCAAATTTCGAGATGTGAATGCTTGGGAAATCAGCCAGGTGGAGAATAAGCAGAATCCACCTTTTATCTTTTTCCAATAACTACCCATGAAAATACAAACATTGTGTGTGCATATATTTGGATGAATCAAAATAATTTAGCAGAAGAATGGTAAAATTGTTAACTAAATATATTGCACACTTACACTCATACACTCAAATAGTGTAATATAAATTTGAATAGTGTGTCACTTTTTAAAGTGTTATCCTGATTCTGTCTCTTCAGTCTCAGTAGGAACTTTTAAAACAAGATTTACTAGAATGATGCTGTGGGTTCTACCTACACATTTTTCTTAAGTTGTCTAGATTATCAACTAATCCACAGTATTATTGGAGATGTGTTTTCCAAGTTTCAGGGATGTATAGTCTCACCTTGTGAGTTCTTTTCCCCAAGATCCAAGGTTCCAAGCAAGCATTGCTGAGTATTTGGCAGAACAGCAAACCCTCCAAATCCTTTTTGGCACCTCTCTGCATGACCTTTTGCAGTAGGATCACATATCCATGGGACACTATTAGAATGTCCTTCCATGCTAATGCAAAGATATTGGCAAGGAGTCTGTCAACTTCTTAAGGTGTCCCCCATTTCCCAGTATTTTCTGGTAAAGGCTTTAGTAAGTTATATTGTCTTATAGAAGAATTGACGTTTTTTCTTCTTTGTGGTAATAAGAAACACCTGAAAATCAAAGGTTCTTTTTTCTTACCAGGAAAACTTAGTGTTTCTACCTTCACTTAGCACATGCTCATTGTGCTCCCAGTATCAGTTTACTATGCATACTTCTATGTGACTTTTTTTATACTAATCCCTAAGACTATGTGAAGGACAGATACAACCTCACCTCAGGCTGTTCACCAAATGATAAGGAATATGATACAGTATAATCTGACAGTCTGGTGTCCTTTTTAATGTCGTGGAGCACTCGGGTAGAATGCTCACTGCTAGAGCAGCCTTGCAGTGCTGCAGAGGCCTGGTGATTGAGTATAGGGGCTTCCAAATATGCACATTCTCCTACAGTGTGCATTTCACTGAGACATTTGATGGCCTACGTTGTCCTCCATTGAAGCAAATCTGCCTGAACCATAAGAGAACAGTCCCATCCGGCCCAGAAAACTGCAGTGAGAATTTTATGTTTCTTTTAAAACACAGAGATTTTATGTGAATATGTTTTTGTTTTAATCCAAGGTGTGGGTGTAGGGGTACTTCAGATTATCCACAGCAACTATGATTTGTCTAGTGCTCTAGCAGGGGTGTGATTTTGTCATCTGGAGATGGTTTGCATTTAGATTTCTGGGAAATCTTGAGAGGATATGAAAATCCAGTGCCCTGAGAGCCTGAGGAGTCTGTTGCTGGCTCCTGCTCTTGCTCCTTCTGCTACTCCTCCTGCTGCTGCTCCTCTTCCTCCTTCTGCTCCTCCTTTCCCTGCTGCTTCTTCTGCTGCTCCTGCTGTTGCTTCTGTTCTTCCTGCTGTTGCTGCTTCTACTGATATCCCTCTTCCTCCTTCTCCTGCTTCTCCTACTGTTCCTGCTGAATCTGCTGCTGCTCCTTCTCATGCTGCTGCTGTTGCTGGTTTCTGGTTGCTGGTTAATGATTGGTGGTTGATGGTTGATGGTTGATGGTTGATGGTTGATGGTTGATGGTTGATGGTTGGAGCTATCCTGACAACAAAATTTGGACTTACCCCAAGGAATTTGACACCTCTAATCATCAGAAAGTAGTCTAATGAGATTGATGCTCCCCATTCCCTTTAAGCTTCTTTCTCTCATACCTAGTGTTTGGGTTTGGAAAGGAGGACAGAGAAGTAGGGTTGTAGAGGGAGAGAACCCAATAAAGTAGCCAAAACTATGGCTACAGTGAACTTTCATTTCAAAAGGAGTTAATGACACAATGATACTAGGAATAGATTTTAAGATTTTAGACTATCTGTCTAATTACTTATCCATGAATAACCCACTTCATGCAAGCAAACATTTTGAACATGTCAAGACACATGTCAAGCAAGCACAAAGAAATATTAGGAAATATATGGAACATAAACCAATGATTTAATAAAAGTACCATGGAAATAGTTTGACAAGTAAGAAAAAAAGGTGCTTGTCTTACAATTATAATAAGGAAGTTTACATTGAAAAAATTGACAATATCTCCCTTATACACTGAAACAAAAGGGTTGAGTGTCACCGTGAAATAATACATTTTGAGTCATGAGCCCATGTGCTCAGAGTGATGGCCACTGATGTTTGACTGATAGGTAGAGAGAGAGAAATATGTATGTGAAGAAAGTCAGTTTTTCATGCTTCTTAGGAGGGGTCCTGGTTTAACCTGATGGCATCTCATTTACTGTGGCACTATAAGAAGACCACTAACCCTAGGGAGAAGAGTGACATTTTTAAGATAATTGCTTTATGACACAGAATACTGAAGATTGACACTTTCAAGACAGTGTCTTGGAGAGAAAGAAGGCTAAGTCATCTATATTGCTTCAAATAAAGACAATTCAAGTGAATTTAAATCATGAATCTGGATTTATTATGATACCATCATGAAGTACATTTGTTCCACACTTGCAATTAGACTGCAGAACAGATGGTAAAAATTTACAGAAACATTAACATTCTAGATTTTAAAAACTCATAATAAATTTGTCAATAGGAATCTCTAGGGCAGGCAGAAAATGTTTACATGCCAAATAAGTTAGGTACTTAGGTTTAAGGGAAGGTATAAACTAGAAGAAGGAGAAATTTTTATCCCAATTACAGAATTCTTCAACTTGAATTTGTGAAGATTTTTATTGTTAGGAAGACTCTAGACAATTTCAAAATTTGCTTTCCTCAATCTCACACATGACTCTGAGAGTCAATTTCCAGGAAAGATGTCTAGGGAAAAAAAAACACAAAACACATCTGTCTTTGAATGGTCCCTAAACAGAGGAACATTGAGTCACTTGAGATTTAACTTCTCTTTGAAATACAAGCAACATAAACTTCCTCAAGCTAGAAGCACCTTCTGTCTTGGCATACACAACTCTTCTAACCTCACAAGCCATACACTTGAGGAGATGATTATGTCTTGGATCTGAAAAGTTCTGCTCATGTGCTTAAACACATTCCCCAGATGCTCATGCTGTTTTGGGATGTGTGGAAGCTCTGAGATTTGGGTGTAACTGGAAGGCCTACACCACTAGTGCTGAACCTCCAAGGGTGGAAAAGCTTCCTGATCCTAGGATGATAGGAGACACTATGCTGAAGGCTCCTGTTGTCATATGCAGACCCATTCCTGCCATATTATCTCACTTCCATGATGAATTCATTCTCCTGATACCATAAGCAGAGGTTAAACATTCTTCCCTTGAGTTATTTCCAGCAAAAATATAACAAGGCAACAAGAAAAAGTAATACAAACTATTCATCCATTCAATCAAGCAAAGAAAAAAAGAATTTATTCAGCATCTCCTATCCCAAAAACGTATTTTTGAATTTCATTTATCATAAAGTGTATTCTCTGTCTCAATCTAAAAAAATGGGCCCTGTACTCCAAATACAATTGCAGAAATTCTGAAGGAAAGCATAGGAAAATGTTAATTGAGCTTGGGATTGTCAATGACAATAGCAAAATCCATGAAATAAAGAGGTGATAAAATATATTTCATTAATATTTAAACTTTCTATTTTGTGAAAGACAATGTAAAACTCAGAAGATCAAAGACAGGAAAAATATTTATGACACGTATCTGAAAAAAGGACTACTATTTGCTCAGATAGTCAAAGACCATGTAATGCTCAACAACAACAACAACAAAGATTTAACGTAAGCAGAAATGGAGAAATGCTTGAACAGGCACATAAGCAAAGTTATACAGCATGTGAACAGACAGACACACCTAGGTGGTCAGCATCATGTGTCTAGTTGGCACTGTCAAACAACAGTGAGATACCAACAAATATTTGAATGACCCAAATATACAACAATACAATAATAGAAAATTCTGGTGAGAATGTGGAACACTTAATGTTGACAATAATAAAAAATAATTCCACCTTCATTTGAATACAGTAAAACTTTTTCCTTCCATAACTAATTATTCATTTAATATATGACTCATTTGCCATTTAATTTAAATGACTGCAGTAAAGCTAAGGTCTCCACAAAATATAGATATTTTAATAAACGCCTAAGATAAGTATCACCCAACGTTGTCCTTTGGTAGATGCGAAAACTGTGATATATTCAGCTAATCGATTATTATTCTGCATTAAGAACTGAATTTTCAAGTCATGAGAAGACATGGAGGAAACCTAAATGTGTATTCCTAAACAAAAGAAGCCAACCTAAAGTGCTACATAAGTCCCATTTTAAGTAGATAACATTTGTAGAAAAACAAAATTCCTGTAGGAGCAAAATGATGTTGACTTCCAAGAATAAACTGGTAAAGCAGAGTAGATTATCATTGCACTAAAATTATTCCGTGAGATATTATAATAGTGAATGCATGCCATTATGTATTTAACAAAGTCCACAGAATTTGTAACACGAAGAATCAACCATATACAAATATGAAACTTTGAGTGATGACACTATTTCATTGGAGGAAAGCTCCTCTCTGGTGGGTGGATGCTGATCATGTGGTGACATCTGTGCCACGGGGTGGAGGCCCAGGGCATTTGGAAATTGTGTATCTTCTACTCCGTATTGCTGTCAATTCAAAACTTCTTTAAACTTTAAATTATAGTATTATTTCTAAAAATATGTAATGGATCACATTCACAAGAGTGATCTTATAATGCATATCAAATGGTAGAAATTCTGTAAGAAAAATTTTATATAATCTATTACTCCAAGGTGACCTGATGCTATTTAAGGAGTTGTGTCAGAATTCTAACCTACAATCTTCACACCTTCCAACATAAATATGTTTCTTCTTTATAGGATTTTAAAGCTACCAGTGATTTGGCATTTATTAACATGAATTACTAACATAAAAGTATTACTTGTGTGTCAAGTTCACACAATTAAACTTTTGGGGGGCAGATAACAGTAAATTACATAAACTGGTGTTATCTGGAGTGCAGATTCCCTGTCAGAAAAAAAGACAGGAATAAATATTTACCAAGCTGTGTCTGACTCTGAAACCGAATGCCAAATAACTCTCCATTTGTTTCATTTTGTAAATAATCATTCATTCATTCTGTGGGTTACCTATTTGTTTATAGGAGTGTAAGTATATTTTGTGGGGTTGGGTGGGTGTATGTGTGTGCACACATATGTGGAGGCCAGAGTTCATATTTAGGCATATATTCTCAGGTGCTATTCACTTCTAGATGTGAGACATGGTCTCTTTCTAACCTAGAGCTTACCAAGTAGATGGGGTTGACTGGCTAGCAAGTCTGGGAGATCTGTCTGTGTTTTCCCATACCTAGGATTACAGGTGCATGCCAGCACACCCAGGTTTTTACATGGGTCCTGTGGATCAGATTTAGGCCCTTCATGCTTAGATGGCATGTACATGTCAACAGAAGTACCTCCTCTATCTCTCCTCTACTTGTTTAGTGGTATCATTCACTCTGTCATTTTTTCCTTATGAGTGGGCATGTAACTTGAAGCTCATTATATTGGTTTAGTAATGGCATCCATACACAGCAGTTTGTGTTAACATTCACTCAAGAATTTATTTTAAACTTTTTTCACCTTTTGGGTATTAATGTTTTCCTTGTGTTATCCCTGGCACTGTGGCTGAGAAAAAATTAAAGTTATATTTCTCCAGCATTAATTTTGCTGTAGGATTGGCACCAGTATACCCTTGGCACTTGTATTTTGGTCTCTGATGTTCTTGTTAATAGATTATCCATCTGCTATTCTGTCATATATTGCTATGTAACTATATTACTTGATGTTGCATAGCCTGAAATCAGAGCATATGGATCTCCAGCAACACATTGACACTATAATTTAGTTAAAAGTTTAGCCCACTTAATATCTGGTGTGTATATTCACTTCAAGAAAAATTGAAGTTAAATAATTCTGTATTATTATCATTATTATTATTTATTCACTTGACATCTTGATCATGCCAACCCCCAATCCTCTTCTCCCAATCTCACCCTTAGAAATCTTCCCCATTACTCCTCCCCTTCTCCTCAGAGAAGGTAAATCTTCCTTTGGTATTACCCTACCCTGGTGCATCCACTTTTAGTAGACCTAAGAATATCCTCACCACTGAGGCCCAACCAGGCAGTCCAGGTAGGGAAGGAGATGCAATGACAGGCAACAGAGTCAGAGAGAGTACCTATTCCAATTGTTACAGAAAATCAAGCTGAATATCTGCTACAAATGGGGGGGTGAACCTAGGTCCAGAGCCTTGTATGCTCTTTGGTTGGTGATTCATTCTTTTTGGACCCCATGGGCCCAGGCTAGTTGACTCTCTTGTAGTGTCCTTCAACCTTTCCAGCTTATTCAATTCTATTTCCCACTGTTCCACAAAAGACGTCCCATTATACCACAAGACACCACTCGGCTCTATTCATAGGAGCTTTATTCATAATAGCTAGAAACTGAGAACAACTTAGATGTGCCTCAACTGAGGGATAGATAAAGAAAATGTGGTACATCTACCCAGTGGAATACTATTCAGCTATTAAAACCAAAGGCAATCATGAAATTTGCAGGGAAATGGATGGAGCTGGGAAATACCATCCTGAGTGAGGCAACACAAATCCAGAAAGACAGGCATGGTATGTCTCCAATTATAAGTGGACATTAGCCCTAAAGTACAGGATAACCCTGCTAAAATCCACAGACTCAAAGAAACTAAGTAACAAGGAGGGCCCAAGAGAGGATGCTTGAATTTCACTCAGAAGCGGAAACAAAATAGTCATCGGAGGTGGATGGAGCGAGGGAACTGGGTAGGACAGGTGATAAGGAGGGGAACAGAAATTGGAGATCATGTGTGAGGAGAAGAAATGTGGGAAAAGGCTGGGAATGAGAATAGTAATTGATGGGGGGCATCTCTTGGGTAACTGTAGACCTGGGATGAGTGAGGTTCTGGGAGTCTATCTGGGTGACCCTAACTGAGACTCCTACTAGTAGAGGACATGAAGACTGAAGTGACCACTTCCTGTAGCCAATGGAGGAAAGAGAACAGCAACCCACCCAGAAAACCTTCAGTCCAAAATTTGTGCTGCCTACAAGATGCACAGGAATAAAGATGGAACAGAGACTGCGGGACTGGCCAACCAATCACTGGCCAACTTGAAACACATCCCATGTAAGAAAACCAGTCCCTGACACTATTAATGATTACTCTGTTATGCTTGCAGATGGGAGCAAAACATAACTGTTTCCTAAGAAGCTTTATCCAGCAGTTAATGGAAAGAAATGCAGAGACCCAGAGCCAAATATCAGGAGGTGCTCAGCGTTTCCTAATTCTAAGACCACATAAAATATAGCCTGCCTTTGCATCCCTTTCCCCTAACTGGGCTGCCTTGTCTAGCCTCAATGGAAAATAGACCTATTCTTACTGCAACATGATATACCAAGGCTTGCTCTGATATCTATCAGAAAAGGTTTCCCCTTTTCTGAGGCACAGCGAAGGAGGGAGGGATGGGGAGGGGAGAGGGAAGAATGGGAAGACAGGAAGGCAGAAAAGCTGCAATCTGCGATAGGGCTGTGAAGCAAATAATTAATTGATTTTAAAATGGAAAAAGATAATAAAATAAAATACAAGTCTCCAACAATAAATTTGCTTCTTTAATATTAAACATGTTGCAAGTATCATGCTGTAACGCTAGGATTTAGTGTTTTATAGGTTGGAACATCATAAAAGCAAAAAAGAAAAACCTGAGGTTTACATTAACATATACTTAAACCAATCCCGATCATGCAATAAGAAAAAAACTTCAACAAAATTATATGAGAAACAAATATTTTGAAAGCATCAGAATACATGTATGTATGTATATTAATTAATAAGTTAACATGTATCGCATGATTATTTTCCAAAGACTAACCTTAATTTATGACTATATAAAATGTAATGTAGAATTAATTTGAAGAGTTTATCTAGAGTGAAACAGAATTGGTCTATATAAGAAACGTATTTGATAGTTTGAAAGAAAAAATGGAAATAGAACAAAGAACTATTAACGGCACATCTACCTTAAGTCAAAGAAAATGAGAAAAGTCTTTCATTGGGAATACCACAGGGAAGCTGTCATGCCTATGCATGCTTCCTTGCAAGGTTTTGAAAGATGACATTTTCAGGCTATATAAACATTTAGAAATGAATGGCTTTCTAATTCTTGCTGCTGAGAAAATAGAGTATTGGCATAAAAGCTATGCAAGACAGAACCACAAATCCCTGTTTCACACACATACTCACACAAGTGACAAAACTCTCTATTTTACAAATATATACATGCCAAAATATTTGCACACAAATCTCACAAAATAAAAAAACTCATCCAAATAAGGCCAGAAATTAATTAAAACAATAAAACACTGTGATCTAGTGAATTCATTCCAAGAGAAGAAGTGGTGTTTATTATCTGAAAATATTATCTTATGTCAATAGATCTATGGTAAAAGTTATCATCTTGCAAAGGCTGTAGGAATCTCATATATCATGTATGAATAACACATCAGTTAATACTGCACTTCTAATAATAACAACAGATACAGAAAACAGATATTTCATGAGCAAGTGAAGCGTATTTCTTAAGACAGTGTATAATATTTGTCTTAAGATTATATCCAGTTCTTGACTGTGAAAAGAGACACAGAAGACAAATGTTGTATTTTTAATTATAAAAAATATATTTTTAAAATAAAAGATATTGTTTGTGCCTTAGTGTTGGAACACAGTTCAAGAATGGGATCATGTGAGAATTTTGAAGGATTGTGAGAAAACAAGACAGGAGTTTTCTGATTATTAGTTTCTTCAAAATACAGGACTGTGCTTGGAAATGTTTTCCCCAGATATAGTGGATATGTGAGTTCATGTGAATTGTTATTTATGTGCCTCTATAAAAAAAATCATGGATCTGCCACCTGTGGCTTGTCCTTGAGATTGTATACTTTATTCAGATGGCTCTTCTTAATCACCCGAGTAATTGTCTGATGCTCTGAATAAAGTTAGATCCCTCAGGAGACTTTAGTCTGCCTCAGTTTTAGGAGCTGCCAGCCCAGGTTCATGCACTCACCTAGAGTGGTAAACATACTAGTGTTATCTGTTTTGAAATTAGTCAAATTTGTAACACCTCAGCTTTAAGAAGCAGTACTTCACTGATAAAAACAGACTGCGTTATGCTCAGTGATATTTAAGGATAAATCATTCTCAAGAGTAAAACCTCTCAAGTTGTTTGTTCGTAGCGCCCCCTTCCAAATCAGGATAACCATGTTCCTCACCCAGAAGATTCTCACAAGCACCAGGTCATGTCCTGAGTAACTTCTACTCTGGCTTCAATTACAATATGTATTTTTTGCTTCTTTTTAAACATCTAGTAGAACTTTTACCATTGATAACATACACTGCCCATTCATTAATATAATTATCATGTTCACATGCTCACATCCACAGTATCAAAATCAATTTCATCTGATCCTGATATAGAATTGTTTGTATTAATTCTCAAGCATAATTTATTAATTGTTCTGTTGTATCAGAATTTAATTGAAATAATTTACACTTACATTTATAAAACACATGGTTTTATTATTCATTTTTAATTGGTTTATTCATATGGTGCCACGGTGCTGCTGTGGGTATCAGAGAACAGTTTTGAGAGATTGATTTTCTCCTTACATTATGTGGGTAATGTAAGGGTTTAAACACACTTTATCAGGCTTGATAGTAAACGATCTTAACCTGTTGAGCCATCTCTCCAGCGCTTATTACGGTTTTTTTGTACTGCCTTTGTAAATGTTCTCTATAAAAGTTAAATGTTGCCAGCAGTACACATGCCCTTCCTTTGTATCTGTTTTTCTTGTCTGAATACAATGAGACTTCCCCACCTGGCTGAGGTCGCTAGCCCACTCATTTTCTTGCCAGGTGGTGTAAATGTTCCATGTCTGGTTTCCTCATGCTCAGTTAATGACCATCTGGGTCAGTTTCAGAGTTTGGCTGCTATGAACGGTCGAATGATGCACATTCTGCACTGTTGTTTTCTAGACATGAGCACTAATTTATCTTGGATACCTGCCTCGGCATTTTGTGTTACTAGAGACACATCTATTAACTATTCATAAGGAACTACTCAACAGTTCTCAAAACTAGTACTATTTTTGAGTAGTCATACACAGAATTCCTTTGGAATATCACCCCTACGAATATTCTGATAGCTTCATAATCATTCATAATAGTGGCTTTAATTTGTACTTCTAGTAAATAGCAATGTTAAACATTTTTGAATATGCATTTTGGTCAATCAGATTGCCTCTTTGGTGAATTGTCTTATGAAGACGTTTTTCAATCTTGTTTTGGAAGAAAAAAAATTGTTTTCCCTATTCGTTTACAACTGATATTTCTTTCTGGCAGCAAAATCACAAACATACAATGAAATTGAGTAAATGATTTCACGATTAGACACATGGTATGGCATACAGATAATACAAAGGCAACATTTCCTCAAGTGCTCGTGTCCTATGTTATATCTATTTAGCACACTCTCCTATCAGTCTTCACCCAACATTCCCGAGCTCTGTAGTGTTACTGAACTGAACTACACAATTTGTCTGGATCTGTGAAACGCTAGATATCATAATATAATGAGAGGCTTAAAAATACTCAAGAGTTTCTTCTTTTCTTGTTTTTTGATTCTTTTAAGAACCAAGGTGTGTACCTAGAGGGATCCATGGCTGCAGATACATATGTAGCAGAGGATGACCTTGCCCAACAGCAATAGGAGAGGAGGCCCTTGGTCCTGGGGAGGTTTGATGCCCCAGAGTAAGGAGATGCTGGAGTGGGAGAGTGTGGGTGGGTGAGGGAGCAATCTCATACAGGCAAAAGGGAGACAGAAAGGCAGATGTGGGATGGGGGTGTGGCAGATGGGTAACCGGGAAGTGGAATATCATGAGATGGGTGGGAGGTGGACGGGGTAACCAAAAAGTGAGATATCACTTGAGATGTAAACAAATTCAATGATTAATAATAATAATATATAATAATAATAATAATAAAAGAAGTGGTGGTGAGGAAAGTTTTCTGGTGTATGAAAGCAAGAGCAGAATTAAGTCAATCTGTTTGTCAGATCTTATGCACTCCTGAGTGGAAGGCAGTGCTGCCAAGACCAACAACAGCATTTCACCCTTCAGCAGTATCTGCATAACCGCTGGCTAGACAGCCATGAGGCAGGACCATAACCTGTAGTTGAAGAAACCTCATTCTATTTAAACTGGATCATTTGTCTACATCATGATTGCTGCGATACATGACTGATACTGTTAGTCAGATGACTAATTATAAGAGACTTATACAAATAACAAATTCAACCAATAATTATATGAAGCTTCTCATTCATCAATTGGCCATCTTCTTGACACTATTCCAAGATGACAAGAGATGAGGAGACTAGAGGGATTGAAGTTTCTTCTATGATTCCAGAAAGAAAATAGGCAATAGATTTCAAAATTTCAAATATGCATCTTACTTGGCACAGAAAGTTTAATGTCAAGGTCCTGAGTTAAAGACATCCACATATATACCCAAATTTGGAATCAACATACCCTGAAAATACTAACTTTATAAAACCAAATGTAAATAACATGGCTTTCAATATATGTTGTGTAGATGAAATTTAATTATTAAGCTTTATATTACATTCAAATTATGGAATGCTACGCAGCTATACAGGAACTGTGATCCACATTCTATAGCATATATATTAAGATTGGTGATTAACATTAAAAGCAAAGAAAAAATAATATCACATGTATGGCATCCTATCATTTATATAAATGTGTACATGAATTTCTATGTATAAAAACTTAGAAAAAATAATTATTGGATTAATCAACATTTTAACTATTTTAGATAACTTTGAGGAAAGAGTGGGAGAAGAGAGAATAAATCTACTTCTTTCAAAATGTTTCCTAATATTTGAGGATTTAAAATTTTTATTAATTTAATATCTGTGTAATAAATATATTCACAAATTAAAATAATTAACTGTAAATATAATGACATTACAAAAAATCCAGGACCTAATATATAAGTGTTTAGAAGGTTTGAGAGTATAGTCAGCCACACAAAAGCAGATATTAAAAAAGAAGAAAAATGAAAAAATTAATGTCTAAAGAAGTTTTACTCAATAATCACTAAAAATAAATTTAAAATTAGTGAGCAAAATGTTTAAAAGACATTTCTATAGGCAGAAAATTAATATCCTCCAAACATAAATAGATATTACAAAATAGAAGACAATATTTAAAAATGCATTACAGAGTATGATGGATAGAACATTTGAAAAGTAGTCAATAGAAATTAACATAATCAACTTGAATAATAACAGATCCACGTGGTCCTCACCTCTCATCAAGGAAACTTCTTGAAATACAGACAGACAATTACAGAAAACACAACCAATCAAAATACAGAGTTGTGGAGAACCATTCCTAACTGATACAGCTACAAAAAATATCCATACCTAAGACTCATGGAATACTGCCAAAGAGGAAGCAGAAAGAGTGTAACAGCCAGAGGATCCGGGAGTCAACTGTGAGATTGTGTCTCCAAGAAATGTCAGGGAAGCTACATCTACAAAATCTTACCATTATGACATAACTGTAAGCCCGTGCATGAGCTGCAGAAGGATAACATCATCAGAAAGAATAAAACTGTCAAAGTGGACTCAAGAACACCCATCAAGTTGCACCCCTACACAAAGAGTTATAGACAACCAAGGAAGATAGAGTGAGAGTGGGAGAAGTTGTCTTCTTTGGGGAAGAGCACACCAGTTGGATGTCCAATGACAAATGGTCAGCTCTGAAAATGTGTGTGTGTGTGTATGTGTGTGTGTGTGTGTGTGTGTGTGTGTGTGTGTGTGTAGAATTACACAGACTGAGTATGTTATACTTGGAATACATTTGTATAAACATATACACATATGCATGGGAAAATATAATTATCTTATAATCTCAAAATAAATGTGCATAAAAAATTTTGACACAGTGTTCTTTTCAACTCTTATGCTCTAAGTGAAAATGTGGTGTTTAGAAAGAGTACTTTTATCTGAGCTTTAGGGAGCAAACCTTTCTGAAAAGCACTGTGAAAACAAGTACTGAGGTAGCTACCAGAAACTGACTCTGGATGAGAGTATTAGAAGCAATCTAGTTTTTGTTACTTTAACTTAAAAAAAAATCCGTTTCACATTATCCTCATTCTGGGTGTCTCCTGTTTATGGAGGTGTTTGTATCCACTACATGGACAAGGATGAAACTTTGGAGGTCATGCTTGATAGATAGTTCCAATTTGGGAGATGTACTTTGCTGATATTCTACATTCAAAAGGCAACTGAAGAGCTAGGCATGGTGACTCAGATCAGTAATTCCAATTGAGAAGACAGAGGAAAGATGTCCATGAGTTCAAGATCAGAGCTACAGAGTAGTCTCTTGTCTCAAGAAAACAAAAGAAAAAATAATGGAGGGAATGAAGGGAGTGGAGGAGACAATAACTCAGAGAGGAAAAGAGAATGAAGAAGAGGAGAAAATAAGAGAAGAGAGGAGCAGATAAATGTAGGGTGTATACTAGACAGTCAACTAATATTATTTCTCTGTGGTATCATTGCTGGAAATTTTATTCTGCTCTCTCAGTTACTTTCCTAATGCTGTAACAAAGAACCCTGACCAAGACAATGTATAAAATAAAGTTTTTAATTGGACTTATGGTTTTAGAGGGTTACAGTCCATGATAAATGACCAGAGGTATAGTCTTAGGAATAGCTGAGATCTCACATCAGCAAGTGGGAGGCAGAGGGCCTCTCCTGGAAAATATGAATCCTTTGGAAATCTCACATCCCACACCCATTGATACACCTCCTCCAACCAGGTCACACCAATTCTGTCCCAAGAAGTTCCAACAATTAGGGAGCAAGGATTTAAACATGTGAGCCTATGGGAATGAATCTTATTCAAACCAGAGCACTGTGACTATTTAAAATATTCTAAAATTGACAGATACGTATTTTACTTAAAGCAAAGGTGAAGCCTCATCTAACTGAACTGAGCATCACTTTGAAAGAAAAGGTTGAGGCAATTACACGTCTTCTGTTGTTTGAAAATTCCACCTCAAATATCAGAATTTTCATCGTTTCAATGATATAATTCCATGCCAGAGTTTTCTGTTTTTTTCTTGTTTTGTCTTTTTAAAATCTAAGACTGAGGGAGCTATTCCTAGTTATCACACATTTTTCTTTTATTAATGTCTTCCCTGGCCTTTGAAATCTAATTTCAAAAGCTCAAAGAAGTCAACCTTTCTATTGACTTTTCAAAGCAGTAAGGTTTTCACTTCTTAAGTAACTTTAATCTTAATTATTTCTGCTTTTTAAAGGTGTTTCCTTGCAAATCAGCCTGTTTGCTACTCTTTTTCCTGCACACTGCCTACAGAAATCCTACTTTAATTATAGCACCTTTGGAACTTCAAAAGAATGCTTCAGCACAATGAATGTATTCTTTTTTCCTTTAATTTCACCTGATAAAAGTTTTCTTTACCTGTCAGGTGTAAAAAAGTAAAGAGTTGTGTTTTCTTGAACCTTGTCTGACAGTAAGGTTCCAGTTCAGCCTATGTGTACTAAATCTGGTAAGGTCTGTCTCAGACACAGGTCTTTATCTTAAGACATAAGATATGTAGTTATTCGCCAAATTTTCATTCATCTATTAAAATCTTTCTGTAAAGAGAATAAGTACTATACGCTAATACAATAGACCATGCTACCCCAAAATGTCTTACACTAAACTAGATGTATCACCTATGTTAAATTAAGTTTAAAAAATAGCTAGGATATGAATTAATTATATATTCATAAGTAAATTACAAAGAGAGAGAAAATGTACAGGTTCTGGAAATCTTCATGTTAGAGTTGGCTCACAAATATAATCTCAGCATCTTGACAGTTAAGACAGAAGGATTGTTGTAAATTGGAGGTCAACATGAGATACAAAATGAGATTTGGCTTCAAAAACAAACAAACAAATGAACTATCATGAAGTAGAATTTGGAAGGTCTTCAGTCCTTCCCCTAACTCCTCCATTGGGGACCCCATGCTCAGTTCAATAGTTGGCTGCGAGCATCTGCCTCTGTATTTGTCAGACTCTGCCAGAACCTCTCAGAAGACATCTATATCAGACTACTGTCAGCAAGCACTTCTTGGTATTAGCAATAGTGTCTGGGTTTGATGTCTGGATATGGGATGGATCCCCAGGTGGGGCAGTCTCTGGATGGCCTGGAGCTGAAGGGGTTTGCAACCCCATAGGAAGAACAACAATATCAACCAGTCAGACCCCCTCCCCAGAGATCCCAAGGACTAAACCAACAACCAAAGAGAATACATGGAGAAACCCAGGCTCCAGCTGCTTATGTAGCAGAGCATTGCCTTATCTGGCATCAATGGGAGGGGAGGTCCTTGGTCCTGTGGAGGCTCAATGCCCCAGCATAGGGCATGCTAGGGCAGTGAGGCAGCAGTGAGTGAGAGTGAGTGAGTGAGTGAGTGAGTGAGTGAGTGAGTGAGTGAATGAGTGAGGAACACCCTCATAGAAGCAGGGGGAGAGGGGATGGAATAACGGGCTTGCAGAGGACAAACTGGAAAAGGCGATAACATTTGAAATGTAAATAAATAAAATAACCAAGAAAGGAAGGAAGGAAGGAAGGAAGGAAGGAAGGAAGAAAGAAAGAAAGAAAGAAAGAAAGAAAGAAAGAAAGAAAGAAAGAAAGAAAGAAAGAAAGATTTGCAGATCTACACTACTACATTTGAATTGAACTTTTTGCATATAAATATATATTCCTGGTGTGTGTGCGTGCGTGCATGCGTGCGTGCGTGTGCGTGTGCGTGTGCGTGTGCGTGTGCGTGTGCGTGTGTGTGTGTGTGTGTTATTTTACTGAGCACTTGTTTCCATCCTTCTTCTCAAAAGCCCAATTCTGGTTCATGTGAGCCTTTCTGTCTTCACCTCCTGCCACTCTGCCCTTGTTATACTAGCTTCTTTCTAGCCATTAAAAGGTTCTAGGCCCCCTGCACATATGTAGGATATATATAGTTCAGTCTTCATATGGGTCTCTCAACAACTGGAGTGGGGATTGTTCCTAAAACTGCTGTGTGTCTGTGGACTCCATTCCCCTAACTGGTTTGCCCTGTCTGGTCTTAGTAGGAGAGGATGTGCCTAGCCCTGCCAAGACTTGGTGAGCCAGGGTGGGTGGGGGATACCCAGGAAGGGGCTCTACCCTCTCAGAGGAGAAAGGGAGAGGGCTTGGGGGAAGAAAGTATGCAAGTAGGGTCCTGAGAGGATGAGCAGCCATTGGGTTGTAAAATGAATTAAAAAAATATTCCACAAGTTTCAAGCATTTGAGATCACATATCCTAACTGATAATGTCTTAAATTTCACTTAGCCCAGGGTTTGATAGTTAGCTTTCCAAGAAATTAATTTTTCTTTCCGTGATCCATTTTATGAGTTATTTCATTTGTCTATTTACTATTTATTTTTATTTTTGAGCTATTATAGCTTTTTTTTTTATTTGTTATATTTATTCTTTGCAAATTTCATACATGAATATAACCTATTCTGATTACTCCCACTAGCCAAACTTTCTTAACTGCCTCCAACTCTCCCCTCACATTACAAGCCCCTTCTCCATGTTCTTAGCACTTAGTAGTAGTAGTAATTTGTGATCCACTGAATTGAACAAGGCTGTGGTAGTGTCCAGGGTATAGAACTCTTTAATGGAACACAAGGAGTACACCAGAGGTTACTATATGTGAAAAGTATGCATTAGGAAAAAAAAAAAACAAAACAAAACAGTATCATCAACAAATGGTTCTGTGATCACTGGATAATGTGTAGAAGAATGGAACAAGATGCATCTTACCACAAACAGAATCCAGTTCAAAATAGAGAGCTGAATCTAGCCGCTTTATATCAAATAAAGGGAAACCTTTGCCACGTATATATCTGACAATAGATTACTATCTATAATATACAAAAACTCACAAATAAACATCAAATTAAAAAAAAATCTAACTAAAAAGTGAGCTCAACAAACTTCCCATGGCTAGAGAGACTATAGACCTGATAGGAAGATCTACTTCTGCCATTTCCTAATTGTTATAGTTTTGACTGTGTCCTAAAAAGTATTCTTATACCCACAGATAGAGATCTCACTCCTTTTTAGAGATTCTTTTTTGTGGTGGAGGAAGGCTAGTACAGACAGACACAGAATATAAAATTGCAGAGTATAAGTGACTGTCCGTGGCTGTCATCACAACTGGTACATACGCAATTGTTTTAGTTAGGTTTTTATTACTGTAATAAACACCATTACAGATTACCCAGCCTAGACTGGTCAGCCCTAGACATATGTATGTGAACAAAAGTAATTAGACTCAGCAGATTGAGTGTGTCTGTGTGTATATGTGTGTGTGTCTGTCTGTTTGTCTGTATATATGTATGTATAATATATACACACATATAATATATATGATCATGAATTTGAGAGAGGGGACATGGTAGATTTTACAAATTTGTGGAAATGAAGTAAGTACAGTGCTCAAGTATGAAGTTCTTAAAAGATTAAAATTTTAAAATAGACTATGGAATTAGACAAAGTTTTCAAAAGACAAGATCTGCATAGCTAATAAATACTTTATAAAATCTTCAATATCCTTCTCCATCCAGTAAATGTAAATTAAGTCTATTTTGAGATTCAATCTCACCCCAGTATGAGTGGCCTTTATCAGGAAGTCAAATAACAACAAATTGTAGCCAGGTGGTGGGGAAAGAGTAGCCCTAGTTCGCTGTGGATGTACAGTTAGAGATGTTTCTGAGCTATTGTATAGGTGTTGGAAACCTACCCCAAATCCTCTGCAACAACAAGCTGCTCTTAAAGATGAGCCAACTCTCTAGTCTATTTTGTGTTTACTTAGTATAGGCTGGCCTTTACTTTGTGAGGACTGTCCAGCTTCTGCAGAAGAGACTGAGGGTGTGTGCAGTGTGCCTGGCTTATTTGGCTTCTTGTGATGTCTGCCATTCCAAAGTGCCTACAGACATTTATTTCCTCATAGTTCTGGATGCAGATAACTGAGGCAGGCAGGATCGTTTCTTCCCTTGACCTGTTAGCACCATCTTCTCTTTGTCTCTTCCAACAGTAAATTTGAGATCATACATATTCTCATCTCATCTTAAGAATGCCGGTCCAAAGGAATATAATTCATCTTGGTAACCACATTGTAACTCAGTTACCTCTTTGAAGATCTGACCTGTAACTACAGCTGTATTCCTAGGTACTAGAAACTTTAGTTTCAATATAAAACTGTGGGGTGATGAAGAGGAAGACTCAATTTATCTTATACTCTTCAATTTTGCTTATATGCATGTGTATATCTGTGTATGCATGCATGTATTGTGAGGTACTGCAGAGGCCAAGAAGGGCCAATGAGATATCCTGGAACAGGGGTTAGAACAGCTGAGAGTTGCCTAAGGTAGGTTCTGGGGTAGAAATCCCAATCACTAGGCCATGTCTCTAGTGCTCATCTTGTACCCTCAAAGCCTACCTTAGAACTTTGTACATAGTGGGTGCTTTTAAGTTTTTTTAAGTATTTGTAAAATAAAAAATCAAATACAATATTTCTTTGTTTAATTGCAAGTAAAGAGAAACAAGGCAGTTGTGTTCAACTTCCTCAAAGACATTTGAAAAATTATTTGTAAAATAAAAGTATAGTGTGATAGCTTGTATATGCTCGGCTCAGGGAGTGGCACTATTAAAAGATGTGACCCTGTTGTAGTAGATGTGTCATTGTGGGAGTGGGCTTAAGTTCCTCACCCTAACTGCCTGGAAGTCAGTATTCTGCTAGCAGCCTTCAGATGAAGATGTAGGCCTCTCAGCTCTGCCTGCACCATACCTGCCTGGAAACTGCCATGCTCCTGCCTTGATGATAATGGAATGAACATCTGAATCTGAAAGCCAGCCCCAATTATTAAATGTTGCCCTTTATAAGACTTGCCTTGGTCATGGTGTCTGTTCACAGCAGCACAACCCTGACTAAGATGTATAGCATTCTTGGTTTTTAGATATTTGACAATTTGAGATTTCTTTAAGAGATTCAGATAAGTTTCTTTCAAATGGATGTGTCAGGAATGAATATTCTAATACACCCTGTGTCCTAGAAGACAAGAAGAAAAGTCCTGTGGTTAAAATCTATGAACAATTTCAAAGACTTGTAGTTTTTGAAGGACAGTGCTAAGTGCAATATGCAGTTCGTACGTTGCAGCCTTCTTACAAATTAAGCCATTACTACTAAATCTTTGAAGAAGATACATTTGGAGTTGGTTCTTGCTAGACCAATAATCATATAGCACTGGCACAGCTTTCTCTGTTTCAGAATAATTATGAGAATTAACCATAAATATTAATTCCTATTCAATATGTATGCACTCTGGAATCCCGAGGTGTGAATAGCAATATCTTATTACACAAGCCAAAGGATTCATTAAGTGCTTTGGGGTAATCTTTAGAGAGTACATTAAAATTCAGATGTTACTATGCATATGAGCAGTCTGCAAAACTTTAAGATGTGTTTCAGAAATAACTGGTGAGTGATTTCCTGGAGCAAAACTTATTAATCAAAACATCCAAATGAGGAGCAGCATGAAGAAAAAGAAAGTTAAGTGATTACATGGAGAGGAGTTTCTTAACAATTAACCCAAGATTACAGACACATGCTCTCAGGCACACAAGCACAAGCATACGGGCAAGCACACTCACATGCACACACACCACAACATTATTTGATTGTTTTGTTTTTGAGGTAAAGTCTTACTACATACCTTTGGCTGCTCTCAAATTCCCCTCCTTTGCCTCAGCCTCCCTACTCCTGAAATTGCAAGTCAGAAACCACCACACTTTACAAAAGGAGGTTGTTTTATTTATTTATTTATTTATTTATTTATTTATTTCAGACTTGATTTTAAAATTTCTATTCATATGTATCTGAATGAATGTCTGTCTGTTGTCTGTCTGTTTATCTGTGTGCAGCCTGAGTGCAGGTGCCATGGAATCCAGAAGAGAACACTGAATCCCCAGGAACTGGTGTTCCTGGCATCTGAGAGCCACCCAAAATAGGTCCATGAAAGAAACTCCAGTGTTCTTATGGGAACAGGAAACATTCTTGACTTCAGAACTATGTCTCCAGCCTGGAAAAATTATTTACATGAATTATAGAAGTTCCAGAACTCTGCCAATGCAGCTCACTTATACAGATTTTGTTGTTTTGATTTCCCTTGTTATATTTTTTTTCTGCTTGATTTGTTTTGTATTTCTATTAGTATGAATTTTAGATAATTTTGTGAAATACCTCAGGGGACAGTGTTTTAAGTGTATAGAGAATAGTAAATTTGCTGATTACTGTGTTTTTTGGTCATTTTTCAAATGATTATGTGATACAATTGACTTTTTATTTTGACATAAAATTCTAGAATTTTCACACAAGCATGGATCTATGTAACTCTTTTATGATATAGCAAACAGTTCCATCACCCTAAAAGCCACCTGTGTGTTTTAACTTTCTAGTCACACTCTTCCTTATAATTCAACCACTAGGAAGCAATTATACTTTTCTAAACACAATTTACCTGTTTAAAATTCCATGTAACTTTAAATATAACACCTTGAGGTTTTTCTGTTGCTAATATCTTTCACTCACGTTGACTATATCAATATTTCTTTTATTTTTATTAATGAATAGCATTGCATTTCACAGTCTTAGCAATTCATTATTTCTGTCTTTGAAGGTCATTGGGTTTTCTATACTTTGAGGTAATCATGATTAGAGCTGCTATTATGTTTTAGTGACAATTTTTATGTGGCATAAATGTACTAAAGCAAATGCCTAAGACTTGGACTTTTGGCTAATATACAATATGTTTGCTAACTTTGTCAGAAATTCTTCTCCATTGTGGCTCAACACTTAATTCTCAGCAACAATGTCCTGGAACTCAGTTGATATAGCTAACAGACTTGCCGTTCACCTCAATCAAATCTCAGTTGCAGACCCAGGATTACTTTTGTGAAATCTATTGTGCACCATTAACCTTTTTCTACTTATTTGTATTTAAGTAATTTATTATTTTAAAAATTTTTTAATTTTTTATTGGATATTCCATTTACATTTCAGATGTAATCCTGTTTCCCCACCACCCAGGAATTTCCATCCCATCCCTCCTCCTGCTGCTTCTATGAGGATATGCCCCCACCCACCCTCCCACTCTCACCTCCCTACTGACAATTTTCCCCACACTGGGGCTTCCAGCCTTCACTGGACCAAGGACTTCCTCACCCACCTATGCCTGACACTGTCATCTTCCCCTACATATACAGCTGGAGCCATGGGTCCCTCCCTATGTGCTCCAAGGCTGGTGGTTTAGGCTCTGGGAGCTCTGGTTGGTTGGAATTGTTGCTCTCCTCATAGGACCTCAAACCCTTTCAGCTCCTTCAGTCTTCTCTCTAACTCCTCCATTGGGAACCCCATGATCAGCTCAGTGGTTAGCTGTGAGCATCCGCCTCTGTATATTTCAGGCTCTGGCAGACCTCTAAGGAGACAGCCACACTCATACATGAATATAATGTCTTTGGATCCAGTCAATCCACATTATCATCTATCATCTCTCTTCCCCTATTCTCTCCCAACCTTACATTCCTTCCTAAAGCCCTTTGGAATCTAGTGTTTCTTGTATGCCCCATCTATTGACGCATGGATCATCTTTCAGGACCCACATTCCTTAAGTAAACAGATTACACATAGTTCCTCAGAGAGGAGTTGAATTTCAAAAGTCCCTTCCACACCTATGCTGGGATTATAGTTGGCTTGATCTTGGGCAAATATTCTGTACACAGTTGCAGATGTTATGAGATCATATGTACAGTTGCTACCTCATATCTGGAAAATACTGTTTTACTACAGACATTTGTTCCTTCATGTTCTTGCTATATTTTTACCCTCTGCTTGTGAAGGGATTGCTGAGCTTTGGGAGAAGAGCAAACTATCCAAATGTTTTAGACATAATATAAATGATACTGCAAACTGTAAACGGTTATAGAAAATAACTTTGCAGCATATATTGACACGTATAGAGAATATATGCAACTTTTTTTTTTTCAGAGTGGAGCTGTTTCCTTAAGGCTTAATGTGAATGTATGATATCATGAAGCATAGTACCTTGGCCCAAATTCATGTCTAGAAAATAATCCAAACAATATGGTGATAACTAGGTTTATGGTAGAAGTCACGTCTCTGTTTCTCATCCTAGAAGGAGAGGTAGTATCATTTGTCTACCACCTGCAGTTCCAATCACTACTTTTGTGTTTTGCGTGTGTACTAGCTGAACCTGGTTTTAAGAGATACTAGAATAAAGAGGTAGAATGAATGATACCTAGAAATTGAATTCTAGTGATGTAGGCTCTGTGATTCAACTTCTATACTGTGAGGGGTCACATTTCAGAAATGTGACAGCCTTTGAGTCACCCATGATTCTTACTTAAAGTAACCCTTCACTATACTCCTGTAACTATGATAAATTCAATGTTTTATCCAGTTGGACCTGAATAGAATTGTTTACACACCACACACACACTAAATCATATATTGTATATATATATACTTGTAAATGTTCACACAATTGTATAGATCTCTTTAAAACCTACACCCAATTGCTTATACTTATAGGCCAGCTGCAATTCAGAGCCTTCAGAATAAAACATATGATGCTCATGCTAACATTCCCTCTGTTTGCATCTCAAAATCTTGTTGAGGAATCAGAAGATGATATGCATATAGATGCTTTAAATCCTCTGAGAAAGCTTTGTGTAAATTATTCTGGCATTTGCATACCTCATATGTATGTTAATAGCAGTGTTTCCCTGTAGATATCTTCCTGCCAGGGGCACTGTTTTTAAAGGTGATATTAAGTTATGTTTATTTTGTGAGACAATAAACCAACATTGATGTATCAAGAGAAATCACAGAAGGCTCAAAAATAAAGTCACAGAAGGAAAGATGATGCATTATTTCAATAACCTTTTACATTCTTATTGCCCATTTTATCATCAAGATCAACAAAGTTCTTCAACTAATAATAAATACAGGGATTATTCAGCCTTCTGTTTTAAAAAATTATCTCAAGAAGACAATAACTATATTTACAATAGTTTAGCCATAAAGTTTCATGATTGAAGATCCAAAGTCAAAATCTCAAGAAAAATTACTATCTTTCACGAGTGTCGACAACAGTGCTTGGGGGCGGGCAGACCCAAGAAAGTAACCCAAAGATACATAGATACATGCTAAAGTTTTGCATCAAGAAATATATATATATACCTTTCAACTAATATAAAAAAATTAAGGGATTCAATTGCTCAATTTTTAAACTTATATTTCCTCCATGAAAATGATCATATATGTTTTGGTGGTATGCAAAAAGGGCAATGGGGAGAAAATTGAGATATTTTCTATAGCTAGTCTAACTTTATTCATGGGTGGGTGATAAGAGTGTTTCTGTGAAACTTTCTGGTCCTTAGAAATTGTGAGTCTTACATACTAAATCTATTGCAAAGCTTTCCAGCTCCCACGAAGTAACAGTCTCTGTCAGGCATGTTGTTGCTAGGTTACTATTAAATAGAATTACTGTAGTGTAATATATTCATAATATATTCATAAAAGAAGAGTCTTGAGATAAGTAAGAAAATAATTATAACAACTCTGTCATGTTTATGCAACTTGACTCACTAATATATAGCTGGAAGCGTTACCCAAGGGAGAGGAGAGAAAGGTAGATTTATTTTCCATTTTAAATACTTTCAGTTATTCACTGAATGTTTTTCATATATCCTAAACACTTGGAAGCATTTCAATTAAAGGAGATGATTAATCCACAAGTCTGAGTTCCTGGATTTCTCTCAATCAATATTGCATTTGATTGGTCCAAATACTGATATTTGACAAAAGGAAAGCATAGATGTTATATTTATAGGAGACTGAGTTATATTTATTTAAGTTTATAACTATTTGAAAGAAGTGAAAAATGTCTCTGTTTAGAGATTGTACACTCTCTGTTGGAATTGTTCTATCAAATATTGATTCATCTGCAAACATCTCTCAGTGTTTCATTACATTAACCACAATACGTGAGCTATAACCATTTGACTAGTCATGAAACTAAATTGACTAGTCACTACTAAACTAAAAATTTATAGGTTGGATTTGATATTAACGTGTTCAGACATTTTCAGAAATCGACTGGTGAATTTTATTAACAACCAGAGTAGAAAGCTGCAGGTTCATAGACCACTGAAGAGCATTGACCAGCAAGGAAGGATGGAAGGATGTTTCCCAAGAGCATCATATACTAGCTATGTCAGTATTAGAAATTGTCAGTATCACGTATGTACCTGTTACTCTTGGAGAGCAATTTCAACTCTCGTAGTACACACTTTGTTCTTGTGCTAGCTCTCCCAAATATTTCTCACTTATATACCATACATGATGCTAATTTACAAACCAAAGAAAAGGTTAAGCGGAGCAATTCACTTCATCTGTGAATTTGGAGAAAGTGCTCACCAAATTAACATATTGACTCACAGAGATTGGAATGGCAAGCATGGGGCAAGCCTAGGTTTGCAACAGGTCCTCTGTACATATATTATGGCTGTTAGCTTCGTGTTTTGTGGGACTACTAATGATGGGAGTGGATGTATCTTTGAATTTTTTGCCTGCTCTTGGAACTTTGTTCCTTCTGTTGGATTGCCTTGCCCAGCCTCAATATGAGGGCTATCACCTTGTCTTATTGTATCTCATTCTGTGATGTTTGGTTATGGTCTCCTATGGGCTTGCTCTTTCTGAAAAGGAAATAGGGGAAAAGTGTATCTGAAGAAGAGAGGAGAGAGTGGGGCTAGGAGTAGTGGAGGAAGGGGAAACTGTTGTTGGGAGGTATTGTATGACAGAAGAAACTATTTTCAATTAAAAAGGAGACAGACAAAATAAATATTAAAAATATAAAGCTGGAACCAATGTATCTGTAAAGAATCACTTTTGAATTCATACTTTCTCTATTTTCTCTCTTAGTTTTTCAAGTGAAGGCTAAAAAATAAAACAGCTAGGAAATGAAAAAATAGATTTCTTCGTCACTTGCCATGTTTTGAAAGTGACTGAAGAGTGTACAGAATCACCATTGACATTCTGGCAATCTCTCAAAAAAGATTTGCGTAGGAAGGAGGGCAAAATGTGACGTAAACTGGGAATTATGTGTGCTTAAAAATGTTTAATTCAAAAAATTCAGAGTGCATTGATGTGTTTCTTAATTTTACACTGAAGATTAAATGACAACTGAAAAACAGTGTTCAATTTTTCTGTATTATACACATACATACAGACAGACAGACAGACAGACAGAGGACAGATATGTACCCATCACAGGTTTTATTTCGTGCATTGTTATAGAAACTCAGGTTAAGTAATAAAATGTACTGAAAAATTGCTCCTGAGAGAGGGGAAAGTCAGTATTCTCTATAGGTTAGCCAATCCCAAGCTGTCAGCCCTAAATACCATGAAATGGTCTCAGTAGGCTGTACTTATAAATGCATATCTATCAAAACATCATATATACATACATGTGCATATCATATATACCCAATATATGCATATATTCAATAATAATAATTTAAAAACAGAGTCATAAATTTGAGAGAGTTTAAGAGCATAGGAGAAGTCTGAAGTAGGAAAGAAATGGATAGAATGATGTAAATAAGCTACTTGTAGATATTAGCCCTCTATCAGATGCAGGGTTAGTGAAGATCTTTTCCCAATCTGAAGGTTACCATTTTATCCTATTGACAGTTTCCTTTACTTTATAGAAGCTTTTCAGTTTCCTGAAGTCCCACGTGTTAAGTGTTGATCTTAGAATCTAAGCCACTTGTGGTTTGCTCAGGACAGTTTCCCCTGTGCCAATGAGTTTGAGTCTATTTCACACTTTCTCTTCTAATAGATTCAGTGTATCTAGTTTTATGTTGAAGTCTTTGATCCACTTGAACTTAAGCTTTGTGCAAGGTGATAGATATGGATCAATTTGCATTCTTTTACAAGCAGAGTGCCAGTTAGACCAGCATATAGTGATGAAGATGCTTTCTTTTTCCACTGTGTGGTTTTAGCTTCTTTGTTAAAGATCAAGTGTCCATAGGTATGGGTTTGTTTCTAGGTCTCAAATGGCTGAGAAACACTTAAAGAAATATTCACCATCCTCAGTTGTCAGGGAAATGTAAATCAAACCTACCCTGAGAGTCCATCTTACACCAATCAGAATGGCTGAGAACAAAAACTCAAGTGACAAAACATGCTTTCGAGGATGTGGAGAAAGATAAACACTTCTCCATTGCTGGTAGAACTATAAAATGGTACAGTCATCAAACTGGTGACTCCTCATAAAAATGGAAATAGTTCTACCTGAAGATCCAACTATACTATGCCTTGGCATATATCCAAAAGATGCTCCACCAAACAACATAGACACATGCTCCATTACATTCATAGCAGCCTTATTTGTAATAGCTAGAATATGGAAACAATCCAGATGTCCCTTAACTGAAGAATGGATCATTTAAACAATGGAATACTATTCAGCTATTAAAAACAAGGACATCATGAATTTTGAAGGCAAATAAATGGAACTAGAAAATATCATCTTGAGTGAGATAACCCAGACCCCAAAAGACATGCATGGTATGTATTCACTGATAAGTGGATATTAACCAAAGCATACAGAATGCCCATGATACAACCCAGAAACAATAAGAAGTTTAACAAGAAGGAAGGCCCAAGTGAGGATGCTTCAATCCCACTTAAAAGGGAGAACAAAATAATCATGGGAGGCAGAGGAGGGAGAAACCTGGGTGGGAGAAGAGAAGGGAAGGTTAAAGGGGACAGGATCGGGTACGGGGGCAGGGAGACAGGAGAGAAATCCAGTGGGATCAGGAGAATGAATGGAAATATGTAGTTGTGGGGGGAAGACAGAGGAAACTTCTAGAAAGCCCAAAAACCTGGAATGTGAGAGGCTCCCAGGACTCAATAGAGATGACCTTAGCCAAAATACCCAACAGTGGGGAGATGGACTGGCAGAAATCACCTCCAGTAGATATACAGGGCTCCCAGTGAAGGGCTGGGTCTGCCAACCTACCTTTAAAATTTTTGACCCAGAATTGTTCCTGATGAGGAGAAATACAGGCACAAAAATGGAGCAGAGATTGAAATAAAGGCCACCAGTGACCAGCCCAATTTGGGATTTAGCCCATGGGTGAGCCCCAAACCCTGACATTACTAATGCCATGTTGTGCTTGTACACAGGAGCCTAACATGCCTGTCCTCTGAGAAACTCTGCCAGCAGCCGACTGAGACAGATGCAGGTACTCACAGCTAACCATATGGAAGAGATAGGGAAGGATTAAAGGAGCTGAAGGGAATGGCAACCCCATAGGAAGACCAACATTATCAACTAACCTGGACCCTTGGAAGCTCCCAGACACTAAACCAACAATCAAAGAACATGTATGAACTGGTTCATGGCCCCTGGCACATATGTAGCAGAAGGCTGCCTTGTCTGGATTCAGTGGGAGATGATATGCCTAATCCTGTAGAGACTTGTGGCCTCTCGGGAAGGGGAAGGTGAGAGGGTAAACTGGAGGGGGTTGCATGGGTGAGAGCACTTGTGGGTGAACAGCACCCTCTGAGATGCAAAGGGGATGGAGGATGTTGTGAAGAACACTTGGAGTGGGGACTGGGAAGTGAGGCGATATTTGGAATGTAAATTAATGAAACTATAAAATAAATCTTTTTTGGTATTTTTTTATTTTTTATTGGATATTTTATTTACATTTCAGATGTTATCCTGTTACCCCATTCCCCCACCCAACCAAGAACCCCCTATCCCATCCCCCCTTCTCCTGCTTCTGTGAGGATGTGCTCACACCCACCCCACCCACTCCCACCTCCCCACCCTCAAATTCCCCCATACTCGGTGTCCAGCCTTCATGGGACCAAGGATCTCCTCTCCTACCTATGCTCAACAAGGCCATCTGCCCCTACATATACAGCTGGAGCCATGAGTCCTTCCCTATGTGTTCCCAGGCTAGTGGTTTAGACCCTGGGAGCTCTGGTTGGTTGGAATTGTTGCTCTCTTCATGGGACCGCAAACCCTTTCAGCTCCTTCAGTCTTCTCTCTAACTCCTCCATTGGGAACCCCATGATCAGTCCAATGGTTAACTGTGAGTATTCACCTCTGAATACGTCAGACTCTTGCAGACCTCTAAGGAGACAGCTATATCAGGCTCCTGTCAGCATGCACTTTCTGACATCCACGCTACTTATATATGAAACTCTGAAAGAAATATAGGTTAAAAACAAGACATGTTTAGATTTTTGGTGAAGAAAATAGATAGAAATAAAATAAAAAGACCCTGATATATGTTTTAAAGTTCCTGATATTGTTTCCATAAAATATATTCACAACAAAACTCCTGGAAAGCTGTTAAGATTCCTGACTGTTGAGAATGTAATCATATTGAATGCTTCCTTTTATTCACCATCAAAACATTTCCCCTTGTGTTTAAATATATACCCAGTTGAGTTGATCAAGCTATCCCTATGTCTCTCCCATGAGATATAGGCAGTGCCTTTCTCCCTACTCTTCTGTCTACTTAAGCTACAGGCAAATGAACATACAGGAAGGCAGAACACCCTTGTAGCCTCTCAGAGGAGACCAATGCCTCTAAGGCTTGAGCTTTAGGAGCTTTGAAGGCCATACCTGAGCCCAGAATACGCTCCTTACTCTTATCATTTTAAATATTTGCCAAAATCTCTGACCTTGGTCCTGTGAAGGCTCAATACCAGTATAGAGGAATGCCAGGGCAGGAGGGAGGAATTATTTATTCTCACACCATTACCAGTCAGTTACTGTTTGGTCTCCTCTGTCAACAAGACTGTGGATAAAACGTTTCACCTCTGGGCTCTGCGTATTTTCATCTCTTAGTAGTTGGGTTGTATAGTTTGACATTGGCAATCTCTACTCTGATCTATCTGAGCACATGGGGATAATATAATTTGGTCAGGGAGAGGAATGAACATACATGACTGAGTTTTTCAATGGTCCTCTTTCCTGCCCTATGTCAGTCACAGTATCGTATGTCTCCATAGTGGACATTTATGTGGGATTCTTCATCTGTCAAACATATTTTATAACATCACATGAATGTTCTTTGAGGTCACAGTCTGCTCATTGTTCCTTCAATTAATTTCACAGGATTGCTGGCCTCCAATTAGATGTCTGTTATTGAGGCTTGTGAAATACAAACAAACAAAACAAAACAAAAACAAAAACTAAAGATGAGCATCCTTGAAAGAATTCTACTAGGAGCTCAAATATCCTGAGCTTTCTAAGTGTCTTATCCTCTCTGCATAACTACATTATCAGGGTGTGTGTGTGTGTGTGTGTGTGTGTGTGTGTGTGTGTTTGTGCCTTGTGTGCATGTGGTGGAAGCTGCATATAACAACCCATGTATAGAGGTCAGAAAAAACTTTGTGCAATTAGTTCTCTTCTTTGACCTTTATACAGGAGCTGAGGATCTACCTTGGATCAGCAGGCTTGCATGGCAAGCATGTTTTCCCCATCTCATCTATACTTCTTTGATGGTTGATCTCTACTTGATTCCTATTGCCCTTGTACTGTTATAAATATGCTCATACATTTCTGATCCCACCATATCATCAGGATAGGCTTCAATCCAAAGGCAGGTAACAGCCACTTTCAGCAGAGCTAAGAAATAGATTGTCAATAATCTTGAGTTCTTCTCTTTCTTATCTTGGAGATCTTAGAAAGAGTCATATGCCAATATGGGATATAACCTTCAGGCAGGATTTCTGACCCCATATTAACTATCTTAGTCTCTGCTCAAGGTGACTCTGAGGCAGCTATATCTTCCCTGAATAACATACCTTACTGGAAAAGTCTGTCTTAGATATGTCATCTTTTAGAGTCCACTCAACTTAGCTTATCATGAGTCAAATTTACAATCCAAAATACCTTATCTCTACAAATGCTTAATATAAAAATGACCAATTTTTGAACTGCGTAGAAGACTCAGAGTAAAGTGCTTCTTGCACAAGCTGGACAACTTGAATTCATATCCCCAGAACCCATTTTACAGCTGGACATGGCAGTGCATGAGTAACCTCAGCACTGGGGGTACAAAGACAAGAACCCTGTTTATGAATCTTGCTAGCCAGCTGATCTAGCCTAAGCAGTGAGGCCAATTTAAATGAGAGAGAGCAATGATTTTGAGGGCCATAGAAGAAGACACCCGACTCATATTCTCACTATCTGCATGTCTGTACATGTGTGCACACATATACATACAGTCGTGAATGCAACACACACACACACACACACAGACACAATTTTGAATCTGACAATTCTCTACTGATAGTGTGAATTAACAAAAACCCTATATATACATTAAGTATTTACAATGTGTCTACTCTGTGCCAGGCCCATAGGTCTCACAGATAAACAAGAACATTTGCCTTGATTAGCAAAGAAATTTAAGAGTCAGACAAATAAAAATTAGTATAAATGTCATGAAGTAATAGGGAAAATTGTCTAGGTGGAGTGTGTGTGTGTGTGTGCGCGTGCGTGCGCATGTGTGTGTGTGTGTTTGTGTGTGTGTGTGTTCTTGGGCGTGGGTGTGTATAGCAGAGAACAGGGGCAGCCATGGATACTGTGTGTGTTCTTTAAATGAGAAGGGTAGAAGGAGTTTTCCAACAGATAAAATGGAATCCATTGTAAGTCAGGTGGACAACAGTTTGTTAGAAGAGAGTAGAATATATAAAATCTCTGAAGAATGTCTAGGAACAAAGTCTAGTCATGAGAAAAGATCCTGGTGGGAACTTATGCTAATTCAAAAGCATTTGGACTTCTTTCTGTGAATGAGTAAAGAGCCCTCAGAGTATTACAACTGAGATGGGTACCACCTCCGTAAATCCTGCTGGTTTTTACATGTGTCTCAAGATGGCTTGTTTGGATAAACTTCTGCTTCCAATTTGATTTGCATTTGCACATCAAGAGATTATTTTTAAGGAAAAGTATATGTAAATTGTGGGAGGCTGGGGCCTTAAATGCACCTTGTCTGAGCACATTCTCAAAATACTGCTGGAGAGTGTTTTTAAGCACACATGTTCACACTGGAATCCAAATAACTAAATGTTAACCTATTTCTGCACGTTTATGATGATTCCATCTCTGGCAAGCATACAGCTCATTTATTGAGGCTTACATTTTACTGACACTGGCTTTAACGAGACAGCAGAGGCTTTATAGTTCACGTTCTTTTATATTAAAGTAAAGGGAAGGTTTAAGAATTATGCACGTCAGTCTCCAACACTGCCATTGCTGCACCTAATTGAGCTTCACATACTCAGTTAAGTGTTTTGATTTTTTTTCACTCAGCATATTCTCTGCCTTCAATGTATTTCAAGGTCCTTTCGTGCATCTGCAATGTTTTTATTCACACTGAAATCTGGAATGTGGTCTGCTACCATTTATGAGGTGGGTTGGGATTGTTTTGATCTCTGTCATTGGAGGCTGAAGAGATCACAACCTCAATATATTCACAATTAAACCAGTGGGAAACACATACTTCAATCTCTTCATCTCCTCAGCCTTTCTCTTATTCCTCCTGCTGCCTTCCTCTTCCTCCCTATCCTATTCTCCTTTTTTATGTCAGTGTCTTTTACATCACATACAATGCAATGGTAAAGATAAGAAAGATCCGAATTATTTACTTCTATTTCATTGCTGTGAAATGAGTCATGCTACGTTTTTCTTCAAGGCTACCTCACGAAAGAAACCATTTATTTCACTCCAGGTCCCCAGTGCTGAGAGAAAAGCATCACAGAAGCATTTTACTCCCTTGGGCTGGGATTTTCAAACAGCCTAAGTGAAAATAATCATAACAAAAACACCAGCTGCTTCTAACCGAAGATTCAATGCTACTATAACTTATGTAGTATTTACATGAATTATTTCACAGTAGTTTAGAAGGCTATTGCTACTGTTATCACCTAACTGGCTGACCAGGAAACTACATTTACTCAAAAACAACAAATATTCCTAAGCAGAATAAAGTAGTCAGAATAGATAGTATTCAAATATGTTACAGCATTTTCATTTTCATTGGCTTTAACTCATAGCTTCCTTAAGCATTGAGAGATTCAAACAGTTTACAAAGAAGCTAAGGGTAGGGAGAATACCTAGGGATGGTTTGGTTAGTTAGGGTGCTTGTAGTTTAAGCATGATCCTAAAGTTTAGACTTACAACATCCAAGTAAAATAAAACACACACATACACGCACACACAAACACATCATATTCAACAATAAGGGACATATTGGGTAACTTAGCACTGGTGAGACACTGAATTCCAAGACTCTAAAGAGTAATATAATCTGAATTCTGTTTTTAGACATTATGATCAGTTTATAATTCAAATAAGTTTACAGAACGTAGAGAAAGCAATTAATTAAATAATGAACTATGAAACATGAACTGTCAGTGTTCTATGGATTTTGAAAACATCTCAGCTGGCCATCTAGAACCACTTTTAGGGACACAGCACCTTTTATAACTAGGGGAAAGAAATGGGTACTGCAGTCGAGCATCCTTACACCAAGTTGACTGGAGTAATTTCAAATTCTTTCACTGTGAAGTGTCAAAAAAAGACACAGAGCTGGAGTGCTGTGGGATCATTTCTTTTAAATCCAGAATAAAACTCGAAGCTTACATATTCTAAGGAGAAGTATTTCCTATCCAGAGTCTTCCTGACAGACACGCATGTACAGCTGTACAATGAGAGACACACAAATGTGTATGATAAAACAAACACAGTGGTAAAACAAGAATTGTCATGTAGCCTTGAAATAGGTAAAACACAACAAGGAATCATAAATCCATTCATTTATGGCTGTACAATTCAGCGAAGATAGGAAACAAAAGAAGCTGATCTCAAAAGTGTATGTGCACACTATTCTGGTGACATGTTGGGTTTTATTTTTTTAGGAAATAAAAAAAATGAAGCTACATTTCAAAGATACACACTTAGATACTAAAACTACTACTGAAAACAGAAGAATTTTGACAAAAGTCAGAGAATTTGCAATGTACCTTGCAAAGGCAAGCAGCTATCAACACAGAGTCCTTACAGACCATAGGCAATAACCTTTCTCTCTCTCTCTCTCTCTCTCTCTCTCTCTCTCTCTCTCTCTCTCTCTCTCTCTCTTTGTTTTTTTGTTTGTTTGTTTGTTTTTTCAAGACAGGTTTTTTCTGTATAGCCCTGGCTGTCCTGGAACTCACTTTGTAGACCAGGCTGGCCTTGAACTCAGAAATCCACCTGCCTCTGCCTCCCAAGTGCTGGGATTAAAGGCATGCGCCACCACTGCCCAGCTACAGCATGGGTTTCTAAAAGTCTTTATATTTATAAATAACTTTTAAACTATCTGCATACTACAAACACTTTTTAACAGTCAATACATTTCTTTCCAATAAACAAGGTCTATAAAGGCAGAACTGAAAAAGACTTTGAAATGAAAATGATAATGTTATGTTTATGCTTTAGAAAACAAGATTTGGTTACAGGAAGAGCCAAATGAGGATCAAGGCAGATTGCTGTCAGACCTGTCACTATCAATTTAGGCTGAGGTTATCATAAAAACGGGATAAGCAATTAACTCACTGAGAAGTGATAGACCCCAAGTAACCCATATGTGTGCCTGCTGGAGGTAATAAGCATAAAATGCATCCTTGAACATGACCTGTTGTGAACAATGGCTCCCGGAGGTGAGTGGGGATAAATTGAAACAGGAGATTAAAGTTAACCAATTTAGATGTTACTGGGAAAATATCTGTCTGTTGTAGGTGGGACTCAAAGCACCTGGGAGGAAGTAGCATTTACTCAATAAAACCCAGCAGTGGCGAAGCTATATAGGAGGCTGCTCGAAAAGCTTAACCCATAAAATGTATTAATAATTCAAAATGTATTTTGCTGTGATATCTGTTACATTGAAGCTGAAGTACTTAAGGGCATCATGCAAAAGGCATGAACATTCTAATAGAGTGACCACAGCCTTCCTCAAAAAAACTCCATAATAAAGACAATAGATCCAGCAAATAGTATTCCAACCTCTATACATAGACTTGATACATGTGCACACAGACACACAAACACACACACAGACACACATACACATAGTAGACACCTGTGAAAAAATAAAAATGTTTTTATTAGACCTAAGTGGTGAGGAATGCATGCTTTAGTAGTTCTTAGGTTCACATGCCTTCAACAAACTCCTGGTGAGAAGCTAGTCAGAGCTAACAAAATGCTTCCATGAATCAGACAACACCCATGTTGGGCAATGCTGAAGAGACATCACAATACCTGTGATATCCAAAATCCACATTAGAAAGCAAGCAGTGCAGGTACCTATAATGATTTCACGGCTCAGGACAGCTACTGTCACCCATCATGGTCATCAGCCACAGATAAGGCAAAGGGGAGAGCACAGTCACATGACCAGAATGTCATGTGAGTCGGCTGGCTCTAATGACTTCAGTTGGTATTTCCCCACACCTGCTGCATGTTCTCTCAATTGAGAGCAAAGAGAAACTGGAACAGAGAAAATGATTGCAATTGCCTTAAAGGTGCATTGATGGCAATGGAGGCTCCCTGCTTCAGTGTCACATGAAAAGTCCAGAAGCTCAAATTAACAGCATGTGTTTGGATATACTTAATCCATCATATTCTTCATGTTTTACAGAAGCATAGTAACAAAAGTGTTTTTTTTCTGTTTTGAGAATATCATACACACACACACACACACACACACACACACACACACACACACACATATATTATATATATATATATATATATATATATATATATATATATGTTTTGATCAAATACATCCTCGCTGACTGTATATGTGAATGTGGAACCATTGACTGGGGCATTGGTAGCTGGTATCTCAGGACCCCCAATCCTGAAGAAAACTGACTCTACCCAACCCCAGCAATCATCAATTTCTAATATCTCCTTCTCAAATAGATGGGATTCCATAAGACTCTCTCCTTTCCTTGCTGGGATTTTGATTGGCCTGCTGTTGTTCAGGTCTTGTGAATGATGACTTCATCTGTACAACAGAATTGTCATGTCTACCTGAAAGTGCTACTTCACTGTGGATCTCTACTCTCCCTGACACTACCAACTTTTCCAACCCTGTTCATGATGTTATCTAAGCCTTGTGAAGAAGTGATGTGAAATACATTCCCATTTAAAGCTTAGCACTCCATGACCTCTTATTCTCTTCAGGCTAACTCCTTAGGGGACTCTGTATTAGTCATCTACTGGGAAAAAAGAAACCCCAGCTTCTCTAATGAAAGATAAATTATGCTCTAAAATATTATTATAAATATAAGAACATAAGGAGGAGTTTATTACGAGGTCCATGTAGCAGGATATATTATCTTGCTTAAAGAAGACAGACTATATTTTGCCTTGCTGTTCCAGAAGGACAGCAAGCATCCTTGCTGGCAACAGAGGGATCATATTTCATCCACACCTAAGAAGCGGGGGAAATTAGATGAAATTATAAGCCCTCAAAACCCACTCCCAGTGATACACTTTTTTCACAAAGACTTTGTGCCCTAAATATTATCAATAACACAAACACAATGACTTTAATGGTGGTAGTGGAGACTTCAAATATCACTCTATGGAAGAACACATTGAATTTCATAGGAAGAGATCACTGTAGCACATAATCAATTCTCTATCGGGTTTTTCATACTATAATTTGCAGTAAAAATACATTTGGAACTGCACTGGAAAGGTGAAAATATTTTCCCTTATTATCCTTCATGAAAACTTTATCTGCTCTGAGATTTCCTTTGTTACAAAATTCCAATGCAGAGAAATTAAAACACTTAAAACTTGGAACCACATTAAATAACTTAACACTGTCCTGCAAGAGCAGAGTCCTCAAGTGTTCAGCTATAATGATTCTTAAATCGATCATCTAGAATATTAGGTGGCACTCTGGGTGATGCTGAGACTGACGAAGTTCCTAAGTTCTCTACATGATGAAGTACTTAAATGTCTGATTTACCAAACCTAATGTCTGTTGTGGTGCCTAAGGATATTCTCCATTAAAATATAGGACAGAAGGAGCCTTTTGGCTCTCTCACTTGCAGCTGAAGGGCTTTGGAAGAGGCACTTATATTCTCTGAAGCTTATTTGGATGATTTGCAAAGCAGAATACCCCAAATGAAATAATGACCTTGAGAGTTCAAAGGGAATTATCTAGAAAACACTGCTTGACAATATGGCTGAGGAAAACATCTTTTCCAGGGTCATAAGCTAAGCACCCTAGAATGGTCCAATCAATCAGCACAGTGTTCTAGAATTAACCAAAGCTGATGCTTTAGACTGTGTTGGAAATAATTTAAGTACCCAAAATTTAACAATCTGGGGTACTGAAAACAGTTTGTGCTGATTCTATATGATAAAATACAAATATCTCCCTAAGCACAATATAATTAAGACAAACACATTCACCAGCAATGAGTTTGTAAAAGAAAAAAATAGAGATTTTGTGTGGTGGTTTTAAAGGAAAATTTTATTATGAATGAAATATGATTATCCAGAGCCTGGGAACATAGATTCAAGTTATTCTGAATATGTCCTATTTTGGAAGAAGTTACTTAAACTTTAATACTCTAAACCAAGGAAAGTCATGAATGGGTACATTGGTCAAATACTTTCACGGAAGAGTCGTGTACAGGTACGTTGTCAGAGTGGGAAATCTCTTCTATAAGTTTCAGGCACTATCTTGCTACATTGTTAGCTTTATGGTTGATGGAAACTTGAGATGGTAGAGTTTAATAATAGATTCTGGGCAGTTTATCTGTTAGTTAAGTTGTATAGTTAAGGTAATTTCCTAGAAGAGGACATAATAATGCCTCTATTTATTAATTATTGCTATATTGCCAAGGGCCATGCAGAAGAACAACAAATGGCTTTAAAACTCATAGAATTCAGCCCAAGGTTAGCACAGCCACATGGGGTGGGACTTGGTGTAGCACGTTCCCAAGGATTGTGTGCTCTGATTGCTGCCCTCATATTCCTCTTAATCTATGAATTATATAAAACTTCAAGGCGACTTCCAGTCCCTCACTGGGCAATATTTCTGAAATTCACAATCCTAATGCTTGATCTCTTTTAGGCATTGCTGCTGGAGACATTTAATAATTCCATCATTACCCTAGAGAATGCATAAAGTTTGTATGAAAGAGAGTTGGAGCATCCATCACCTATGTGTATGTGTAAGGTTTGTGTGTGTTGTGGGTTGGAGCATTATTCCTTCCTTCCATCAACTATGTGTATGTATGTATGTGTGTAAGGTTTGTGTGAATGGAGGATGGAACATTGTTCCTTCCTTCCATCAACTGTATGTATGTATGTGTACATGTAAAGCTTGTCTGGGTGTGTGTTGGAGCTTGTTTCACTCACCAGTTATGTGTATTTATGTATGTATGTATGAGTGTAATGTTTGGAGCCTGCTTTCTGTAGCTTTGCTCTAACCATTCTATTTGTGAATGTGTATATGTCTATCTGTAGGTCTGTACGCATGTATGTATGTGTATATATGTATGTATGTATGTATGTTTGTTTGTATATATGAAGTTATTGGTCTTTTGTTTCATCCACTCAGTGTGTGTGTGTGTGTGTGTGTGTGTGTGTGTGTGTCTGTGACTGTGTGAATATTCCCTTTCCTTCTCTTTCTCACCAGCCCCAAGGATTTAAAGGAATTCATAGTTTTTTTCTGCTGGCCATAGGGAGTGCTAGCCCCAGTAAATTAAGCTTTGTTCCCTCAGAAAAAATTAGCTGAGTAACTTCTCTAACCACTGGCAACAGCCCCTGTGGGTGTCTGGATCCACCTGCATCTGCTTCTCTCAACACTGACCCTTTTATCAGCTGCCTGCCTAAGTTTACTCTCTGATGACAAAGCTGGTCTTTGTCATTACATGTGCTTGTTTGTAGATTTCTATATATATATAAATACAATGTACTCAGTCTGTATAATGCTTCCTGTTTGTATATAATTTTAGAGCTGATCAGCTGGTATTTGATAACCAATTTGGGAGCCCTTCCCTAGAGACTATTTCTCCCAATCTAAGTTCCTTAGTTGCCTATAGTTCTTTATTACAGGTGAGGACCTATAGCCTTTCCCCTTTCCATAATAGCATCTCTATTGGTGGTATTATTTTTCAGGACATATTTAGGCAGTCATGATGATATAACCTCATGAGTGTGGCTTCTCAGACATTCTAGGAGGTGCAATCTCATAGCAAACTTCCTGTTCCTTATGATCTTTCTAGCTTCTCCTTTGCTATGATCCTTGAGCCTTAAGATTCAGGAGTTATATTGTAGATGTATCAGGGGCTCTTGGGTCACTGAACTGAAATCCATGCATGAAACTGAAATGAAATATCTGATTATAGCATAGAGAAGGTAGTTGACAAGAATCCGAAAAACAAAAGCTTTCAGAGCTACAAATGCGTATTCTTTAAGTTGTCCCAATAGCCCACTAAAGAATAGAGAAATGTTTTCAATATCACTTATGTGCAAAAATTGCAATGCTAATGTGGTGTCATTGTCATTGTATGCCAGCCAGTAAGAGATTTCTGTATGCTGTTTTCCAATAGTCCATCACAAGTTGATATGCTTTGGAGCTGAGCTGCATGAAACTCATTACTGTAAGCTGTTGTCCCAAAAGGATTTCTTCAGTGCCATGACTGGGATTAAAGGGAAGGCCGAGGACCCAGGACAGCAAAGAATTATGACAGCTCAGAGTTCAGATCCTTTATTTTCCACATTGAACTCATCAAGTGTCAACTAAAGAAGCAGAAGCAAAAGAATGATGGACACTGGGAAGAAAAAGAAAGGAGAAGAGCACACATGCTAGCATCCCCATCCTCACCATTTTATTACAAATTTCATGGTTATTTTGGCATGTCCTATCACAAAAACAATACTCTGGCATCTAGATCCATCTCTAAAATTTCTAAATTCTATTGATAAATTTCTCCTTTTATAACTGGGCACAGCACAGTGGCTACACCTTTCCCTAGGTGACTGGGATGATGCAGACATCAGAGTATGCATCACCTGCCTTCCCATCCTTTCTTTTGAGAGCATGGGTTTTGAGAGGCTACAGTTATTCAGTAGTGTAGAAAACAATCTCACTTCTGTGATATCAAATTAGTAGTAAAAATCTAAACTTTATACTTCTGTTTGTATACCGTATATGGAAGGACATTAAGCTTTTGTGTCCTCTTTGAGCACAGAATTCTTCCAGAATCTGTGTGTTCGATAGCTCAAGAGATTTATGTACATGTTTTTCTTTTTACTGTGTTTAAGGTTGCTTTATTATATTGTCATGATTGATTAAATTGTTGGCTATTCATAATTACTTCAACCTCCAACCACTCTTCCTAGAAGTCTATGTTAGCAATTAATGTACTAATCTTTACTGACATAATTACCTCTTCAGGAAACCAGCCTGCTTCCTAAGGCTAACCAGGGACTCTAAACCATCAGTCCTCTTATTAGTATACAAAGACTATCACTTCTAAGATTATCAGGGCTTTAGAGTCCATAAAACAAAAAATCGGAACAGAAAGCTCATCCATATTTCATATTATGTTATATGTAGGTGTATAGATATTTAGGAAAGGAGTATGATGTCTCGAAACTGATCCAATATCAACAAACAAAAGTACAGCGTTATTACAAACTCATCTGATGCTTACAGATGAATTGCATGACTCTTTTATTAGACAAAAACATTCTTACAGAAAAACTACCTCAGACAAAGTCTCAGAATGAAATATATACCAAACAGAACAATTGATGACTGAGTGACTGCTACTCATATTCAAGTTGAACATGCCCAACTGTAGCTTAGATTCATTAGAATATGTAAGCATGATGTTACGTCTGCTCTCTAATCTAGGGAATAGTTCTGCTCCCATAGAAAATCTACAAAATTCCTCTACAAATGCCCAAATCCTGTAGTTGATCTATTTATTACTCACCAGCTAAAATATTCTATGTTTCTTCATAGAGTATATTCTCTTTTGCTGCAGAGAATAATTACATATAGATATATGAGTTTATAAATATCTGCATACTAAATTACTATAAATCCATATGTATGTATATATGTATATTTATTTATTTATTACTGGAGATTGAGCTAAGAGAATTCTGTATGGTAGGAAAGCAGTCTGCAGCTAGCATACATGCCTTTCTTTTTCCTTTTTCTTTAAAATTTTTTAATTATTATTATTTGATCTTTGTGTTATGTATTTACAACCCCATTTAGCCTTCAAGGAATATATCTCTAGATTTACACCTGAAAATTCAACAAACTATGGATTAAAAATGTATTTTGTAAATTGCTCCTTTATTGAACATTGACAAGTGAAATCTGACCTTATACAACCATGACAGCTGCTGAAACAGCCCCAGTAACACTGCAGTCTACTAAGATAATGGTGGATCTTAAAGCATCCAAGTCAGAAATCTAGAAAGAAGAGATGAACTTAATGAGAAAAAGGCCACTATTAGAAATAGCAATAGTAATTTAAGTTTAGCTAAATATAGAAAGACAGTTTCAAATAAAAAATATTTCCCAGTGTATTTTTCTAAGCTCTCTTGTTTAAGTGCATGTATTTATTATTCAAAGAGCTGGGAAGGTCAAGGAGCCAATAAGAGAAAATAACTGGATACAATGAGCACACCTCCTGCCAAGATCTTGGTTTCTATTGTCCTTATCTCATGAAACAAATCTAAATTCTTTAGAAAACATAGTTAAATATGGAATTAGTGCATGTACAAGATGAACTCAAAGCTTCTTATAGTGGTATAAGTTAAGAAAGAGTGTGCTCAAAATCACAACAAAACGTCATGTTGGAAACATCCAGAGACAAAGACAGTCCCCAATGGCTAATACTCAACTGTCTTAAGAACCCAAGGAAAGTAGTATGGAACTACTAACAAATAAAGAAGAATAAAATTTGGCAGGTTCATGATGACATAAAGAAATAAGTAAACAAGTAACTAGGGTGAAGAAGAAAAATAGCACACACAGAACAATGTCAAAGAATAGAAGCAGATATCATGCATGTCCTTAGGGAGGTAGAGCATTATAACTACATGTGAGGGAAGGGAAATGATTTTGTTCTATGGAGGGTTAGGGAGAAAAGGAGAAGAAACAAGACTATTAGAATGGAGGCATTCTGTGTTAAGCCTGGTGATCAATAACATCAACAAAAATGTCATATTGGTAACATGTTATGGCATGCTATACAAATATATTAATATAAAACTGTACTAAAATTTAAAAAAAGTTACTCATTAAGACAAATAAACAACTGAACTCATAAGTTGCATCCATAATATATATTGACTTGTATCAGTTCATGTTTCTCATGACCTTGAAAGTTCAGATGTCTTCAGAAGCTAGGATGTTTCTCCATTGAGTCAAGCATGTAAATGCTGAGGTTAGGAGTCTGTGAAGCTACAGCAGGAGTCCGGGCAAGCTCATACAGCTGTGGCCTTCTTCTGAGAAGATGAAGGGACCTGCATCTCCTGCATTCTACCCTGGACACAGTCAAAGACTAAAGAGAGTCCAAGAAACGAGCTTCCTTTTAGCAAAGGTCACACATAATAATACCATCGAACACACAAACACACACTCCAACCCTTGCTCAATGGGGTAATATTATAGGAATATTATAGGAAGAGGGTAAACCATGATTTTTAGAATTTAAAGATGTCTCTGAGAGACAGAAGGCAGAGGAAAAAAATAAATAGTAAGTGGATAGGAAAAAAGACAGCTTGCCACAATGCCAAGACTCAGCAGCATTAATCTAAATTAAAAGACAAACCTCACACTAGACATGAAAGTGTTTGTTTTAACATAATTTATATTGTCATTCTTGTTTGTTAGGGGCTGTCACTCAAGTATAGGTATTCATGTTTTAAAATTTAAAATATACTTAAGGAGCCCTTGGCTGCAAGTAGAATCTCATCAGTTTGATTCAATCAAAAGAAGCATGAAATTTATATTTTACGTTATTACTCAGCATTGAACAACTGGTCTTAAACCATTTCTTTATGGACTTTTTTTGTATGAAGACTATTGGAATTAAGGATGAAGATGAGATCTTAGGATAGAGAGATTTAAATTGCTCCAATGAGACATATGTTCTATGGCAAGGTGATTACTGAGGAAGGGTAGGATGATGGGACATACTGGGAAGCAAGTAAGGATCAACAAAATCAAGTGTGTATAAGAAGCCATAATAAAGCCTATTAGTATGATAATCACATACAAACAAAATCTTAAGACTATAAGAGACTCATGATTTTGGATTGTCTGAGATTGAACTCTTTATCAGAATATACAAATTTCAAGATAAGGAGACACACATTATTTTTAATCTTTCTGTTAACAGTATTTTATGAAGAATCTAGCACATAAGACAGGACAGTGTTTGTTGAAATAATAATATGATAGTATGGGCAAATTTTCAAATAAATGAAAGAGTTTAATAACAAATTAAAATGCATGATAGAAATGTGACTAATAGGAAGATAATGAATGGGGGAGACATAGAATTCCATCATTTTAGCCTGGAATAAGTTATTTAACATCTAAAGTGAGCATATGTATAATACATACACAGTTTCTGCTTCTATCTCAAACTTTTACTCTAAACAACCTTCAAGCTGCTTTGCATAGCCATTTGGAGATCTGGTAGAGCTTGGAGACCAAAGGTATCCTAAAGTAAGCTATAGACAAGTGTCTCCTCTACAAAAAGAGCCTTTGATGAATGTGTATGTGCACTAATTCCAAATCAATGATTCTAGTTGCTTATGCTAAACATTTGCTTTTACTTTAATCCTTTGGGTTTTTGTTTTTGTTTTTGTTTTTTGCTTTCAAATTAACAACTTGTTCAGTAAGAACTTTTGTGGGCTTTATGTTCATGTTATTTTAATGAATTGGTCATTGCTCACCATCTTTACTCCAATCAGTACAATTTTATATATCCTGATTTTCACAAGGATTGTTGCATGAACATTTTGCTGTCTTTTGTCATGTCATTCTCTGGCTGCAGTACATCCTCAAAAGAGAAGCCAATGTTTACTTTTTTAGAAATGTCAGATACATATTTGAACTCAAGGTTAATACCAATGTCGTTATATAATATAAAATCTACTCTTGGTACTCATCTGTGAATTTCGTGTCTTTTTCTCTGTTACTGCATACATCTTTCAATGACTCCAGGCACATCAGCACCTATAGCCTTCAGTTTCATGTGTAACAGACTAGAGATAACAATAATATCCAACCCGGATTCTCTCTAAGGCGTTAAGTGATGTAATGCATGTGAAGGGTTCAACTCGGAGTAGAATCTGACTTCTGGGAAGCATTTCAGCAAAGTGGATAGTGGCTGCTAACATTTCTGAATGCATTAGCATCAACATCACCATTATTGCTTCCCAAGGAAGCAGTTTTCCAAGTATCTTCACCTTGTTATTGACCTCCTCAATCACATGACTCGAAACTCTTGTAACTATTTCCCAAAGCAAACATTACCCTTCAAGCTTAGAAATGTGTCATGGACTAGGATATTTTTATTCATATCTGAGAGAAATTACTAAAATTCAACTTGGAGATTATTTTAAGTTTTGAAAACAACTCTTGCTGTTTCTCTGAGAATATAAGTTGGAAATAATTTAAAACTACCAACTCTATAGCCACAGCTATGCTTTCTACAGTAGAGTATTATATTTTCACTCAAATTTGAAAACTGTCATTCACAGCTAGCACAAAATATGCCTAAAATTTGGATGATACACTTGCTTCCTTTCTAAAATGCTTACCAAAGATAGGAGCAAGAGGAAAGCTGTGCTACTCTTCTTCCTGTTTGTTTCTGAGTTTCTCTTTGTGTCCAGGTTTAGAACTTGCAAAAAAATTTCATGTCATTTCTCTTGCTATCTAAGGACAAGTATGGAAAACGGGAGCATCGTTGTACTTCTGCAATAATGAATTGAAAACCAGATTTGTAATTTGTGCATATTCTAAACCTTATGAGACATTGACAAATTTGATCTACTATGATCTGAAAAAAACTATAAATCTTTATCCATGTGTGATACTCTGTTATCAATGACAGGTTGCTTATCTGCTTTCTTATCCTTAGTAGAAGGACAAAATTGTTTGAATTAAGTGAACGAGTTTAATTTATATGGATGTTACACTATTTGACTCAGAAATCCAGCGCTATGAATAAGATCAGAATGTTAAAAAAATAGTTTGTATCTGTTATAATTTATAATCTGTCTGAAAATGAAACTTCTCTCACTCTCATTTGTGTTTGTCTCTCTCTCTCTCTCTCTCTCTCTCTCTCTCTCTCTCTCTCTCTCTCTCTCTCTCTCTCTGTGTGTGTGTGTGTGTGTGTGTGTGTGTGTGTTAGAGGACAACTTTTTGGGAAATAGTTCTTTCCTTCCACTTTAATGTGGGTTCCAAGTATTGAACTAAGGTCTCTAGACCTGCATACCAGCATATTTACCCAACACAGCATATGCTTAGCCTTGAAATGCTAGATTATTTTGTTTTGCTAAGATGTGATGGCTTTCCAGGGCAAACATCCCTTCACTGCTCCCTCATGCCAATCAGAGGCCCAATTCACACTCCCCATGATCTGTGGTCCCATGGGCCTTTGATGAAGCTGTTTCCACATTCTATCTACAAATAGGCTCACAGTCAAGAGATATTTTTACTTTATAAAATATGGACATGATCTGCATCTTCATAAATACTTTTCTAAATTATAGAATCCACCACCAGTATTAGTAAATGTGACAATTTTATAAAGTTCTAAATTTTTCAAACTGCTGTCTGATATTCTATATTGAATTTCCTTTTCCATTTGTTTTAAGACAATGATATAATCTAATTTTACAATAATTTGGGACTACTAGACAACCTAATTTGTCACATCAAATACAAAATCTCTTTTATCTATGGCCATAGTGCTGGCTACCTGGAGGGGCAATGGGCAACTGTGATCCCTTGCCTTATACATGTGATCCCTGTCATACATGCAACTCTTCTGAAGAGGAAGACACTGGGAAGAGTGAGGACAAGGTTACATTATTCCAATGGCAGTAAGTGACTGGTGGGCAGTCTTCCTCTGTCGTGTGGCTCTGTTTATGTGGATAGTTTCATGTCCTTTCACTGGTGGTCCATATACAGGGAAGTCCTGTGGGCCCTCATTCTAGACTTTGCATTCAAAGTAAATTAGGAAAGTTTCACATAGAGCTGTACAAACCGCTCAGGTAGTTTCCCAAAGCTTCCTTGAAAGAGGAAAGGCATTTCTCATGTCTTTTTTACAGGGACAATTATTTATGAAACCTTCTTTCCATTAAATTTTGATCTCTAACCTCAAGACAAACAGTGTCTTGATATCAATACCGGTATTATCCATGATACAGAAATGCAGAGTCTCCATGCCAAATTTTATACATATGTAAATATATTTTATAAGTTATAGTTACAAATTTTAATAAAATTTAAATAATTTAATGCAAATTTGTAAGTAAATTATAAACTGTATTCAATTATGACACAAAGAAACAGATGTATAAATAGGTAGACAGATACAGATAGAGTTGTGATCAATCTCTCTAGTCTTGGGAATTCAAATTCAATGAGGGCAAGTATATTTACACATCTTTCCCAGATAAGTCTGCTGCATTTGTAACAGTGAATGTAGACTACACGAATGCAGTTGCCCACTGCCCCTCCAGGTAGCCAGCACTACAGCCATAGATAAAAGAGATTTTGTAATTGATGGGACAAATTAAGACATCTAGCAATTCCAAATTATTGCAAAATTGGACTGTATCATTGCTTAAATATATGTTCCCCATAACATTTATAGCCTCTGATTGTGTGTGTGTGTGTGTGTCCATCTGTGTGTGTGAGTACACGCCAACCTGTGTGTGTACATACCCACCTGTGTGTGTGCCCATCTATGTGTATGTGCCCACCTGTGTGTGTGTGTGTGTTGTATATGTGTGTGCTTTTGTGCACTTCTATACAGAAAACACACAGGAGCTACAGGAAGACCTTAGGTGTCCTCTGTTTCCATTCTCCTTATTTTTTGTGAAAAGGTCACTCACTGAATTTCCCTCCTGTTTTACACATACCTCTTCTGGGCTGGGGTCCAATGAGATCTAGCAGCTTTTTGTCTATGCTCCAGGCCATGTCGGTGGAATAGGCACACTTAGCCAGGCTTAATGTTCTCATAGGTTCCGAGACTCTACACTTTGATCTTTATGACTGTATAGCAAGTGATTACCAGGGAGTCATGGGCTCAAGCCCCGTCATCATAATACCTATCATTTTATTAATGCTACATATAAAGGCAACTCAAGTAAAAACACAAGTTTATAGCATTAGAAAGTGGCCATATGTGTAAGTACAAAATTGCATGACATGCCAAAGAATTGCCAAGATAAAAAATGTATAAATCTATAGGTAATAAAGTATAAACAGATTTGTGTTGGTAGCCAGGAGTGTTCTGCATTCCTTTTGGTGAACTTTCTATGTCCTCCTACTGGTTAGCATTGCATGCCAGATTTTAGAGAGGTGTAAAGACTGAAGAAGTGATACATGGGTTAAATGTTGAAAGGTGTGTAGGTGGTTTTGTAGTTTTTAATCAGTTTTTGATAAAAATGTACTTGATTAAAGTAGAATAGAGAATATTCCTTAATCAAGGTTTCCCTTTCCTCTGTCTCTCTGTCTGTCTCTCTATCTGTCTTTCTCTCTCTCTCTCTCTCTCTCTCTCTCTCTCTCTCTCTCTCTCTCTTTCTCTCTCTCTCTCTCTCTCCCACAAAGTGATTATAAAACCATTTTAGCATCCTTGGAGACTCTATAAAGAAATGTTAAACCTCAGTAAAGCCCTTGTTTTCTGCCATGGGCTTCATTCTAAATCAGCAGTGCTTTGTGGCCAGCAGAGACTGACAGGGCCACACTGAGGGACTCTGCCTAGACTAGAACCTACACAGACCCTGCTGATTCCAGATTTTCTCCTTGAAGGCCCTTTCTGCTCTAATCCTTCTTGAGTAATCTCTACCCCATACTTGTTTTCTAGAGTTGCCATAACAAATGGTCACACACTTGGAACTTAATGAGACTCAGATTTACCATCTCACTATTCTGTAGGTCAGATCTTCAAATGATGTGAGCTGATGTTTTTTTGCATCAGGCATTTTCAGCTAGGCTGGAGTAAAGGAGAGCCTCTGACTGTACTCATACTCAAGAAGCTAGCATGATCTAGGTGCTCATGGTTGTGCTCATGGAAGCCCTTTGTTCTTGCAGCCTTATAGCTAAGAGCCTGTATGTCAATGCTCCTTGTGTTCTTTCCCAATCATTTCATGAAATTTCCATCCAGCACCAGATGTGACAGTCCCTTTATCAGCTCTCCGCGGCTTCCTTTCTATCACATTCCTTGTGCACTGAAAAACTTCCTTCATTTTTAAGGCTCCCTATAGTTAGATTGAACCCACCCAGACAATCCAGAATAGTTTCTTTTATGATCTACAATCTTCATTACATCTGCAAATTCTCATTTTTCAGGTAATATACCAATGAATCTAAGGGGAAAAAAACCTGGAGAATATGCAGAAAAAGGATATTCTGTGTATCATATTCCTTTCTAGTGACATCGACTGATTGCTTTTGTTTTTTTTTTACACATATTCCGTTTACATTCTGCTTACTGCCACTCTCCGGTCACCCACTCCACAAACCCTCCCTTATCCTCTCTCCTTTCCTCCTCTCAGTGGGTGGGGCCTTTCCTGGGTAAACCCTTACACTGGTACATCAAATTTTTGTGAGGCTAGGGGTATCTTCTCTCACTGAAGCCAAGCAATGCAGCCCAGCTGGAACATGTCCCATAGACAGGCAACATCTTTTGGGATAGTTTCTGCTCCAGATATTCAGGACATACATGAAGATGAAACTGTACACCTGCTATATATGTGCAGGAAGGCCTAGTCCAGCTTATATATGTTATTTGGCTGGTGTCTCAGTCTCTGAGAGTGCAGGTTAGTTGACTCTGTTGGTCTTCCTGTGGGGTTCCTATCCCTTTAGAGGCACCAATCCTCCCTCCTATTTTTCCATATGAGTCCCAGAACTTGATCTGCTATTTGACTGTGAGTTTCTGGATCGGTCTGAGTCAGCTGGTAAGTGAAGCGTCACAGCAGACAGCCATGTTAAACTCCTGTCTGAAAGTATAACAGAGTATCAGTCATTAATAGTGTCAGGGATTGGTACTTGTTCATGGGATAGGTCTCAAGTTGGGCCGGTTATTGGTTGGCTGTTCCTTCAGTCTCTGCTCCATTCCCAGTCCTGCATTTCTTATAGACAGGAAAAGTTTGGGGTTGAACATTTTGTAGGTGAGTTGGTGTCCCTATTGCTTCAACAGAGTTCCTACCTGGCCATAGGAAGCAGTCTATCAGAATGTTTAAAAGGTCCTTGGGATTTCCCCTTAAAGGAGAAGTCACTTTTATCTAGGATCTGATAATGGTCTTCAGTATAAAAAGACAACTAGATAAATTTACTGTTTTCAACAGACAAAATAACTTTTATTCTTTGTGACTTTTTAAATTAAACCATGTGAATGATAGTGATATGTCCATTGCTGGGGGAATTTCTGACACAGAATGGGGTCAAGGCTCTAGACTCTGATAATCTATCTTCAAGCCTTGTGAGTAATAGCAACTTGTCCTGAAGAGAGAGGTCAGGGTTTAAGAAAATTGTTTCAGAGTCAGTGAGATCTCTAAATCCAAGACCAGCCTACCAAGTGAAGTCCAAGGCAGCCAGGGCTACAAAGACACTGTCTCAAAAACACATGGGGGGAAGGGAGAAAGAGAGAGAAGAGGAGGAAGAGAAGGAGAAGGAAGAAGAAGAAGAAGAAGAAGAAGAAGAAGAAGAAGAAGAAGAAGAAGAAGAAGAAGAAGAAGAAGAAGAAGAAGAAGAGGCTACTCTTACAAGGGACCATAGTTTGGTTTCTAGCACCCACATCCAATGGGTGGCTCCCAAAAGTCTGTAACTCCAGCTCCAGGGCATCTGATTCTCTTCTGTACTCCAATATCATCTTCATTTATATGTGCAGGTACTCCTGCCCCAAATACACAGTTAATAAACACTAAAATGCATCTTACAATGTAATTTTTCTTTTTTTTTTCTTTTTTTGCCCTAAGGGAATGAAGAAAGCAGCCTGGATGGTGCACTTTTTGTTTTGATTGTCATGAAGAGCACAAATATAAATGCTCATAAAGCTACAGTTTATAGACCCGGAGGAAGAGCTGAAGACTTTAGACTAAACAGATCATGTGTACTTGCCCTGAGCACACTATTCCAGAGCCAAATATGAATATGAAGATATAAATTTCATAATTTAGTTTCAGTAAAATAATTTCTATATACACAATGGTCCAAAAAAACAACTTCACGGGCCTCATCCATATCCATTTCTGCTTCCATCGTTATAAATAATTAAATTATGCATATTTATACTATCTAAGTTGGACAATATATTCATTATATGAGTTATACTCGTAGGAGATGAATAATCCTCTATTGTTATATCCTGAACACATTTGATGATGCATTTTATGGCATTTTCGGGTACAGGAATCATTGTTTCATAATTGGTTTAAGAAGTATGTAGTGCTGAAGAGATGTTTCAATGATTAAGAGCATTTGTTGCTCTTATGAGGGACTCAGATTTACTTTCCAGCTCTCCACATTGGTTCATCTTCATTCATAAATCTACTTCCAGGGAAACTGACCTTCTCTTCTAATCTCTGTGGTCCAAGGTGTAGACTATATCCACACATATTAAAGGCAAACAAAACACACACATATATTACAATAAATAAATATAAATTAAAAATAACAACTTATAAAATAAGTTTTATATATAAATATATTTTGTATATATAATATTTTATATTGTATAATTTTGTAATATATAAGATTTTATATATTAAATATTAAATATTAATATATAAATATATTTAAATACAAAATATATCTTATAATTTTCAAAAGATGAAACACTTTATTTGGTAGTGAATTCAATCTGTCTAACAAACCATGTTTTTTTTTTTCTCCTTATTAACAATGTTTAGTCTTTAAAACTTTTACTATGTACCTATATTTTAAATTTTTCTTCTCTCGTTTTAACATATTCTTTTTCTTTGTAATTGTTTTTATTCCCTTTTTAGTTATTTCATTACTTAGAGTGTTTATCTTATTTCAGCTTTTGGCTTAACTCTGTATATCTCAAATGTTGATAGGTGAATCCTACCCTGGCATCCAGAGGGAAAGAACCTTTTAGCACTGCACAGTCTTGCTCTCTCTCTCTTCCTCTCTCTCTCTCTCTCTCTCTCCCCTCTCTCTCTTTCTCTCTCTCTCTCTCTCTTTCTGTGTGTGTGTGTGTGTGTATGTGTGTGTATGCCTGTCTGTCTGTCTGTCTCTGACTCTGATTCTGTGTTTGTGTGTGTGTGTGTTTGTGTGTGTGTGCATACATATTTTCTGTGCTCACACTAAGTTCTACATGTGTCAAATGGTTGAACTTTAGCAAAACTGACTTTATTTATTGTTGGATTGAAATGTGTGGTTTGTTTCCATTGACCACAGTGTACTTTTTTCATGAACTTTGATGTCCAAGAAGTGCTACTAATTTTTGATCAGAGGAAATTCTTAGGTCTGCTTTAGAAGTCACATTTTGATATTCCTCTTTTGAGAAATGTCTTCCCCTTGGTTTTAGGAAGAACCACATTCTTGTATATATTTGATACCTTAGTTGACTCTGGTCTCTTGGTTTGTAAAATCTCCTCTGCAGCTTGTCTTCAGGAAACAAGCAAAAAGAAATCTGCATCTACTTTCCATGCTAGCTGCTTCCTTTATTTTAATATTTTCATTTCAATTTTCTAATATTGTAATTGCACAAAAAATACAGAAACTAGAGTCACAATTACTAAGGCACCTATATCTCAGATTAAAGAGGGCTCAGCTGCTATTTGTGTTTTCTTTGCAACTCTTTTTATTTTTAAAACAAAGGAAGCTGGATGTGGGGGTTGCAAATCTGTGAGTAGCCTTGGTTTGGGAGGCTGAGTTGGAGACCAGGCTGCACTACATAGTGAAAGTACCTCTTGGAAACATTTCAATAAGCAAACAAATGAATAAATGAATAGTAAAATAACTGAAACAGTATCAATGCCACACAAGCCTTCTACCTCTCTCCTCTCTCCTTTTCCAGACTTGACCGATAAGCACTGTCAAGATGCAGTATTCTCATGCATTCTTCTTGACATTTCAACGCATGTTTAAAAACATAAATAGTATATACGATTGGGCTGTGGCTTAAAACATATCAGGAATTCAATTGTGTAGAAAATGTGACCATTTTATCACTGTTATCTATTATATTTTATCATATATGGGCAAAGGAAGAGAGAAACTTCTAAGTCTTCTAATCTGATCAGAATTTTTCTAAGCATTTAACATCATAAATTATTTTGGTTTGCTAATTTCTTGAATTAATCAGACTTCTTGAGAGAAATCATATAGAGAAAGAGATCTAAGATATTGGTTCATTTCATAATGTAGATAATCTAAACTCCTGAGGGTACGACAGTAGACTGAGGACCTTAAAGTACTGGTTTGACTCTTATGGTTGTCTACTATACAACCTCCCAGAGGAAAGTCCCCTGCAAAGGCAGGGAAAGCAGGTGAATGTTTTGTTCTTTTCAGGTATGTAATCAATTTATATGCTAATACAACACACACAAACTCTGACGTACTCTAAACAATGTTTAACAATATCTAGAAATCTGTTGATGACAAAATTGACATAAAATTAGTCAAGACTCCTCCCGAATTCATTACTTTATATTAAATCTATTTTCTTCACTTTCATGTGAAAGTTATTGGGTACCCTCCCTATGGGACACCCTCAGCAAAGAAATGCAACACCCATCACAGACCTCCCCCGTAGCATTTCCTTTGGAAGATAATCACAGCCTCATATCTAAACAGTGCTCTGATCCTAGTCACATTCGTGGCCTATGCCATCCCTCTTCAGTCACAAGTCTGCCTGTGCACATTATATGATGAAGGCTCTATCCCAACATGTCTGTCATCTATTTGCTAACATAAAATGCTACAATCTAATCCCCTTACTTAAGATAATTACCTTTCCTCAAATTGATCTTCAGTTTCTTTGTGTAAATGTTCCTTGCTTCTCTTTTTCCTTAGTGTCCCTTAGGCAACAACCCTAGCCTTTTTCTACATCTTTGTAATCTATGCCATTCATTCTTAATTGAATTCATGCTTAACCCAGTTTGTGAGATCTTAATTAATCCTTCAAGCCTTCCTTCAAGCAAGCATACTACTTGAAGTTTTGCTTTGGTTAAAATTCTAAGGTTTTAATTAGTTCTCCAAGGCTGCCTTTTGAACTTTCTCTTTGACTCTAAGACTTCTGCTGCCATTTTTCTCAAATTCCAGGATGCCCTTTATTGTAGGATGTTCGGTTGATAGTGACTTCCCTTGTTTTGTGTGGAGGAGTCAACAGTTCTGCATAATATATACCAATTTCTTTTGATAAAATAAACCAATTGCCAAGAGATTGTTTATCCCTACAATTAAATAGCACCTTCTTTTCAACACACTAACAAAATTTGAATAAAAAAACGTTCTCAGCCAGAGTTCAATTTTCTCATTCTGTGTTAGCCATTAGCAGCTTAGCATGTGATCTTAGAGGCAAGATTCTATTTATAACCAGTGTTTGTGTCATACTAGAAGATTCTTGTCTCCATTACTCTTCCATGGTTTCTATTCACTTACGGTTTTGATATTTAAAATACAACCTACAGTAGATCAGGTTAGGAAATTTACTTCCATTTAAAAAGATCAAATTAGATTTATTTATGATGTACTGACGTGTGCACATGTAGGTGCATGCATGCACATGTAGACAAATCAGAGAAGAACTTGTGGGAGTAGGTTCTCTAGTTCTACCATGTAGGCTCCAAGTACTGAGTTCAAGTTGTCTGGCTTGGGAACAGCTCTTTTATAAGCTTAAGTAACTCACTAGCCCAGATTTCTTTCTTTCCATATGCTCTGGAATTATCTCATCATAAAAGTCCATAAATCCCTGTAGGTTTGACAGAGATGTCCTAAAAAAAATTGTATAGAGAACGATATTTAGAAAGATACCATTCCAATTTTGTCTTCTGGTTGTGATGTGTAATTAACGTTGCACCTTAGTTACTGCCCCAACTCGTCTCACCCTTCACAATACTGCATGCTATTAGATCACTGCCCTCCAATTCCAAAGTCTAAACTTTTTTACTACAAGAAAGGACTCCAATTTGGTTGGACAAGTAGGATATAGTTTCATTGGCTTCACAGAATGAAGTTATTCTCAATGAAATAGTGATTTTGGTCAAGAAAGTTGTGGATAGGAGTGTTTTGAACTTCATATTAATCTTTAATTGCATCAAAAGAAGAGCTTTCTGAAACACTACTCTCATGTAGAATCCAAGTTCTCTGCTGAGGAAAAGAAGCATCATGTTTTCTATCTTTGATACTTAAAAATATCTCTAAGACATTGAAATGTGTACACACATTAGCCACTGGGGGCTTAATAAAAAGAAATGAAAATTGTCCTTGTTTTTGTTTCTTTTCTATAAAGTTGTTTCTTTCATTTATTGAGATTATTAATCATATAATATTCCCTTTCTATTTCCTCTTCACAAACTCACCTATATCCTGCTCCTTATTTTCTTTTAAATTCATGAACATTTTTCTTTAATTATACACACACACACACACACAAACAAATACTACCTGTTCAGGCTGTATAATATTATTATTGGTATGTTTTCAGAGCTGAAAAATTGGTATTAAGTAACCAATTGTGCTTTTCAAAGGGAATTAGTTTTTAAAAACTGTCATTTATTAATTTAGAAATAAGAACATCAACATCATTCTGGATGAAGCTTGTACTGAAAAAAAGTGTTAGAAGCATGTGGCCTTGAATGACTATTTGCCTGCTGTAAACAGCCTCTGATAACTGGCACTTTCTACAAGAACAATGGGATTCATCTAACATGTGTTAGTTCTCTCTCCCTGAATACAGATTGACCTAGAGATTTCACAAGAAAAAAAAGAATACAAGAAGAGATAGAAAATGTCACTCCCAAGACAGAGTGATAAAGATGCTTTGTGCTGCATTTATATGGCCCTTCCTCCTCTTTGTTTCTGCCCAGTAGATTCCCTCTAGTGAGGTGTGCTTCACCTTCTGGAGGTTCCTACAGAGAAATGAGGGACAGGGATCCTCTGAAAAGCATCCAACAGACATGATGGAGCTGAGAATGGGATCCATCCAAGCTTGGGGGTCACTGCACGCCTGACTACAGTTTTTCCCCTTTACAGGCTGTGAAGCCACAGACATGTCAGATAAGCCTAACCAAGAATACTGACCATGAAACTACTAAAATGTGTTGATTCAATAAATTTTTTATATTTTTTGCTATACATCAGTAGATATAAGATAGTAAGTCTGTTCTAAGATATACAAGGCAAAGGAACAGCAGACTATAGGAAACCACTGCTACTTCTGTTTCTCATTGCCTGTGTCTCTGAAGGGTGTTATTCAAGAAATAGAATTTTCCAGTTTTCTATGTAGCTTATGCAGTGTCTTTTGGAGGACTTAGGATATCACCAAGTGAAGGCTAAACTTCAGGTTTACATTCCTGAAATGAGTCTTTGACAGTGTCTTATACAGCTCAAGCCAACTGGCTATTCTAGAGAATATTGTGAATAGGAAGGCCAATATGTCCACACTGCTGAGTGCCAAGTGATTTCTGTGCTTCTCCAGTGTCAAGGTCAGGATTCCACGTCTATCCTAGAAGAGGAACATTGATAGCATGGAAGATAGGAATTCTCCAACTAGAGCAGACTTTTTTCTGGTTTAGCAGACTCCCAGGTTAGCAAATTCTCAGGCTAGTATAGATTTTCTTGGAATAAAAGACAGACATATTAAGAACTACATGTGTCTATGTCTTATTGTCTCTGCATATTAGATTTCCTTTTATTTTTAATACAATTAATTCATAATTTGTGGAGGATTTAGGTACCAGATACTTTGATCATTCTGGAACACTGGAGTCAAATTGCTCGCCTCATGATGTAACACTTCCTGAAGCTTACTAGTCAAAAACTAGGGAGAGAAGTGAGCACACATCAACTGGTTAGTCAAAGAAAAAAATGTGTTAGATGAGATTTTGAAGTCTTTCTGATTCGACTCATTCCACTTCCTCAAGTATATATACACATATAGAAATATAATAAAAAGCTATAGCAGATTTGAGAAGTATGAGTCAGGATAGCAGGATAAGGATTTAAATTCAAAGACATAGTACAGTTAGATACTAGGATGTTCTATCACTGAATCATCATATACCAATGCAGATGTTTCAGCAGAGCCTTTACATAATGCTATTCACCCTATCTTATTTTTAGGATGACATTTATAGGAACAAGCAAAAAAAAAAAAAAAAGAAGTCAAGAAAGAAGGAAGGAAGGAAGGAAGGAAGGAAGGAAAGAAGGAAGGAAGGGGATGAAAGGAGAGAGGGAGATAGGAGGGAAGGGAGACAGGAAGCGAGGGACAGAGGGAGGGAGTAAAAGTCTCTTCTAAATCATTGTGTCTTACCACCTGGATTGCCTCTTACCTTCCTGCTGTATTTGTGGGGCTTCTCAAAATAAGCAGCAATGTGATTCATTGTAGCCTCTGGAAGTTGTCTGACTCTATTCCACTGTCTGACTGAAGCTACTTATATCTTGTGTCACTTTCTGCAGTGACTCAGTTCCAAGTAAAGATTAATGCACTTAGAACATATTGCAGAAATAGTAAATCACCCTTGCAACGGATTGCGATGCGGGCGCTGCCTAGCTTGGGAGTTATTCATGTAGATCCCCAGTGTTGCTTTCATAAACAGAGACTGCTTCATTGGTGGCTAATCACTCCTTCTCAACTTAGAGTGAGCTCAAGGCCTTGGTAATAATAAGGCTTTATTCAAAGCTGTAAAAAGTTTGCAAGGATAACAGAATATGAAGGTACTCCCTGTTTCAGGCTTTTCTCCCATAAATAGAGACTGAATTCTTTTTTAAGTAGAGTTTGTATTTAAAGTTTGTGTTTCATATCCCATTGAAATACAATGGATTTTATAGTAATGAACTCATTCAATTATTGCACTTAACAACACCTCTGTGTGTGTGAGTGTGTGTGTGTGTGTGTGTGTGTGTGTGTCTGTGTCTGTGTCTGTGTGTGTGTGCCTGTCTGTCTCTTTTCTCTCTCCATATTGACTAAATTAAAATGGTATGTTTCTTTTTTAAAATAAATGACAGTAACTCTAGAAAACATACCATAACAGAATTGGGAAGGAAGACAAATATTCCCTTGGTTCCTCTATAACCTATTTCACATAAACCTATGTGCATACATTCAGGCTGATGGAGATAACAGCACTTGTCTCTGGTTTCAAGGCCACTTTATATGGAATCATGCAAGAGTAGCATTCTGTCAAGAGTAGTTACATAACAACTTACAACAGTATATGCTTCTGGACTCCTTTGTCAGCCATTTGGTGCTGAATCACAGTACTCCCCTCCCACGGTCAGTATTAGCCATCTTGGCACATGTCAGATATCCACACCACAGCTGCATTGTCTAAACATAAACTAGGCATTATTGCCTTCTGTTTCCTACAATCATATACATAGGAAAATTTAAACAGCTTACAGCACCATAGTTAGTGTTTTGCTTTTTATAGGGGCAGGGGATGTTTGAATCACTGAAGCAGTTTTCCTAGTTGTGAAAGCATTTTAGACCAGAACCTATTTAAACTCGGGTCTTTATGAAAGTGTACAGCATGTGGTAGAGGACCAGAAGGAATGCTAAGGAACACAGTTCAAACATCTAGCAGGACTACACGTTGTCCTTGGGCTTTCCAGCTGATGCTTATTTAGATGTAAGAAACTTTACTTAAAGGTAATTGATAAAGCAGCCATTTCATTTGAAGCCCTCATAGCCTTACACTCTAGGAACTAGACTATTTTGAATTTCAGCGTCTTTATTAGATCCAGTGCTCCCAAGAAAATTTATATTTCAAGTGCTAAACCAATCTCTGGAATAAAGTTAAGAGAAATCATCCTTGAAAATATCAACCTAAAATTTGACTGTGCGCCTAACGCTCTTTTCTGAGGAGTTTTGCTCTGTTAAGATGCTAATGTACCATTCTGAGTCAGGCTAGCAGGCCTTCAGCCTCTCTTTCTTTGGTGTCTAAATAGACTTGTTGGCTAATTGTCAACAGCAGCATAAAGAGATGGGTGGCAAAAAGGAGCTCCCTGAGAATAAATCACAGACAAAGGACTTCAGGAAAACATTAGCTGCTTTGACAACCCTGTCAGCAGCATCTTCATTCAAAGTGGCTGCAGTCCCATCCATAAAGCACTATGGGCTGAATAAACGGTACTCTCTGAGTTTGGCTCTATTTCTGATATTTACTTTCCAAGGTTGTGGCACATCACTACTAAGGTTGTAGTCGACCATGTCCAGACAACTTTCCCAAACTCAGTGAAAAATGGAGGACTCCCTTTTCTTTCTTTTTCTTTTTTCTTTTTCACTAAATGTTCTTTATTATTATATTGTCTGTGTCACCATTTAATTATATCTTTTTTTCTTTTTCTTTTTTTTATTGGTTATTTTATTTATTTACATTTCAAATGTTATCCCCCTTCCTGATTTCCCCTCTGCAAACCCCCTATTTTCCCCTCCCCCCTGCTTCTATGAAGGTGGTCCCCTACCCACCCACCCACTCACTCCTGTCTCACCACCCTAACATTCCCTATGCTGGGACATTGAGCCTCAACAGGACCAAGGACCTCCCCTCCCATTGATGCCAGATAAGGCAACCCTCTGCTACATATTCAGCTGGAGCCATGGGTCCCTCCATGTGAGGACTCCCTTTTTATATGGGACTTCCTCTTCTCCACCTGACCCCTAATTATCTACTAGAGGAATGTCACATAGTCCTTAGCAAAATTACAGGTTCAACTTCCTGGAATTCCTCTCCATGCAAATGAGGTGGATGCTGGTATTAAAGGCTTAGTCACCAAGCCTGTTTTGGGTGGTGCTACAGATCTCATCCGTTGTCTTGTACAAGCCAGGCAATTACTATATTTACTAAATACATCCCCAACTCTACACCTAAGTGAGAAATATTGATTATAATTCTGGAATTATTTCAGATGACTTTCTATACACCTGTCCCTAAAAGTTCTTAATATTCGAATCTTATGTATACCCTAGAGTAATCTCACTCTTTGCTTTGGCAAGAGGCATTCTTCCTCCCCAGAACCTTAAGCCTCGGCCAATGAAACTTTACCCCGGGAAGAACCCTTTCTCCAAAGTTCATATAGATAGAGCTTGATTCAGCACAAATAAAGTGTATGAGCACTGGTTGTTTCGTTGAATATCATCTAAGAGAAAGAGCTGTTCCATTGCATGTCATGTAAATGAGCTGTAACACTGAAGAGTTGTAACATTGAAATATTTGGAGAAGACCTCCTCCCTCTGGCATTCACCATCATTCCACCATCAGCATGCTGACCCATCGGTTCTGGATTTCACTCCATCCTTCCAGGGCCTGGTGTACACCCTGAGGGAAAAATAGGAAACCGGAACGACACAAGGTTAGTCCTTCTTCTATCTTCTCCTCCTTGCTCCACAGCTGGAGAAATTAGGTAGTACCATTAACTCTTCTTCCTTGTCAAGGAAGTTAGAGAAAAACTGGACAAGGCTGGAATGAGACTCATTGATTATCAAACATCAACTGTTAAAAGACACTATCTCTTGCCAAAGCAAAGAGTGAGATTACTCGAGGGTATACATAAGATTCAAATATTAAGAACTTTTAGGGACAGGTGTATAGAAAGACATCTGAAATAATTCCAGAATTATAATCAATATTTCTCACTTAGGTGTAGAGTTGGGGGTGTATTTAGTAAATATAGTGATTGCCTGGCTTGTACAACACACTGAATGAGATCTGTAGCACCACCCAAAACGGGCCTGGTGACATAAGCCTACAATACCAGCACTCAGGAAGTACAAGCAGGGGAATCAGCTCAAGACCAGCCCTCATTACAGAGTGAGTTCCAGGTGAACATAGGATATGTAAAAGTGTGCCTCCAAAACAAAGAAACTAACAATTGAACAAAAAGATGACTTTTGAGTTATTTTGTGTGACACCCTGCCGAATTTCATCTGTTTACTGATAATTTATTGCTCTCATAGAAAATGGCATACTATGAAATGGAAAACACAATCTATGTTGACATATATATAGCTCATTTTAATGATCTGGTTGGATTTATTGAATATGGGAGGAGAACAACCTTTAATACCCATTTATGTTTATTTTTCCCTTGGTACATCAAGAGTAGATCAGAATTGCCCCTGAAAATGGCTTAAGGCAGCATGATTTAGAACTGGCATCTTTACTCTTGCACAGCAGGGAATGAATTCCTTATTCCAACATCCTCTAGAATCCTCCATCCAGAAGCTGATGTGCTGCTGCACAGATTCTGTGCACCCCATCAGCTCACAGGAAGATGGTCCCACTAGAACTTTCTAAGATCCAGGGATCACTTTCTGTGCTATCAGATAGGCAGTTATTCAGTAAACAAAAGAACACCAGTGCCTCTGAAGAAACATGTTTTAAAACATTAAGTTCAGCTAATTTAAAAGTAAACAACCACTAGTGGCTACTGGCTCCCGTAGAGGAAATGACAGTACTCCGGTTTCATTATCTTCTATTTTATTTAATTCAGACCTTTAAATTTTCCCAGCCAAATTAGGACTCCATCATTGTAGTAGCCAATAAACCAAATTTAGGGTGAGATATCATGTGATTGTATTTCTGTGATTTTCATTTATCCACTAATCCCCCTAACACTTTCTCTCTCTCTCTCTCTCTCTCTCTCTCTCTCTCTCTCTCTCTCTCTCACACACACACACACACACACACACACACACACACACACACACCCCTTATTGCCTTATCTCCCAGTGTACCAAAATTCAGAGTTTTAGAATTTAATGATGAAAATACTTGTAAATTTCCAAAGGTATCTCAGAGAATCTAGGTACCTAAAGCATTTTTTTGTTTGGTTGGTTGATTTGGTTTTTTGGTTGTTCATTGTGACCATAGCTATTACAGTGGGAACCAACTTTTACTCAGCCTTACACTCAGAATTAGTTATAAGTACTAGCAGGTTATATGAAAAATTGAGCTTGTGAGGAAAGCCACTGAAGAAAAAGTGAGAAAAAAGATTTTGAAATATATATAGAGTAAGGTCATTGTGCAAGCATACAAGGAAAGACACTATGGCTGTGGGAATCAGGCATTTTCAAGGGTTGCAAGGGTCTGTCTTCCAATCCCTGTTCCCACCAGTCAAGAGGATGGTGATGACACTAGCCAAGTTAATGAGTCTCTTTTAAAACAGTTTATATTTTAATTAATTTTATTTAATTATGTTTATGCATATAAGTACAGGTACACATGGGGTCTAGAAAAGTTTACTGAATCCCCTAGAGTTGGAGTTTCAGGCAATAAGTAGTGAGCTGCCTGGCATGTGTTCTGGGAAACAAACTTGGGTCCTCTGGAAAAGCAGTGGGTTTTCGTAAGTACTGAGTCGTCACTTCAGCCTTGCCCGTTTTCAACTAAATACATGTCTGATCTTACACTGAGGTGAGTTGAAGATCATTATGGATTTTGTAGTCATTTTTGTTAGGATTAATCGTCTTTGGACTTATAGAGCTTCTTACCTACATCATGGGAAAGTGGCAGATCTAAGTATATGATCCACGACTCCAATGATGATAGCTTCATGGAAATTTGGAGTGGTTTAAGTCACCTGAAAAAAAAATGCTTTGAGTTGAAGATGCTCTATCTATAAAAGGAGATATTAGTTGGACTTTAAAAGACATCGTGAAAATTAAGAAAGATAATATATGCAAATAACCTCAGTACTTCATAGGCCTTGGAAGTGTTTATTCTTTGCCATTTTCTCTCTCTGTCTCTCAGGCCAATATTTTGAAATGTAAAAATATTAATTGAAGTCACAAATGTTCCAGAAATAACCAATCAATCATACGTTTATTTCTCTGAATTAAGAGTTCAGTGTGACTTTGTTAGTGTGCTCTGTAGGACCAAGGTATTTCCAGACCCCAGGCAGATGGTCACATACTCAGAGGAGAAAAAAAATAGTTATTTTTCATAAAATCCTCTTTGGTTGATTCCTTCATTATGATTGGGCAAAATGCCACTTGCAACAGATGGATATGAATACAGGCAACCAGAGAGGCTGTGTTATACCCCAAGTCCTGGCATATGTGGCCGACTCCCTCACCAGGCTGTCAAAACAGCTGCTGCATGTGCCCTCCTCCTGCATATATGAGGCTCTGCCAAGGTGTCCACACTCAGAGAAGAACCAGAAGCTAGCTAGTGCTCAAAGGTTGGAAGCTACACCTATTGCCCTCGGAGTACTAGGGGAGCCCTTTTCAGATCTTTCTTTCAAATCACTGAGAATGAGTAAGTCATTTAACCATTCAAACCCACCTAGCTTTCCATTAACATTGAGCAGACAGCAGTGTTAGCAAAACAAATAAATGAATGAATAAATATATAAATACCTACTAAAATCTGAACTCAACTAAGTTGTAGTTAAAACTACATTAATATCTTAGATCCTTAGTGCCTCTTCTTCAAGGGGAAATAAACAATGCTTGGTGGAACTTTATCAATGAGTAATGAAAATGCAAAGAGGATACAGAGAGATGGGATGTGATATTGGGTGCTTCCTTGGCAGCTGTAATAAAATATACTGAATAGAACAATTTACTGGAAAAAAAGAGTTTATTTTATCCTCAGAGTACAGTCCACCTTGACAGGGCAGTCACCTTGATAGACACTTAAGGAAGTTAGTCACACAACAGTCATAGTCTGGAAGGAGAAAAAATATCCCAAGTCAACTAAATTTCTTCTTATTATTCAATCCAGGATCCAAGCCCAGGGAATTGTGCCACCCACTTTTAAATTAGGTCTTCCTATTTCAATTAGTCTATGCAGCATAATCCTTCACAGGCACTGCCAGAGGCAAACCTAACTACAATGATCCTTGGCAGGTATACCTGGGAGCTTGCCTTGTGTATGATTCCAGATAATGTCAAGTTGACAATCAAAGCTAACCACCACAAGTATTAATTTTTATTTCATGCTTATTAAACACCAGTCATGATTCTAAATGCTCTACAGGTATTAGAAATCTAATTCTGTATATTCAACTCACAAATATATATTTTATAAACTACATGAGAAAAAAAAAAAAAAAAGGCTGAGCAAATCTAAATACTTTGCCCCAGATAGCAATACTTTAAAGAAGTAATACTGAAGAATAAAACTCAGGCAGTCCAAATCCAGATCCTTCATACTTAGCTATTAGTAGGTGTTAAGGGAAGAGTAACTCTTTTTATGAGGCAAAAAGGAATTCACAGGAAGTCAAGTGTGTTAATGAAACATCCATTGTTGAAAAGCAAATGACAGCTATAGGGTCCTTGAATGACTTCTACCTGGTGCTTCCTGCTTACGTAGGAAAAATTGCAGAGGAAAGAATAGTTCAAAGTCACTCTTTTTTACAGAATGCTAGAAATAGTGTTACAAAAGTCAAATTCATTACAAGCATATTAGAAACAACCGCTGTAATTTAAGTAATTGGAAAAATCTGGAAAAAAATTGGTTTTCTATTTTAATCCTTAACGGAACAAATTTAGCTAATGGATTTTGCATGCTTAAATTTACATTTGCTACTAATCCAAGTCTGTGTTTATATGTGGTCTTATATACATTACAGAAATATAGCCTGACCTTCATGAAATGGACTTAGTTAAATATAGAAAATATTAACTTCTTGTTAGAATTAGATTGACCTCGCAAGTATGTTTAAAACAATTTCTGTTCTGTTACATTGCTCTTGACTCAAGGCTGTGACAAAGTACCTTACAAAAGCTAGTGACAGGAGGGGATTTTATCAGGACTCATTGTTTCAGGGGACATCAATTCATCACAATGGAGAAGGCTTGGTGACTAAAGTAGGTCAACCAATAGCAATGGAGCATGTGATGCATCTTTCTACCTCTCGGAGGATCATAAAGCAAAAGGAGCTTGGTAGGAACCAGGAGTCAACACCACTTTCAAGGCCCACTCATCCACCTGTTTCTGTTAAATAGAACACAGTTTACAAAGTTCCACAACCTCCCAGTAAAGCATCCTCAGTGGCACAAAGAATGTCTCAGATGCTAAGAAATCTTACTGTTGTCTCAGACCACCAGCATTTGGTTCCCAGCACATACATTGGGTAGCTCACAACTGACAGTACATCTGATTCTAGCCTTCTTCTGGTTTCTGAGGGTACCCGTATGAATGTACACATAGGTAAACATGGATCTAGGCAATAAATAAATAAGTCATTAAAATAAACAAAAGTGTCCCAGCTGGCAACTTAGTCTTTTAGCACATGCGCCTGTGAGAAGATACTTCGTGTTCTATTCGTTTCTCCAAACAAGGACTGTAGCCCTAACAAGAATAATGTTCACTGATAACTGAAGCATATATAATAGTATAGTCATTGAACTTATGAAGATAAGGTATTTTCTTTCCTTGAATATTTAAATATGTGATATAATGCTTTGTATAATAAGTGCAATGAACCTTCAAAATACATGCTTTGAGTAAGAATCTAGGAATAGGACCAGACAGAATGGAGTCAGACTTAAATTGATATTCACACAACTAAAAAACAGAATATAAGCAAATAGGAAGTCAAGGGGAATGGATGGACAAAGGAGATGCAAAAGAAATATGAGGAGAAACACCATTGTTTCATGAAATTCTGCCCCCACATGTTAGCTTGAAAACTCTACATGAACTCTTGTTCTTTGTGCCAATGCCTTCGAGTAATACCAAACTCACCTCAGAAACATCCTTTTGTCAATAAGGTTAGGTGGAAAGTACATAAGAAGGGCATACCATCAGAATAGAATTAGAAGCTGAAATGGTGATCCATGTTTTCATACCTGTAATCCCAGAACTTGGGCAGAGGGCTGTGGAAAAAGAATCGCCATGGATTTCTAGACAGGCTGATCAACATAGCAAGTTTGAAGATAATCTGGGCATTAGAGAAAGGCATTTACACACACACACACAAAGAGAGAGACAGAGACAGAGAGACAGAGAGACAGAGAGACCAAGAGACCAAGACAGAGAGAAAGAGAGAGAGATTTAAACTAAGAAACATAACACAAAATTATGAGAATTCAGATGTCCCTTAATCTTACACGTGAAGCTAACAACCAGAAAAGTAGTTCTAAAAGCCTAAGAAAGAAGTTGAAAGGGTGATACAGAACCAATATAGATATGGTGTAGAACAGAACCATTTCTCTGTGTGTGTGTGTGTGTGTGTGCGCGCCCATGCATGCATGTATGCATATGTTTCATTAGAATTGTTTGATAATCCAATAATAACCATCAATATATAGGACAACTTAAGAACCCAGTGGAACTTACAGTTCAGGAACCAGGTTTCCCCAACTACCCCAATATGGAGCAGACGGCCTGAAAGTTTCCTGGCTGGTCACAGAGCTTTCTTCCATTTTGAAAGCCAGGAAAGTTTGAATCCGATGCCAGCTAAGAGCAGAAGCAGCAACAGGAATGAGCTTACTCACTGTGAGACGTGAAGGCAAGCAGGAAAGCAGAGCCATGTGTCTTCAGATATCTGCATCTGTGCTCTCACCATAAGGCAGCACATACTGTGGGGGAGGGGTATCTTCCCTCATCTAATTACTCCAGGAAATGCTTTCCCAGATCTGCCCAGGAACATTTCTCTTAATTGATACTCTATTCAATCGAGTTGACAATCAACATTAACACACGGGTGAGTCCTAATGTCACTCAACAGGTATATGCACAAAAATACAAATGTCCATGTGGCAGAGAAAAATCTATGTCTCGTCTCAAGCAGAGAAAATTTACCCTTTGCCCATCTTGCTTGAATTTTATACAGGCTCTTAACAGAGAGACTGATGCCCATCCAGACTAATTATGGTGATTGGTTTTGCCCCGTTTGCCAATTGAACTGTTAATGTCTTTCGAAAATACCCTCAAGTCCTATTATATCAGCAATTTGGGCACCCACTGGCCTAATCACATTGCCATTCAACATGGGCCATCACAGAATTCAAGAAAAAGCTAGGAGAATTAAATAGTTGGTGAGCAGAGAAAGCCACAGCAGTAACAATGCACAAACCCAACTTAACTAAAGCAACCTCCCTCTGAGAACCAACTGCTACAAAGTAGGCCATATAAAAAGATCCATACAGGCACATGAATGGAAGTAGAAAATATCATCCTGAGTGAGGTAACTGAAACCCAAAAGGACATTCGTGGTATGTGGATATTAGCTAAAAAGTACAGGAGACCTATGTTACACTCCATAAACCCAATGAAGCTAAACAAGAAAAAAAGCCCCATCTAGGATGCTTGAATCTCACTTAGAATGTGAAATAAAATAGTCATATGAGGCAGATGGAGAAAGGGAACTGGATGTGAGAGGGGATGGGGAAGGAAATGGGAGGAGGTCAGAATCAAGTATCAGGGGACAAAGGGAGGGTGGATGGGAGAAGGACTGTGTGAGAGGGGTATTAGGACAGTGATGGGCATATAAAGTGAATGAATACATTAATGGGAAAAGAAAATTTTAAAAGATGCATGCATAAGCAAGAATAAAAAATAATCTAAGGACATACTTCCTGGGCAGGGGAGAAGGTGGCTTTTTTAGGTTGAGATTCAACCTTTACCCTCCAGAAATTCAACACTTGGACTTTCCCTAAATGAAAGAAAAGCTATTGTAGTGGAAGACTGCTTTACCACTTTCTCCCATAATTGCAAAATAAAACATAAGAAGGAAATCAATGAAAATAATAATAATAATAATAATAATAATAATAATAATAAAAAACTATTGCTTCTAAAAGATGGATCAAAATGTGAACCAGTAATGATAAAGCATAAAACAGCTAATCAGACAAGGGTATAACTGGTCTAGGTTAGGCATGATCATTTTGGATTTTAACAGTTCTGATCTTGTGCATCAACTGATACAGAAATTCATAGTAATGTAGTTGTTCATAAGATTCTTAGAGGACTTTTCTTTAGTTGTCCATGCTCTGGTGGAATTCCTCTGTGGTATAGCTTCCTGTAGTATCCCATGGGACTTTCTAGTGGCATTACTGATTGGTGCCACACATGTTCATATAGGTAACTTTAATAAGTTCACTAGTGTGCTAAGATGAATGTAGAAATAATTGTTTCTTTAGTCTGTTAGCATTTTTTTAAATGTGGTGAATAGATCATAATTCTATATATCTCCCCAGGAAAAGCCATATAGCAAGACTGTTCAAGAAAAACAAAAGGACATTCCAAAACAAGAAACAAACAAACAAAAAAGATCAGATAGATATTATAAAATCAGCCAAGATTGGCTGAAACCCTTACAAATAGATCTTAAAATAAAATTAAGGAAGGGCTGGAGAGACAGCTTAGCTTTTAAGAGCATTTGCTGTTCTTCAAGAAGACCCAGGTTTGATTCCCAGTCTGAACATGGTGCCTTATAACTGTCTTTAACTCCAGTTCCAGAGGATCTGATGTCCTCTTCTGACATCTGTAGGTACCAGCCTTGCACACATACTAAGGAAATATAATAAAATTCTACAAGATATAAAATATAACCATAGAGATAAAACTGATAAATTCCTTAAAAGATGCACATTTTTTGATCCTCAATGGTAAAGGAACAGATAATTTGAATAATTCTATATCCACCAAAGACACTGAATTCATTTTTCAGAAACTGTAAGAGAAAACCACCACATCTAAAGGCTATATTTGACAAATTATAGCAAGTACACAAAAGCATAAAATGCCACTTGCTCAAAACTTCTTAACTTGGTATCAGAACAATAGTCATTTGAATAAAACCAAACCAGACCATGGATATTGATGAAAATGTTTTCAAAAGTTGAATTAACTAATAAAAAGAAGTGGAACAAACCAGGACTACATTTAGTTTAATGTGTATATACAAGCCTGGGTCAATATTTGAAAATAACTAAACAGAATTATCATATGATAGACCAAAGGGAGACAATGTGACATCTGCCAATTAAGAAGCCTCTTTATCAGCTAGGAACAGAAGAGAATCACTTGCTAAAAATGGCAAAAGTCTAATGAAAAGCTATCAGAACTACCAAAAATGTTTCAAGGTTGTACTATACGACATTGTTAAAGCAATCAATTATATTTCAAGTAACAATAGAAAATTAGAAAGTACAGTTTTGAACTGAGATTTCATTTTCAGTACAATCAAAAATTGTAAAATTTTTATGTAAAAATATCGAAAAATGTATTTTGGTTTTGCTATAACAACCTAGAGAGAGTAAACTACAATTCCTTATGGTTATAGTAATCTGTGGTGTTTATACAAAGATATTTGTATCTACTAAAACTTGTATTACTGCACATCAGGGATGATAATATGATTATGTTTAAATTATTAACAGAGCAGGTTAAAACAGAAAGAGATTAGAATGTACAGAGCTATCCAAAACAGTCATAGTTTTTGTTATGTTGGAATAAAAGTTCTAATAGAAGCCAATTATTTACAAATAAACACACAAGCCTCTAAGATAACTTCACTTTATTTGACTAACATTTGATTTCATTTGGGTGAAGAATATTTGTATGTATGTCTTTATTTATTTATATATTTATATTTATTAATTTTTGGATTTTTGAGATTTTTTTTCTGTGTAACCCTGGCCATCCTGGGACTCACTCTGTGGCCCGGCTGGACTAGAACTCACAGAGAGCCAACTGTCTCTGCCTCTGCTTCTCAAGCACTGGGACTAAAGGTGTGCACCACCACCTCTGGCCTATGGGTGAAGAAATTATCCAAGTTAGTTCAATGAGGAAAAAATAGAAGATAATGGAACAATATGTTTGTCAAGCTTATTCACATAATGCCAACCAATTAATAAGACTTAACATTTAAACAGCATTCTGAGTTAAATGGGCAAGGGATGTTCCTACCAAGAGGGAATTTAATGTAGATATAACATAAGAGCACTGTCTCTACAAGACTCAAGTTTTAATAAATAATTAAGCAAAAAAATTTATGGTGCATTGAATGGAAAAGACTGAAATAAGGGAAGAGCATGCATGTTGATACATTTTTTTTTTAATATAGACAAGCAAACCCTCTAAACCTCTAACATCTTAATGGATACCTTGGTGAAGAGAGAAAATCATAAGACAAATTAAAAATATAAGAAAAACCTAAATTGTGATTCTTCGAGACAAAGAAAGAACATTTTTAAGGAACATGTTTCAGAGAAAATGAGTAAGTTTTCCAGTTACAGGAAGAAGAAGGCCAACATGATGCAGAGTAATGGGAGAATGCAGGGCACACAGGTGAGGTCAGAGAGGTGGGGAGAGCATTACCGTCCAGTCTGAGGAGTGTTTGGGGGCATAAAAGATCACAGTTCATTCATGTGCAATACGATACTTAGGAAGTTCAGAAGCAGATATAAGCATGATCTTTTGGTTTTCAAAGATCAATATGCCTTTTGAGTCAAGACTGTTTTTAATGGGTTAGACGTAAGAGCAAAGAGTTCAGCTAGATGATCTGTGTATTAGTCCAGGTATCAGCCAGGCAACTTGTGTATCAATCCAGGTATCAGCCAGGATGCTCATGTGTCAGTCCAGGTGTCCTCCAGGTGGCTCATTGCTAGTCTAGATAAAGGAAGGGAAAGGCAGAGCTCAACATGTTAGACAAAAAGTGGTTTGCTGAAAAACTGAATAATTAACACTGACATTTAGTAATCAAGATGAGTTATGATGTTAGAGTTAGACATAAGTTCTAGTGTTGAACGTGGTAAATTATCAGGCCTATTATCATAATGACCAGAACAAGAATTCAACCTGACTGTTCATTGGCAAGCAAATAGACTATGACAGTGTGACACAGACATAAAGGAATACTAAACAACTGAAGAAACCATGAAATCATATTATTCATACAAACATAAATGGAACTAAAGGACATTTATACTAAGTAAAATACATCAAGCACAAAAAGATAAATATTAGGTGATCTCATTCATGAGCAAACACTTTTATAAGTTAAATTAGAGTACTTATTTACATGTACAGGTCTCTGGGCTTGATCTCTACAAATGTGTACACAACAGCAAGGTTGACCCTATAAGTGATAAGACAAAACAGAGGTTCCCAGGGACTAGAAAGATTAAGAAAAGATGCCATTTAACAGATACAGTTACTGTTTGACAGATTACTAAATTCTGGTGTTCTATGTCACTTGGGTGAATATAATGAACACTCATTCATTTTATGTTTTGAATTTTTAACATAAAAGGAATGTGACTACAGTCCATTTAAAGAAAATGGTAAAAAGCTATAGATAGTATAATTGCTTTAAGAACTTTGGAATTCATAACTGAATTGAACATCACATTGTACCTCACAAGTATTCACAGATATTTGGTTTGACTATAAAATAGACACTTAAATATGAAGCTTAAATGTAAATGCAGAAATCGTTGATGTGTTTGCTGTGATTTAGGCCATAAGAATGAAGACATTACATAGAACAGGGAACATGGATGAGAAGACAATCTAACATCACATTTTCTGTGCCAGTAATCTTTTTTGGTTTTGTTGATTTCTTATTTTTAAAAATTGTTATTATTTATTTATTTATTTAAATCTAAAACACTGCTCATCCTCCTGGCACCCCTCCCAGAATCCTCTTCCCATCTCCCCTCCCCTTCTCCTCTGAGAGGATGGGGCCCCAGCTGAGTATCCTCTCACCAAGGCACATCAAGTCTCTGCCAGAGTAGGCACATCCTTTCCCACTCAGACCACACAAGGCAGCAAAAGAGACTGAGTTTCATGTCTGCTAAAGTATGTGCCAGGGCTTCATTCCAGCCCATGTGTGTGTATGTTCTTTGGTTGGTGGCTCAGTCTCTGAGAGCTTCCAGGGATCAAAGATTATTTGACTCTGTTGGTCTTCCTGTGAGGTTCCCAATCCCTTTAGAGCCTTAAATCCTTTCCCCAACCCTTCCATAAGAATTTGTTGACTTCCCTCCAATGTCTGGCTGTGGGTATATGTATCTGTTTCAGTCTGCTGCTGGGTAGAGCCTCTCAGAGGTGCCTGTCTTCAAGCACAACAGAATATCACTAATAATGTCAGGGATTGGTGCTTGCCCATGGGGTAGGTTTCATGTTGGACTGATTATTGGTTGGCCATTCTTTCAGTATCTGCTCCATCTTTATCCCTTAAATTCTTTTAGACAGGACAAATATTGAGTGAAACTTTTGTGAGTAGGCTGGTATTCTTATCCTTCCACTAAAGGTCCTTCCTACCTGCAGTAGGTTGCCACTTCAGGTTCCATATCCCCACTCAGCATCTCAGCTAATATTACCCACATTGACTTCTGGGAGCATTCACCATCTGAGGTCTCTGAGACTTTGTAGAGACCTACAGAGAGAAAGAGAGAGAGAGAGAGAGAGAGAGAGAGAGAGAGAGAGAGAGAGAGACAGAAAAATTACAGATTTCCTTTCATTCTCTGGGCCCTCTGACCTTCTGTCTCTCCTGATACCTGATTCTGCCTCTCCATTAGCCTCCCCCTACCCACTTCCCTCTCTCCCTCTGCCTCCTATGACTATTTTGTTTCCTCTTCAAGTGGGATCTAAGAATCCTAATTTAGGCCTTCCTTCTTGTTTAACTTCCTTGGGTCTGTGGAGTATATCATGGGTATTCTGTACTTTAGGGCTAATATCCACTTATCAGAGAGTATATACCATGTGTGTCCTTTTATATCTGGGTTACCTTACTCAGGATGATATTTTCTAGTTCCATCCAATTGCCTGCAAAATTCATGATGTCCTTGTTTTTAATAGCTGAATCTATTGTATAAATGAACCACATTTTCTGGATCCATTCTTCAGTTGAAGGACATCTGGATTGGTTCCAGCTTCTGGCTATTACAAGAAAAGCTGCTATAGTGGAGCAAGTCTCCTTGTGGTATGGTAGAACATCTTTTGGGTATATGCCCAGGAAAAGTATAGCTGAGTCTTCAGGTAGAACTACTTCCAATTTTCTGAGAATCTGCCAGATTGATTTCCAAAGTGATTATACATTTTGCAATCCCACTAGCAATGAGTGTTCCCCTTTTTCCACATACTGGTCAGCATGTGCTATTGCTTGAACATTTTGAAAACAGAGTGAGCACTGACAAAAAGATATCAAAGGAATAGACAGTGAGCTGAGAAGAAAATCAAACAAGCTTGGAGTCTCAGAAATCCAATAAATAAAAAGGAAAGCAGAGCCAACATGGACATGTTCTGTAGATAAGGCAGATATTTTCATAATAGATATCAACAGTGGATGCAATATTATGTAGATTTGCACAGTCAGTGGGTTGATGTGGTTAGAAACATAAGTGGTGAGTACATGCCAGTGACTTGGATCCATGAGTGTAGGTATCCAGCTCTCAGTGGGAGAAGAGATTAGCCTGGTAATGCAAAAAGCCCTATGACATGCTTAACAAGCATGGAGACGAGCCCATAGGGAAAGGAAACAGATCATGAACTAAGAAAGAGTAGGAGTGAACAGGTAATTGAGGGTGGCCTTGTCAGACATCAGTGGAAATGGAGGACCATAGTTCCTAAAAGATTGGATTCCCTAGTGTTGGAGAATCTGAGAGCAGGGAGATAGGTTTGGGAGGAAGTTTGTAGCACACCCTCATAAGATTAGGAGGAGTGGGTATGGGATAAGGGGGTTAGGGGAAGAATGGGAGAGGAGATAACATTGAAAGGTAAATACACAAAATATCTAATAAAAAATATAATGGGTCTGACGACAAAAAAAAAAAAGATAGCTTACTTATTTCAGATATTTTCAAAAGTTTCTAGGAGATGCTAATTGGCTAAGATCTTATTTTAAGCTCTCCACAAAAGAATTTTAGTCTCTGTTTAATATTCTCGAGAGATCCTAATCTCCCTCAACAACCAATCGTCAAAAGAGGAGCAATTTTACAAAAAGTAGAAGAAGCTATTATTAATCGATATATTATAAAGACTGATTAGTTGTTGGCTGTTCTATAACAGTCCTTTGATAAAAGATATTATTAATGTAGATTTATATTTCTTTAAATATTGTCTTTATGACTCTCTGAGTGTGGAAGAAGTGGCTGCTGGCACTTTTGCCAAGATCTTACAAGAACTCTGAAAAATGTATTTTTAAAAATAAAAGAGGGGGAACTGTTTCCCCACAGAAGGAGTCTCCTGAAACACTCTCCATCATGCCTTGTTTACTTTGAACTCTCTAAAACTGAAAGCTCATGGCAAATCTGCTGCTGACTGCCTCTGGCATCGCTGAGACCACTAAAGACTATGCCATAGCTATGTGGAAGGTCCCTCTTACCCTTAAATGGAATGGCCCGGACCCAGTTCTCATATGGGGCTGAGGACTGATATGCCTGTTTGATACCACAGAAGGCATAGCTAAATGGCCAAAAGTTTAATGGAATAAATAGATATCCCCACAAGGCCAGGCACAACTATAAATAAGATGAATAACAATTTACCTCCAAGGAAGAGAAATCTCCCTGAGAATTCCCTTCTTTTTCCTTTCCAGGTAAAAATGAAACACCCGTGATGTCTGCTGGTAGAAGCTGTAATCCTGATGCTGGCCTCCAGACTTATACTACTCAGACCTTTGATGGGCCATTGACAAGGACACCAAACAGCTAGAGATTGACATCACTAGTCTGAAGAAATCCCTCATCTAGATGTTTGAAATGATCTCCAAAACCTGCAAAGGACTTAATCGGACTTGATTTACTCTTCTACAATAGAAAAGACTGTGTACAGCTCTTAACTGTGTACACCCCTTAAAGAAGAATGTTGCCCTTACATAGACAAGACAGGGATGGTCAAAGAGAACATGAAAAAGGTCAGAGAAGGCCCAGAAAAAAGACAGAGAGAGAAAGAGAAAGATGAGAGCTGGTACAAGGACTGTTTTTCAACCTCTCCATGGTTGTCAACCCCTCTTCCTCCCATCTTGGGACCATTAATTGGGTTATTTTTGCTGATTCTTTTGGTCCTGGGCCTTAAATTGGATGACTAACTTTGTGATACAACAGATAGATAATTTGGTAGAAAAACCTATTCAGATACATTATCATAAGTTAGCTATGGAGGACCACGAGACTCAAGATGAGGTTGTTACTTTATCCAGGGTGTTCCTCAAACCTATCTCTACCCAACCTAAAAGGGGGAACTTCTGCCCCTAGACCAAGCAGAGAGAGGCTACCCAGAACCCTCTCTGACTGGTGATCTGAATTCTTGCTTAGGCTGCCAGGCTAAACACTGCAAGAGAATATAAATAAAACTTAAAAATATCTATCCGGGTTCCCTGAGGGACAAGCCTGACTGCATAGGGGTTGATGTCAAAAGTATCCCCTCTCCAGGAAAAAGACATTGGGATGGGTATGGCCCTCATGCCTCACTGGACAACGACAGGAGGACTGGAACCATTACAAGGTCTCCTTCAATTATTGGAGGTCAAGCCTCTATCCCCGCCTTCGCAAGAATAGAATCAGCAAGGCCCTTCTATACTTAGAGAAGGGAGGAGATATCAGGAGCAGCCTTGCATATACACTAAAGGCCTAAAATCAACCATAGGCCTAAAGTCAGCAATAGGCCTGACATACATACATGCTAACACAAAGTCTTGAGTCTCTGTGGAAAAACACTGAAAACAGAAGGCTATAAGCTATTGTAAACAGGCAGCTTCTGTGGAAATTTACCAGACAGAGTAGTCATAGGTCTTATAAATAGGCAGCCTCGGTGGACAGTACCAACTTAGATAAGGACAAGTGAATCATAGGCAGAGCCATAGTGACCTGTCCCCTGAACCTACACCCAACTGATACCCTGTTATGAAAGGTATCTGCACTCCCCCTGAACACCTATGCTCCAGGGCCATTCCCTTCCCCACATCCTGCCTTTTTGTGTTTATAACCCCTGTGTAAATAAGTAAATTATGATGTGATTTAAATAACTAAATAAATAAAATTAAAAAAAAAAAAGAAAGAGTAGGAGTTATTACAAAGATGAATGTTGAAGCCAGGTTGTAGGGGAGAGTCAGTTTGTAAGTATAAGAGCAGAAACAGGCCAAACTACCTGCAAAAAAAGTTGGAGAACCATAATATAGGTAATATTCTGCACATCAGATGAAGTGAATTCAATAAATGCAAAGGCAGGGATATATGAGGAGTGAGAGAGTGTACTGTGGTGATGGTTTGAGTGAAAATCTCCCCCACTCTTCCACAGGACTCCTAGAGCACTATCTAATATTGGGCTGTGTGTCTCTGTGATTGTTTTCATCAGCTGCTGAATGAAGCCTCTCGGAAGACAGTTGTGCTAGAAAGGATTTGGGAAGCTGGAGAGGTCAAGAGCACTACAGGAAGACCTACAGAATCAACTGACTTGGCCCCATGGAGGCTAACACAGGCTGAACCACTAACCAAAGAATGAACATGCATAGGCTGGACATAGGAGATATATACGCATACCACACAGACACACACACATCTTGATCTTCCTATAGGTCTGCTAACAATTGCAGTAGGGACTGTCTCTGAATGGGACTGGGAGGAGAGGAGGGAGGAGGCTACAATCAGAATGTAAAATGAATAAAAACATAAATTCATAGGAAACAAAAGACAGAAAAAAAAACAGGCTCATAGGGAGTGGCCCTATTTTATTATGAAGTGTGGCCCTTATGGAGGAAGTATGTCACTGGGATGGGCATTGGGATTTCAGAAGCTAAAGCCAGGCCAGTGGCTTTTCTTCTTTTTGCTGCTAGTCTTCTGGATGTAGAACTCTCAGCATCTTCTTCAGTACCATGTCTGCCTGTGTGTCACCATGCTTCCCACCATGCTGATAATCGATTAACCCTAATATGTGTAAGCAAGACCTCATTGAATGCTTTGCTTCATCAGAGTTGCCATAGTCATGGAGTCTCATCACAGCAATAGAACATTGGTTAGGGTGAGTGTGAATTGGGAGACTAGCTGATCAGTGGACAGGGAGTAAGTAGGGCTAAAGTCACACACTCCATTTTCACACTGCCATTTCATTGAATAACTTCAGGAACCCTATATATCCAACTGGGGTGAGATAGGAGAGAAGCTCAGAGGGCCAAGAGAATGAATACAAATATGCATCTGAGTGGGGTGGGGAATGGAGGAATCATTAGAAAGTCCCAGAAACCAGGGCTTTGAGAGGCTCCCAGGACCCAGTGGGGATGACATTAACTAAAATGCTCAACAGCAAGGAGAAAGAAACTGAAGAGACCACCCCAGTAGATGGACATGGTCCCCAGTTGAGGGATGGAGCCACCCACCCATCTCAAAATTTTTACCCAGAATTGTTCCTGTCTACAGGAAATTCAGGGGCAAAACATTGAACAGAGACTGAAGGAAAGGCCATCCAGAGACCACCATACCTTGAAATCTATCCCATGCACAGACATGAAACCCTGACACTATTGCTAATGCTAAGATGTACTTGCAGACAGGAGCCTAACATGGCTGTCCTCTGAGAAACTCTACCAGCAGCTGACTGTGACAGATGCAGGTACTTATAGCCAGCCATTGGACTGAGCCCAGGGACTGAAGGAGCTGAAGAGGATTATAACACCATAGGAAGAACAATAACTGGACCCCTCAGAACTCCCAGGGACTAAGCCACCAACCAAAGAGCATAAATGTGTAAGTCTGTGGCCCCTGCTACATATGTAACAGAGGACTGCTTTGTCCAGCTGTGGGAGAAGGGGGTCCAGGGAGGAATTCTGGAGGCTTCCAAATGGTGGGTCCTACATCCAGGAGAAAGGTCTGGAGTTCCATATGCTGGAAGCTTTGGCGACTGCAGACCCAGCAGGACCCAAGGACACAAGGAAGTCCTTGGTTCCAAAGGGGTTTATTTTCATGGCGGATGGTGGATGGATCTGGATGTACCCACCCCCAAACTCAGGGCAAACCTGAGTTAAATAGGGAGGGAGAAAGGGGGAGGTTCTGGGAGGAATGCTTAATTGGCTCTGCCCTCTGACCTTCATTAGTATGTAAATCTCTAGGGCCTGAGGCCTGTAGTCACACGCTCTACCTGTGCACTTTGTGAGGGGCTGTAATGGCCTACTTGACTGAACAATGTAGGTACATGGAGATTAGACTGCTTGACAGTAACCTGGGATCTGTGGACGTGGCTGAACTCCTGCCATTTCTCCCTTGGAGTCTTGTGGTTCCAGGCCCATGCCCAGTCAAGAACCAGGATACCCTTACACAGTCCCATATTCAGCCTCAGTGGGAAGGAATGTGCTTGATCCTGTGAAGGATTGATGATCCAGAGAAAGGGGATACTAGAGGTGAGGTGGGAGTGGGTGGGTGGGGAAGGACACCGTTAAAGGTGAGGGAGATGGGAATGGGCTGGGGAATTTATGGAGGGGGATCAGGAAGGGGATCAACATTTGAAATGTAAATAAATAAAAGACTTAATTTAAAAAAAGAAGCATTTTTATAAACTTATTTGACTTTGAAGAAATATTTTCAAAATTGCCTCAAGACTTCTGGCAAAACACCAGTAGGGGTATTTTAAGTAAATAAGTCACACAGACTGTATTATATCCTAAATCCATTCCTCTCATTAGATTTGGGACTAGAAGAAGGGCAAAGCCCTAGAAGATTCTACATCTGTGGTTACAATGGAAATGCCTCTTTGGGGTTAGTCCTTTAAGTACATTTGTAAAGTGTGACATACGTTCTTCCACTAAAAATAGATAGCTTCAGGTAGAGCTGCCCTCTCTGGATTCACAGAAGATTTGTGTAGGATGAGGGTCAAATTGGTCAAGAAAAGTACTTTGTAAGGAATTTTCAAATTACATATAAAGAATGTTTTCTCTATAGCAACAGAGTTGAAAAACATGAATCTCTGTGATCTGACAGCCTTGTTGAGAAAACCAATTTAAGCAAATGAAGGTGTTAAGGAGGAAAAAATAGAAGTGAAAAATGAAGACAAGATCCTTACAACATTCATCCCATGATCCATGAGTATCTGGCTTTCATGAGCTTTGCTTATTTGAAACAATAGATTTTAATTTTTGTCTAGTTCAGTAAGAGTACCTTCATCATTTCAACCACACAATGTCCTAGCTAATATCAAATGGCTGCCTAAAAAAGAAGTATTTTAAGTGGTGTGTGCATCCCAGATAAGCTATGCCATGTGGCTGTCGAGTCATTACTAAGATTTCCATCTGTTTTTACAAGGACTTACTTGTTTATTATAGCTAAGGCTTAAAAGATTTGGTAGAAATAAAATGTCAGATACTGGACTCTCTTGACCTCTTCTGATGTGTGTAAACATAGGAAGCCACAAGCTAGCACTACATAACAGAAAAGAAATCCATTCCCATGTTTTCAAGACTGTAGTCAATTATCTCAACCAGCAAATGTTAAGGAAACACAGACCCACTAAATTGCATATCAAACTTCTTTTCTCTACTCCATGTGGATCTACTCAGATGTATTGACACCAAGAAAGACAGAATTATCCAGGCCTGACCTAAGCAGACATTGACTAAGTGTTTCCTGCCAGGTGAAGTGTCTTAGAGCTTCTATTGCTGTGAGGAACCACTCTGACAAAAACAACTTGAAGAGAAAATGGTTTCTCTCACCTGACAACTTGTAGTCATCGTTGTAGTCATCATTCAAGGAAATCAGGGCATAAATTCAAGGTGAAAATTCTGGAAGCAGAATCTGATGCTCAGGCCACAGAGTAGTGCTGCTTTCTGGCTCATTCTTCCTGGCTTGAACAGTCTGCTTTTTTTTATAGCACCTAGCACCACCAGTTCAGAGGTGGCACCACCCACTGTGAGATGGGCCCTCTAGATCAAACATCAATCAAGAAAATGCACCACAGGTTCATCAACAGGCCTATCTGGTGGAGACATTTTCTCAATTGAGGTTCCCTCTTCTAAAATGATTCTAGCTTGTGTTGAGTTGACATAAATCTAGTCAGCATAAGAGGAAACGCTGCTTCATTTTAATCTGCCCTGATGGATTTGGAGGCAGCCTGGCAATGGCAACTGCTTGCCTTCCAACTAAAACCATAGTAGAACCTGAAGCCAACACAGAAGCTCTTAAGCCAAAATCCAAAGAATAGAGGCAGAGTCCCTAGTCATGATTATGCCTTAAAGAATAAGGACAGTAAACTAACTTAGTAAGCTAACTAAAGTACCAACAATGAAATCATTTCATATTTCCGTTGTATTTAAGAGAGTTTGATTGCCAAAATAAACTAAGTCTGCAAAAGGAGGACATGGGACTGATTTTCCTCCAGCAAGAAAATGACAGTCTCCTGACTTTACTGCAAACATCAAAGAAATTGGGATGATAAATCTATAAAGCTTGCTCTGAAAAAAAAAAAAGTGTTATCCAAGGTGATCTACTAACTGCTTGTGGCTATGTAAATTTATTAAAATGTAAAATGCTTAAATATGTGTAACTCATCCCTAGTACCCACATTGCAAGACTATAGGTGGGTAGAGTACATTTTGGATAGTGCCCACTTTTCAGCTGATTGTAATATGTCAATTAGCTAGACAGTACTACTCTAAGAAACACATGGAAGCATGTGGCAGGTGATGCCAGTATAGGACAGCACCCAATGTCTCCTGTCCAATAGGCAAAACACTCAGTGGCTACATTGGCATAAGGATAATCCCATCGAAGTGATATGAACCGTGATGTTCACTGTTACTATCACCTCAAACCTTCCATTACTCCATGATCTGCAACAGGATTCCACTCCAGGGAAACATGGTAAAGCTTCTGTGTGTTGTAGGAAGGTGACCACTGGAAGTTACTTTCCTTATTTGACTTGAATATTTGGGAAGTTGAATAAGTTGGAAGATAGGATGAAGGGTTAAGAAACACTGTTTTCTAGATTACATACACATATTACAATTATTAACTCACAATGACCTGCATTGGCCCTGCATAAGACTGGTCCTATGGACAATAAATGATAAAAGAAGGAGGTGCCTGTTCTTTCCTTCTGTCTTAGTCAGTGTTTCTATTCCTTCACAAACATCAAGACCAAGAAGGAAGTTGGGCAGGAAAGGATTTAGTCAGCTTACACTTCCACATTGCTGTTCATCACCAAGGACATTAGGACTGGAACTCAAGCAGGTCAGTAATCAGGAGCTGAAGAAGAGGCCATGGAGGGTTGTTACTTACTGGCTTGCTTCCCCTGGCTTGCTCAGCTTGCATCCACAGCCCAGGGATGGCACACAATGGGCCCTCCCACCCTTGATCACTAATTGAGAAAATGCCTTACAGCTGGATCTCATGGAGGCATTTCCTCAAAGGAGGTTCCTTTCTCTGTGGTAACTCCAGCTCGTGTCAAGTTGACACACAAACCAGCCAGTAGAAATCATTCACTTTCAATCATTATTTTTGGGCATAATTTTTATGACATTTTAAAATACAGTCAATTCAATTCATGTATCACTAATTTATTCCATCTTTATTGAATAATATTCTGTTAAAATGGGAATGGTAGACACCACATCTTTTGCCAACCATGTTAGAATTGCTATGCAAGGAAATATATTTTAAATTCAAGTGTCTCTAATCGCTACAAATTCTAAATGTCTTTTCTGTATATACCTGTCTCTCACATGAACTACATTGAAGAAATGACTTTTTATCGCTCCCAAACAATCATATTAATGTAGCAATCAGGAACATTCAGATACCTTTCATCTTGTTGAGATTTCGGTAACTGATTAATTAATTGCCACAATGGGCCCTCCCACCCTTGATCACTAATTGAGAAAATGCATTACAGCCGGATCTCATGGAGATATTTTTTTCAAGGGAGACTCCTTTCTCTGAGGTAACTCCAGCTTCTGTCAGATTGACACACAGAACCATCCAGTACACCCTCTGCACTATTAGTAGAATCTGGGAAAGGGGAAAACTATTGCCTTCAGTTGAGGGTTAACGAGTGAGCTCACAGCAGGCATTCTACAATTATGGTCATAAGGACAGCCTCAGTCAATCCTAGTAAGTTGCAAAACAAATAGTCATGAATATGAGAATATGCAAAAGAGATTGGGGGTTCAGAAGGAAGTGGGAGTTGATGAGGTGGTAGGGAAGTAGGTCAAAAATGAGAAGTATGCATTATGTACATGTCCAAAATTGTCTAAAAATGAATTTTAATTAATGATAAACAGAGTACCAACATGTTGTGGTAAATATTCCAAACTAAAAGACATAAAAACTTTATATATTATAATAAGCCTTAAATCATTAGATATGGGGAAATATCAACTTTCAATGCTATTTTGTCTATTTCTCTGTCAATAATCTTGAAATATCACTTGCCATACTCTGCCTAGGCCTCTCCTACTCCAACTGGCTGAACCTCATAGCCATGTGCTCATGATCCACCTACCATTGATCCACCTATTCCTTCTCCCTTCTCCTTTTTTACTTCTTCATTCTTTCTCCTCTCTCACTTCTGCTGGGTCTCTGCCTCAGACCCCAAGTCTAGGAATTGAAGTACTACCTAACTCCCTTCTGCCCAGTTATGCGGTGTAGGCATCTTTATTCAACCAACAGTTTTAAATTAAGGAGCAAGGTTTACATAACAAAACCTGACATAGGTGAGAAGACACTCATCTTGAAACAACTAGACTTTGGGATACAATCTTTATTAATATAATACAAAGGAACAGATCAAATCTCAACAGTGACATATAATTCTAATATGAAAAAAGTTAGAAGAATAAGCAATGTAAATGTAACCCCTATAAAGTATGTAGAGAGATTTGATTGTGTTGCTTAATTATTATTGTAGCAGAGAAGCCAAGGAATGTTGAATCCTATATCATCTATGAGCTTCAACACTGTTGCCAGGGAATTCTGAAAGAATACCTCAGTGAACCAGTCTTTAGAAATGTACCCAGTCATTAGGTAAAAGAAATTTAAACAGAAGCAGTATGGAGAATAACAGCTCCTAGGGGAGAGAGATAATAACTAGAACACATACAGTGAGAGGAGTGGGACAGGGGGAGAGGGAGAGAGACAGAGAGAGACAAAGATATATATATATATATATATATATATATATATATATATATTTCTCTGTATATATATATATATATATATATACAAGAGAGAAAGGGAGGGGTGGGGACAGAGAGACAGAGATAGAAACAAAGAATCACACACAAAGACATACAGAGACACAAAGCAGTGTCAAGATGTAACCCAAGCATAATCCAGATTCCTGAAATATACATTTATAATTTGAAAGTATAGTTGATGTTAAAAAATAAAGAATACATACTATGAAAATCTGTGTATGGAGGCTCAAAGTAAACAGTAGCACCAAGAGTGAATCATAAATATAACTTTTTGGAGGTAACAAGAGGAAAGGCAGCATATTCGGTGCACTTGGAGATACTCTAATGGAATAAACATATTTCAGGAGAGTGGAAAGACATAGTTGTGAAAATAATAATTTTGAACAAAAATAAGGAGATTAGCTCAATTTTAAAAGGATATCTCTCAACAAATTTAAATGATTTGTGAGCAATATTATTGGACATCTTCAGCAAAACAGTATGTGTAGAACATGATAGTACCATACCACATATGAGTTTACTATGGCTATGACTGAATGATCAAAACCTACACAAGATTAAGCCATACAAATTCCCATCATGGGATTCATCAGCGGGGACACATGAATTCACATCTAGCTGAGGAGCTACTGGCAGTTGATGGCTGTAGGGGATGAAAAGTTGGTTTTCTTCTGAAATGCAGCACTCCTGGCTAACCCATACTTGACTTAAGTATACATGCAGGCAACACTAAAGTGGACTTAATCAATTTACAATCGAAAGGGTGTATGTAGTTAGGAGATCAAAGTTAGAAGAATAATAAGGGAGAAATTGAAAGGGAGGGAACAAGGAGTAGAGTTGATCAAAACAAATTACATGCATGTATGAAGTTCTCAAAGAGTTTAAACAAAACACTGGATAAGGATATATGAGATTCTATGCCCACTTCTAATTCCTTAAACAGACACAAATGCACACAGTTACAAACAAATACCTATAAACAAACACAGACAAACACAAGTACGTGAACATATAATAATGGCCTATGGATGCAATTTGCTATGTCTTTTCTATATCAAAGAATTTTTTCTAGTCTATTTGAGGTTCAGTGTAGGTGTTTACATAATTTCAGTTCAAACTACAGTTCTTCTAACTTCTGAGTGTTTATCCACTGCCCTCTACTTTTAATTTTAATTAGGTTAACAAGGCTTCTCATAACAGCAATAATCTAATCAACCACCCCCCCTGATATTTGGAATAAAAACCATACAAGTTGTGGCTCAGAGGATTTGTAAACATTACAAGCTTCTGCTGCTACACTTGGTTGCTTCTCAAAGTTGAAGGTAAGTCCCTATTGCTGAATACTCAGTACACTTCAGAAAAATGACTCAAAAGATTCAAGGTGGATCTGACTTGAGAGCCTCCTCCCTGACGATCAGCCTTCATAGGTCTAAAAATAATATGAAGCTGCCAAGGTAAGAAATAAGTCAAGAGTCATGCCCAATTGTGAAGCCTATGAATTACAACAACCACCAACATGGTAAGGCATCCTTAGAGGCCCAACAGTGGTACTTGTACCTTGATAGCCATCATCCCTCTAAATGGACTTCAGGTCCTCTCAACAGGAGGGAAATCAAGCTTGGGTCTGGAAACCTATCCAGCATCCTAGGGCTAATGAAGTCATTGTCTGTACAGAAACTTCTACTGCTATATCACTAAACCATCATAATTCATAATTCAGATTATAAATATTTATCCTTATACCCACAGATACATGGAGCTCTCACCAGATAGCAAAGAATATTTTCTTTGTTGCAAACATAAATGATTACAAAAACGCACAACTGGTAAGAATACCAAAAACAACTGAGCATAGGGTGTAATGAACAAATCTGTAACACAGCCCCTGCACCTAAAGCAGAGGGGACATGTCAGAAGAGGGGCAGACAACTGGTAGGAACGAGAGACTCAGGATGCTTGCTTGGAGTTCTTGACATGACAGGTAAGCTACATTCATGATGTATCTACAGTATTTCTGCCTAAACAGGACCTGAACAATGAAAATACCAATAGATATGCTCACCTAGAAATAGAGACTATCACAGAGCCCAGTGCCTAGACAAAGAATTACAGGAGCTCAAGACTGCTGAGAGAGAAAATTAATGTTGCCAGGATGAGCCTCCTGTTTATCTCATTCTAAGTGGTCAGCCCTTAAATCATATATACAAAGCAACACTAAACCTACTGGAAAAAAATGTATCTATATATCTATGCATGTGTGTGTGTGTGTGTGTGTGTGTGTGTGTAACAATGTAACAATAAAGGAAAAAAAGCCATGAACTTGTGAGGGAGTGCATGGGATCCACAAGGAATAGGATCAGAAGGAGGAAAATGGATAAAGGAAATGATATATTTATGTGTTAATTAAAATTCTTCAGAATTAGGAAAATAGGATGTAGAACCTGTAAAAGGAGAAAGGCATCAATAAATCATCTATATTTGAAATAGACATGTATGTAACAGATGTACAGCAATATGTTCATAGTCACTCAGATTTAAGGATATACAAATTAGAGTAGCAGAGAAGCATTATTTCTTACCAATAATACAAACAATTTAAAAAGACTATGACAATACATTCTGTAGGCAAGGCTGTGACGAAAGACATAATTCCTTGAGAGGGGCTGAATGGCACAATTCTTTTAGTTAGAAACACGGCAATGCACAAAAAAATTTATTCATGTCTTAATATTTTGATCCTGCAGTTTCAGTTTTCAGAATCAACCCTGAAGCTATACCTCAGCATTATGACAGCATAAACAGAAGCTTATTTATTTCAGCATTTCTCAAAAATGAAAACATATGGAAACAGCTTAAATGCCTATAGAAAAAAAAGCTTTGTTAAATAGAGTATGATATTCACACAAGAACCATGCAGGTGTGTAAATAATGAAACTGGGACTCACATAATTTTCAGTATATATTGGAAAGAGAAAAGGTAAGGCACAAAGGAGTGTCTATTCCACGTGGTTTTCATGTGAAAAGAAAGGGGCATGATGAAGGTGCTAATATAGGTGTTAATTTCTATAACATTAAAAGCTGTCCAGATAAAGAACAAACTGAAACTATTATTTACCCTATTGAGTAGTTACATTTGTGAGAGAATTGGGAATTGGATTTGAGATATATGTGCAAGAAAGAAAACACTCCTTTTTATGTGTTTGTGTAGTATCTTATTCTTACCAGCACAGAAAACTATGAAGAAAACAAGGTAAGGGATGAAGATGGGGATTGCAACAAGAACATGGAGAAAAATAAACAAGATTATGATTGTAAAATTTTTAAAAGAAAGGAGGCCGGGCCAATGGTGGCACACTGCTGCAGTCGCTGCACTCTGGAGTCTGAGGCTGCTGTCTCTCCCGAGTTCAAATCCATCTTGTGCTATTACAGGAAAAAAAAAAAAAAAGAAAGGAGGCCATACCAGATGGATCCCTGGTCCCCTTTATAAACAAACAAACAAACAAACACCCAACTAAGAACTAAGTTATTACATAAAATATAAAATAAATTTTAAATGTTGTGATTAAAGATTTAACTCTATATGTAGTTTGCAAGATATAAATCATTTTAAAAGACCAATGATATTAATATATAGCACCAAAATAGGTTGTTTACTCAAACTGGGGACATATGCCAGGCTTAGAAGCCTAATGGAGTTTCTGAAAATCCTACCACAAGGTCTAGCCATCAGTGTTTAAATGGAGAAAATTTGCTTAGAGGTGTAAAGCTATTTAATTAAAGGACAACAGAAGGCATGACATTTCTATCCATTACATACGTATGGCCATTGTTCTATTGAAAATTCTTTCTCTTGTGTTGTAATAATTCTCTTACCAGATTGATAGCTCAACCACTTATCTGATCTAAATTTATGAGCAACTCAGAAGTGATGTGTTTAAAATAGCTTTTCTTATATTGCTCATTCTCATAAAATACATAACTCAATGTGTTGTATATTTCACTGTAACTTCCCTATTAATTCAAACTATTATTGCTTTTGGAGTTTTGAGCATTACTGTATGTAGTAAAACTTACAATAAGGTGTAAGGAAGACACTAATTTCTTTAATTAAGTAAAAAATCTACTTATTCCAGGATCATTCATAAGGTTATAAGCTTCACTAGTATCCTACTTATTATTTAAGCCAATTTGGCAGAGAGTGTTATTAGTATCTAATTTAATTCATAAAAACATTCTTCCCCATATGCATCACATAGTATCCTATCAGACATGCATGCCTCAGATAGGATGTTAACATGAGCTCACAAAAGGGAAGGACTGATGGATCCTAATCAATTACATCAACATCCAAATGTTTCAGTATAAAGTTAATTGACTCTAAACAAGAAAACCAATATTAATTTTCACTTAAAAGTTGACTGCCTTAAAATGATGATGCACTTAATGGGATAGTCACTGAAAATGTCAACAAAACATCTCTGATGAATTTAATTTCTAGAGAGCTGTATGAAGGAATAAAAATAACAATTTGGACCAAGACTGTCTCCTCCAGTGTGTTTTCACAATAACAGTCAGATCCTGCAACAGTCATCAAGTATTTTGAGAAACAGTGTTCTTTGGTCTTTTACTCCAGCCTTCTTCAATGTCCTATGCCCAGTGCTGGTGGGTGGGAGCTATCTGCTATCACTGGTTTGTTATTGTGAGCTTTGAAAAAAATTATCTGGAAAATTTTAATGTTACCATAAAGTCAATGGTTAGTCATAGACGAATAGCCAAACATTCTAGAATTATTTTTTCTCTTATTTATCCTGAAAATTAAGTCCCATGCTAATTGGCTTTCTTATTCAATTGAGAAGTTCAAAGTTGAGTGAGCTGCCTTGATGACCAAGTTTCTCTCATAGTCTACAGCGTGAGTGCTGACATACTTTTGACTTTCATCTTCAAACAAACCAATGTTTTGGGACATTTGTATAGCACAATGGCACAATTCATTTTCTTCTACAGCTAATAAAATGTAACAAGGTCTGAGCATCCATTTCCAAACAGAAGACATTTGTAAGAAAGAAAATTTCCCTTTTTCATCAAAGCCTTTTTCTTTGGATTTTATACTTTTGATCAAAACTTTCTTTGAAAATGTCATATATGTATCTTGATCATATCTATTTCCTCCAGTTTTTCCCTTCAACTTGCCTACTTCCTCAACTCATCTCTTTCTCAAATTCATCCCTTCTTTTATTTATAAATATCCATCTGAATCCACTAAGTGCTGTCCATATGCACACAGGCTGGAGTCATCTACCACATGATGGAAAACCTACCCATGGCCATCCACTGACTCTCCCCCCACTCAGCAGTCTTCAACTGCCCATACCATCTCAGTTAATAGTTAGATATTAGAAGTCCCTCCCTTTCCATACTGAGATTATTTTAGCTATGTAAAGATAATCTATTTAACATTATTTTAATAAATCAAATAAAAATAGATGATACTTTACATATTATTTACCTAATTAAAATCATTGTAATTTTTTTTCTAAGGAAGAAGATAAGCATGGGATGCCTATAGGAATGGGAGAAGTCAGAATTGGTAATTCTGGAAGAGGAAAGCAAATTGTCAGAAACACTGAGGCATTTCACCTTCCAATAACAAAAATTCTTGAAATAATCAAATCTTTAGAATGGAAAGCAAACTAAACCTGAATAAATATTTTACTTGCTTCTAAAGGAAAGGACACACACACAAATGTGCACACACACAAACATACATACATAGTGAGAGGGAGAGAGAGAGAGAGAGAAATAGGTGACAGTGGATATAGGTCAGCCAAGGAAAAGGGAGGTAGATGATGTGAGAAAGGAGGCAGTGACATAATAGGAGTGAGATTATAGTAGAGACGGCTCTGATGGGAGTAGACTATAAGGGGAAAAGAGAACAGGATAACCAAAACCAACTATTTATGAAAATATTATGATGAAATCTATGAATTTGTGCAGCAAGTAGATGGATTTTCTCCTAAAATGACTACATACTGAGATTTTTAACTAGCTTCATTTTGTGCAGATAACCATAGATGCTATGACTTCATTTCCACTAAAGCCACATCATGTCCAGAAGCCAGTGTTCTGCACCACTCCTCTGTATCATATACATCCTTTCTGATCCCCCTTCTGTGGTATTTCTTGGGTTGAGGGTGAGAGTTGTAGGGGTGATTTAGATGCCCTTGCTTTGGTGGAGGACTCTGTCACTTATTCTCAGCATTTTAAACAGTCTTGAGTCTCTTCACTAGCAATAAGAAGTTTTTCTGACCAAGGGTGAAATTAACACAAATCTATGGATCTAAGCATCCACATTTATAAAAGATATTAAGTACATGACCAGTTAGAAAAACACCAATAGTTTCTCTCTTAGGGCCCAAGACTTCCTTAGCCATGGTTTTGAGCATAATTATAGCACAGAAATAATTTTTAAATTGTTTTCATTTGCAAGTATATTTTGAGTAGAAACTCTTACTTCATAGTTCCACAAGCTACGAGTTTGGAAATGTATGCTATCAGTGAACATATGATAAGTGTATTAAGAGAGTTATGGTTTGATTTCATAGTCAACCTTCAACTTTTGTGTTGAGCAAGTAATGAATGAGTTGTTTCAGTATAAGACTCACTTCAAACCCTGAAAAAATGAGTCTTCATTAAGAGCTTGACTCTGTTCCATGAGCAGAACTTGTGGTTCTACATCTCCAAATAATATGAACCCATTGTTCAGGACTTCCTATAATTCAAAGAAATTCAACTTTTGTAGAATTAATATTTGATAAATAAATCCCATTAGTGGATTCACTACTTGCCCCAATTGTTTACATTCCTGAATGAAACACACACACACACACACACACACACACACACACACACACACACACACACCGTTTATATTTTGGTATGCCTTAAACGGCTCAACAGCTGAGCCACTGCCTAAATTCCGTGTGGTTAACCCACCTCCACGAATAATCCTGAGTTATTACTTACAAAACTCTATATCTTAGCTGCTCTGGACCCAGAAGACTGCCCAACTGGGCCATGCTCTGGGCTGTACTCTCCTGGCTCACTCACATGGTGGCCATGCCTCTCTGTCCTGCACTTTTCTCAGGCATGGCATCTCTCCTCTCCATCACACTCACTCAGCATGGCAGACCATTCCACTTCCTCCTTCTGGTCCCAAGCCTAAGAATCCTAAGAATGCTCTGCCCAGCCATTAGCCACTGGCATCTTTATTTACCAATCTGAACCAATTCGGGGTAGGGTCTCTCAGTGTCTTACCTGGACACTCTGTCCTGTAAACAATTTGGGAGACCCAAATTAACATTAGAATATAAGCAGCATTAGGCCAAACCCACTACAAATTTTACCTGTGGAAATGTAGTAATAATGTCACTAGTGTTAAAATACTGTTTGTTATTTTATTTGATGTGAAATGAATGGATAATATTATGAATATACAGATGGAACCAGAATTTTTAACTCCTGCCTTTGGATATCCTAAAACTTTAGCAAACCTCTCTCAAATACATAAAGAAGAAATAACTCAAACACTCTTGGTATGAGAGATAGTTCTGATTTTCGTAATGTTTTAAAATCAGTGCATAATAGGGTTGTCCTCAACAGAATAGTTATATCTCATAGTCTAGGCTCATATGTTTTCCCTAACTCAGCAACCCCACATATGTCTTCTTAAAGGGCAAATGACTAGGCTGATGAGGATGGATTAGGTCAATAAACATTACTGAGTACATTCTCCTCAAGCAGTGTCCTAAGATGCATGGGATACTGACAGTGAAGAAGTAGGGAAGCAGACAGTATAAATGAGGCACAAAAAGGAGAGACGTTGAATAAAGGAAGGCGATTATAAAATTCTCTATTACACATGGCTTCAAGTTAAGATGAACAGTCACTTGCATGGGACCTCAGGGACACACCTGAACTCTTTAGCCAAGTAAGTCCCATGTGAAGTCTCATTTCTTATCAAAATAACTTAAATCTCTTCCACAGCAATATCACTACATATTGCAAATGTTCATTTATACATGTGCATACATAGTTCAGGTACCTTCATAAAAAGGTGTTTTATGTATTAGCTAAAGCACCTTCCCGAGCAAATATACTGTTAAAACTTCATGGTTGCGTTTTTGTTGAGTCTAGGTAGCTAGCAGCAGACAGGAGCTGTGGAAGATTTGGATTCATAGAAGCTAGTAAGAAGACATTTTCTGAATAAATTTTAGAAAACAATTGCTAAAAATACTACAGTAAGAAAATCATACTTCTTAGCCGGGCGGTGGTGGCGCACGCCTTTAATCCCAGCACTTGGGAGGCAGAGGCAGGCGGATTTCTGAGTTCGAGGCCAGCCTGATCTACAGAGTGAGTTCCAGGATAGCCAGTGAGTTCCACAGAGAAACCTGTCTCGAAAAACCAAAAAAAAAAAAAAAATCATACTTTATTCATAAAATTGCAAATTTTAAGATTATTTTCTAAAAGTCTGGTATAAGTATGCATGTGCGTGTATGATATACACACATGTGTGGGTGTATTTGTGTGTATATGCACGTGGCAGCCAAAGGTTCATATCAAATAACGATCTCCTCTATGACTCTCTGAAAGGTAAGGTCTTTTTCATTGTAAACTGAGCTCTCTGAATCAGTGTCCTGGCCACTTTTACTTCAACTTCATACAAGTTATACTTATCAGAGAGGGTAGAACCTCAATTGAGAAAATGCCTCAGTAAGATCAGGCTGAGGACAAGCCTATAGAACATTTCTTAGTTAGTGATTGATGTGTGAGGGACCAACCATTGTAGGTGATGCCATTCCTTAGCTGGTGGTCCTGGATGCTATGAGAAAACAGAGAGAACAGGCCATGGAGATCTAGCTATCAAACAGCATAGCTCCATGGCCTCTGCACCAGCTCCTGCATCCAGGTTCCTACCCTATTTGAGTTCCTATCCTGACTTCATTCAATGATTAGCAATGATGTGGAAGTATAAGTCAAATAAACCCTTTTCTCCACAATTCACTACGTCTAACTAGTATATTCAGCTAATCTAGCTAGCCAGTTTATCCTGAGATCAATGGTTCCTGCCTCCTGGGATGTTGAGATTACATATAGGCCACTATGCATGTATGGCTTCTATGTGGGTTTTAGGCATCACACTCATAGCACAAGCTTTATCCAATGAGCCATCTTCTCATTTTTTAAGTGGTTGTGCCTAGTCCTGCTGGGACTAGTGCCCCAGGGTGGAGGGTACAGAGGGTGGGAGGCTTCCCTTCTCTAAGGAGAAGGAGAAAGAGAGCAACTGGGGAGGGATTTGTCAGAATGGGACTGGGAAGAGAGGAGAGAAGGGCTTGTAATTGGGATTTAAAGTGAATAAAAGTAAGTCGTTAAACATGCAGTATAAAAATGTCTCAATAAAATGCATATTATTAGCAACTATTTTAGAGTTCTGGAGGATATGTACTTCTGGGTCTAGAGCCTCAGGATTATCATATGATAGAGATAAACAGTATTCCTAGATGAATAACTCAGGACTTCCCAAATTAAAGTTCCCCAGAAAAACCCTTTCAAAAGTATGTTCAGTAGTTAATGCACTTGAGAAATTCTGCAAAGCGTATTTCTACTCTCGAAGCTCACACAACTTTTGACATATCAAAGCAATAGAGAATCTTCTAGACAAGAAATCCACTAACTTTAAGAGGAAATATAGTTTAAAAGACCACTTGACTCTAGAATAAGACTAAGCCTGTCTGAAGTCTGGTTTGGCTTCTTAGATGCTTCATGAACATGAACAGTTTACTTAACTCCTCAGTGTGTTCCCTGACATAAGCAGTATGCTTATGTTTACCTGAACAATATTCTTGTGGTAATTTAAATGAATTCCTAGATAGGGAAAAATATAGCTGATACACTATAAACATCACAGAATATTTCAGTTATCATTTCTAAAATTTAGCTGACCATGAATGTTACTCCTTTACAAGTCTCCAAACATGTATGCCTAACAATAACTTAGAGACTGTTCTTTTCATGTCTAATTTAAGATGAGAAAAACACCTCTGATAAAGTCTGAACCATTATCAGCCTGACTCACAGGGAGCATTGGTAAGTGGGACCAACAGCCACAACTCATATCTCTCTCCAACTCTGGTTCATGGTGACATTCAATAGAGTTGTGTTGTGCTGTGTTATGTCGTGTTGTGCTGCATTGTGTGATGTTGCATTGTGTTGCCTTGTGTTGTTGAGGCGGCGTCTCATGCAGCCTAGGCTGGCTTCCAATGTGTAGACTAAGATGCCTTCGAACTTTTGACCTTCCCACCTTTGCCTCATGATGCCTGCAATCACCAATCTTGGATTACAGGCATAAGCCAGGATTCTATTTTTTTAATTAGCTTGCCTCTAAATATAAATCTTCTTTCTGTGCTATGTACCTATTTGCTACAGGCTGAAAATCGGTCTTTTTGAGTTTTGTCTTCCAATAACTCCTTATACTGCATTTTTAAAAAATGGGAAATACCTTGAAGTATTCCAAATCCAAGTCTTCTTAATAAAGTTTATGGTTGTAATTATTAAGTATTGGGGAAAACACAGTTTAATGCATAACATTTGAAAAAGTTTTTAGGTGTTTGTAGTTTATAAGTATTTCAAGGGAACAGAAACTTGAGCAGCATTTGTGCAGAAACCTTTAAAATTGGAAAGGATATTTTAAGTTTTGTTTTTAATGGCTTTTAAAAATATTTTCTTAAAGTCTATCTGCTTTTCTACTTTTTTGATATTGTAATTGCTTTTTCTGTACCTGAGAACTGGGCTTCAAAAATAAAAGCTGCATCTTTTAATGGAAACAACAAAAAAATAGTGTTGCCTTGGCAACGAGAACCACATAAAATCCTCAGCACTTTCTGCAGGTTTCTACCTAAGTCAAAGAGAGTGGAGAGCTGCTACTGGACGCTTTCATTTTCAAAACAATGCATTGAAATTCTCTTTAGAATGGAGAAAATTCATGTGGGAAACTAATGTTATATCTAACAGGCCCAATATACATGAAAATAAAAGCAGATTTGTAAAACGATATCTCATAGGAACATAGGCACATATCCACATAGACAACTTTGGGTAGACATCTGTTCCTCATATTGTGTTAATGGTTAGTGAGTCTGGGGAAACACTGCATGTTAATCTGTAAAAGAATGAACTCAGTGACGGAAAATCCATCACTTGTATCCTCCTAAGCATCCCCTCAGTCTTCAGTTCTCAGATGGGTTCACATGGATATTACAATTACATAATAAATACATTAAATATAAATAAGTATTTTGAAACTTTTTTAAAGGGAGGAAGAGCTCACAGTTCAAAGCACAAATTTTACTAGATACCTACCTATTTTTCTCATTGTTGAGGATTTTTATGTCATTACTTAAGTTTGAAGAAACTAGTAATATGAAAGCAAATTGTCTTAACAGTTTCTTTTTCTTCTACACCAGTAAGTAAAGTCAATCCACTCCCAAATTAAATCACTTTATGAAAGTAATTGGACTACATATGTCCGCTATTGTGCTTGCCATATTACAGGTTTAAAATAATACATTTCATTGACATGAATGTTTCCTACATTCCAGGTAGGAAATTCAAAAAACAAATGTAAAGACTACTAAATGTTGGAAATTACAATGGTCTTTACAGTCACCTATGATGCTTCTCTTTTACATAGGTAAGGTCTAAAGAACCAGAGCCTCTAGTGTCTACCAGAATAGTACCATTCTTTCAATTCCTTCTTACAAATAACTTCTAATGGATTCCTTATTCTCTCACATTCTTTTTCTCTTTACCTTCAGGCCTTTTTTATTTTCATCAACTCAGAGGATGCTTGTTTATATATATCCCTGTTAGATACTCGACATTATGCTAAGCTCTGGCAATTAAAGGAAATGAGAAATGTCTCTAATCTACCTGGCAAGACAGACAGTAAAACCCCTGTCATTGTACTGTGCAGATTCTGTTTCACGTGTGATGGCCTTGCTCCTCATCCTAGAATAGAGGAAGCCTTGTTTCTTCCAGTTTGTGTGACTAAGTGGGAGCTGTGCCTCACTGCTACAGCCTACATTTTGGGAAAAAAAAAAAGAAGGATAAAGTGCTTTGCTAGCCCAGGAAGAGCTCACAGTTCAAAGTTCAAAGCACAATTTTCACTAGATACCTACAACTTTCACACATCTGAAAAAAAGCATCAAATAAGAGAATCAATTACAACTATATGGTTTTATAAGTGGTTGGGGCAGTGCTGATGCCGAGGATTCTTTGCAAAAAAAATCAAATTTCACTGTAGATACTCCTTGCTTTGAAAGACTCCTTTGGTTTTATTATTTTGTCCATGAATTCATTTATTTATTCACTGTACATCCCGATCAGAGCCCCCACCCAGTCACCCCATCACAGAGCCTCTCCCCCATCCCTCATCTTTGGTTTTTTTTTTTGTTTGTTTGTTTTGTTTTGTTTTTTTTGTATGAATTACCTCCCTAAGTATACTGGGGAAAAAAGTACCTGACCAAAGCCACTTATAGAAGGAAAGATAGGTTTTAGCTAATAATGAGGGATTTAAAACATTGTGTCAGGGAAGCTGTGGTCAGGGGAGTGTAAGTCAGATGGTAAAACAGTCTTCTGTCAGAAAGCAGAGAGATAAGGATGCCCCTGTTCATGCTTTCTCCTTTTGTCCTTTTTCATTCAATGCCACAACCCAGCTAAGGGACGGTGCTCCCCACACTCAGTGTGAGTCTTCCCTCCTTAGCTAAACGTCCATGAAAACTGTCTCCTGGGTACTGAAGGAGGTATGATTCCTAGCTGATTCCAAATACTTTCAAGTTGAAAGTGAAGATTCACCATGGCAGCCTATGAGTTTAGATCACTCCTATTTATCCCTGGCCACCCATTACAGCTCGGTGCAGTGTCTGGGAATTAGAAAACAAGTCATTCTCCCGAGACTTAATCTACTTTAGTACGTAAATATGTTATAAATAAAATAGACATTTTAACCTGTCTCCTTCAAACCCACCAGAGATTGAACTGCTATTGATTATGTGTGTGGTATATGGGCTTGGAAGGGATAAAACCATTTCCCTTAGCAGTTGAAGAATGCATTTCTTCAGATGAAAGTTGGCATTTTCAACCCATTGGGAATTATGATGTTAGGCTACACTGCAGTTCAAGATCTAAGAATCTTTCTTTGTTGCCTCCAATTCAGAATGTGACAGAGTAAAGTAACTGGAGAATACAGATAGAAACAGGCAGAGAGAATGAGTTAGAGCAGAATTTCAAGTTTGAGAACCAGAAGACATTAAGGATATTGGAACACATTAAGCGTTTGCCCCATATGTCTAAAGTCTTTAAACTCTGCTGTACCAACTAAAACCTGCTGCCAAACAAGAGATGGCCAAAACCTTCACCCATGATGAGGAAACCAGATCTAAGTTGAGGGAAATGTCTCACTTTTATTCCCTTCAAATTAATCGCCTTCTGGTAATATTCATCTAGTTCTTAGTTTACTCATTTTTGGGTGGCTATAACAAATTACTGTGAAGTAAGCAGGTGAGAGAAGTAGAAATTTATTTTCTAATATTTTTCTAGATCAGAAGTATAAATCAAGGCCTCAGAGAATCCATGTTTCCTCCCATAGCTCCAGAGAACACACTACCTCTTTCAGGGTGTGGTGGCATCAACTATCAGTTGGCATGCCCTCAATTACAACCCCATTTTTCTCTCTCATAATTCTTTTCTTCTTCTATATCTCAAAACTACTTTATCCTGTCTTATAAAAATAAATGTTTTGTATTTTAGGGTCACTCAACTAATCCAGGAAAATCTCCAGAATTTTTGCTATAGATCCTTAATTACATTTTTGACATATAAAATGATAGCCACTAAGAAGCAGTATTTATTGGTTCTGGGGACTAGGAAGTGAATGTCTTTTTCCCCAGGGCCATTTTAAACTTTACAGTATACTTTAATAGATTATTGAGTAAAACAGTCCTGTTTCATGATGGATGCCTCTGTCAGAGGACACCACATTGTCCACAGGCACTGCGACCTTTCATCTCTGATGATCCCACACAGGAAAGACAATTTGTGGATTTAAGAGCATAACATCAGATGGAAGCCTCAATGGCATCTCCTGTCCATTGGCTCCCAAGAAGTCTAAATGAACCCTGAATACAATATCCATTATATCAGTTAAAGCTGCCTAAAAGAACCTTCAATACTGAACACGATTTCCTAGAACCTGTGGCCCCAGGACACCTGATATTTTTTCCCTTATACTCTGAATGTCATGTATCTTTATTGTCACCTTAAACTCCTATAAAGTAGGAAACACAGCTTTTTCATCTGTGTGGAATAAGACCCTCAATAACATCTACGTGTAACTGATATTTACCGAGTTTGAATCGAACTAAGTTCATGCTAGTGGAGCATTTTGTTTTGGAGGGGAAATGGCTAGCATGAAAATGGCATCGGGGTATTTTTGTCCTTTGGGTCTACAGCATGAAAGTGTCTTTCTTCTCTTTCAATGTTGTACACAGAATCAGTGATGATTTTGACTGTTTGTGTTGTTCCGTTTGCTGTTTTATTTCTTCTTTCTGGGTGAGACATATTGATTGCCAGCTCTTCTCGAGTCACAAGTGATGTTGCCTCTCTTTTTTATATAAAAACCATTCAAGACGCATAGAAATGGCTGCAGAATTTATTGATTTGTGCTCTTTTAAATATCCTATCCAGCTTCCTCTTGAATTGCATAGAAGGATTTCTTTCCTGAATATGCGTATTGTTAACCGATGCGACAAGCTGTGGACAGCTTTCCCATTTAAAACATTTTGCAGACTGAATAGCTCTGACATGTCCTCTACTTTTAGTTCCTTCTAATCATTCCAGTCTATTATTAGACTCTATTGTATAATTGGGTAGAGTTAATTTGAAGGGAGTTAAGTAAACAAATAAAACAGTGGGAAATTGTAGTTATGATTGCTAAAAACAAGTATTTACAGACCATATGAATCTTGAAACATGGGATCATCCTTCAGAATAATGTCAAGACTTATCTGATTTGTGGATCATTAGAAATGAAGAACTTTCTTTAGATTTGGGGTTCAAAAAGTAACAAAAACTTTCAAGCATCTTTATTTTGAGTTCAGTACATAATTGCAAAGCTTCTTTACTGCCACAGCATTTTCATAGATACAGAAATGACTCTGGTCCTAACAGAAATGCTGCCAATATAAATGACTAATGAAAATTCTGAAGCTTCCTATCAGTCTGACATGCTATTTGTATTTCAATGTAAAGCTGCCAGTTCTTTTAACAAGTGTGGGGTGAAATGGTTCTATTAGGTAAAGACACCATTTCCAGAAAGATTTCCTCATCAGCTTCCCTTCTTCATATATGACTTCGCCATGGAGCATTAAAATTCTTCTGTTCGGGTCTGGAGAGATGGTTCAGCAGTTATAAGCACTGGCTGATCTTCCAGAGGATATGGGTTGGAATCCCAACAGCTACATGGTGGTTGACAATCATCTGAAATGCCAGTTCTGCCCTTTCCTGATCTCCAGAGACACCCGGCAATTCATGTTGCATGTACACACAGGCAGGTAAAACACCCATATACATAAAATAAATTTGAAAGTATTTCTTGTGTGTGTGTCTAGTCTGTGTGGTGAGACAAAGCTAAAGTAGAGTCATAAAGATGGGGAAAGTAGGGGGAAACCAGGGGAGAAGGTAAGAATTTCAGTGTGAAGGCTGACTGGGTTACATGTTTAACTCATTCTCCACAGGCAAAACTATGGGCCCTGACAGCACAACACAAGGAATGTGTCCCAAAGTTGACAAAATAGTGGCTTCTGTTTCTCCCAAAAAGACTAAATACTCTACCTGTGTGTCTTCATGTCCATGGTTTCCACATCCCAAATTAGTTGTTATTGGTTCAAGGCCAAGAAAGTAACCAGCACACAGGTCTCCTATTTCTAGGGCCTGTGTTACATTGTTTTTTGTTTTGCTTTTGTTTTTTGTTTTCCTTCTGAGATTGTGAACTTTTTAGCTCCCTTGTTTCTAGATGAACACAAATCACTCTTCTCAGTTTCTTTTGATGAGGGAGTTAGTCTGGTTCTACCATTTCTTCTTGAGAAAGCTGCCTTAACTGCAGTCAGGCTAACAAAACGCTTTTCGAACTTAGCCGTTCAAATCTATCACTCTGAAAGGCAGAGATAAGAAAACCTCATTGTAGCTTATTTTCAGGCATTACATTCCACTCCTCTTTTAGGGCAATTTTCAAGATACTTTTATTATACTGACCTTTGCTAAACAGATTGCCAGCAATATAGCTAAATATTTTAATACTGGTAGATCTAGGCTGGCACATTTCCTTAAAACAGTGGCTGTTTTAGGAAGCTTAGGGTTGCTCCAGATTCCTCTATCTATGGCAAAGGTACAAAGCTCAAGAGAAAGTAGACCAAAATTATAGCCAGAGCCTGCAGAGAGCTCCCATTTCTTCTCATTTAAAAACAGGGCTCCAGCAAACACAGAAATGGCTTTCCATGACACCAGAGTAGAATTTGCATAGGATCAACCACTAAATTCTAATTCGTGGTGACATTTTCACCAAGTATTTGACAGTATGCCCTCTAGTTAATAGTAATACTTGGAAACATAAAATGTTCCTTGTTAAAAATATTGTAATAGCCAAGGCAATAACAGATCTTGATACATCTTAAGGTGTTGAGGTAAGCAGAAATAGAATGTTTGGTCTTGAAAAATATTTGCCCTGGGGATAGATTCATTATATAATAAGAAGTTAGATTTGGCTCTAACTTCAACCAATAGTTTGTGAAACAGTTTGATACAACTTTAACATTTTCCAATTTTCTTAACTAGGTTTTTAATTATTTTTGAAATCTCATATTGATATGATTGGGAAGATGGAAGACAAATATCCTAAAAGGAAATATATTACTTTCCCATATTATATTTAGAATCATAATCTTGAAAACTACTAGGAGCCCAGGCACCAAGAAATATATGCATGACCTTGCAGATAGATTTAAAACTATCTATCGGTTAAGGCAAACATTCTTGTGGTTTAAAATAAAATTGAAGATTATACAGAGCACATGGGTGGCAGAGAAATATTGAAGTCATTAGAGAAACTTGAACTCATCTTCGTGGCCGTCTAATAATTCTACATATATTTCCTACATGCTTTACCAGGCTATCTTATTATTTACAGACTTACCCGGTTGGTTATTGCTACTGTGGTGTAGGAAAAGGCTATGTGAATTTACATGAAGGCTAAGAACACAGGGTCCATTATAATATGAACTATTATAGCAATCATGTTTTAGTACATCAAATAGAACTGTTAGCCTTCATACAGTGCCTTCAGCTAATAGATAACAGTGTCATATGCAGTTATTGGAAATAACACATTAGTTATCCAATTTCATAGTGTATTACAATAATTCATTTAATCAGAAAAATGCATTAAATACATTTATAACAGACATTTTACTGATTTATCTTTTAAATGTCATTAGCCTTTAAAATTAAATGAAACCAAAATACAAGGGTGAAATATGCTCCAAATTTAGAATGCAATATTATTAATATAGGAAATCTTTTTACCTTTATATGTTAAAATTCTCTTCATTTCTCACCATCTAGCCTGCTTATACTGTTCTCCTTTTCACATACAGAACTCAGAGTAGGGTTCTTGGTCATGAGGAACCCTCATAGCACTACAGACACTTAGCTTTTGATAAAAGCAGTCTCATTGACATGAGCAGCCACATGCGTAGGCACCTATATTTTGTACAATAGTTGGCAGCTATTTGCACTAAAATGTGATGTGAAATGATCCATGGAGGTGAATTTTCACAGCTAAACATTCCTGTGTATGGGAAACCAATCAAATGAATAATTTTAAATGAGTCAAATCATTCACTTAAATCAAATGAAGATTTAAATGAATTTTCACATCTGCCAAATGACACAAGATACTTTGCCAAAAAAAAAAGAGGAAGAAGAAGAAGAAGAAGACATTGCATAATACCCCTCCCCCTTCTTACGTTCTGCAGTTTGCCTTCATGTTTTGTTTGGTCAAGGAGAAGTAAACATTTGGCTGATGACTCAATTTGCATTGTCTAGTAGGTCAGCAAAGAACATGTATGGAGAGATTCCTAAAGACACACACCATGTACTTTCTCACACTATACCCCCCAGGTTTACAAACTATTATGATATTTTGTCAAATAGAGCATAGTACCAATGAGTCCCAATTATATATGCTTGAAAAGATAACAAGTTTTTTTATTTTACTTCATAATGGGAAATTAAATTGTGCCTAAATTTGAATTCATGAGTAGACATATTTTGTCAACTTTCCAAGGTTTAGAAACATCAATCAAAATGTCAATAATATGTATGTTGCAAAGATATTTGGTTGAAAAGTTTAATCCCAGCATTTGAGAGATTGAGGCAGACAGAGCGTGAATGTGTGGACAGTTTAATTACATTGTGAGTCTCTGTTTCAAAATACCTAAAACCAAAAGCAGTAGGGGGTGGGAATACAAAAATTCTCAAAAGGCAGCAATAAAATAAATTTTAAAATTAAATTAAAAATAAAATTGCTTTTTGTCATTTATAACAAACTTTTTTAAAACTTTAAATTAGGGGTGCTTTTGTCCTTTTTAGAACGAGTATCAAAAGATTCAACCAGAGCTCCCAGGATCTAAACCTCCAGCCTGAGAACAGACAGGGGCAAACTGTCCTCTGAGAGGCTCTAACCAGCAGCTGACTCAGACAGATACAGACATCCAGAGCCAAACAGTGGATAGAGCTTGAGGACTCTTAAAGAAGAATAGGTGGAAGGATTGTGGGCCCTAAGGAGATAGGAACTGCACAGGAAGATCAACAGAGTAAACGAACCTGAACCCTTGGAGCTCTCAGAGTCTGAATCACCAACCGTGGAGCATACCTAGTCTACACAGATCTACCTTCATGGGCTGAACCTAGGCCTCCCTGCACATATGTTGTAAATGTGCAGCTTGGTTTTCATGTAGGTCTCAAACATCTGGAGTGGGGGCTATCCCAAAACATGCAGCCTGTATATGGAGTATGGTCTTCTAAAAAAAAAAAAAAACAGTTGTTCAGTTGTTCATGGAATATTATTTTTTTATATCTCTTGTATTCAGTTTGCAACTACTTCATTGAGAATTTTTGTATGTATATTCATGAGGGATACTGGACTATAACTTATATATTTTTGTTGGGCTTACACTTGATTTCACTATTTCAATATTATTTGCTTTGCGAAGGAGCTTATTGTGGTTCTGAATTTTTTTAAACATAACTCAAAAAGTATTGCTTGTTTGAAGGCTCTATAGAATTCTTGTATAAGTATATCTGACCCTTGGTATTTTGCTTGTTTGTTTCTTTTCATTTTATTCTGTTTGAATGCCTTTTAAATTTTTTTGATTTGCTGAAAACAAAAATTAAAAAAAAAAATTTTAAACTCGGGTTAAATGTTTATGAATAAAATACATAATGATCGTTGTATCAAAGTGAGAAGTCTGGCTCGGAGCCTTATAGTGTGGTAGAAGCAGTAGATAAGGATGCGCAAGACTGGGGATGCTGACCACAGGCTGGACTTCATAGTGAAAACCAAAAGTTCATACCCCTTTGTCTTTTTTGCTCTTGCTGCTGGTACTCCAAAATACTCATTTTCCTCAATTCAGAGTTCAGTCTATTATCCAGGTTCCATAGATACTCGAACTCAGTTCTTCTCTCCCAGTATAGATCATTCTATACCAATCCAAACTGAACTGTTGAAACAAATTGCTTGGCCCATTCTAAAAATTTGAGGTCAGAATCTTTCATGTTAACTACTTCCAGTGGAGATCATATTGCTGGCCCAAGGGCCACACTTCGTGCACTACTGTCTTTTATACAACTTAAGTCTCCTGGTTTGAGGGAAGTAGCCTGATTTCAAACAATTCTTTTCAAAGTACCTTTCAACATTGTTGTTTCTTTTATATTGGAGAGCATTAGAATATTTGAGGTTGTTAAGGTAAGGAAGCATCAAAGGAAGTTGCTGTCTTTCTCATGATCTGCCCCCACCCAAATGAAGCCAGTATCATTGAGCTGATCAAGAACATGCAATTTGAATCAGAAAATTTACCCTACAGTGTACGTGGATGACTTGGAGCATTATGAAATCAATTAAACACATTTACTTGTTAAGAAACAGCTTGTTAAATTAAATAAAGGAGTCTTTCCATCATAAGAACATTCTTCAAGTAGACTATTAGGAATAGAAGGCCATCTTGAGAAACAGCTGATCTCTTGATCCTCTCAGTTTTGTCTGGAGAAGCTTTTTATAAGAAAGAAGAAAAAATACCTTCCACTTACTCCTGATACTGATAACTCAAGGAGAACCAATTTCAGCAGTTCCTCTAGTGATAATAGCAACTGTTGAATAAGGCTGCACTCCACAACTTATCCACAAGGTTGGAGGGGAATTGGAGAGGATGCTATTTCAATATCCCTTTGGTTCTCTCTGGTTCCCTCGGAAAAACTGAATTAGTTTTGCTTTTCAAGTGAGAGAAGTCCTGCTTTATTCCCCCAAAGAATATAGGAGGTGAACTGTAAAACATAAGCTATTCACAATAAAGCAGCCATAAAGTACATAAGTGAACAGAAATGATAGGTAGATAGATAGATGATGAGATAGATAGATAGATAGATAGATAGATAGATAGATAGATAGATAGATAAAGATAGATAACATAGAGCCTGATAGATAGATACATACATATATACATACATAAATACATACAAACAATAATATAGATAGATAATATGATGCATACATATACATACACACATACATACAAAAATAGATAGATAGATAGATAGATAGATAGATAGATAGATAGATAGATAGATAGAGATAGACAGATGGATGGATAGATAGATAGATAGATAGATAGATAGATAGATAGATAGATAGAGATAGAAGATAAGATAGATAAGATAAATGCTATTTAAGCTCACTGAAAGGAGACTTGGAGCAAAGACACCCTCCTTTCTTTCCTCTAATTACTCAGGATCAGGATGGGTCAGGATGGTCCCTGGACTCTGTAATGAGTAGAAGGAAAAATCAAGAAGTAGCTAAGGGTACCCAAAATGTCATATGTATGTAAAGACACAGGAACTCTCCAACAGAGAATGCTATTGTTTCCCCACTGTAGAACAATTTAAGGGAAAGTAAGAAGCTTATCCATGGAGGGAAAACTGAATCAAGAACCTTAGCTGACTCCTTTCACATTTATAGTCAACTTCTGCTGCATGTTGTAAACCTTTAAATTTACTGATGTCACTTTTGTCTGTTCTTTCAAGCAGGCTCCTCTGGTTTTGTCTTTAGGATATTTTCTACTGCTTCTGTCTGTTATTTGCTGTTTGTTTCTTTCCTTTTACATGTTATGCACATAATATGCCCATATAAAATTGAAATCATAGTTATCATAGACAGTTCCTTGTATATATCAAGTTGGCTAATAGGTTAGGTGAACATATAGAATAGTGAATCTCAAAAAGGATTTTAAAAGAAAACAAAATAGATAATTTTATCATTTAATGAGTGTTAGTAAGCTGGCTAGTATAATTGTTTTCACTACATATATTTTACGTGAAATAAATATTTGAAAATAATAGGGCCATGATTGTAGCTCAGTTGGTAGAGTTTTCCTGGGTATACAGGAAGTCCTGGGTTTCACCTACATGAAGTCCCAGCACCTAAAAAGTAGAAGCCAGAGGATCAGGAATTCAAGGTCATCCTTAGATACATAGTGAGTTTGGAGTTAGCTTATCATACAAGAGACCTTGTCTCAAAATAAAAACAAAAACACTAAAGAAAAAATCCTTTTTCTTTTCTTTACTAGTCCCTTCTTTTTCCAGAGGAAGTCACACCATAAAATTTCTCTATTTCCTGATTAAAATTCCCCTCAATGCTAAAATCAGACTCACTTTCAGGCAAGTTAAGCAAATAGTCTACTGCTGAGATGCATCCCCAGCCCTTGATGTTTGGGGAAAGGATCTCACTTCTATCAGCTAGTCTTGTATGTACATCACTAGCTGACTTTTAACTTGTGGTCCTCCTCCATCACGTTCTCCAGTGCTCTGAATAGAAGCTTATTTGATTTCATTGATACTTTCTCACATAAAATCATCCAGAAATCCACATAAAATTTTATAATAATAATATTGCTTTTCCAACTTTTCCTTCTTTAGAAACTCTAATTTGAATCATACTCAAAATACATTTGTCTGATAGAGAAAGATAATTTAGATAAAGACTTGACTCCTTATTTGCATTCAGTGAGCAGTGTATTTTTCTAGTAGCAAGTTGACTTGTAAAGAAAGACGAGAAGTATCAATCTTCTGGCTTCTTGGACATTTGGTAATACTGTATTAGCAGATTTCTCAACACTTTTTAAATCTCTTGATGAAAAACTAGGCTACAAAAAGATGAGAACGTGGGAGCATAGGCTCCATGCCTGCACCAGTTCAAGGTTTCAGTGAGCTGTGTGAATATGTGGTGTGAGAAGGTACTCTAAACACTACTAAAAAAGAAACCTGAGTAGTAATCCAGCCACAAAATCCTCCATGTACAATCTAGTCCAGCTGCAACATGTGCTAGGCTAATGGTGGTGTAGACATTGTAGGAGTGGCCAACCAATGTCTCTTTTAAATTGAAGCCTATACAGTGAGAGGGAGTCCATACTCTACATTGCCTGGATGGTTAAGCACTGGAGATCGGCATAGCTCGATACTTAGGGTAGAACCCAACAGAACTATGAAAAAAAAAAAGTGATTCCTAATGATATTGTGCTGTACTCATAGATTGATGCCTTTTCCAGTCATCATCAGAGAAGCTTCCTTTAGCAGAAGATAAGAGCAGATACAGACACCCAGAGCCAGACACTAGGTAGAGAGCTCAGAGAAACCTTCGTAAGAGGAGAAGGAAAAATTTTAGGAGCCAGAGGGAATGGAGGACACCAGGAGAACATGGCCCACTGAATGAACTAAGCAGGACTCACAGGGGATCTCAGAGACTGAAGTAGCAATAAGAGCCTGAATGGATCTGCACCAGGTCCTCTATGTATATGTTATGGCTATTAACTTGTTGCTTTTTTCTGGCACTCCAAACAGTGGGAAAAGTGTGTTTCTAACTCTTGCTTCCTCTTGAGATTCTTGAGACTCCTTTCTTCCTACTTGGCTGGTTTATCCAGTCTCCACAGGAAGGCTTTTGCCTTGTCTTATTGTACCTTGTTTTGCCCTATTAGGCTGTTCTCTCTTGGAGGCCTGCTCTTTCTGAAGAGAAGACAAAGTTGGGAAACTATATCTGCAGGAGGGGCAAAGGGAGCTTGAAAGACTGGAGAGAGGGGAAAGTGGGGTGGAAATGTAATGTAGGAGAGAAGAACCTATTTTCAATTAAAGAAAAAGGAAACGAACAACATTCGAATAAACATCTTCATAAGATTTTTTAAAATCACTTCAATGTACTATAAAATTATCTCTATAATTAACATTTATGTGTCCCTGATGCTTGTAATATATTAATTATGTGATATATATATAACTAATTATATTATATTATATTTAGATATAATATAAAAAAATTGGGATACCTGTAACATTTTAAACAATTCTAATATCTAAATATACTTGAATTTTAATAATTAAAAAACAGTTACAAATCTGGTTTTAGCTCCAAAACTGTTTTCTGTGCCCCAGAGTGTACATAATGTGAAATTTGTCAGTTGCCTAAGGACACTATTAGGAAAAATCTGTGCTTCTCAGTTATTTGAATGATTTATTCTTAGCTCCACACAATTATCCATACACTGGAATGCAGAATTAGGTGGATACTGAATCTGGAAGAAAGATCATCAAATCTTTCTTATGTTAGAGAACTAAAAGGTAGGTTTGTCATCTCAAATTGGACCAAATACATTTAGAATATAAGAAATACATGCTCAAAAATTTCAGCTAGCATTCTCTTTCTAAAAAGTCACAGTACTGACACCCATTTCTCTTGTCCTGAATAAAACACTCCTAGGGAAATATATAATCTACTTTTAAGGAGGTATGGCATTTAACTGCTTCTCTCCTTACTTATTTTCCATATACTCAAAATCACAAAGAATTCCATTGAGATGAGGATAAATATTACCATTGTGCATTTGGACTCGATATTTTGGGAAGATGATGCATTCTGATCATTATAACTATTACCAGTTAGTTCTCTCTGTGTGTCTCTCTCTGTCTCTCTCTGTCTTTCTCTCTCTCTCTCTCTCTCTCTCTCTCTCTCTCTCTCTCTCTCTCTTTCTCTGTCTCTAAGTTTTTGGCTAAGATGTAAGCTCTCATCTTCTTCTCCAGCCCCATGCCTGCCTGCCTGCTGTCTTGTTCCCCACCATGATGATCATGGGCTCTAAACCTCTTAAACCAAGAGCTCCTAAGTGAAATGATTTATCTTAAAAATTGACTTGGTCATGGAGTGTTGTCATGGCATAAAAAGGTAAATTTTCTATCAAGATTTATATCTAATTCTAATGGCAACCTTAAGAGATGTTTATGATTACACCTATTCATAGATTAAATTTAAAATGGAAAGCTCATCATATAAAGATGACATGGATTTAGTGTATTTAGTGTATTACCAAGTCTTCTACCTTTCCCACAAATCCATGATTTTCTCTTTAAATCTACTCTTATTTGTCTAGCAAAGTTTTATTCTCATTCTTTTAAGAAGGGCTTATAGAACATTTGGTCCCCAGCTGGGTGTGATCTTTGAGTTAGCAGCTAGCTAGAGGAAGTAATTCACCGAGGTGGAGCTGGAGGCTTCTTCACCCAGCTCTCTTGGTTCTTCTTACTCCCTCTCAGCTTCCTGGCTATGGATAGTACCATACCTTCTCTGCTACAATGGACAGTATCTTTTCTTGAACTGTAAGCCAAAACAAACCCTTCTTTTAAATTGCTTCTTATCAGACATTTAGTCACAACAATGAGAGGAGCATTGAATACACCAAGCACCTACCATTCTCCTGGAGAAGCTGGGTCTCCTTAAAAACCTCAGCAGAGCTTTTTAATACATACATTTTAAAGAAAATGTTTGAGCTTACCTTTCTGTATGTGAAATGTCATAATTTTTTATTTGAATGATTGAATTCTGATCCCCTAGACTTACATCAACTACCAAAGTTAGAAAATATACAGGAAGGACCTGTTTTGTCTCTGTAGATTATTGAATTTGTATGCCTCTGGGCTTTTGGAAAACTGTAATTAACATAATACTTTTTAAAAAATCAATGAAATAGATATCATCATTAGTCCAATTAATTTTTGAGACTATACTGAATCAGAAAAATATGAATGTACAGCTTCATTGGTTGAGCTGAAAATAAAGGGTACTTGCTCTTATATGATAAGTGCATATGATTCTTCTCTTGAATGAAAGGATGACAGTTTTATAGAACAGTTTAAGGGCACAGAGTAAACACTTACTTGAGGTTCCAACCCCAAAATCACTGTCATATATCAATTTTAAAATTTTTTATTGGTTATTTTGTTTCCATTTCCAATGTTATCTCCCTTCCTGGTTTCCCCAGCAAAACCCCTCTATCAAATTCTCTCCCCACTGCTTCTATGAGGGTGCTCCCCCACCCACCCACCCACTCCCATGTCACCACCCTAGCTGGGGCATCAAGCCTTCACAGGACCAAGGGCCTCCCCTCCCATTGATGGCACATAAGGCAATCCTGTGCTACATATGCATCTGGAGTCATGGGTCCTTCTATGTGTATTCTTTGGTTGGTGGTTTAATCCCTAGGAGCTGTTGGGGATCTAGTTGGTTGATATTGTTGTTCTTCCTATGGGGTTGCAAACCCCTTCAGCTCCTTCAGTCCTTTCCCGAACTCCTCCATTGTGGGCCCCGTGCTCAGTCTGATGGTTGGGTGCAAGTATCTGCATCTGTATTTGTCAGATTCTGGCATAGCCTCTCAGGAGACATCCATATCAGGCTCCTGTCAGCAAGTACTTCTTGGCATCACCAATAGTGACTGGATTTGGTGACTGCATATGAGATGGATCCCTAGGTGAAGCAGGCTCTGACTGGCTTTTCCTTCAGTCTCTGCTCCACTCTTTGTCCCTGTATTTCCTTTAGACAGGAGCAATTCTGAGTTAAAATTTTCAGAAAGGTGGGTGGCCCCATCCCTCAACAGGGAGCTCTGGATAAGGTCTCTATAGGTTCTTTCTCCCCTTTGTTGGATATTTCAGCTAATATCGTCCCCTAGTTTGACATCCCCCCCCATTGCTACATATCTCTGTTCAATTTCCTGACCCTCTGTATATCTCCCTAGTCTCCTCCAACACCTGATCCTGCTCTCCTCTTTGTTCCTTTCCCCTCCTCTCTTCCTCTCAAGTACCTCCCACCCTCTACCTCCCCTGATTATTTTTCCCCTTTCTAAGTAGGACTGAAGCATCCAATATCTAAAATGTTTATAATATTATTGTGTTTTTAAACATAAGAAAAAAAAGACTGTTCTTTTTCTGTGTCATCAACCACATAGATTTTTGTTTAAAAATATGATCATGGGAAGGCCAACAGACAGAAGCCATCTCTAACTATGAGGAAGAAATAAAGAAGGAACCATGTACACCTTCTACTTCTAAATTTCTCAGTCTGAGATTCTATTCTCACCACTGAAGCCATCTTGAGTCTGCTCATTAGTACTCCTAGTGAGAAACATCACAATAGCTTAGGTGCATCATGGAAAAACAGTAAACATTTATTTTACATGCCAGTTGACTCTGCATAAACAGAGATTCTGTGCCCCCTGTGCTTTATTCCATTTCAGATAAGTCTATTTACCCAGAGCTATCATGACTCACTCTCTTTAAAGGTACACAACACAAAATTTCCTGACAGTTAACTCTAATGTCCAAAGTGGCTATTCAGTCTGCCTTTTTCTCATCAATTCTTGCAACACTAGATGCAGGTGTACTTTTAGCAGAAATGGCACAATTTTAAGGTTGTTCAACCTAAAAATTCTTTCCACTACAGTAGTTGTATTAGTAGATAAAGAAGAATGTTGAAATAGAAGAAGAAGAAGAAGAAGAAGAAGAAGAAGAAGAAGAAGAAGAAGAAGAAGAAGAAACAGAGAAGAAAGAAGAAATACCGATGATCTAACATTGGTAGTCTACCCTCTGTTAAGTAATCCATGGAAACACCCTTTTCTAGGATTTTGCATTTAAACCAACCCAATGCTTGGATTACCCAGTAAATGATAAGGCAACAAAAGATAAGGACCTCTGCATATGAGAACCTTACAAACACTTTTATTCAACATGACAAATAATAATATATTCTTTACAATCCATATGATGATACATGTAAAGTAATTAGGACATGTGTCAACATGAATTAAAAATTTTATACAGTTTTAGAATCTGTTTAGGATCATGGGATAATTAAAATTGTTTATATATGGGGAACATTCCACAAGATCCAAACAGCAACATATCAATCAAAAGAATACTTTATATTTCCTATATTTATATTTACCACAGAACTTCCATGAGCAAGATTTCTGTTATTATGTTTTCTTTTGTTGAAGTCAGTTAATTTCCTTGACTATAACAATATATATCTGAATGTCATTTATAAATTCCAGCTATTAATTGCTCTTTAAATTTAAGTATAAAGTCATCTACATGAATGAGGAATAAATTTAGAGAAATATGAATATAACAATATATTCTCAACATGGGGAAATATGTGGCCTGTTATGGTAATAAATAGAATTGTAGCAAAAGTAAATTAAAATTTTGCAAAAATGTTATGTCTTAGTTAACCATTGGTATTTCCTCTGAGATTTTACCTCCTTCAGTTAATGAACATGATTTCAAGCAGCTTGAAATAAGGTAACACTCCATAAGTAATTTGTTTTTTTTTTTTTTTTCAGTATCTCATTTTCTAATTCAATGTCTGACTCAAACATTATGATGATGGTTGGTAAATTTTACAAGTGAATTTATTACGGAATATCTGATTGTAAAAGACTTCTGAATGTATTTGTTGCTATGATAATTCAGACATGTAATTATTTTACTTGAATCTTGAGAAAGGAATCAACTGAAGGCATCATTTAAAACGTGTGAGACTCTCAAGCATACTAATGAACATGTGTGACCTATGACACTTTGGAAATTCTGTAAGCTGTTGCTCTGCTGAAAGCAGCTCTATCATGAGCATTATATCATACTCATGACACTGCCACCAAGCCTTCTCTGACACAATGGACCACCTCCCAAAATAAACCCTTTTTTCCTTACAGTGACTTTGTCAGTCATTTAGTCACAGTAGTGAGAAAAATAACTAATATACAATCAACTAACTGAAATGAAATCTCTGTTTCCCTTATTTTTTTCATTAAATTATTTCTATGTTCCCTTAAAATATATATATACATATATATGTGTGTGTATATATATGTATATATATTTACATACATACCACGATAGTTTGATTTGTTTTCTATTTTCTTGCTGTACATTTTACTTTCCATTACTCTTTCCCAGATGTCTCCAGGGGAACTTTAGAGTAACTCTTAATACATCAAGCACATCACACATTAGAAGAATGCATTTTGAGTTCACAGAACTCTCTTGGACTTTGACATCACATTATTTCTATTTAATCTGAATTCTCGGGCTATACTAATTGTATTCCCAGGTATCTTTTTACAAAGCCTATGAAATCATCCTATGTCTTTGGCTATCTTGTATATCCTGCTCATCCATTACCTTTTTCAGTACAGAGAATATGCCAAGGACTCTCAGATAAAGGATTCACTCTAGTTACTCTTTTCAGGACTTAGATTGCTACAACTTCAGTTCATTCCTTAACTTGAGTAAGTTGCTTACATGAAACACATGCATGTTGAAAATTATCTTTTATCAGATATTTTTAATTCTTTAAATTAAGTCTTTGACAAGTTTCAATGTATTTTTATTAGATTCACCATCCCAACTCTTCTTCTAAATCCATCCTTCTTTCCACTCACCAAGTCTAATATTCTGTGTGTGCATGTGTATTCATGCATATGAATGTGTGTGTGGGGGGGGGGTGAAAACAAAACCCCCATGGAGTCCAGTATTTCATGTTGGCCAATTATTTCCATGCATTGGAGTGTGGTCAGTATACCAACTGTAATTTGAATAAGAATGACCCCCATGGGCTCTCAAGTTGGTAGAACTGCTTTGGAAAAGATTAGGAGGTGTAGTTTTGTTGGAGGTTGGATGTATCGCTGGAATGGGCTTTGAGGTTTCAAAAGTCAAGCCCAGTCTCTTTCTCTCTCTCTCTCTCTCTCTCTCTCTTCTCTCTCTCTCTCTCTCTCTCATCTTTACTACTTTGTGGGTTCTTTTGTTTCCCACACTTTTCCTCTAGTTTCATCCCCTTTAACTAGATAGACGAGAAAGAAGGATGAGAGAGAGAGAGAGAGAGAGAGAGAGAGAGAGAGAGAGAGATTTCCAATTCTAATTTATTTCCTTTTGTTTTTTCTTGAGAATAATTCCCAACAAACTGCAGCCAAACCACCCAACCTCAAAGACCACCAACCACCAACCCTGTCTCTCAGGCACTTTCATTTTAACTTCTGAGAAGTTCCCAAAATTCCTAATGTCACATAATCATAGAAACTATCTGCAGCTGGCAAAACCATTCCTCTGCTAAAGCACAAGGTACATCACAGTCAGCTGCTGAAGACAGTCCAAAGCAGCCCTATATCCCTACACCTGGGATTAAAACAAAAAACACATTCTTATAATATTTCTGTGTTTTTTAAAGAAAGCAAAATTCCAAAACCACCCACCTCTGCCTACTACTTAAGGAATAGACTATAAAGCTGACAGTCACTAGTCCAGCATCAGGTCTGCCTGCATTCTGCCATGATGATCATGGGGCCCCTGAAACTGTAGGCAACCCTCCAATTACATGCTTTCTTTTAAAAGCACTGCCTAGGTCATGTTGTCTCTTCACCAAAGTAGAGTTGTAACTAAGACATCAGGTGTCATTCCGTTGAAAATATTGACTTTCCCTCTCCTGGAAAAAAATAAAGTGCCAATAACTACAATATCTTATATTTATTATGATGTGATAAAATTTCTTCCCAACATGGTAAGCAATTGCTAAACTATATTCTGTTCAGCAAAACAACTCCCATGGCAATGAAAAATTTAATTTTATATTTTGAACATTATTTTATCATTTGGGACATTATTTTTGCAATTTCTATTCCTTAGGTACTGGAACTCAAAGAGAAACTAATTTTTTCCAGTTTTAGCAATTATTTGGTTTTCAATTTCTTTTAAATATCTTCGATGCTATCACAAATCTTTTCACTATTACACATTTTTCCTTAAGCTATATTGCAGTTTCTCAGGTTTTTTTAATTTATGTTTGACCATGTTTGTTTGCTATAATACTCTGTAGAAAATTATTAAGTTTATTTGTTTACTTATTTGTCGGACACTAAGGTGCCCTTGAGGAAGGAAGAGAATAATATGAGGGAGTTGCTTCCCTCCTTCCACACCGTGAGCCCAGGGAATCTAATTTAGATCATCAGGCTCAGCAGCCAGTGCCTTTACCAACTGAGACTTCTTGCTGGATAAAAATATTTCTTTGAATGTCTGCTGATAATTCGCTTTCTCATCACTCACAATGAGGCATAAAAGCAAGACACAAAAGCTACAGTGGAATTCAGTATGCTTTTGAGTGAGCTTGGTTCACATGAAGTTGGCACAGCAGGCTGAACATGTCCTGAGCCTCTGTTGTCAGCATTTCATGGAATTTTTCCTTCCCCAGGGAGCAGCCTACCATCCCATCTGAGGTAGGGCGTTTGGAGAATCAGAACAGAGAGCATAATTTTTGTCCTTGAGGGAATAAATAGAGAGCTGTATACCAATACAGCTTCATCGCTTAGATTTTTCTATTAATTTGTTTTCAATAAATAAATTTAGCTGCCATTCTTTGGTTACTAAGGACAGACCTTCGCTGTTTGTGGTCAAGCAGAGCCAGAGAATAATCATCCATACTTCTTTCATGTTTTCTTCAAAGGAAAAGATATGGTACCAGATCATCCTTTATAATAGCTAACACTGGAGTTACCCCTTTGGAATCCAGTGTATTAATATAATACGTACTTCAAAATACTAAACACTATATGGTATTTCTCTTGCTTGCAGTCTTCCATACTTGAGAACTAGAAGTGTCACTATACATATGTTGACAGAGTCTGTGAAAATAGATGACTTGTAGGCATTTTATCTTCACCTCATCCTGCTTTATTTATCTCTCCAACTGTTTTCCACTGCACCAAATGTTTTATGTGTCTTTCGCATACTATATACTATTTTTCTTTTCTGTTTATTCATGTTTTTACCTTTGGGGCTTCAGAAGGAAACAAGGATGATCTAGATGTTTAATGTAGCATATATATTGCTCGAATCTATGCCTTGCCTTTCTCTATCTCTTTATAATTTAAGGGCAATAGTTCCAAAAAACTCATTGAAATCATATGAATTCTTTTCATATTCCAAAGCAACCTGAGCACTCTAGTCTTATGTGCTTAGTGATTTGAATGTGTATGCCTATTAAACTCTACTGATCCTTTTTATCTATCAATTGGTTCAAGTCATATTTAACTATAAATTCATAAATTGATTTGTATTTTAACATATATGTACATCTACATGTGCTATCTTATTTGTTGTCGCCAATATCTCTTTGCCTTGTCTCTCTGACAGCTATTATATTTTATTTTTCAATTCTTTGTACACAACTGCAGTAGACTTCAGTTTCATCAGGAAGGAGATTCCTCAGAAAGCCTACCAAGAAAAGGATGGCAACTAAATTAAACCTATTATGGTCATTCTCTTTCTCCCCAGTGAATTGTTATCCTTGTATATGTGTGACAACTGTCGTGCATGAAAAAAAGAGTGTACAATTGGAAACTACATAGAATGATTGTCTCAGTCTTTCTCCCTGGTATGTGTAAATAGACAAGATCACATGATCACTCTCAACTTTAGTTTTGTCATACAAAGCCTACTATGTTTGGCACTGTGGTCAATGTGATGTGAGAGAAAAGGCAAACCCAGGGAACTAACAGAAAGTTAAATATCCCTAATTCAACTATGTTTAAAATGCATAAGCTCTGAAACGATTCAGCTAGAGGGATTGTTGCGTGATATATAAATGTCCATCCTTGAAGGCCAAAGACAATTGGGCATTTTATCAACAGAAAAACAAAAGCTAATACTGACATTCGTGGCACCATGATAACACTTCTGAAAATAAGATATTGGAGCTGCTGGGATGTCTCCCTGAGTAAAGGAACCTGCTTCCAAGCCTAAGGAATTGATTCCAATTTTGTGAACTTAAAAGTTCACAAAATGGTGGAAGGAGATACTAATTATTGCAAGTTCTCTTCTGACCTCTACATGTACATGGAAGCATGCACACATACCCAGCTACACACACACACACACACACACACACAAACATACACACACACACACACACACACACACACACATATATATATATATACAAACACATAGATAGATAGATAGATAGATAGATAGATAGATAGATAGATAGATAAAAGGGAAAACTATATTGATCTTAGTTTTCTCAACTTGAATCTGAGGGCATTCAACTTTAAATATCTTGGATTGAAAATTGAAGACATTTCTTTTATGCTTCATAGCTACATTTATTGATTGTCTCAGTAAATATCAAATCTGAACCTGAAGCAAGATAAAAGGAATGACTTGGACTTCTGCAAAGTATGATTGCCTTAACTGGTAAGATGAAAGATCTACAATAGATAATTTTAAAAAAATATTATATATATATATGTATATATGTATATATGTATGTATATAATATATATGTATATATAAATATGTATTTATATATAAATATGTATATATATATGATTTGTGTGTGTTTTAAAGAACCTATAAGTATTGAAAATATTATTGTTATTTCCTTACTAATAAAGTATTTCCTGCTAAAAATTAAAAGATAAAAAGCAGATATAAAACTCCCTTCCTTTGCTAATGTCTGACAACTACTAACATGCCAGATGACAAATGGTGTACAGTGATTTTTGTCATTAAGTAGTACTTAATTAACTGTGTTAATTTTAGTAAAGACCATGTCATCCCTGAATTCTGAACAACATCCTGTGCCTATGAAGAGGTGTTGAATTGTTTAGTAATACTGTAGATCAATGAGTGTGGGGAAAAAGAAGACTTGAGCAAGTACACAGGGCTCTGATCTGCAAGAATCAAAGCAGCACTCCAGGCTTGAGGAGAGGGCTCAGGGATCAGTGGAGAAAGAACATATCACATAAGTGCAAGATTCATAGTTAAGATCTCCAGCACCCACATAAAACCAAGGTGAGGGTGGCAGTCCACCTGAAATCCTAGAGCTTGAGAGGCAGAGACCAGGGATTACACAAGCAAACCAGTTAGCTATTTTATCTAAACTGGTGAGCTCTTGGTTGAGTCCCTACCTACATAAAAGTATAGAGTGATAAAAAAGACAGCCACCATCAACCTTTGGCCTCTAGATATAGACGCAGAAGCCTGTGCTTGCACAGATATGGACTTGCTCACACACAGGCATATGCAAACCCACAATTAAAGCCATAAAGTGCTTAACCCCACAAGCCAAAGGCAGAACAGTGATTCTTGATGTGTTTACATGTCCTCTGGATCTGGGGAAACATTCAAAAAGCAAAGCTTCTAATGCAACTTCATCTTACTCCCCAAGCATCCTTTCAACTGCACTCAGCTTGAGCATGCCACTGGATAAATACGTACTGTTACATTTCAAACCTGAAATTTTGCGTGACTTTAGCTGTCACTAAAATTTCTGTTTTCACTATAACTTATACCCAAGAAGACACATGAGAGAGAAGTGATGCTTGGATTCCTGCAAGGCAGAGCTTTGATTTCCAGACGTGTTCTTTGTAGAAGAATCATAACACAAATATCCTGCTCTACATCACCTCTTTACTAGAAACAATTTCCATGACGAAATAAGATTTTTCAAAAGGGACTAAGACAAGCATAAAACTCTATGAGTGTATACCAGTACCAATAAGGTTTGTTCATCACAAAATGCTCCATTTACAAGGAGCTGTTTAATATGCCTGTTCATATTTATGGATTTCCTAACCTTAGCTTGATAAAAGTAGTCAGACCCTTCCCCTTGGTAAACTTATACTCCAAAGAGAAATATGCATTTTTCTTATCTCTGTAGAATCCTCAATCAATAGTGACAGGAGGGTACATAATTGTTGCAGAAAAGTGATTTGAGGCTGAAGGTATCTTTAATGGTCTAACTGAACACCAATTATATCCTAAAGAGTCTCCTTTCTGTTTTGCAATTTTTCCTTCCTGACCCCTGATCATTTGCTTGTTTAAGAAGTGTTTATGGCTTGGTTACTAGGTGACAAGGTATTCTGCTGAAGGTTACTGGTAAAGTAGTGTCAGGATCACATAACTTTAGTAGATAGAATAAGTACTTTGAAAGTAATGAGGTTAGTTTTACAATAGTATACTGTGAGACTAGGAGGGTTGTTTTGAGGAACTGAAATGTGCAGGAGGGAGAATCAGGAGTGTCCTAGAGCAGGTGCTGCTGCCTTCTACCCCTCTCTCTGGAGGTCCCAGACACCAAGGTGATTTTGATACTTCCCACAGTTGGACTAACCTTTAGTAGGTTCTTAGTGACTGTGAGACATCAACCTCTTTTTGTTAGAGTATAATCAATCATTTTGACAGTGGCATAATTTTCTCAAGCTACTTACCAGGATTAGAGTGCACAAAGATCTTTCTGAGGAAAATTGAACCCAACTTCTTGAAACATAATCACTGAGAATATTTTTTTAAATATTTGTCTCCTGTTCGTTTTTGGCTAATATCTACTTATTAGTGAGTACATACCATGTATGTTCCTTTGGGTCTGAGTTACTTCACTCAGGCTGATATTTTCTAACTCCATCCATTTGCCTGCAAAACTCATGATGTCCTTGTTCTTAATAGCTGAGTAGTATTCCATTGTGTAAATAAACCACATTTTCTGTATCCATTTTTTATTGTGGGATATCTGGGTTGTTTCCATCATCTGGCTATCACAAATAAGGTCACTATGAACATAGTGGAACATGTGCTCCTGTGGCATAGTGGGGCATCTTTTGGGTATATTCCCAAAAGTGATATTGCTGGGTCTTCAGGTCAATCTATTTCAAGTTTTCTGAGAAACCTCCAGATTGCTGTATCTATTCTTTCATTGTGGGACATTTGGATTGTTTCCAGCTTCTTCCTATCACAGATAAAGCCACTATGAACGTAGTGAAGCACTTGCCCCTCTGGTATGGTGGGGTATCTTTTCTGTATATTCCCAAAAGTGGTATAGCTGGGTCTTCAATTAGATCTATTTCAAATTTTCTAAGAAACCTAAAGATTGATTTCCAGGGGGGTTATACAAAGTTTGCAACTTCATCAGCAACAGAACTTGAGGTTCACAAGACAAAGGGTCCAAGTGAGGATGCTTCAACCCCATTTGGGAAGGAGAAGAAAGCAATCACAGGGGCAGAGGGAGGGAGAGACTTGGGTGAGAGAGGGTATAGGGAGGGGAAAAGGGAACATTTTCAGGTATTGGGGGAACAGGAGAGAAGTGGTGAGGGCCAGCAGAATGAATGGAAAAAGGCAACCACAGCGGGAGTGGGGGAGCTCTAGAATGTACCAGAGACCTGGAAGGTGAGATATTCTCAGGACTCAAAGGGAGAGACCTTAGATGAAATGCCAGTGGAGAGAGTAGAAAGACAGGGCATCAAGTGGAGGGATGGGGTTGCCATCCCACAGTCAAAAACTCTGACCCAGAATTGTTCATGTCTAAAAGAACTGCAGGGACAAATATGGAGAAGAGAAAGAGGGAAAAGAGGACAAGTGAGTAGCCCAAATTAGAATCCATCTCAAGGGGAGGCTTCAAGGCCTGAGACTATTACTGATGCTACGGTATGCTTACAGATAGGAGTCTAGCATCACTGTCCCCTGAGAGGGCCAACAAGCAGCTGACTTAGACATACACAGATGTTTACACCCAACCAATAGACTGAAGATGATGACCCCTGTGGTTGAATTAGGGAAAGGCTGGAAGAAGCTAAGGAGGAGGGTGACCCCATAGGAAGACCAGCAGTCTCAACTAACTCGGACCCTGAGATCTCTCAGACATTGAGCCACCAACCAGGCAGCACACACTAGCTGGTCTAAGTCCCCTGACACATATCCAACATATGACTTCCTGGCCTCATTAAGAGAAGAAGAGCCTAACCCTCAAGAGACTTGAGGCCCCAGGAAGTGTGTGTGTATGTGTATGTGTGTGTGTGTGTGTGTGTGTGTGTGTGTGTGTGTGTGTGTGTGAGAGAGAGAGAGAGAGAGAGAGAGAGAGAGAGAGAGAGAGAGAGAGAGAAAAGGAGCCCTAGGAGGTACAGGTGATCCAGAACGCCACAGCTCTCCTGGAGGTACTAATTATTAGTACTGGAGATACTAACAGTTAAATATCTCCAGTGATAACAATAATTCTATAGTGCCTGAAATTTCCCTATAATTTTATGTCTTCCTTTGACCACTATATTATGAATTTCAAATCCATGTGGATATGTAAATCACCTAAAATAATGTTTGCTAAGATATGAGCAATCTATTAAGCATTGTTTTCTTTTTGGTCATACATATGTACTAATAGTTAAGTTATTGAGATGGGAATTGGGTGTAAGGAAAATAATTAGAAGAGGGAATAAAGGTCAGAACACCAATCATTGTCTTTGTATTTCTCATGTATTGCGATGTGTCTGATAACTCAGAAGCACTCAAATGTTTGCACAAATACAAGCATGATTAGATGAAAGTGTGAGCAAACAATTAAAGCTTGCTCAAGAAATCTTGGCGTCACTCATACCAGAATACAGAGATCTCCCAGGAATGCTCCTTAATTTTCTATTGCTAAGAAAATGTCTTATTAAAAAATGTTCTTCACTCTAATTTTTACTTGTATATAAACTAGATTATTTCACAACATACTATTTTTACATATGTATCTTTGTATATGCTTATACATATATATACATATATACATACATACATAAATACATACATAGAAAATTTTTAAAGGAAAAAAAGCCCTTACATAACATTTTAAGACAAGAAACCTTAAAACATTCCTTTGAGTTCATTTTTTGGCCATCTGGAGCTGAACATGCAGTCTATACTTAAGAGTACACTTTCTCTAGTGAGACTCCCTTGGAGAAAATTAAATTTTCATTTGCAAGTGGTTATCAATTAAAGATGGCTTCCAGGTTATGGGTGGGGGAGTGTGTCCACTTCTCCTTTCAGTTCTAGGATCCCATCTGGTGCAGACTTGTGTAGGCCTTGTGCATGCTCCCTCCAACTCTGTGAATTTATATGTGCATAAATCCTATTGATTTAGAGGTCCTTGGGGCCGTGTGTGGGTGTGTGTGGGTGTGTGGGTGTGTGGGTGTGTGTCCTCCATTCCCTCTGGCTCTTATACACTTTCAACTTCCTCTTCCACAGCGTTCCTTATGGGGAAATATTTGATGGATCCCATTTATGGCTGAGTGTTTCAAGGTCTCTTCTCCTCTGTATGTCTAGCTGCAAGTCTCTGTGTTTGTCTGTTCCTATTTACTCCATTAAGAACCTTCTTTGATGATGGCTGAGCAAGTCACTAATCTAATAAAAGTATATCTGAATATCATTAGGAGTAATTTTATTACTATTTTTGTTTTATTTTGTTTAGACTTCTGTATCTGGTTTTATCTTAGGTCCCTGGGCTATCCAGTCTCACATTGGGTGTGGGTTCCATCTCATGGAATGGGCATTAAATCAACTCAGATATCGGTTCATTACTCCACAAGCTTTGTGCCAACATAGCGCTAGCATATCCTGCAAACATGACACCATTCTATATCAAAGGGTATGTGGCGGGGTTGATGTTTACATTTTTCCTTTGGTAGTGTGCAAAGTACATTCCTGTACTAAAGACACTAGAATATAGGAGTGAAGTCTCTATGTAGTCACAAGATAGACTTCTCTAAATTCAATGAATTTTATAAGCATTGCCTTTTGCAATGGAACTTAACCATTTGCTTAAAGAGATCTAATTACAAACTTAGTAGAACCCTAGACTGCTTAGACATTCCTATGGGACTCTTTGGCCAACAACTGTATTAGATGTAACCCAATTCCAGTACTGGAAGCTTCCTTCAGCGAAAAGACATGATGTTGAGGCCCCTTTCTCTAGTGTTATTTGGCACTTTTATTAGATTATCTTCAAATATGTAAACATTTCATGAAGCTTCTACAATATTAGGTTTCAGACTATCCCTCAAATGGCCCTTAATTTTACCCTTATGTCCCTGTACTCCCTCCCTCATCCTACTCTTTCTTTCCCCTCTAGTCTTGATCCTCTAGTTCTAGTCCCCAACTTCCATCCATATCCTTTTGTTCTATTCTAGTTTCCTGAGGCGATCTACCTGTACTTTATCACTTTAACATTCTCTTTCTCTCACTTCATTCTCTTCTGATTTCCATTCTAAACAATTAACTCTTAAAAGTTCTTGAGGAGGAAAACAACAACAAAAACCAGGTGGTTTGCTGCAGTAAGTCAGAATAAGGAGTCAGAGTAAGGGGGGGCGGTGAGGTGATTGTGCTGGGGTAGCTGCAGAGACACGCACTCAAGAGGAAAATGATTGCCTGAATTAAGAAAGAGTAAGCAAATAAAAACAGGGACTAGGACTAGAATGACGACAGCTGACTTTTTCATCCCAGAAGGAATACGTAAATATTGAAAAAACAAAACTACAATGCACTACTAGAAATGGACTTTTTAAATAGAGGTATCAGTATTGGTAGTATTGTGTGAGAATTGCATGCGTTGAAAGTAAAGTATCCCATGAACTCGTGGGAAGAAAAGACAGGGAATAAATAATTGATTGGTAATAGATAGATAGATAGATAGATAGATAGATGATAGATAGATAGATAGATAGATAGATAGATAGACAGATAGATAGATAGATAGATAATACATGCATGACTAGACATGGAGATATTCACTTTGTATACTAGCAGTGCTTTAGAACAATGACATCTCTTTACATTTATGGACCTCTAATGACAGATAATACTTTTTCAACATAATTATCCACTTAAAAGGAAGCAGAGCCTGAGGATGATGGTATCAGATCCAAAACAAATAAAAATAATTAAAATGTTCCCAATGCATGTTGTTGTTACAAGGAATAAGGCTACCAATGATTATTTTTGATATTTATGTATTATTATATTTATATCATTGTATATATTTATTCGTATATTTACATAATAATTATATTTAAATACAGCAAAGCCAGAGTGGTGAGGCACCTAGTTTACAGATTGGAAATGTTCAGGCATAAAAACCAACAATGCTCATAACTTACTAAGTGACATAGAGATTCATGACTCCATGATATTGTAAACAAGTATGTTAGTATATCATAATTTGGGTGGAAAACAGAATGCTTACATAGCCTGAGGCTGTATCTTAATTAATGGAAAAAGTGGGTAAGTGTTTTTATTCTAGTGAAGATCTTCAAATTTTATTTTAGTCAAGGATAAAATTAGTATTAACACAAATGGGATAAATTGAAATTGTATGGCCTATAAAGAGGAAGAAGAAAGCATAGAAGAGGAAGAAGAGGTGGCAAAGGAGAGAAGAAGTAGGAAGAAGAGAGGGGAAGGAAGAAAAGGAGCAGGAAGAGGGAAAGACAAAATCAGAATTTGATATGTTGAAGAATATGAACATAATATTTACAAAATAACAACAGCTACTCTTTCTTACCCTGATTCTGTTGCTTGTCTGTGGATCGTGCTCCCCTAACGGGGCTGTCTTGTCTGGTCTCAGTAGGCAAGGATGTACCCAGTCCAGCCCTGACTTGAGGTGCCAGAGTGGGTTGATTCCATGGGAAGTATCTCCCCTTTTTCAGAGGTGAGAAGAGAGTATGGAGGTAGGGGCAGTTTGAGGAGGGGCTGGGAGGAAAGGAGGGCTGTGATCAGGATGTAAAATAAATAAATAAATAAATAAATAAATAAATAAATAAATAAATAGAAAAAATAAGTAATTATGCATTCATTAATAAAACTTACTTATCTCAAAACAAAAACAAAAACAAAAACAAAAAAAGTTTCTGTGATTTAAAGTCGAGAAAAATCTGAAAATTTGCTCCTAAAGGAATATGGCAACTAACATAAAATGCATTTCATTGTTGATACTGTTATAGTTGTAAAAGGCAGTTTTACAAAACTGGAAAAACCTGAGTGAGGGCTATAGACTACACTGTGTCAGTGTTAGCAAGCCACTGCACATCCTTCTTTTGATGTCTGTGCTGGACAAGTTGTTATGCCCTTGTTTATACAAAACATGCAGTAAGTAAAGGTCTGAAAGCATGAGAACTTACATTCACTCTGTTCTAGAAAATTAAGTTTCTTGAATTATACTTTAATCCCTCAATTCTTTCAAACTTAGAAAGGATTTCTTAGCAAGAAACATTTCTAGCTCAATATCTTCTTTTTCTTAAGTTACCAGAAAAGTGATGAGACCAGCATCCCACATCCCCATTTATACTCTTCTGATTGTGTGCAGGAGCTGTTTACATACACATAACTTTACTAAAGTCTGAGATCAACAGTACAAGAATGGATAAGGAGAGATCCATTGCCAAGTAATAAAAGAGATCATTAAAAGATGGTTTAAACAGACCTAAGTGTTCAGTAAAGTACCATTGGTGGATTTTCTTTTAAATTCTTCATGATTTCTGCCAATTGTATAAACTTCCAAGTTCATCATCCATTACCCTTTACTCTGCCTGTGACCATTCTCCCCTTCAGTCCCCATTTAAACATGTCAAATGCCACCCCCATGTTGAATATCCCAAAGTGCTCCATCATTGCAACCAATCAACTCTCTGGGATGTTCTCCAAAAGAAAACTATTCCCCAAAAGAATTTGTTAGTCAATGCCCAAAATAACACCACTAACACCACCTTGTCTCCAGGCTTTCTGTTTAACATTCTACCTTGAAACAAAGACAGGCAGCTATAGAGTCAGAATTTGGTGTGTGCTGTTAAATCCACAAAGGTTAGGATCTAAAATTAGAATCTTTACCAATGCAACTATTAGGAACAGTTTCAATGCAGACACACACAAAACAGAGTGGACACTCAAGGACTCTACTTCCCTGAATCAACCCATTAATACAGTGCTCTTAAATCGAGGAGGCAAAGTGAGATAACATAAAATCATCAACCGAAATTAATCGTAATTTTTAGAGTTCCCCATATATCATTTGGTATGTGAATTAATACATGTCTGAGTATGTTAGTGGCTTTACTTAGACCTTATTAGTTAATGAAATGTAAACACACAGTCACCTAATTGATGAGGTCTTTTCTGTAATGAATATACATATTTTCCTATGTATTAGTCCATTGTTTTTCATAGGCAAGCATGAAACATATTAATACAATTTAGGCAACACAACTTATTTCAAATGATTGTACATGAAATATTTTAGACAATATGGGTTTGCCATGGAACTTGTTAGAATAATAGTTACCAGACTTTTGTTCAAATTTGATTCACAAATTTGAGTGTCTTGGCAGTTCTAAGAATTAACATCCTCTATATCGAGTTGGGAATAATTATGGACTGAAAACTCTAACACTGTTCTGATTTTGCCAACGATATATCACTAGAATTCCTGAAAATTTGCAGGAATGCAGAGTATGTGAAAAGCGAGAGATCTAAGCGCCCCAACTCCCAGTGATAATGAGGACTACAGTTTGCTGAGTGGCTATAAATCAAATGTACTGTAGCTATTAAGGAAAACCCATAAGGCATTTGGATAGACTCCTATACGGTTGCAGCCTTTCAGAATCCACATACAGATGAAGAGGAGACATCCTTGTTGTCATCAGGGACATGTGTAGAAGTAAAGCTTCACCAAGTTGAAGACACAGCAGGGGCATTACACCTGGGATGCAGTCAGTATCAACTCAGTCCAGCAAGAAGCCTGAGATCAGAGTATGGTCAAGCTTACACAACCAAGAAAACATGGTTTTTCAGCTTTCTGCTCAATTATCCTTGGCTAATTCAAGATTTTATTTTTCACCATAGGAAAGTGAAAATAGAGATAAAAGAAGTGGTTAAGTACCTCTTAACCACTTCTTTCAGAGGACCTGCCTTTAGTTCCCAGCACACAAGCCAGGAGACTGATAACCACCCATAACACCAGTTTCAGAGGATTTGGATGTACTCTCCTAAACTCCATGGGCACTGAATTTACACACAAACACACACACACCACACACACAAGCACACACATGTATATGCACAGACTTGCACACATAACAACAAATACACTCAAGCACACATGTAATTAAAAATAGAAAAATTGTATAAAAAAATAAAATTAGAGAAGACACAAAGCAATAAGTCTGGATTCCAGACCCATAATAGTCAAGTCCCTTCTTAGGTACAGTTTAATATGTAGTTATAAGAGAGAAAAATACACTGTTTCCAGGCTCTTTTAGCCACAGTTGTGACATTCCTATTGTTTCTTCCCCAATATTCTAAGTAGGTGTAGTCTTTGGGGATGGAGAGATAGCTCAGCATTTAGGAAACACTGGCAGATGGTATTGTGTTGCTATTGGGTAGAATATGATTTCCTGTTTCCTGTTTGTTTTGAACAGATGTTAATGACAATTCACAAGAAAACTAAGCATAACCTGTTGCCATTTATATGGCATTTCAAACATAATAAAAATATCCCCATGGTTATGGAAAGAAAGTCTAATTCCAGAACTGCTAGATAAGAGCACTAAATTTCAATGTGATTGCACCGCACAAAGGTTAATATCCAGTTTCTATCCATGATATGTTGGCAAACTAATAGGTGGGTCAAACTTGAAAATCATATGAGGAAGTCCAAGATAATTGCGGGTGTCAGGTAACTTGTTATATGGTAGGATATATGTCCTACTCAGTGGCCCTGTGATACAAATCTATATAAGGATTCTGTGCAGCTTTTAAGATATCCATAACTCTGTCTTGAGAAACCTGTTTGTCTTTTCAGTCTTCTTATAAGATTAAAATCATGTAAGTTGTTTCAAGTAATGAACATTAATTGGATATCTGATGTATATACTAGACATTATAAGAAATAACAGATGAACAATAGTATTCAAAATGTGAGTGACCTCTGACACTCAGAGCTTATGGTTTTGTAGAGAACACTAGTCACAATACAGTGTGTGGGAGGAAGAGATAGAAGTCTGACACTTTACTAGTCTTCAGAAGGGAGGTGGTATGGCTGGGTACTTCTATACAATTCCCTTTATCGAAGTACAATTCGAAGATGTTTGTCATTTCTATGATTCTTTTGGCCCAGTAACTTTCACATACCATGCACAATTTAAGACTGTAACAACCATTCTTTTGCTACTAATTCTAAGAGTGAATCAACTGGCTTGGTTATGAATACCTTGCCTTGTTGCTTACTGTCAGTTGCTGACATTCTGGGGCCTGAAACATCTGGGATGGGTTTCCTCTCATGTCTAGACATTTAGCAAAAGACTCAGAACGCATTCAGGAATGGCCACCCTCTCATCCTCTAATGTCCCAGTTCCTTTTTGTGGCTTTCCCTATTTAGGCCTAAGGACTGCCAACAGCAGGAGATGAAAAGATCAAATTTGCAAGTACTCTTTAAGCCTTTATGTATGCCATCTCTGCTCCTTAGTGCCACCTAGACCAAGGCAAGCCATATGGTCAAGCCCAGATTCAAAGGCTAGTTTATAAACCTAGACTAATTTTAACATGAGGTTTAAAAACTATTCTTTATTAAACATGATTGAGAAGCAAATGCAATTTTACCTTCTGGACCCCATGTTGATTTTTTGCAAGGTTTTTTAAATTCTATCTGTATTAAGTGTTTTGTCTACACTCCTGTATTCACCAACTGCTTGCAGTTCTAGTGCAGGCCAGGAGAGGGTAGTGGGTCTCTTGAAACTGTAGTTAGGTGTGGTTATGAGCCACCGTGTGGGTGCTAAGAACCAATCTGGATCTTCTACAAGAGCAAAAGTATTGTTAACTCTGGGCTATTGAGGCCATATCCCCAGCACTTGAAACTTTCTTCTTGATAAAAAGTTTTCAATGCCTTATAAGTTTATGATTAATTTTATATTATCTTTAGCAATTCCCATCTCTCTACCATGTGTGTGCACATGTGTGTATGCATGTGTATATATGTGTGTACATGTGTGTGTGTCTTTGTTTAACTATAGATTCACCTTAGATTTCTTCCTCAATAAGTTTCCATTCCATTGTTTTGATATATGTTCTCTTACTAAACCGAAAACTTACCCATTTGATAAGCCAAGTTAGCCACTGAACTCCAGAGATCCTCCTGCCTCCTGTCTTTCACCCAGTGTTCGGATTATAGGCACTTGCTGCTGTCCCTATTTTGTCACAGGGCCTACTGGAGAATTTACTTCAGAACCTCCTGCTTACACAGTTGGAACCTCAGCATCTGACTTTTTTCCTCTAGCCCTGAATTTTAAACCATTCACACTGACATAAAAAGTTCTTTCCTATTAGTTCTTGGACTCCAACAATGCCAGGCATTATAACTTGAACCAGAGAGTTACATAAATTACTTTTTAAGTGTTTTCTGATGATAACATTTGCTTGTCCTTTAGGCCTTAGCACCAGTTTGGGGTTTTGTTCAGATCTATTATTATTATTATTATTATTATTATTATTATTATTATTACTACACAGGATGAGAATAATTTCATGGTTAACTCTAAATTAATTATATCTAAATTGTTTCCAAAAGAGTTGTCTGCTATTGATTTTCCTAAACTCAGAACTGTACCTATTCCCTCATGCACATGCTTTCATTCTTAATCTTAAAACCACTAGGATTTTGTTAAGCACTTCTTACATGATCGCCTTGTCTCTCTAACAAGAAATCAAGCCCCTTAAGGACCACAGTTCTTTCTTTTATGTTTGATCCTTCATCTGATGGCCTTTAATGTCTTATGTACATACAAAATTGAGTATTCCTTATTTATAGAATTGTTATATAAATTTGAATAAATTGTAATATAATTTATAACTATTGCACGTGCCTCTTCCAATTTTATTTATGAAAAACAAGCAAAATTGGGTTCCCATCAACTTTTCAGACTGCAAAATATTTGCCCATGCCACGATTTTGATCTTCACTTAGAATTAATTAATTAACAAAGTAATTAAGATAATGAACACTGATGAGATGACTCAGTAGGTAAAGACACTTGCTGCCAAATCTGACAATCTGAGTTCCTGAGTGTGATATCTGGGTCTCACACGATGGAAGAAGATAATAAACCCAGTTCCTACAATTTAATGTCTAACGTCCACATGCTTGCCATGGCTCACAGGTGCATATACAAGTACACATATACACAGATCACAATAACGCAAATAAAAAGAATAAAAAATTAAAGAACAAAAAATGAAATGGAGAAGATAGTAAGTTGCTTACTGCACAAGCTTTATCACCTGAGTCCGAATTTCTGATGCCCATGTACAAGCCAGGCATAATGGGAAACACCTGAATCTCTAAAGCTTTCAGTAGGCAGAAATAAGCAGATCCCTGGAGATTCATGGTCAGCCAATTTTGCTACATTGGTGAGCTCCAGGTTCAACGTAAGATCCTACCTCAAAAATAAAGTGGAGAGTAACTGACCAAGATACTCAATGTCAGCCTGTCGCCTCCATAATCATGCACACAAGCACATGCATACGCATACCAAAAATAAAGAATGAATCATTTCAAGACACAGGAGTTGTTAAGCTAGAGTAACAAATAAGTAGCCATATCATACTTTCAATATAAGCACAAATAGTCAATGTGTCTTTTTGTTTTGCTTCACCAAGTCTTTGATGAAGTGACTTCAGACACCTATTGGGAGCCCGTTGACAGAACAAGTGCTCATTATCTATTGAGTCAGAAAAACAGAGTTCAGAGCAGAAAAGAAAGGGCCAAGACCCCTCCTCAGAACTTTGAACATCCCCCATGTGGATTGTCATTGGTTCCTAACTTTGTGCTGCATACTTGAATAAAGATTTTAAAATATTCCAGAAAGATCTCTTGAAAAGAAACGGTGAGTCTTTATTTTCTCCATGTGGTATATGGAATTATACAAATGTGTGCAAACACTTGAATCCTTGAAAATGCTTTTCTATACATGGACATGTTTGATGTTAAACAAACATAGCCTTTATACAGGTCTCCAGAATTTTGGTAAAGCTAAACTCATTCTCCTCTTTAATGTCAAGAATCGTCAAATGTGAGACAGTTAGTTTACTTTTCTAATCCAGACTTCAGTCATCTTTCATTGTCCCTTATATGACACAAGAACATTCACAGCACACCTTTGCTGCTATGTAGAGCCATGAATATTGAATTGTGTCATACACATGGAGATCAGTGGGAAGTGACTGCTGAGCATGTGGTTCCACTGACAGCAGCTTTGTTATGATTTTATTCCTGCACACCATCAATGCATATGTGTGGGGGTCAGAGTTCAACTTCCAGAAGTTCGAGTTTTCTCCCACAGTGTGGGTCTTAGAGACCAAACTCAGTTCATCAGGCTCAGCAGCATGACCCGTTTCTACCGAGCCATCTCCCTGGCTGAAGGGATAGCTCTTATTTTGAACTCATATATTTAAACTGAAAGCACCACAAAGTTAAGACTTTTTTGAGCAATAACGAAAAAATTCACTTTAAAAGATACATTCATTTGCATTTCAAATTCACAATTTTCTCTAATTCCCAAGCATGTGCGCATGAATTTAGCCTAGGTATAACATAATGAAAGCAGAGTGTATGTGGCCTCTAAATAGTTCCATTTTATTCCCAGATGCTCAGGTCTAATGAAAAGCTGTGAAAAAACTAAGAGATTTCTCTAAAATATATTTCCTGCTTCAAAACCCTTGGACAAGAAGATTCTGAAATAGAATTTGGGGCCACCTATGAAGCTTCAAGATCCACCTCTCCTGACTCCATTCCTGAACATGAAACTCTATTGCATAAAGGTCCCATAACATTCCCAAATGGCACATTAGGCTGCAGCCCCGAGAGTTCAAACATGTAAGCCAATGTATGGGGTATATTTCTCGCTTAAACCTTACACCTAGGAGATAGCTATCTATATACATATCGCAGGCTCTACCTTTTTCTTATCTTTTAGTGTTCCTAGTTGTGTATCTAAAATTCCATTTTAGAGGCTGGAGAGATCCCCCAATGGTTAGGAGTACTGACAGCTTTTCCTAGAGGACCCAGGTGTGATTCTCAGCATCCCTAGGAGAGCTTACAAGCCTCTCTAACTCTGTTTCTAGGGAATGCCAGGCTTTTTTCTGGCCTCTAAGTGTAGCAGGCACACACACACACACACACACACACACACACGGTGCATAGGCATACATGCAAGCAAAAACACTCATACAGGTAAGATAATTCAAATCAAGCTTAAGAGAACTAAAGATTTTTAAAAGTCCACTTTAACAGCAAATTGTCAGTGCCCTCAGCAGCCTTCTTTGTTGGAGTCACAGTGCACTACTCCATTAAATAAGAACCTGATAGTCAGTTGCCATCTGTCTGCTGTCCCTGATACTAAGCTGCTAAACACAGGACAAAACCAGCTTCCCATTCTATTAGTGCCACTGACATTTGACTCTGCTTCCTGCGAGGCTTCACTTTCTTAAGAGTATCAAGTATCAAGTATTAAGGGTTCCTTGGAAAGTCGGTTGGATGGTGTTTTGCTGAGGGCAAACACATGAAGGAATGTTTTCCTGAAATGGACAGAGGTGAAAGGATGTTCTGCTAAAGCACGTGGAAGAACATGTGATGAAGAATTCTTTGCTAATGTCACACATGTATTGATCCACCTTACATTGTGTAGATGAACTCCATTTGTCAGGACTCCATAGAAAGAAAAACCACCAAAATACTTCTGGTGATGGGCTGATTGGCAGAGTGATCTCAGCAGAAACAGATGAATGTGCTGAGCCAAGACCCATGGAGGACATGGAGTGTTCAGAGGGACTATGAAAGAACTCAATGGACAGTGTGACAGAGGCTGTGTCGGGCTTGCTTATAAAGGTATCTGTGCAACACTTGTTGGTCTCAAGTCTTCACTGATCTTTGCTTCACTGAGGAAGCCACAGCTGAGACCTTTTCCTAGCATTTCTGTTGGCCCTGATCCTTCCTGCTGGCCTGTGCTGAGTCTGAGCTGTGGCTGTCTCTGCTACGTAGTGCTACCGCTGTTGGTTCCTGTTTGCGACCAGGGCACTACTGAACTGGACTGCTGGACTGCTGGTATAACCATAAAGTCTTTGCAAGTGGATTGAGCTGCAGCTGCTGACTCCTGTGAATTCAACTACCGATTTCCTGACAATGTAGATGGGAGTTGCTCCAAAGAAGCATTTCTAAACAGGTCCACTTCTCCTATATCCTTTCTTTTTCCACTACTTCTGGTAGGTGGCGGGCTAAAAGGGAGGTTAAAGCATTTAAGAACCTTCATTAAAAATAAGGCCTGAAAACATTAAAGTTACGAGAGTAGTCCTGTTTCCTTAGTCATTTAATGTCCTTACTTGGTCTCAAGCCTATCTACAGATCTCTAAGACGCAGCATTGTCATACACTGTCTTCCCACTTGACACTTTCTTTTTTCTTGAATTGAAAGTCATCAACTGAAAATTATTTCAGTTTCCTAAACTAAACTAAACTAAAGTGACTGACATCCACAGAGATCCCACACTCCTGATAGGTTGGAATGAGAGCTGTGGGAACGGAGTGGTTCCTTAGGCCAGACTTCACTGGCTACAGTCTGGACTGAAAACTCTCAACCCAAAGATGCTCTTCTACTGGTCTCCTTCCTTCGCAGGTAAATAGACTTAAGTTTTTCTGTCTGTAAATCTCATTTTACACCATAGTCCTCCTAACACTCTATTCCACTCCTCTCAGAGAGCCTCTGCAGCTAGACTACTTAAGCTCACATTTCTGTATACTTATGATTATATATTAGCATATAATTATTATAATTACTATAAGCATTTAGGACAGAGTCTATGGTTTCCTTCAACAGTTTCTTTGTGGCATAGACCAAATAATAGTTCACATAAAATATGTGGAAGTACTAAGAACATGAACTGCTTGATAGGGCAGCAGACTGTAATAGGGAATAATGAGAACTATCTCAGCCAACCTATCTTAAACAAGAATTAACAAGGGGTTCACCCATTTCATTGTTTCCTTACGATTCTACAAAGTCGAAAACCAAACATGGCCAAAATGGAGAAAAGATTTATTGTCTAAATGCTGTAAGTCGGGACAACATGGGCATGATTCCCAAAGCAATATTCTTCTTAAACAGAGGGAGCATAGCATGTTCACGCATATTCACAGGAAACCCTTTAGAGACCAGTGTACTACCCGAGGTCATAATTTAGAAAGATAGATTAAACCATTTGGATTTCCTTAGCTCAAGGTCACATCGAAAAGGCCAAAATTGCAGAAAAAAATACCTCTGGGCACACTTAATTTTCATCAGAGACATGTCAGACAAGAATGCTTCTGTGAAAGCTCAGTTCATACCATCAGTTAGGAAAGGAGAGGCAACTTGGGCAAACTCATGCTTTGTTTTTGCTGTTTTTTTTTTTTTTTTCAAAAAGCTTTGGCTAATAAAAGGGAAAGGGTATTTTGGACATGGGTTATATGAGTTAATATAAGAGTTTTCCCCAAAAGTGCTAGATTCACTTAGCCTCTAACATATCCACCAGTCCTGAAAATATACAGAAATCGAAAGCTGACCATGGTATACCTTTAATAACCTTTCTTGTATCTATTTTGAACCCTCTACTTCTTTTATGCTATAATTTCTAACACTTTAGTGGGACAAGTTATATTTAAATATTAAATTACAATCATATCCACTTTAAAAGTACAGTCTTCAATCCTAAGTCATATAGTATATAATCTCTATCATATTTTAAAGAACTTTCTTCTTCTGTTCAATGGAGTGTTTTACATTTACTTGATAGCAGTCACTATGCCCACTCAAGACTGTCCTGGTGTGATGGGCTCCTTCTTCAAGGCTTTCTGCCTCATCTAAGTAGAAAAAAGAGTGTTTAGAAGAGACATTTGCAGTATGGTGCCAGCCACTGAAGACAGCTTCCTCTTAGGACGCGCCCCATGTAGTTCACCCTTAATCGTAAAGCTTTCATCCTAAAATGTTATTTGAACGTCTTCCTTTGGATGCTCTCATGTGGGAAATGACCAAAGACAAATATTTAACCCATCAAGTAAGTAGAGATGTCATGTATAATATATTCCAAGTACTTGGCACTTACACTGATCAAGTCCGATCATATTGTCTGGTTAAATTTCCTCCTCAGTGATAGGTAATTGGAATGACATAATTTAATGGTGAGCTCCAGGTGAGATAATCAAACATTTCCAATCCTAATGAATGGTTTTTTTTTTTCTTTGTCAGATGATAGAGATTCAAACAAGTACATGTTGGTTTTGGGTCTATGTGTATTCAAATGGAGTGCAGGTTGTTGTTTGTTTGTTTGCTTGTTTTCTTTTGTTTTATCTTCACTGATTCTGGCTTGTGGTAAAGAAAAAAAACAGCATTAATTTCTTTTTCTTTGTAAAAACAAACAAAGCAAAAGCAAACAAGCAAAACTCGTTTGTTATCCATTTGCTATGGGACAAACTTTTCTGGGGAGACATAAAACACACATTTACCTACTCCCCTAAAGGGAAGTCATATCTGTGAACTACTAAGTTTTTGGTTTGGATTATTGACTGAAGTATGGGTGAGGGGCTTACAGGGACAAAGATAATATAAAAGCAGCTGTATTAGTAAACAACCCATCCCAACACCCCAGTACACCAACACGCCGAACACACCAACACCCCCAGCATACCAACACCCCAGCACCCCAACAACACCCTAACACCCCAACACTGGTGAAGATTTCAAAAATCCCTAACCCTATATCTCTACACAGCTTGCAGGCAGTTCTACAATGTCAATATCTCTCTTCCCAAAGGTTTTGCTGACCAGAATAGCCTCCCCAGCAGGCTTTTACTCTATGTTATGACTAAAGAGAGGACCTCAAGAATCTTTTAAGGTTCTGTTCTCCTAGTCACGTGACTCTTTGTTTACCTCCTGTTGCTTACGAGCCTTCCTCTCCCTCATCCAGAAAACACTTCAATTTGGGAGAAACAGCTAAAAGACATCACCATTTCCCATCACTGAAGGAGGAGAACATTCATGTGTATTGTATTATTTTTTAGTTTCTTTTATTTCATAGGTAATATGCAATCACTATTTGTCAGGCTCCAATTATTTTTAGTGCCCATTAAAGAACTTGCCATGTCACACAAAATATCAAGCTTACTCCTTGGGAAAAAGAGTATGAGACAACCATACATAAGAAATTTTTTTCAATTAAATAGTATATGGAAAGCTTATAGAAAAAAGAAAGAAAGAACTAGGCTATGATTCCAATTGTAACTCAAAGCCAGTTTGTTTATACTTGATCTTAGCTGACTCTACAAGATTCCTTTGAAAGCCAATTCTCTTTCAGACATTGGTATAGATGTTCTTATTATAAATGCTGGAAAGTCGCTAATACAGTGATTTATTTTCAGATGAAGGGGTAAAAATGGGACAGACCATGCTTAAGAACTTCACATTGTCATGTAGTCTGGATTCAAACTATACATATCAGAATCCACAATCTAGTATTTTTTTCATCCTGCCATAGAATCTCTTTATTTAGAAAACAATTCCCTTAGCACTCCCCCAACAAAATCTCTACTTTTCCTGAAAATCTGAGCTCAAATATTATTTTTCTGCTCTCTTTGCTCTGAACTGCAAAAGAACTTTGCCAAAATGCTATTGTCCATGAATGGTGTTTTGTACTGTGAAAATAAGGAGCAAAAATGTAACAAAGAGTGCAGAATAGTCGTGCATATTATATGACCCTGACATCTGGCTGTATTATCCCAATTTTACAGTATAAATTGAAGAGGTTTACTCAAAAGTCACTCATCTGTTACACTTATGCTATGGTTTAAATGTAAGAACATACATGCGTACACAAATATATTTACATTAACGAAAGAGCTGGAATTATATGTCAAAATATTAAGCTTTACTTGAAACTTCTCACTGGAAACTTTTCCACGTAACTATTTAACATTGATTTTAGTGTTGAATCTAGTATACAGCTCTTGGAGGTGTTTCATTTGCTTGAGACCTTTGGGTCCTTTTTCTATACTTTTGTTGATTTCTTCAACAAGAATTTTATTAAGCACCTATCATATACTTGAGATGATATTCTCAAAGGGAAAATTCACTTTAGAACTTTGTAATGCATTAGTTTTGTCTTCATGCTTAAGATTCCTGTCCTAATATAATTCAGTTCCTTCTTACTATCAAATCAAACCTTACACCATGTCTAAAACAGCCACGGGAACCCCAGTCAGGATGACCTACTTTGAAGTCTTAGAATTATTAAATTCTGTACCATAGCTTAAGGAAAGGAAAAGATATTCTCTTATTCACTTGAGAGTTGATCACTGAATCTATGAAATAAATTGATATTGGACAGATGAGCAAAGGAGGAGGTATACAAATTTATTATGCTTATAGAAGGATATCACAAGAAAGAAAAGTGAATGCTCAAAATCCCAGTGAGCTCTAATGAATACATAGAAAGGAGAGACTATACACGTAACATAAAAACAAATGATCAATTATTAGAGAAATGAGCACATCATGAGAGAGGCAGGTAGACAGTCTAGTCTGTGTTGCACTTACACAGTTATTATTTATTTTCCAGCTACTCCACTCCTGTGATGAGAACAATGTTCCCTGGCTAAGAGAATTCCTCAGAATCCCTTTGAAAGAATCACTCTTTGGGCAGATAAGGAATATCTAAAGACATTCTTCCCTGTATTTCCTCTTACTGTGAAGACATTAACACATTAAAACAGAGCATTCTGGGGTAGCCGTACTTGAACTCTCACAGCATGCACGTGCATAGTGTTCTTTTTGTGACCAACAATTTCCAGTGTCTTAACAAATATTGTCTGTCTCAGTGCCTTTCTCTGTCTCTTTCTGTCTCTCTGCCTTTGCCCTATGTGTGACTGGTGACTCTGTGGTGTGTGTGTGTGTGTGCATGTGTGTGTGTGTGTGTGTGTGCATGTGTGTGTATGTGCATGTGTGTGTGTGTGCTGGTGAATACCATCTCCAAAACCACAAACAGGATCTCTTTTGATGAACAACTTTTGAGATGTGTGCTATCACAGTTTATAAAGGACAAAACTAAGCACAGACGTTCAATGACCTACACCCCCCCCCACACACACACACACACACGCACGCACACCATACATGGTCTCTGCTTTTGCTGTGTGGCATATTCATCCTTTTGATTGTTTGAAATCATTATACCTGTGCAAAGTTTCTTCCTGTCACAGTTTGTATGTATGTGCATAGGATCATGCTCTTTTAGATGTCAGGACATTTGTCAGCAATCTGTGAAATTTGTATGTACTTGCCTTAATATTCCTAGTCTTGCATTTGCTGAAATGTAAGCACTCCAATCATTGAAAAATAAATAATAACTAATTGAATGCCTTGTATCTGTGTTATGGGATTCTCAAGACAGAGAAATAGAACACTTTCTTCCAAGAAGCAGTTTATTTTGCTAACACAGAGGCTCTCAGTGGATTAATATCTAATGTCTAGAGCCACAAATATGGTGTGGTTGTGTCTTTTATATCATTTTAGCTCCTCTTACCTGCTATATTTGGCCAGATAATTTGACTCAGTGTTCAAAAGCTGAAGGGTAACGATACCAACAATGGGTAGAATGTGAGGAAACTTGTCAAAGTTGTAAGTCTGCACAGGGACATTGGCTAGGCTAGAGTATTGTTTATTTGTTCTCTTCGCAGACCCTGGAGACTCCTCCCAAAGCAATAGTGTTCACTAATAAGTTTGAACATCATTTTTAAGGATTTCCTAGCCTGGTGCCAAACACAGACAGGTTAGCACAAGAGTCTGCCACGATATAATAGGGTGTCAATTAAAAGTAAGGTGTTGAGAAGCACAAAAGAGGGACCCTTCTTTTTGAAATTCTGAAAGACTTTTCAAAGTATACCACATGTAAGGAATAGGCAAAGTTCTCAAGGCAGAGAAAGGTCTAGGGTGAGTTCTTTGGTAAAGGAGCTGTCTGTGAGGTGCAGAGACCTTCAAGCAGACGGGAGCTCTCAAATGGAAGTAATTTGTATGTGGAACAAAATGGAGAAGTCTTTGAAAGAAATGATGGAGAACAAGGCTTAGAGGGGAAGTTGAGGCGATTATGACCCTAGGCTAAGGGGAAGGAATTGTTTTGTACAGGGAACAGGAAGTCAAAAGTGGTACAACAGTCTTTAAAAGTATTTTCCATGTGCTCTATAAAGAGCAATCAAATCACTAAATGGGCAGCTATTTTCCCCATCTTAGGATTTAGTTATTGTAGCACAGATGCAAATTTCAAAGGCTATGCCACAAAGCCCAATTTAATATGAGTGGTTTTAGGCCCATTGGGACAATGGGTTCAAATAAGACAGAGAGATGACTGAAACAATTCTTGACATCACAGTAATTCCAACAAATCTATGTGGTTCATATTAAAATGCATGCCACACTTCATGGAGAGGCAGCCATGGCACATCCCACAGTCCCTCATTTGTGATTATCTCTTGCATTTATAGCTTCATTCCATGTAATTGTCCAAATAAAATGTCCTGGCTAATTAAATTCTTCATCATAGAACTGTCTGTGTTTACTGCATTGATCATAGCAATATTATGTGAAGTCTAGACTGTTGTCTCTAGGAAAAGATCAAATGTGAAACATTCTTTAATAAAACCACATGTGAACAGCTTATACAGGGATTGGTTTTCAAAAGTAAAAATAAATATAATTAAATGTACAGAGACCTTATGCATCTGATGTAGAAACTGATAAACAGAAAACTTCATAAAAATGAAAAATCCCCACTAGCTTTGTTCTTCTAGAACTCTTGAGTAAGGCAGTGTTAGCATTCTGCTCTGCTCCACAGAGACAAAACAATAGGCTTCTGACCTCTCTTGACTTAGGGAATTGACTTGACAAAACCTACAATTATAAATCCTTTCTGCCTCTTTGGTATAAAACCCTTTACAACTTTAGAATTTCAAACATACTGGTGCTTCTTTCTCCCTGTTCTGAGTGAGAAAAGGGACCGAGTTTAGATAGTAACAGTTTCCCATTCCAGTGTTCTCTAGTACTTTCCCATTAGCTTAGCCCAGAATCAAGTCTCCGATTTCTGCTTCAAGAAGTATATATATACACACATATATAATATATTTCTATATATGTGTTGTTATATATAATATATACAGTTATAGTTTCTAGCAAACTTATTCTTATAACTTTAATTTGCTGTATAGTTATTTTAAAAATGGTTAATTTGATGTTTAGCTGTCACATTTCATTACTCTCCACTACCACACTGTAAAGTTATCACTATTGTTGCCATTTCATACATGGCTAAACTAGATCTCAAAGCAAATAGGAAACTCTCCCTAAGTCATATAGCTAAAGAGCAATGATAGCAATATTTTAAGACAATGTATAAGAAAAAAAAAAAAGAATGTTTCTATATAGTTCCTAATGTCCATAGGATTTTAGAAGAACTATAAACTATGCACAGTTGTCTTCAGAATGTCATTTAATGAAACATCACTCTGTAAAGGTATTGAAGCGTGCTAGAGAGATGTCTCACCAGCTAGAAATGATGGCTGATCTTACCGAGGACATGAGTTCAGTTCCCAGAACGCACATGGTGCCTCACAATCATTTGTAATTTCAGTTCTAGGAAATCTAATACCATCCTCTAGCCCTTTATGAACACTGCTCACAGGTGGTGTACAGGCATGCACTTAGGCAAAATTTTCATACATATGAAACAAAAATATTATTTCAAATTAACTAATTAAAATATACAGAAGAGAGAAGTATGTAAAGTTTCTTTTAATGGATTCTGGCTTTTATTGACAATAGGTTTTTGCATATAATAGGTTCTAACTTTATTTCCCCTCTCTCTGTTCCTCCTAGTCCCTCCATCCTACCCTAATCCAATTCCTTTCTGTCTCTTATCAAGAAAAAAAACACAAATGTAAAGGATAATAATAAAATAAAATAAAATAAAATAAAACAAAACTGAACCCAATGGAAAAAGAAAAAGCAAACAAACAGAAGAAGAGCCCAAGAAAAGGCAAAAGATGCAGATATGGATACAGAGAACAAATTGTTCATATACTCAGGAATCCCAGAAGCCATGAATTATACATAAGGGACCTGTAAGTCATATAAAAGAACATATGAAAATGAAAACAATATTTTTTAAATAAAAGAATATAAAGAGACCAGACACAACATTATGAGACAAGAAACCTACAAAGATGCCAGTGTGTTTCTTTTCTGTTGGAGATCTAGTGCGGAGAACACAGCTTTCCCTTAAGAGTATAATCAGAATATACTGTGTATTATATCAGGTGAAAGAGTATAATCAGAATTCAGAATACATTTTATGAAAAAGAAACCTATTTTCTATTTTTAAAACCTGTATTTATTTAAATAAACAACATACCTCTCTTTTTGTATGTTTTAATTTTTTAATTTTGAGATAGTATTTTTATTTTATAGGTATGAAAATGAAACTCTCGTGGAGAAAACTAGATTTTTACTTTCAAGTGATTATCAATTTGAGATAGTTTTGGGTTCGGAATGGGGCTATGTGTCCACTGCTCCTTTCAGTACTAGATCCCATCTACTGAAGACCTGTGCAGGTCCTGTGGATGCTGCTCCAGTCTCTGTGAATTCACATGTGTATCTATCCTTCTGTGTTTAGAAGAACTTGCTTCCTTGGTGTCCTCCACCCTTCTAGCTCTTAATCTTTTTATACCTTCTCTTCTTCAGGGTTCCCTGTTCCCCGAGGGAAAGGTTTGATCCACTTTAGGGATGAGAGATCCAAAGTTTCTCATTCTCTGCATAAAGTCTGACTGTGTGACTCTGAATTTGTTCCCATCTGCTGCAGGTGGAAGCTTTTCTGATGACTGTTTAAAGCTCTCTGATGATTTTTTAAAACAAAATCCCAATCATTTAGTTTTACCAAATGAAGACTCAGAAGCCCAATGATGGTGAAAGCCTACTAGCTCAGAGAGACAGAAAAAGCACCCAGCTGACCTTCCCCCTCAATTGACATCTCCAAAGAAATAACCCAGTGTCCTTCACACTGTCTTAAAAACCCTTTCAACTGAATGTCCCTCCCATCTACTTCCTGTTTGTCTCTATTTCTGTCCTCCTGACTTCCTCTCACTCTCTGTAGGTTTTTTTTCCTATTTTAATTCCCTGTCAAGTGGTTGCTTACTCCACCTCTTTACCTAGGGTTAACTTTATTTAATCTTGTTTAAAATAAACAGAAAGCTCTTGAATTAAAGGTGTATGCTAGAGCTGAGCCACACCACAACTAGAAACAGTTTTTTCCAGTACACAATTTCGTAGTGAGATCAAACATCCTGCAACATTCTTGGATCAAAGGTGGGTGCTAAGGCTGAGCTATACCTGAACAAGAGACAGGGGTATTTGTTTGTTTGTTTGATTGATTGATTGATTGATTGATTGATGGAAATTTTTTCCAGTATACAATCTGGCATTTCACAATATAATCAAATATCCTGCAACATGATGGTTAAGCAAGACACTGACCTATGAGTACAGCAGAGTGTCATTAGAAGTCATTTTATTACTATCTTCTGTTAGTAGAAGAGTAGTATTTTTTTTTTTACACTAGGTGCCTGGGCTATCTTATCTCAGGTTCTCAGTCACTCCGGCAGCTTTGAGTATGGATTTCATCTTGTGTAGTGGGTCTCAAGTCAAATTAGACAAATTAGACATTGGTTGGTTATTTCCACAAACTTTGTGCCCTATGGTACTAGCATATCTTGCACAGAAGACATCATTTATGGAAGGTTTCGTAGCTGTATTGGTGTTTACATTTCTCATTTGGTAGAGTACAGAGTATCTTCTGACACCAAGAACATTAGCCTATAAGGCTGAAGAATTTAGGTAGGCACCAGTAGGATTTCTCCATGTTCCATGAGTTGTGTATGTATCTTCAATAATATGGACTTGCCCTTAGTTTGAGGAGATCAACCTATATCTTAGGAAATAGCCCAGGTCATTTAGGGTTTCCATAAGAATCCTTTGACCAAAAACTAAATCAGATGTAACTTAATCCTGATATTCATTTGGTGACCAGTTGGGGCTTTGCCTCACCCATTATTTGAAGATTTCATTTAGATTCCCTTCAAACATGATATATTTTAGGAAGATTCTATTATGTTTTTATACTACCACTCAATGGGTCTTAATTTTACATATCTCTCCCCATATTCAGCCTCTTGTCCCTCTCTTCTCACCCCCCTTGTAACTTGATCTCCCATTCCAGTACACCAGCCATCCTTAACTATTTTATGTTCCCTTCTGATGAAGATCTAGCCATACATTCAAGAACCAACCTCAGCTTGCAAAGGAGTGATGAATGAAATTGTGTTTGAGAGCAGTGAAACAAACTAAAAGTCAAATCATGGATCTAAGCTGGCAGCCTATGTTCTGCTCAAAACAGCTTTCCAGATTACTCATTCTATATTCTGCTTTAAACAATTCTTCAAGGAGTTCTCCCTTGCTGTTCTAAAAATTCTCTGGATACCTCATCTCTTGCAGATCAAAAGCCTAGGGTTTTTAAATAGTAATTCAATAATTACCCCCAGGTTCCCTTTTGATTATCCCATGAATCAGCATCCCATGACCTCCAGCCCCTTGATTCCTAGGAAGAGAGAACAAGCACAAGCACAGACAATAAGATTGCTAGGTGGGTCAGAAAGATATAAAGACAAGGAGATACAAGTGCAAACAGATTCTTGAGTTCATGAAGAGCATGGGATAGAGAGAATGTAGGTACAGACATGACTGGAATTGTAATTCCAGGGCAGCTGCCTCTATTCCTCTCAATCTGTGAAGCTCCTTGTACAATTGATATTGCATATTTATATTTGGCATAGTTAAAAAATTATACATTCTTGAATTCATGTTCTCAGCATTCTTTCTCACAGACTTACAGGCTGTTCTGAAGGTCACGGCATTCTACCAGTTTGCAGAGACATAGATAAACACCCACATCCTGGACTCATGCTGTCTCTGATTATCATGGAGTCATTCACCTTGGCAGAGAGCACATTATTTGAAGGAAGAATGTGAAAATATGCACACTATTATACAAGCCTTAGGCCCACAGCAACCATCAACACTTGTGGAGGCCTACACCCTGCTGGCTGTCTTCCAGGGACAGGAAACCATGTCATACTGTCCCTTACATGGTCATGCTGGTCTCAGCACACACACTCCACTTTCTTACTCTATAACCTAACCTCTGTGGTTCTATAGGTTGTACTTTGCTTATTATTGACTTAACAGCTAATATTCACATATAATCAAATACATACTTTATTTGTCTTTCAGGGTGTGCATTATCTTATTATAACATCAGTTAGCTCAAGCATTTCCCTGTTTAGTTTTTGTCTGAATGACTTGTCTGTTGGTGAAACTATGGGATGAAAGTTACCTACTATCACTGTATGAAGATCAATATGTGATTTAAGCTGTTTTTATAAATAAACTTGGTAGCCTTTGTGTTTGGTACATCGATATTAAGAATTGCAATGTTCTCTTGTTGGATTTTTGTTTTGATGAATATATCCTAACCTTCCTTGTCTCTTCTGATTAGTTCTAGTTTAAAGTCTATTTTGTCAGATATTAAAGTGTCTACATGTTCTTCCTTCTTAGGGCCATTTGCTTGGAATATTCTTATGCATCCTTTTACCCTGAGGTGATCCCAATATTAAGAATTTTTTTCTGGAAAAACAACAAAGGGAAGGTTCCTGTTTTCATATCCATTCTGTTATTGGGGAATTGGGTGTTGAGAGTTATCAGCGAACAATGTTTGCTGATTCCTGTTATATTGTTGTGGGTGTATTTTTTACATCTTTTGATTTCCTATGTTAGGTTTAAACAGAAATTATTGGCTTCTCATTGTCACCTTTATTCATATGGAAAACTATACTAAGAGAATTTATAATTCAGATAGTAAAAAATGGTCATCACTGCAGAATTTGCTTCAAGGTGCTATAAAAAATTCCCTTAAGTTTGTATTTTATTTTAATTTATCTTTTGAGAATTATATATATATTAGTCCTGTATTTACATCATTTTATTCCTTCCCCCTTCAAGTCCTTTCGTGCCTCTAACTTCCTCTCAAGTTCATTAGCTCTTCTTCTTTAGTTATTATTATTATTATATACATTACATTTAGTATTGCTCAAAAAATTGATTGTTTCAGGATGAATTTTCGAGATTAGATAAACAGTGAGAGGGCTTATCTCTGGAAAAGATTTATTCTCTCTTTCTCAGCAGCCATTAATTACTTGTTGCTTATGATGGCACCTTGTGAGAGTTCCCCCATCCATGCTGGCATGTCAACTGGTTTTTCCACTAAGCAGGTCTTAATTAGGTAATAACAGTTTGTTTGATGGTTTGTTGTTTATGTTTAACAAATATAGAATCCCTATTGTATGTAGAGACAATACTTCACAGCAGACATTTCAGTCCTCTCTCTCTTAGACTCTTTCTGTCCTCTATTTGACCAATGTGCCTTAAGTGCAGGAGTTGTATTGTGAATGTATGAGTTGGTGCTGAACACACAAGCAGTTGTTCTCTGTATTTTTGACTGATCGTGGATTTTCTGTAACAGTCTCCATCTTCTGCAAAAAGAATCTTCTTTGGTGAGGTGTGAAAGCCTCTTATTCTGTGCATATAAGAATAAGTAGTTAGAATACAGTTAGAAATGATACTTGTTTAGAAATCTGTTAATAGTAGGCTCTCTGTTAGAGCCTATGACTTCACATCAGGTTATAGTTGATATTTAATAACTGATGACTGTAAGGTTACTTTGACTTTAAAAGCTACATTTTAAATGGATTTTCTCAACTATACTTAATAGAAGAATTGAAATACACATTGCATTAGGAAAGATCTTTTTCTTTCCTAAATAACAAGAAGTCCAGAAACTGACAGCTGGTATCTTTGGTTCAGTGTCTCCGAATGTTAGTTCCAAGTTTCTAATTCTTTTGGCTTTTGTTATCTCATGCTCACTAGATATATTCTTGCAAATCCAGGCATCATTACCATTGAGATATGCAAAGAAAGAAAAAAGGTAAAATGAGTGCCACTTTCAACAGCTGTTTTATTAATAATAATAAAAAAACCCTCTCCCAGATAGCCCCTTCTCTAATCAAGTTTATTCACGTTCCATGAGCCAGAAATGTGTCCTGTGGCTGACGGTAGAAGCAAAGGCAGCTCTGAAAAGACACAGCTAAGAAAAAGAGACTCAAAATGAGTGCTAAGATTGTCAATCAAGAAACCCTGAACCAGTCACTATTTTAATATTCTAAATACATGCTTTTATCGGCGAATTCTACAGATAATAGAACTTATATGGTAATAGAACAAATATTATTAGCCTTCAAATTTCTTGAGAAAAAAAATACCATAATGTTTTCTAGTATTCTTATTGAATGACAAATTTGAAATTTCATTGCCTTTCATTTCATAGTAGTAAAAGGCTTCCTACTGTCCTGCCAGAGGTAAAAGTAAAAAGCGTTTTGGGTCTCCATCCATCATAAAACTCAACAGGATAATGGCCATGTGACAAACAAGGAATCAGCTGGGAACAGACCGAGGAACATTTTGGAGCGTGACAGTAGCACAGTTCAGATGAAAATAAAGAGCCAGAGTAGGATCCAATTATGCAGTGTACTTTAACATGTATGCGATTATCTTCTATCGTCAAACTAGCTAGAAAGACATTCTTAAAAATTACATGTGATAACGAAAATATATAGGTGTGATCTGGTGGTGCTTTGTGGAGGTTACTTGCCTACATGTTGAGATATTTATACCAAACGTGTAAATGTGGTGAGGTTGTGTCTATGAAGCTAAGCTACATTTTATGCTTATTTTGAGCAAGAGGCATAATATTAAGTGCCTGATTAATGTTAATTTATTGGATCTTCACAACAGCCTCAAAGATAAGTACTGTCCCTCACCCCATTTTACAGATGAGGAAGTATTGATTGGTTTGCTGAAAATTATCTCAACTGTCAATACCAACAAAAAAAATAGTAGTTTGAGTCAATAGTCCAAGAAATTTTAATTAGATTCTTATTAAATTTTTGAAGAACACGATGGCAGGAAAGAATCAAAGAAAAAGTGGTAAATGATTTTACAATGATAACTATTTACACACTGGGCTCTAAAGTTGAGTTTAATTTTAGGGTGCAAGAATGGTTTGAAATCAAAGAAAGCTGAGAAGAATGAATATTGTGATCAACAGGAGAAAAGTGCAGATGTGGAATAAGTCAGACCAAAGAACATAGTTTCTAAACTACATGCATGGCATCAAAACCATGACCTTGCAATCAAAAGATCCATTTCTCTTGGTTCTGCTTCACAGGCAAAGGATCGCCATAGACAAAGTCTTTAATCTCTCCCAGCCTCACAGGAAGACAAAAGCCCTAGAGTAGTATTGTATGAAAGGTGGCATAAAAATGCAAACGTTCAAATTAACGTTAACTAAGTCTGGGTCTGAGGAAAAAAATAGGTTGTGACCATATAGTTAAAAAAAAATACAAATTGAGACAGAAGTTTTGTCTGTGAAGACCTCTGGAAATGAGTGATCCAACCTGTGTCTAAAGCTCATTACACAAAGGAATTCGGGGTAGATCGTATTATAGAGGGATTTTTTAAAAAAAAAAAAATAAATAATATTTAAATGTTTTGCAAAATCTAGTTCAATTATAATTCAGCAGGAGGCTGAATCTGAGAGCTATAAGGACTACACTGTAAGTCCCATACCTAAGCTGAACAATGAGGTCTTCACTAAAAACATAAGGATGGAGAGCAAATGGGGAAGAATGGAACATTGACGTAACTGTATATACATGTGGAAGAGAATGAGTGAATAAATAAGTAAATAAATAAATAAACAGGCAAATTTTATTTTTAGAAGCTGAAAACATTAAAGACACTACCTGCTAGAGACTCCATAAAGAAATGCAGCTGATTTTTATCACTCTAAGACCCAGGTCAGACTTCTCAATTATTAACTGCAAGATTTAAAACATATATTGTTAGACCCACATCTAGGGAGATTTGTCAAAGCAACAGAAGAATCAATGCCTGATGAATCAGGAATAATCATTTGGAGTTGACACAACCCTGTAACAGAAATCTAGCCAATCCTGGTGAGAAAGCAGGACATTCAGAAGAACAGCACAGGACTTATTCCTGAACTAGCTCATTGGAACATAAAAACAGATCACATTATTTATTACAGAGAATCTTAATCCTGCAAGAAGGAAGTAATTATAAGAAATCCTAGTTTGTTTTAGGGTTCTTTTTAAGACCCACTTAAGCCACTGACCATCAGTCATGAAAGTGTGAGAGACTAAATTCCAAGCCTCATGTGAGGAGAGGAAATGGACCAATTTTAGACTTTCAGCTAACCACTGAAAGAATAAAAGTGGTTCATACTCTTCTTCGTCAGGAGCATGAAATCTAATTTCAGGAAGCATCCAGTTTTCCAACACTGCTTGAGACTCACCACAGGTGGATAGCTGATTTTCCAGTATTAGTCTCAGGTACCAAAAGAGATGGAGGACTGACTGTTCATGGCCTCATCTATGCAAATGGACCTCTTTATGTAGTATTGCTACATACTGTTTATGTATCACATACAACTTCCCCTTTAAAGTGCACTTTTTAGTGTCAACGAGCAAGAGACTGGTATCCTGGGCAGATATTTCTTTCTCTTTTTTTCTTTTTTCATTAAATATTTTATTTATTTACATTTCAAATGTTATCCTCTTTTCCGGTTTCCCCTCTGCAAACACCTATCCCATGCCCCCTTACCCTGCTTCTATGAGGGTGATTCCCCACCCACCCACCCACTCCTGTCTCACTAGCCTAGCATTCTTCTACACTGGGGAATCAAGCCTTCACAAGACCAAGGGCCTCACCTCACATTGATGCCAGATAAGACTCCTTCAGCTCCTTCAGCCCTTCCCCTAACTCATCTACTGGGGTCCCTGTGCTCTGTTTGATAGTTGGCTGTGAGCATCTGAGCATCCACTTCTGTATTGGTCAAGATCTGGCAGAGCCTCTCAGGAGACAGCTGTATGAGCTGTCATCATGCACTTCTTGGTATCAACAAGAGTGTCTGGGTTTGTTTTCTGCATGTGGGATGGATCCCCAGGTGGGGCAGTCTGGATGTCCATTCCTTCAGTCTCTGCTCCACTCTTTGTCCCTGTATTTCCTTCAGACAGGAGCAATTCTGAGCTAAAATTTTGGAGATGGATGAGTGGCCCCATCCCTCGAGTGGTGAGGAGAAGGGGCATGCCTAACCTCTGGATATCATCTCAACAGGTTCTCCCTTCCCTTTGTGGGGTATTTCAGCTAAAGACATCCTTGTGGGGGTCCTGGGAGGCTCTTGCTTTCCTGGCATCTGGGACTTTCTGGTTGCTATCCCCAGTTCCCCATCCCCCATTGTTACACACCTCTGTTCAATTTCCTGACCCTCTGTACATCTCCTCCATCTCCTCCATCTCCTCCATCTCCTCCATCTCCTCCATCTCCTCCATCTCCTCCATCTCCTCCCATACCTGATTCTGCCCCTTCCCCTCCCCACATCTTCTCTTCTTTCCAAGTCCCTCCTACTCTCTACTTCCCTTGATTGTTTTGTTCCCCCTTCTAAGTAGAATTGTAGCATCCACACTTTGGTTTTCCTTCCTCTTGAGATTCATGTGGTCCAAGAGTTGTATTGTGAGTATTCCATGCTCTTTGCCTAATATCCACTAATAAGTGAGTACATACCATGTGTGTTCTTTTGTAACTGAGTTATCTCACTCAGAATGATATTTTCTAGATCCTTCCATTTGCCTGCAAATTTCATGTAGTCATTGTTTTTAATAGCTGAGTAGCATTCCAGTGTGTAAATGTAACACATTTTCTGTATCCATTCCTCTGTTGAGGACATTTGGATTGTTTCCAGCTTCTGGATATTATAAATATGGCTGCTATGAACACAGTGGAACATATGACCTTATTACATGTTAGAGTATCTTCCGGGTATATGCCCAGGAGTGGTATAGCTGGTTCCTCAAATAGTACTATGTCCAATTTTCTGAGGAACCACCAGACTGATTTCAAGAGTGGTTGTACCTGCTTGCAATCCCACCAACAATGGAGGAGTGTTCCTCTTTCTCCACATCCTCGCCAGCATCTGCTGCCACCTGAGGTTTTGAACTTATCCATTCTAACTGGTGTGAGGGCGAATCTCAGGGTCGTTTTTATTTGCATTTCCCTGATGACTAAGGATGTTGATTTACATTGAGCTTCCTCAGTTGAGAATTCTCTGTTCCCCATTTTTTAATAGGGTTATTTGGTTCTCTGGAATCTAACTTCTTGAATTCTTTGTATATATTGTAGGTGTGTGTGTGTGTGTGTTTGTGAGTGTGTTTGTGTGTGCTTGTTTGTGTGTGAGCATGTGTTTTAAAACTATGACTAAAACATGCTCTTAAGCTTATAAACACAAGCACAAAAATGAGTTTATAGAAATACGTTTAACAACAAATCTTAGTTCTTTGCTTTATTTTATTCTTATTTTGAAGAGAACATTACATTTCAAAACAACACAGAATAAATCACCATCCTATTTTAGCTGATGTACTAGCCATAACATCTGCATTCCATACATTCCCTTTGCTTCATGCAGAGCAAGTCACATCTGTATTAATTGGCTAAGGCATACATAACCTCCCTGACTTGGGTGGCATCACTTACCATTTTTAAATCTAAGATGGTAAAGAACAATGTTCATTGAGTAGAGACTGTACTTTGTGAGAGTCACTGGGATGTATTGGTTGTACAAAACAAAGAGTTCTACTGTGGTGTCTTCTAGAGATACACATGATGTCCTCTGTTCATATAGAAACCATACTTTGAATTTTGTCCTTTTATCATTTCTCATGTTTGCACTATGTACTAATATTCTATTGTTTGCATTCCTGATGTCTACCCTGAGATGTACTGCTCACACCTTAGATGTAAAGGGTAAAGATTTGTTCTGTTCACTTAATGGGGGGGGGGGGATTAATAAATAAAATAATTTTGTATGCAAGTATTATTTTAGGTACAATCCAGGTAAAACATTATTTTAGGTAAATAATGTTTGAATAAATATTGTGGAAATGCTTAGACTCCTTCTAATAATAAAAAATTCTTATTTTTATAGTATCAGTGATAAAATTTTGGTGCCCTTCTCACTCCAAAGGGCACACGTTTCTGTTCACAAGCCTCCATATGAATTTTCTGATTTTGAGGTTTGGTTTTGGATCTTACAATTATGAGAAACCATATCCTATAGTATACAACAATCAGAGAAAGATATTCAAGTTGGTCTTCTTGTCTTCATAGACAACACATATTCCTAGTTAATAATCTAATTGTCATTGGAATGTAGGAAGTTGTATAGTACACGTCTCTCAAATTCTGTGTGAATTAGTTTTATGGCACCAATATAACTATGAGTGTTCAGTAAACCATTTCCCTGTTTTCTGAAATCATGACATCGCATTGGCAAGAAGCAGGTTTCAGTATGGAGGACTGGCATAAAAGATGCTGAATTGTTGCATCACTATCCATCTTAGAAATGGATGCATAGCCCCAATGAAAGGAGGATATCCTTACAAATGACTAGTTTTCATCCTCTCTGGGCAACGCTTGTACACTTCCTGGACATCAACAACAATAACTGTATGAATAGTTGCCTTGTACTGACACTAATAAGATATGCTAAACCTGACAGCTTTTATGTACCCAATTCCACGTAGCAGCTACCTTGTGGGGCTGTAGTTCTGACTGTGGAACATCTGGAACTGCACTTTAATTGGTGTTTGTAATAGTTGCACAGCTGTTTGAAACAGTTCTAGCTATGTTAATCACGGCTGCAATGATGCTTATTGCATAGTCACTCCAGAAAGGCCAATTCATGAGGATCGGTGATTATTGATTCAGGAAGTCACACAGTTCATTTCCTGGATTAGTGTCATCTGCAAATCAAAAGGATAAAAAAGAATGATGTAGTTTTAAAAACAAACAAGGAAAGAAACAAACATTCATCAGTCATGGGCATTGACTTCAGAAACATTGACCAATTGTTACCTGATATGGTACCTACCAGGTGAGAAATACTGTGTGAAGCCAGCTAGTCAAGAAGTATAGAAGAAATAATTGTGTAGCTTTGTAAAATTGTGTCTATGGAGCTATCCCCCCTCAAAATAAGTCTAATTGATAATATGGAAGAAAAATAATAAGATCTATAGGGAAAAAATGGGATTCCCATGCTCTAGACTAGATGGGGAAATGTTTCCATCTCCTCTATTCAGAAAGTATTGAAGAAGTTTTAAACACATACAAGATATGTTGCCATGACAGCGATCCCATGCCAATTTGGAGACTGTAGAAAAGCCATCTTCCCATCATAAGTTTCTCATCAATAAAGCAAAAAACATCGGACAAGCCTGACTTGTTTTTAAGTCTCGTGTATCTCTTATATTTTTATGAAGATCTGGAAGATGGTTACTTAATCTGGAAGGATACACATTTCTAGATAACAAGATTCCACAAAAGGAGGGTAGGGGAGAAAATATACAGAACAGCCCTAGGAAACACCTGCTTTGGGTTGGAGCAGGTGCAGAAGGTCACTGAAGAGGAAACTCCTTCCAGACAAACTATTAAGGAATGGCTGGAGGGAAAAAAACAAACAGATGATGAGCAAACATTGGAGTCACGGAAGAAAGAAAAGCTAACAACTGCCATCAAAAGACACCATGCAGGGGAAACAGTAATATGAGAAATGTTATCTGACAAGGCAGCCCAGTTAGAGAAAAGAGATCAAAAGGCAGGCAGTGTAGCCAGAGACAGCCCCTGCTCCTGCTTGAGGAATCCCACATGGAGACTGAGCTGCATAACTGTAACACATGTGCAAAGGGCCTAGGTCCATATCATTCATGCTCTCTGGTTGGCAGTTCAGTCTCTATGAGCCCCTATGGGCACAAGTTAGTTGATTCTGTAAGTTTTCTTGTGTTGACCTTGTCCCATCTGTCTCCTTTAATATGTCCTCCCCCTCTTCCACAGGATTCCTCAAGTTCCACTTAATGTTCGGCTGTGTGTCTCCCCATCAGTTTCCATCAGTTGCTGGGTGAAGTTCTCTCATAACAGTTCCCCTAACTGGGTGGCTCTGTCTAGCCTCAATAGAAGAAGATCTACCTAGTCTTACTACAATTTGATATGCTAGAGTTGGTTGACATCTATGGGAGTCCTCCCCTTTCTGAGGTGAGGAAGAAAAAGGGTGGGTAGGGATGGAGGAAAGGTTTGAGGGAGGGACTGGGAGGAGAAGAGGGAGGGGAAGCTGCAATCTGGTTAGGAAGTAAATAAATAACTTAATAAAAAATAAAAAAATCATCTGAAATAGAAAACATGATTAAAGCATATGTTTACATCAACAGAAAAAAAAAAACAGTGAAAACAACATAACCACTGTGTTTGATGCATATTCATGCATCCATTCATATGTGCATGGGTACACACAAACCCATTCACATACATACACATAAACTCACATACACTCACACATGCATACTCACATATGCACACACATATCATATACACATTCACATACACTCACACACATGTATACACACCCATAATACACATACACATATAGCTGTCACATACACATAAACACACACACACATTAAACAATTCTGAATGACATAAACACAGCAGCAAAATAAGAAAGAAAATCTTAGAGTAGAGTTGCGTACAGCAGCCAGATGTCTGCCTTTCAACAACCACTGTGTAAGTTCTGGATGATATCGAATTCATAACTCCTAAAACAAAAGCTTGCCGTATAAGAATATTATTAAGATGAAAATGAATAAACAATTTAAAATTATTTTGAAAATATTTTAACAGGGTTGGAAAAATGGGTCAGCAGCTAAAAGCACTGACTGCTCTTCCAGATCCTGAGTCTGATTCCCAGCAACCACATGGTGGCTCAAAAGCATCTGTAATGGGATCCGATGCCTTCTTCTAGTGTGTCTGAAGATATCTACAAAATACTCACAGTGGCTCTTGTATGCAGTCTCTATCAAATCCACAGCTCACAGATATGACTAGGTGAATCTATATACCCTGTGTGCTCCGTACCATCATACCTCTGTCTCAAATTCCTAAAGCTGAAATTACAGCTGAGCCTCCCTGGTCACTCAGCATTTATGTGCCTTCCAGGGATGTAAACTCCCTCGGAACCTCTTGCTTGTATAACAAACACTTTAACCACTGAGTCACCTCCACAACCCCTGATTTCACATCTTTTTTTAAAATTATTTTTTAATTTTTTAATTGCTTATTTTATTTATTTACATTTCAAATGTTATCCTCCTTCCCAGTTTCCGCTCTGCAAACCTCCTATCCCATCACCCCTCACCCCTGCTTCTATGAGGGAGCCCTGCCACCTACCCACTCCTGCCTCAGCACCCTAGAATTCCCTTACACTGGGACATTGAGCTTCTTCAGGACCAAGGGCCTCCCCTCCCACTGATGTCAGATAAGGCCATCCTCTGCTACATATGCACCTAGAGCCATGGGTCCCTCAATGTATAATCTATAGTTGATGGTTTAGTCTCTGGGAGCTCTGGGGGGGTCTGGTTGGTTGATATTATCCTTCTTCCTATGAGGTTGCAAACCCCTTCAGCTTCTTCAATCCTTTCTCTAATTATTCCTTTGGGGTCCTCGTGCTCAGTCCAATGGTTGGCTGTGAGCATCCACATCTGTATTGGTCAGGTATTGTCAGAGCCTCTCAAGGAAAGCTATACCAGGCTCCTGTCAGCAAGTGCTTTTTAGCATCCACAATAGTGTCTGGGTTTGGTGTCTGCAGATGGGATGGATCCTTAGGTGGGGTACTCTTTGAATGATCTTTCCTTCTGTCTCTGCTCCACTCTTTGTCCCTGAATTTCCTTTAGATAGGAGCAATTCTGGGTTAATATTTTTGAGATGGGTGGGTAGTCCAACTCCACAAGCGGGGGCCTTGTATAACCTCTGGATATGGTCTCTACAGGTTCTTTCTCCCCTTTGTTGGGTATTTCAGCTAAGGTCACCGTATTGGGTGCTGGGAGCCTCTTGCTTTCCTGGCATCTGTGACTTTCTAGTGGCTACTCCCAGTTCCCCATCCCCCATTGCTACACACCTCTGTTCAATTTCCTGACTCTCTGTTCTTCTCCCCATATCCTCCCACACCTGATCCTGCCCCCTCCCCTTCCTCTCACCCTCCCAGTTTCCTCCCTTCCTCTACCTCCTGTAATTAGTTTGTTCCCCCTTCTAAGTAGAACTGAAGCATCCACACTTTGATCTTTCCTTTTCTTGAGCTTCTTACGGTCTTTGAGTTGTATCGTGGGTATTCCGAGCTTTTATCCCCAGTATCCAGTGAGTACATATCATGTGTGTTCTTTTGTGACTAGGTTACCTCACTCAGAATGCTATTTTCTAGTTCCGTTTACTTCTTTTTGAATTTCATGAAGTCACTGTTTTTAATCATGAGTAGTACTCCATTGTATAAATGCACCACATTTTCTGTATCCATTCCTCTGTTGAGGAATATCTGGGCTCTTTCTAGATTCTGACTATTATAAATAAGGCTGCTATGAACATAGTGGAGCATGTGTCCTTGTTACATATTAGAGCATCTTTTGGATATATGCCAAGGAGTGCTATAGCTGAGTCCTCAGGTAATACTATGTCCAGTTTTCTGAAGAACCACCAGACTGATTTCCAGAGTTGTATCAGCTTGCAATCCCACCAGCAATGGAGGAGTGTTCCTCTTTCTCCACATCCTCAGTAGCATCTGCTGTCACCTGAATTTTTGATCTTAGCCATTCTGACTGGTGTGAGGTAAAATTTCAGGGTCGTTTCGATTTGCATTTCCATGATGGCTAGGGATGTTGAACATTTCACATCTTGACAATACATACAACTTATTCTGAAAAAAGTAAAGTCTAACACTAAGTAAAGCTTTCCTCCAGGGTTCAGTGATGAATCTAGATTTGAAACAGGAAGGACTAAGGATGGCTTTGGCAATTCTGGAAGTGAATTTACATTTGTGGGAGTGAATCTACAGAGGTGTACAGTTTCTCCTGTTCTTACTCTCCATGACAAAATTGCATCCCCTTCTCTTTGCTCTCATTTGCTTTACATGGTTGGACTTTGTTTTTCTGCCACCAATTTTATGACCAATGAAATTCTCTCTATACTAAAAAAAAAAAAAAAATCACCCAAAATATCTTATTTTAACTTATAAAATATTTAACTCCTTCTACTTAGCACTACTGATATTAGTTTCCCTTATTTAGGGGGATGGATGAGTTTGGGGATTGAGCTTTATCTTTTCCACACAAGTTCTCTCCCACACAGGCACGCACACTACTGTGTACATGTATTCACCCAGGGACACACAAAGAGGAAAGGGGTTTTCACTTGGTTTTCCCTCTCCAGGTCTGAGATAATAAGCCACCCTCCTTGGCCTCTATTTTATTTTATTTATTTTGAGTTACATGGACTGAACTCTCATAACTGTGTGTGGTCAAGCGGTGTACCAGCTGCACTATGTCTCAGCCCTACTTTGTATTGTGTCTTCTTCATGCATGTATCAATGCTGCATATCTATTGAGCTCAAGGAGCTTCCTGTTCCTTGGAGGGGACAAAAAAGAGAAGCACGTATGTGTTAAGTGTCTGTTCCATTCCTTAAGGCTGGATATCCAGCCCTAAGAAACAGATGACAGAAGCCAGGCTGTCTCTCATTTGTGTTTTGGAATGTCACTGTTTGTGGAGTGAGGATGCTCCAGATTAAAATGAATGCTGAGTAAATAACTCAGTCTTAACAGTACGATTTATTACTCTCATTGCCATAAGTATGACATAATCAATAGGTATTGCTTCTCTCTTCTGCTCTTCTCATCCCACATCCCTCCATTAAACAACACAGTCCCCATCCACAAGCATGAAGCTGCTGCCAGGTGGCTTCAGTTCCAGTATAACAAGATTATCACAATTGTGAATGCTACAAATTCTCAAAGAGCTTATACTGTTAGTTTTATTTCGGCTCCATGTGGCTCTGTCAGTGTCCTGAGCTCTAACTCTGCACTCTAGTCTCCCCCTAGACAGAACAGATGAGACTTTGTGACAGAAGACATCACTTTCCCTGAAATCCACATCTGTCCTAAAGAAGAACATGCTTGTGCCCTGGAGTTGGTCCTTTGTTCCATAGTTTCTCAGTCTACAACCTGGACCATGGTACAGCCTCACTTGTCGTTCACTCATCACACCCAGGGAGACCGTCTTCACATTCCTTTGTCTTCCCATGCACAGCACATACAGTTAGATGTTCAATAAAGGCTTGTTGGATTGAAATGGCCACTCTAGCCTTCTTGTTGGACTTCCTCTGAGATAGAAACTACACCAATGTCTCATTACCTGTACATTTCCCATTTTCATCAAAAATCTACTCCTACAAATTCTGGAAGACTGAAGCTTTTCAAAGCCATGTACTTTTAACCAGAGTTATAAGGAAAATGAATTGGAATATGATGAGAGCCATGCAGCATTAATTGTCAGAAGCCCAAGTGAATATTTGCTTTCCTCTAGTGGCTGAGACAGAAAACGATAGCAGGCATGAGAGGTTTTCCAGTGTTCCAGTGACCTAAAACTGATGGAGCAGAACTCTTGTTCCATAAAAGCAACCCATTGGGATCTGCTTGAGAATTGGTACATAGGAAAATAAGGCATGAAAAAACCCAAGATGGTTTTGAGAGAGTACTAAAGGTGGAAAAGAAAGTTGTGATGGCTATTCTTGCCATCACAAGTTAATTTCACTACATCTGTAATTAATTAAAACCCTAAAATGGGTGGGTACACCTGTGAGGGATTTTGGATGGTTTAAATCACTTGTAGTGGGAAGATGGACTTCTAATCTGGATCCTTGCGGTGGAAAGACATATATTTAATACAGATATTTGGGACAGGAAAACTCACTTGTAATCTGGGCTGTGTCTTATGCTGCAAGCCTATATAAAGAAGAAGAGAGCCTTTCTTTCTTTGTTTGCTCTTGCCCTCACTATCCAGTCAATTCCTTCTCTGGCATTAACATCTACTAATTTAGGACTCTGATGTATACTGAAGACCAGCTAAGATATCCAGGCTCATGGACTGGTTAACCACTGAATTCTTGGATCATCCATTCATAGGCAACCATTGTTAGATTATTTGAACCACACCCTTTAAGTCATTATAATAAATCTAATAAATACTGTGTGCATGTGCATGTGTGTGTGTGCGAGTACCTGTGTGTGGAAAGAGGAAGAGAGAAAGAAGGAGAGAGACAGAGAGAGAGAGACAGACAGACAGAGAAAGAGAGAGAGAAAGAGACAGAGAGGGTGAGAGAGATTCTGTAAAATCTATTACTCTAGAGGACCCTAACACCTAGATGTTTGTTTTCTACAATTAGACACATAAAGAAAAATAGCAATCTCTCAAAGTCCTTATAATCTAATAATAGCCAATATGTGTGAACCAGAAATAAGGAAATATCATAGAAATATAATATTTTCAGTTAAATATTCCTTAATCCATCCATCCATTTGTTCAACAAATCTGTGCTAAATGTTAACTATAGAGTATGTAGTACTTGTTGAATTTTCCAATATATAGTCAATAAGGTAAAAAAAAAAAAGACATATGGAGAAACCTTTCAAAGGAAAAGATATTAAATATTCAATTGAGTGCCCAGTGTAAAATTAATTAACTGAAACTGAGACAGCTTCATACACTATTTTTAGAAACAGCTGATTCTTCTTTGCAGCTTCATTAACGTATAAGTAGAATAGCAAACAGAATATATTTAAGGAGTACAATGTGAGAAGTTTTGACACATGTCTTCCTCCATGAAACCCACACTGCAATCAAGATAATGAGCACATTCCTCAGCTCCAAAGTTTCCTTGTACCCTTTTATAATCCTTCCTTCTGAGTCTCCCAGGTTTCCCACTCAGGCAGTAATTGGTTTGCAATCTACCACAATAAATTATTGTGTATTTTTAAGGATTTAACAAAAATGAAGCAAAGTCTAACTATACTACTTAATTTATCTTTTTCTCATTCATAAAAATTATTTTAAGCAGAATCAATGTTCTAGTATTTATCAATCATCCATTCTATTTTTATTGCTGAGTAGGATTTTTATAGTACAGAAACAAGTCAGATTGTTTCTACTTTGAAAATTTGATGAACATTTGTGTTCCTTCCAGGTTAGAAATATTTAAAATGTATATTCTATAAACATTCATGTACAACTCTTTTAATGTACATGTGATTTCATTTCCCTTGACATTTACCTAGGAATATAAAGGCTAGTTATGATGCTGAATGAATATTTAATTTTAAAGTAAATTCCAGATGGAATCTGAAAGTTGTGTACCATTTCATAATCCCATTATCAGTGTCTCAGAGCTTTAGCTGCTCCAGTTTTAGCCAGTTCTTATATAGTCACTATTGCCAAATATGGCCATTTTGATCAATATATACAAGTATGGCATTTGGGGTTAAATTGCGTTTTCCTTCTGGCTAAGGGAATTTATCTATTGAATTTATTTGCAATCTCTATATGGCACATGTGCACAATAGATGTCTGCTCAAATAATTTGTATTTAATTGAATTATTGATTAATGATGGATTTTACATATTCTATATAAATTAGAAATACAAATTCTTCGTTGATAAACTTTTCTAAAGACATGTGTTGCCCACACTGACATAAAACAAAAAGTTTTAACTTTTGCTAAACTTAGGTATTCTTATAGTTGAAACTTAAATAAACCTTTGACAAATCCAAGATTTTCTTCCATGTTTTCATCTATAAATGTTATAGTTTAAATCATATACTTATGGTAATGGTCCAAAAATTTATTTTCAGTGATAAGGATATATCCATTTCAGGATGGACTTGAACTCACAATGTAACCTATTCAGGATTAGAGAGTTAGCAATATTCCTGCCTCAGCCTCTCAAGTACTGGAATTATAGGTATCAGATGCCATCCCCAACTTATATAGATCAATTTAAAGGGGAACAGACAACAAAATTACTGAGTTGTCTAAATTATACATTATTTACTTAACACTTTAATTTTTCCCCGTAATGCTTTACAACTTAAATGTATAGGTCATAAACTTTTAAAATTATGTGTAGCCATATTATTCAATATTTTCTGCGCTATTTAATGTTTTGAGGCCTACACATGTTTATTAAAAAGGTAAGTATGTAAGGTGTTTTACAGATAGCAGTATTTTAGAGATTTTGAAATATTTATCACATTTTTTATTCTAAATGCATATCACTGTTTTTCTTACCTTATTGGCCTACATAGATTTTTACTACCCTGTTGGATATAAGTGCTGGGATTGCGCATCCTTGAGTTACTTCTAAGATAAGGAGAAATAACTTAAGTCTTACACCAAAGATGATGTCATCTCTATTTAATTTTTACTACAGTGAGGAAGTTCCAGTCTACCTATATTTTTTTTATTTTATGCATAATCAGTGTTAAATATTATAAAATGTTTACTATGGCTTGAATTGATATGGATTTCTGTTGATTTTTAACATTCTACCTGGTACCAGGGATAGAGAGCACTTGCTCTTAAAGCATTGCCCTTTAATTGTATAGTTAGGTTCTAAAAATGTGGCTATAAATACTCACTTTTATCCAATTTCCTTTGGAATTGGGATTAAATCTTTCTCAAATATTGGGGAGAACTTTCTACTGAGATCTCAGTATTTTGGAACTTTTCGTTGTGTGCTAATTTGAAATTTGTATGTTCAAGCAACTAGTTCTTTTTTTTTTTTTCTTTTTTTTTTCTTTTTTTTTTTTTTTTTTTTTTTGTCTCTGATTTGTGTTTTTCAAGGAACTTTCCTATTTTATACAAGTTCCCAAGTTTATTAAGGAAAAGCTGTCATATTGCCCTGGCCTTTTAAAATATCTCCAGAGCCTACAGTGAAATACTATCACTCATTCCTGATATTTGATTGCTTATATTTTCTTACTTTATTTCTTGCACTTATGTATTTTATTAAACACCAAGACATCCCTATCAATTTCTGCTGAGGTTTGGTCTTTTGCTATATATTATAATGATAATACTGGCACACATGATCTGGTTGCCTCAGAGAGGAGAAAATATGACTTTGTGATGTTATTGACCTTGCTCTTTAAGTTAAAACTAAGGATTGACTAAAGAAGCCAACAATAGTCTATACCTTGGCAGAAGAGAAGTAGGTGGGGTTTTGGTTCCTGGGCTTCGAATCTCAGGAGGAACACGTGAGGAGAAGAGACAGAAGGTGGAGAGATAACAAGATACCATGGGGTAGGCAAACCATGAACACATGGCCATGCGGGCTGACCAGTTGGAGTTTAAGAGGTCCAGATGGAACATGGCAAGTTATAACTTGCGATTACTGATGGGATAATATATTCTAATAGCTTAGAAGATAGATATCTACTCAGTTCTAGTGCTGATTAAAACTTATTATAAATATAAAACTTTTGTGTCTTCTATCTGAGAACTGAATATCAAAGGCAGGGTAGAAACCCTGATGGATTAATTATTTCTACAACAGAGTTTATTACTTTTCATTATGATTATTTCTCCATTTTGATTGCATTAATTTATTTAACTTTCTTTTTACCTTGTCACTCCATTTTTGACTTCTTGAACTGCAAGCCCAGATCATATTAACACCCCCACTTCCCATTTTGTTCTGCAATAGCAGGATTTAGTGTAACAAACTGTCCTCTATACAGTACATTGTCATCGTTGTACACATTTTTCTATGCTTTCTCCTAATCTTCATTTGCTTCAGCACATTCATGGGTTATTTGTAAATATGTTACTTAGTTCCTAAATAGTTGACCATTATTCATATATTTGGTTCATTAATCTTGTGTTTATACTACATGTATTCCATAATTGAAATATCTCAAAGTAATAATTATTTTATCCCAAAAATATGTTTATTTGGGAGAAGGTTTCACAGGGTAACAGATATTTGGGTCTCTACAATTTTTTTTTCATGTATGGTATCTGCCATTTCAGATGCATTCTCGCCTTCAATTGATATCGTTTTCATTTATTAAAGTTTAATTTAGTATTTTTATGTTTAAATTTTTTTCTGTGTATGAGGGTTTTGTCTCCACCTATGTCCATGCATCATGTGTATGCTTGGTGTCTATGGAGGCCAGAAGAATGTATTAGATCTGGAACTGAAGGTACTGATGCTTATGAGCTTTTATGTGATTGATGGAAATTGAACATGAGGAGTCCTCTGGAGAGGAGCAAACGTTCAAACGTTCTTAACCACTGAGCATTATCTCCAACCCTTAATTTTGATAACAAATATATATATATATATATGTCTCTGTTTAATAAACTCAATTTTCCTTCATCTTTTGGAGCACTCAGCTTAAAATTTTAACTATTACAAAGTTTCCTACCGACTCTATAATTCCCTTCATTCTCTTTGTTGCTGCTGACTGAAATATTTTCTTGGAACTTTGTTTGCTTTCAAACTCCTGTCCAAATGAGAGACACTGTACCTTTTACTTCTTTGGATGCTAGAGAATATTTTCCTCCTATACATACCCTTCGATTTGTTCCCATGCATAGTTAAATGACACAGAAGCAATTTGATTATTCTGAACTTGGCTCTTAAACATTTTTAAGGTGATGATACAGAAAGGAAAATTAAATATCAGAGTAGTTTTACTTCACAATAGAGACAGTATCCTTGACAGTATTTTACCCAATGATTCAGAATTAATAATATTATTTTCACTCTTGGGTGATGGTAAACTGCTGCTTTGAGGCCCCCTAGGAACTGTTCTTAACCCTGGATGTATTCATCACAAGCAAGCATTCAATAGTTTCTTTCTTTCTCTCTCTCTCTCTCTCTCTCTCTCTCTCTCTCTCTCTCTCTCTCTCTCTCTCCCCCTCCCCTCTCTCTCTCTCCCTCTCCCTCTCTCTGTCTGTCTCTGTCTCTCTTCCCCCCCCACTTAATGTATTTGTCTTTGACTTTGCACTTGTTATATTCTCTTTCTTCACTAAAGGAACTAGAACATTCTGTCTATGTTACTTTTCTGTGGTATTGCATGACAATTTGGAAAAAGTAATCTAGGGTAATATAATTTACCTTGCTGTTTTTTTCTCATCAGTTATCACTGTCTGGTGATGCCCAGTGTCTCATATTGACCACTGTTTCAGATCTATTTTATTACTTGGGATTGGGGGATATTATCCTCTCCATTGGTCCATCTCGGCAAAATGTTATAAAGTGAAAATATAAGGGTTCTTTGGAAAGTCGATTTTGTTGAATGGTGGTTTTCTGGAGCAAACATGTGAAGGTGTGTTCTCCTGAAGTAGACTCAAAGGAAAGGATGTTTTGCTAAAGAAGACACACGAAGAAGTGTTTCACTGAATTAGACACAGGTAAAATGCAAAGACAAACTCATGACGGAATATTTTGCTGAAGCAGACACAAGTAAAAGGATGTTTTGCTGAAGCAAGCACATGAAAGGACACATGATAAAGGATACTTCACTAAAAACACACATGTATTTGTCCACCATACATTGCATAGCTCCTTTTGTTAGGATTCCATAGTGAGAAACACATCAAAATCTTCTGGTGATGTGCTGTGGTTTCTTGCTGCTTCCTCAGTTTCCAACTGATTGACAGAGAGATATCAGCTGAGACAGACACAGGGGGATTTTTGTTAAGTCACACTCATGCACTCAGCCAAGACATGTAGCAGGACAAGTTCCATGAAGGAGTATAAATTGAACACAACAGACTGTGAGGGGAGCTTGGCTTGCTTACATATCTAAAAGCTTCATGTTCTTTCCTCTTTGCTTATCTTCAATATTCTGAAAGAGGCACAGCAGAGAACTACTCCTGGCTGAAAGGATGGAAAGGGACCAATGGAAGGGGATGTCTCAGCAGGCCCATGCCAAGGCATCTCTTCCCCCTGAGGTACCAGCCACACAATGGTATAGCATAGAATAGAGTTTATTCAGGGCATGGGGACGGGAGCCAGGAGGGTAGTAGAGGCAGAGAGAGAGAGAGAGAGAGAGAGAGAGAGAGAGAGAGAGAGAGAGAGCAAGAGAGATAGCAGAGTGGTAGAGGAGTAGAGGTCGGCCATGACTACATGGAGAGGGGGAAGGGAAGGGGAAGGAGTCAGAGAGAAGCTGCAGCCGAGAGATCAAGGGAGCAAGAGAAGGAGGAGGGGGCAGGCAACCCCTTTTATAGTGGGCAGGCCTACCTGGCTGTTGCCAGATAGCTGTGGAGGTGGAGTCTAGACAGAATACTAACACTGGCATTCCTGTTAGCCCTGCTCTCTTCTGCTGACTCATGCTGATTTGTCTGAGTCCTGGCTATTTCTGCTAGGTGTTGACACCACTGCTGCTATCTGGGCACTACTGAACTGTACTGCTGGTATATACAGGTGTTTGTGAGTGGACTGAGTTGCCGTTGCTGTTCTGTGAGCTGACCTGCTGATTTCCTGGCATGGCAGATGGGATTTGCTCCAAAGAACCTATCTAAACAGATTCACTTCCCCATATCCCTTCTTCTCTACTACCTTTGGTGGGTGGTTGGCTAGAAGGGAGGTTAAAGAGTTTAATTAAGAACTATCATTAAAAGTTGGCTTGAAATAAATTAAAGCAACAGTGATGCTTCATTACTTCTTTGATTTACAACTGAAATTTCTTGCTCTTGTTGATAATTTGCCTTTAAATTAATTTTATTTTCTGCTTTTGTGGTTTGGGATTTGTTTTTTTGTTTGTTTGTTGTTTTTGTTTTTAATTTTTGTGTCCAAATATCAAGAAAAGAGAACAAAAGAACAAAGGGGGGAAAGTCCGTGCATGATTCCTTGAAATGTCCTGTTTTAATGAGATTGCCACAGTACTTATATAAGTATTTTCAGATCATACAATGAAGAATCATTTCAATGAATACCAAACTGTCTTCAGTGATTAGAAAATATGTAATATGAGGTATAGAAAACTATGTGATGATATAAAAGCTGATAAAAGGACTTATAAGGAACTAGATCTGGTTCAAATGAAGGAGGGTCTGAACAAATTATGGTTGATGTTTCACCATAAGAGCCAAGCGTAGCAGAAAGTGTTGCAATACAATTATCTATAATGTTTGCTCTTTGACTTTTAAGAATTTCATATTATTTTGGATGCTCAAACCACAGGGTTACAATTTAATTTGACTTCAGGATTAGGTGATCAAATTGTTTCTTCTAATTCAAGCGAACAAAATTAAAAGAAAACAAAAACCTGGGAAATCTCAGTCACTTATCATTCCTTGCAAACTTCTCAAGGTTAATGGTTTAGTGTGACCAGTATGGTGCATGATGTAAATCAAACTGTTTTGCAAAGGGCAGAAATTATCTCTCAGTTGTTCTCAAATTTTTATTAAAAAATATGAAAAATAGATTTTTTTTCCCTGTACTGACAGCTTTTCTCATAACTAGAAAAATTTTCAGGAAAGCATCTGATAACAGTTGTCTTCTTGTGTCTCTTGCTCACCCTTGTGTCTCTTCAAGTCACCATGCTTTTCATCAAAATCATGTTTCCACTCTTCACTGACATGCAGCTAACATCTACTTTCACCAAATGTCTAAAATGAGAGATAAGGGAGAAAAAGGCCTCGCATTGCTGCAGCATCCTCCTGAATTCACAAAACTGAGATCTGGGCAATTAGTCTTTGACTGAATCTTTAGACCTTAAAGTCTATTTGGCCTGGGTGAAAATTATTAAACATTTATAACAAAACATCCTGTCTGATCATATCAAACTTGAAGCTTCTGAAGTGTAAGGTTCCCATTTAAAAACTGTCTAATAGCAAGAGGCACTAAAGTTGCAAATGCCCTATACAGAGAAAATAGTTTTAAAATAGTCTAAACAAGCATTTCTGTGAGGCAAATATTTACCAAGAGAATGCTATTGTGCTGGATTATTACAATGGAAAAAACTAAATCTACATAGATGAAGCATAGGCATTTAGAAAAAGGATAAATACAACTCCCAGGTAATCAATAGCTGATCATTAAATCAAAATAATATTTTATAGCTAACTATCCTTAAAGAGAAATATAAATCTGCACACATCTGGAATCACCATATGAAAAAAATCTCTGGCATTAAATTTTTACATGTTGAACATGCTGACAAGACAGTGGAATCTCGTATTAAATTGAGTTTATTATCCATATTGGAAATTAGGTATCATTTGATTTGGTTATTTTTCTGTTATCTTGCATTATTTAATAAAGGACCAGAGTTGATTTCTATGGGTATAATTTTAAGTCTTACTGATTTAAAAATATCTAGTAATTTAATAATTTTCCCCTGAATAACTTAAGTCTGATGACTTTCCCTATAATCGTAATTTTGTTGGCTTAAAGGAAACTTTACTTTTTGAAGGATTTTTTTTTCTTTATGGAAGTGGAGAAAGCATTCCTTGAGTTACACCTGGACATAAAATTACCTTATTTCTCCACCTCTGAGTATTCGTGGAGGATACACCATTGAGGGAAGTTGAGGAGAATAAACAGATGGCAGAATTGGCAATAGTTCCACAAGAACGGATATGCTGCTCAAATATAGACACTATAAGTTAATAACCATTATTTTTATCTATTTAATCTTTTATTTATTTATTTTTACACTCCAGATTTTATTCCCTCCACCCCCGGTCCCACCCTCCGACTGTTCCACATCCCATACCTCCTCCCCACCCCCCTGTCTCCACAAGGATGCCCCCACTATCCACTCCTCACCCAACCCGACTCTAAACTCCCTGGGACTGTCAGTCTCTTGAGGGTCATACACTACTCTATCCAGACAGAAATATTTTCTTCAAGGCTCTAACTATTGATTTCTCCCTTTCTTCCCCTTAAGTATAAACACCTCTCACCACAGTTATCATCCAAGCATAGCAAAGACAGCTCTTTACTGTCTCTCACCGATAGTGATTTCCCTCAGTGTTAATAAAGGCACTGGTGAGCACAGTCTACATCTCATAAAAAAATATAAAATGAACACATGTCAAAAACACATTATATTCAGTAATTACTAAAACTATATTGAATGGAGTTGAAAGGACAGGTGAAGGGTAATATTCCTTAATAAAGGGATGCTTGAAAACATTTGCCAAGTAACAGGCAAAACTAGTCAAAACCTAACTAAAGTTAACCAACCATAACTTTTGTGTTGAGGTATTATTTATGTCTACACTAGACGTAAATCCATCAGTTAATGTTTTGCCCTTTCTAAACTAAAAGTAGTCTAGTCAAGAAAAAGTCAATCAAAAGGGCAAATCTGGATCTGCATTCAAAGACCACCCTGTAAGCTCTGGTGTCAATTCTACGTTCTCGTAATATTTTGACAGTGCCTTAAACACAGCTGACATTTACTAGATACGTGTGAAATTGGATGAATGGATACCAGGCGGAACAGAGGCTTTTGTGGCATGTTGTGGGTTATCACTGGTTAAAATCTTTTCTGATTAAAGGCCATATGAGCAACATCAAGCAGGCTTCACTAGACAAATAGCAAGATCAAGGGGGTCAGGGAAGGCAGACCAGATGTGTCACTGCTTTACTGAGCAAAGCTGAGAAAATAGTCCTGAGTAAAACACAAATATTACTGCCCTTACGATATCTTAAAAACTTGAGAGGCACCAAGTTATTATTCGGAGTCGTGATCTTATGCTAGTTCAGGGTCCTAAGAGAGACACTGCTATCCATGGGTCCCTTTAATGAGCTTCTCTTTAAGTCATGTGTTGTAAAAGATAATTGCTCAAAAGTTCGTACTGGCACATGGGTCATCTAAGAAACAAATGTACATCAATTTGTTTCCTGTACCACTATGTGTCTTTTACCATTTATTATGAATTTGTAAAGAAAAGGCAAGCATTGTATTTCCAAGAAAACTTACCACTTAAAACATAATAAATCTGAATGGTCACTTATAGAATGTTTAACATATTCCAAATGCAATTAATAATACCATGAACTAGTTTCCCAATAAAAATAATATTTGTCAAATTCTATAATATTTAGCTACAATTTCTTTATACTTTATAAAAAAAAAGTTTGAAATTTGTGTTTAGAATTGTAGGTGTAATTTCTATCTATGAAATTTCTGAGTTAAACATTTTGTGAATTAATTTATTTAAAATAGATTTACATTTTCTGGGGTTATTCTAGAAAGTATCTTTTAAATTGATTGCCCCAGTATTATCCTGCATTCAGTTCCTTGAAACTTACTAACCTGATGGTATTGTTAACTAGAAAGTTGAAAGAAGTATTAAAATTTGTTTTCTATTTTCAACTGTTTGATAATTGGGGAAAAGAATAAGACAAATAATTATTGATTATGATACAACTTGTTATAGTACTAGATTCATTTCCCTCCTGGATTTCCCTTCTACATTCTTCTATCTTACTTTTGCTTTTCTCTCCTGATCAACCAGCGTCCTCTCCATCTGACAGATGAATAGCAAGCTAAAGTTTCTCTCTCTTCTCATTCTCCTCTCTCTCTCTCTCTCTCTCTCTCTCTCTCTCTCTCTCTCTCTCTTTCTCTCTCTCTCTCTCTCTCTCTCTCTCACACACACACACACACACACACACACACACAAACAAACATTATAGTTCATTGCTGTTAAGAGATACCATGGCCAAGGCAACTGTTATTTTAAAAGGTTGAAGAAATTTACGGGGTTAGTCTATGATTATCAAGGCATGAACCAGAGAGGCAAGGCACTGAAATAGTAGTTGAAAGCATTACATCCTGATCTGCAAGCAGCAGGCAGAAAGAGAGAGAGAGAGAGAGAGAGAGAGAGAGAGAGAGAGAGAGAGAGGCACAGAGAGAGAGGCACAGAGAGACACACAGAGAGATATTAGTCCTGGTGTGGGCTTTTAAAATGTCAAAACCCATGCCTAGTAAGTAACACACCTCTTCCAACAAGGCCATTCATTCTCCAAAATGTCTGCTAAGCTTTTTCAAGTAGTTCTACCAACAGAGGACCAAGCATTCAAACATGAGTATTGGTGGCCATTGTCATTCAAATCCTCTCTCTCTCTCTCTCTCTCTCTCTCTCTCTCTCTCTCTCTCTCTCCCTCTCTTTCTCTCTCTGTGTGTGTCTGTCTGTCTGTCTGTCTCTGTCTGTCTCTGTCTGTCTCTGTCTGTCTCTGTCTCTGTCTGTCTCTCCCTTTACCTATCCCTCTTCCTCTACCTCCCTTTGTGTGTGTGTGTGTGTGTGTGCATCCATGCTCATGCATGAACATGTGCAGTCACATGAATGTGTTAGTTCATGAGTATCTTTATGTAACTGTGAGGTCAGAGATTAACCTCAAGTGTTGTTCCTCGGGAGGCATCTGCCATGTCCGTTGTGACAGAGTCATCTCTGACTGACCTGTAGTTCATTGATTAGTGTGTGTTGACTGGACAGTGAGTCACAGGTATCTCTCCATTTCCACATTCTCAGTTCTGAGACTGCAAACGTGCATAGATTTTTACATAACTGCTGTGGATCAATTGTTGCCCTCATGCTTGCAAAGCAAGCACTTCACCCATCTAAGCCATATCCCTAGCCTCTCAAGGCAATGTTTCTCCATTACCCTTCCCCCTGGTTACTATGTGTTAGATGCATCCCTCTAAGTGATGGAGTCTAGATGTGTGCCTTATAGATTCATTCCTACCATGTTGGTGTAATTATTAATTGCTAGGCATAGCTTCCTATCTGTAGACCTATTCTTAGTTCTTAACCTTGTAACCTTAAGGTAACCTTAGTCGCCTTATTGTGGAAGTTATTTCTTTTTGTCCCTGGACAGCCTTTAGGTAATAATTGACATAAGGAGATGGAAACTTTCACCATGGGTTCACATTGAAATACCACCTAGGTGAGACCACAGATCTCAGCTTTGTGCTTTTTCATTCTATCTTTATTTTCACTCAGCTTGTCAATGAGTTTGCTTTCAAAAAGGGAATCACACAAGAATTTCTGCCTCAGACACTGCTTCAAAAACCTCTGCATGGTATTCTTGGACCCACAGCTGATTTTAGTGGATATATACTTAGAAACTTGAAGAGCTGAGTTCAGTCCCTGCAATATGAACCCCCTCCCTGCCTGGAGGTGAGAAGAGCATGGCCCATCACATGCCTTATTATTGTGTCTGGACAGAGTCTCAATGGAAGTGGAAGGGATAGAATATCTGGAGAACTTTTTCACTGAGGAAGTATGATGCAGAGTAAATAAAATGTACCAAAAATGGGGAGATGCCAAAATGCAATGCACATAGCAAAAGGGATCTTAATTGAATAAATATTATTCATCCAATGAATAACATACCCACACTGGTAACATGTTACCAAGCTGTCATTTTGCACATAGAAACAGGTAAAACAATACTCTGCATGATGTAACAGAATACGACATTTTTTATTTGATTTTGTGTCAAAATGTAAATGTGAATATAATACTTAAGAAAAATGTGATAACATAAATTAATAGCTATTAATTATAACAACAAGTAACTTATTTACAAATCTTACTTAACATGTGCTATTCACCAAATGACAGTCTTAGTTGAAGACACATAAGTGTGTCATGGACATTCTTATGAGCCAGAAAAAAAGAAAATCAAAAATATACTGTCAGAAACAACAGTATAGTTTAAATGAAGTCTATGGTAATAGCATTTTCTCAGTGTTAATCTATCCATTGAATCATAATTGGGATAAATATATTGGTATACACAGAGGAAAGGAAGAATTATATGTGCACAAGAGAAAGAAGTGTTGATTGGATGAATAGGTAATCAGGGTGACAGCTTTATAGAAATTCTTCACACCAAGTTTTAACCTTTATGTAATCCTGAAATTATTTGATAATATAACTGTCAAGTACATAAAAGTTGGAATTATTACTGACATGTATATATGTGAGTATAAATATGGTATGTGTGTACTTGTAGGGTCATGGTGAACATGCAGAGGAGGACAGCCAGTGCCATCAATTTCTGGCTCACTTAATGTAGGATAGTTTTTAATTGACAGCAGTACTTATGTGACAATGTTTTTTCTATTTTATGTTTCCTATTTCTCATCTCATAATTATATCATAGCCTTCTTTCAAATAACTGTATTGAAGCTATTTAGCATGCCTGGGGGGAGGAGAATATTGAAAACCAGTATAATTTAAGTGTGTGGACACTCTTCCCTAAAACAAGTATGACACAATAGTCATGAAAATAAACCAAAGACATAACCAGGGTCACTGAAGCAGACTCTACTGTAATTGCTGATTTCACTGAAAGTTTAAGTCAGACTCCTGCACTAAGCAAGTAAATGCTTCAAATGTCATTCCTAAGAGTTTTTATATGTATGCCCTTACATATTAATATATCCATTGATTGGCAGTTAATTGTTCATCATACAACAAGTACTGAATATTAATTTTACAGAACTGAAATAAACATTTATATCCTCCAACCACCCTGTACGTGAATTCTTTTTCCTCTACAAACACTAGTGCTTCTCCTAAATACTCTCAGTTTGCCTATCTTTAGAAGATCATCGTTAATTAGTTTTTCCAAGCCCAGCATCATCCCAGTGAACTATGTTTAGAAGAGTTAAGTCAGAAATCTGAAAAAAAAAGGTTTGCTTAAATAAGGTTGAGTGAATATTTTAAGTGATATTTCCTACTTCTTACTGTTTCATCTAACATGCTAATTTTAATGAATGTTAACCATTGGAGGAAGTACATATGTTTGAATGAACTAAGTTGTATTGATAGAAAACAATTTGATGTTGAAATTCAGTCCTTCTTAGAAGGAGTAACAAAATACTTAAGGGAGCAAATATGGATACAAAGTGCAGGACAGAAACTGAAGGAGGGGCCGTCTGCAGACCATTCCACCTGGGTATCCATCCCATGTGCAGTCACCAAAGGTAGACGTTGATGTGGGTGTCAGGAAGTATATGCTGACAGGAGCCTGATATAGCTGTTTCCTTAGAGATCTGCAAGAGTCTGACGTATTCAGAGGCAGATGCTCACAGCTAACCATCAAACTGATCATGGGGTTCCCAATAGAGGAGTTAGAATGAAGACTGAAGGAGTTGAAAGGATTCGCAACACCATGAGGAAAACTACAATACCAACCAAGCAGAGCCCCCAGGGTCTAAATCACCAGCCTGGGAGCACTTAGGGAGGGACCCATGGCTCCAGCTATATATGCAAAGGAGCTATATATAAGTGGGAGAAGAGATCCTTGGTCCCATGAAGGCTGGAAATCATGGGGGGGGTGGTATTCGAGGGTGGGGAGGTGAGGTACTGGGGAGGGTAGGAGAGGGTACATCATCATAGAAGCAGAAGGAGGGGGAAAGGGATAGGGAGTTCCTGGAGGGGGGGGAATGGGGTAAGGGAAGTACATCTGAAATGTAAATAAAATTTACAATAAAAAAGAAAACAATTTCATGTTGAAAGTATACAATAGAGCATATTATTTTAAGTATATTATAAAATGTATGTCACATAGTAGGAAAATACAAAACAGTAAAATAATATGGTTATTTTTAGCTTCATAATATTGAAAACTACAGTTATCATTGCCATATGTCCCATTAGGCAATTAGGTGAAACTTTAAGTGAATTAAGGTTGAGAGTACTTGATAAATCAAAGGGAATAATTTTGCCTGTCTTATTGATTAAGTTATGATTACCCTAGGATAGTTTAAATTTATCCTTCTGCCTAAAAGAATATTGATCTCCAAACACTAAAGGCTTTTTTATATTGCATATTTAATGTAGAAATTTGTCCTATTCCAATATACGTTAGTCTATCTTCCTTAAACTGAAGTGTAACAAGGTCTTGTAGATGAATTGGAGCAATAAAGCAGAAATTTAGTTTAAAATGATGTAATTGCTGGAGTTGAATAATAGTTGGATTATTGATTAATTTGCCTCACTTATATAAATCACAGTCATTTCTTTTCCCCATAAGAATTATAAATTGGAAAGCTCTGAGTTAATGCTAAAATAATGACGACAAAGTATAATACAAGCAGCCATACCTCATCACTTCTGTAACATTTGAAAGCCTAGGAGGAGGCATGCATTGTAAGAAGCAACACATCTCCTTCGCCATTTAACTCTGGGAAATGGAAATGATACCAAACTTATGAGACCATCCCCACTCCAAGTCATTAGCAAACTGACATGATTTGGTTTTTTGAGTTAATTACATTTTTGTCTTTTTAATCTAAAAACTAATTCATGGCTTAAATTCTAGGAAATGTTAGGCATTCGGGGCATTTTACCAGTGCTGCTTTTGACAGTCATGCCTTCCTTTCAGACAGAATAACTAACACAATTTGTGTTTCTCCTACTGGTATTGAAATCACATGGCTGGAGTAGTTAGAAACTCCAGCAAAGAATCTATGCATTATTCTCACACGGCTAAAATATCAAATCTACCTGCCTGACTATGGTATTTGACTTAAGCCTCTTTCCCAGCCTCTTTCTCTTGATGTCACTTCCCTCATCAAGTTCTTTATTCTGAGACTCTTAAGTTCTTGCGACTGTTGCTTATAATGACTTTATTATATTCCAAAATTCTTCATCTTTTCACCTGGATTTGTTCCATGCAATCTCGGCTGTCTATACTTATGCACCACGTTGGGTTCTTATTCAGCATCAACAGTGGAAGTGTGTTCTATATAGTGCTTCTAAACTTACACCTTCACTAATGTCTCTTCCTGAACTCTAGGTTCATTTACCCACTATCTATTTGACATCGCTACTTAAATACCTACTGGTGATCTGATATTTAGGATGGCAGGCTTCTACTCAGAACAGCACCCTTAACCTTGCTCTATTCTCCAAGTGCCATTCCATTCTCAAGATCAGATAAATCAAGCCTACCTTGTTTTCAATTGTTTCCTCAAGATACAAATCCCAGAGTCATTTGCAGTCTTGTGCTGTTCAAATTTCCATCTAACACGCCAGGTACTTGTTCACATCTTAACTTCAAAATATATCAAAGATGAACAGCTTATTTATTATTGTTGCTAACAAGAATCATAAATGGAATGATGTATAATGTGAAACAGGATGTATAAGCAATATTATATTATCTCTTCTTATATATATAATATATGTTATGCATATTATAAACGTGTTATTATATAATTATATAATTTATAATTGTGTTGTGTAATATTATATTGATTATATTTATATTATATATAATATTATATAATATAAATAACCACAAATAAAAGTATAATTATTTTGCAGGAAATACTATAGAAATCACATTAAAAAACTCAGCTCTAGTCAAGTAACATCTTACCATATGGTGCGCGCTGACAGAGTGCACCAAGGACACTACACTGCTACTAAAAATTGCAATGCTGGAATTTACTCTGAAGAAAAACTGATCAAGCCCAAGTTGAAATATATTCTGTAGACTACTAACACTTCAGATACATTATAAACCACGAACACTGGTGAAAACCTAGGATTGTAGAAGGCATGACAACCAGACTCAACAAAGATCCTATGTGCTTCTAACGCTGTTCTCTTTCACCAGGAGCCTTTTGTATTGTTGTTTCCACAATGACAAGGGTCCACGACCCCCATCACCCTCAGAGAAATTTTATTGCAAGCTAGTGAAAATAAAAGACATGTTTTGCTTCATGCATAAAAATCAGTAGTACACTGAAATTTGGGGAATGTTCTTGATAACAAATGTCTTGAGAAAACCACAATGGAGACAGACATAATAATTGTATCCCTTACATGAAAGAAGTAATCTGATTCACTCAAGATGTACTCATGGAAGGTGGTGTATGTCATATGGAATCTCCATAGCTCTGACCATTGTAGGATGACAGTGAGACATCTTTAAGCAGAAAAATGTTGTTTTTCAGGAGATGTCAAATTTACACAGACAATCACATATTTAATTTAAACTGAGCAAGTCCTCACAATTAAGTGACTCTCTTCATTAGTTGTTACATAAATTAACCCTTAGGATTGGCTTATTTTGCTTCTCCTTTTAGATATCATTTTCTTTGAAAACTTAGTAGTTCTTGTTAACAACACTACTCAAGCCGCAGAGTTCATTGCACAGGTTAACATAGAGAGAGACTCTTCTGTGGACATGACATCTGAGATTACAAATTACTCACCATGAAACTTTCCACAGCCTGTGTTATCTCATTTGAATCATGATGTGCCATGGCTTTGTTCTGGAAGATCAAATCTTTGGATATATACCAAAGGAGCAATGCATTTTGTAAAAAAAAGAAAATAGCTTTAAAGTTATATCCAGAACTGAGAACAATACCACACAGGCCCAGGGACCCCAGATTTAAATTAAGAATATTGCTTTTATTGTACAATGAACTATATTTTTCTGCTCAAGCTGAGACATTCAGCAGTTAACAATGTTACTGTTAAGCACACATTAGAAAAGAATCTTGGATATTTCTTTGCAAGGAAACAGCATAATAGCAAAACATGGCCATCATATAGAGTTTTCTAATGGCACCATAGAGAAATGTACAAAGAACAAAAAACAGTGTGGATAAAACGTTTAGATAAACCATAGAGCTAGCCAGTATGAAAGGAGTTTATTATAGAGACATCTTTGTAACAGTAAGAATTGCCTTTGGAAGACTAAACCAGAAGCTGTGTTTTGCTTTTTTTTCCTGCCATAGAAAATGTACTATACAGTGTAATTTTGTTCCTCAAAACTCTATATAAGTCAAGATGTTAGAAATTCAAACTAATAAATGATGAGAAGACTAGACTCATTGGCCTTTGACTAGGCCATACATTTATTAGAAAAATGCAAGTACTTAAGTATCTCTCTTTTTTTGTTATTTTCAGTGTATTGCATTGCTATATGTAAGGCATGGTATCTTTATGTGTTATATGCATGTTAGTCTTTATGTAAGCATGCTTTTGGATGCTAGAGGAAGAGATTTAGGGTCTTATTCCATCACGTTACTTTGTTGTCCTGAGACAAGGTCTCTCACTGAACTGGAAGCTCTCATTTCAGTTAGACTGGCCCAGCTCCCAGGTTCTGTGTCTTTGCTCTGTTCTGCTATAGGGTTACAGGCACATGAAGCCACTGCTGACTTGTGACATGTATGCTGGGGCTTCAAAGTCAGGTCCCCATGCTTGCTCAGCAAGTGTTCTTACCCACTGAACTATGTCCCTAGCTGCAAATATGCTTCTTTTTAAAATTGTGTCTTAGTTCATTCTTGAGGTCAGTATGCCTATCTTCATTAAAAGATCAATATTCGCCCCTTTCCTGTCTTTACAAAGAGCTTAGGTTATGCTTCCCTCCTTTCCTCTGAATTTGTGACTTGTAAAATAGCCTAGAACTATGAAATCAGGCTCTATCTGGTTATAAGTTACCTGAATAAATAACGGCTTTTACCTTTGGGAGACGTTTCTTTTGAAACACAAGCCAATCTTTTTTATTTTCTTGCCATGAATTTGTTTCTAAGTTACCAGGAAAGACTTAGTCAATAGGTTCAATGAATTTACGACTGAAACTGAATGCTAATCTCGGTCTGAGGGGTAATTCCCTATGATGTAAGGAGTATGCAGGGCTCCCGAGTCAGGAATACAGTATGGATTCACCTCACCAAATCTGAGCTGAGCTTAATGATTCTATTATGCTCATCTCAAGCCCACTGTTATCCCTACTGTGAAATGGATAAACTACCCCTTCAGCTGCCCTGGAAATTCAAAGATTACATCCGAAGAGCCTGGCCTATTGACTGCACTCAGTTAACTTTCTTTCAAGTCACATCCCTACAAATACACAACAGGAAGCTAAATACACTTCAAACACATATTTTGGGGGGTTTTCTTCTTGTAAATTTCCTATGTATGATTTTGTTTCACTTCACTTTTCATTCTTCCTTTATTCTCCCTTTATTAACTAGAGCATATCGGCAAAGGAGATGATCTAGTCTGCTCATTTGTTTTATTTTAGATGAATATATGCATATATATTAATATTCTAGTCTATGGAAAATACTAATGCTCATTGATTAGAAAAGTGAACATTAAGAAGTATAATGAACAACGATAATGTATCATATGTTAAAACCTATTAGGTTAAATATAAAAATGGTGGAGGTTTATTTGGTTAAATTGTAATTTACTTACAATTCAAATATTCACACACACACACACACACACACACACACACACACATATATATATATATATATATATATATATATATATATATATTCTGGCTTCATTCTTGTCATTGCAAATTAATTTAAGTTCTTTTATATTTATTCTTCTTTACCTGAAAGAAGCCTGGTTGCTTTTAATAGTATAGTACTTGTAAACCTTCATATGTGCATTAAGGTTATTGATTATTACTAAGTCGATAACTATTTCTAAACATTTACAGTGGACCGAGTAAAGCAATGATATTTTCCCATGTGTATAAAATATAGCTGAAATTCACATTCATGCTAGTGTAGAACTTAACCTTTTTATCAATATATTTTTCATTTTCTAATGAGAAATGAAAAAAATCTTAATATTTCTAGGAATTGGAGAATCAAGGCATACTTTATGTTTGTAAACAACCACTTACAATGTCATAGCTTCTCACTGTCACTGAAGTGAAATAGAATAACATGGCTCTATATTCTCCTATAACTGACAAAAATAGCAAGTAATGATTACTAGGATTTACCTTGTAACAATGTTTAAACACTATACTGATCTCATGCAAAGGTATTATTCCATTGTTTGCAAATAGAAAATGTGAAGCCAAGATGGGTAGGGTAATCACAGTTATTGGAATAGATAACAATAAAAAGATCTTGATCACTGATTGCCTGACATTGGAATCTGCAAAGTGAACCAAATATTAATGACTATGCTATGGTTTTTGCTTAATTAATAATATCACTTTCTATTATAATTTTGAACTGAGCCAAGCATATTGGACAATACCCTAGTGGCAGTTAGAAAAGGTAAATAGTACATAAAGATTATAGCCTTATGGACTATAATTTCACACATACTGTGTAATTATATATGCATGTGCAACCTGGGTGAGTCAATCAAAATTAGCTTGCAGGACCACATGAGTTATTTGATAATAGCCTTCTGAAGCAATTCTAGAAATCTCCCTTATGATTTGAATGACTCCATAGATGACACAGTAACGTTCTCTGAGGCTATGGTTTTAAAAATAGCTCATCTGTTTAAAAGTCCAATATTTTACATGTCTTATTAAAAGCATAGTTTGGATTCTGTTTGACCAGGAATTGCTCAATAAGTAAAATGCATCAGATTTCGTTTTCTTTTCTAAGACTGTGAGGATTTTTGAAGAGTCAGATATTGACTTCCAATTTGATTTAAAAGTGTTTCAGTGGCAATAATAAAAATTTGGTGTCCTAAAATTTAATGGTAACCCTTTAAGTTGAATAACTGTTACTGACTCCTATGTAGCAATAAATGACTGTGCAAGAACCTCTGGTGGTGATAGAGCTCTGAGTTTTTCCCACTTTACATCACCAACAAAGAGGTTGCAGTCTCTCAAAAAGATTAGTGGTTTTGGTGACTGCATAGGGGATGGATCCGCAGGTGGGGCAGTCTCCGGAGAGCTCCTCCTCTAGTCTCTGCTCCATACTTTGTCTCCGTATTTGCTCCTGTGAGTATTTTGTTACTCCTTTTAAGAAGGACCAAAGCCCCCACACTTTGATCTTCCTTCTTCTTGAGCTTCATGTGGTCTGTGAGTTGTATCTTCAGTATTGTGAGCTTTTGGGCTAATAGCCACTTATCAGTGAGTGCATACCATGTGTGTTCTTTTGTGATTGGGTTAACTCACTCAGGATGATATTTTCCAGCTCCATCCATTTGCTTAAAAATGTCATGAATTCATTGTTTTTAATAGCTGAATAGTACTCCATTGTGTAAATGTACCACATTTTCTGTATCCATTCCTCTGGTGAAGGACATCTGGGTTCTTTTCAACTTCTGGCTATTATAGATAAGGCTGCTATGAACATAGTGGAGCATGTGTCCTTGTTATGTTAGAGCAACTTTACTGTATATGCCCAGGAGTGGTATAACTGGGTCCTCAGGTAATACTATGCCCAATTTTCTGAGGAACTGCCAGATTGATTTCCAAATGCGGACACTGTTGTGGATGCCAAAAAGTGGATGCTGACAGGAGCCTGATATAGCTGTCTCCTTAGAGATCTGCCAGAGCCTGACATATACAGAGGCAAATGCTCACAGCTAACCATTGAACTGATCACAGGGTCCCCAATGGAGGAGTTTGAGAAAAGACTAAAGGAGCTGAAGGGGCTTGTGGACTCATGAGGAGAGTGACAATACCAACCAACCAGAGTTCACAGGGTCTAAACCACCAGCCTGGGAACACACATGGAGGGACCCATGGAAGCTGCTGCATATGTAGTGGAGGATGGCCTTGTTGGACATTGGTGGGAGAGGAAGTCCTTGGTCTCATGAAGGCTGGATGCCCCAGTGTGGGGGAATTTGAGGGTGGGGAGGCAGGAGTGGGTGGATGGTTGGGGGCATACCCTCATAGAAACAGGAGGAGGGGGGATGTGATAAGGGGTTTCTGGAGGGGGAATGGGGAAACAGAATAGCATCTGAAATGTAAATAAATAAAATATCCAATTTAAAAAAATTAGTGAGGACTAGAGTCTAGATAACCTGAATTTTCAAACCAGCTGTGTTTTCCTTATAACATGAAGTTCCAAAAATGGCCTAGAATGGATTGATGAAGCAAGTTAATTGTTGGCAGTATTTACACACATACTGTTACAGCACATCCTACTAATCCAGATTAGTATAACACTGAGTGGTGATAAAACAGCTCAAAAAGTGACTGTCAATAAGAAAAGAACAGGAGACTGTCTCATCAGGAAGGGGGTTTTAACAAGAGAATTTGCAAGAGGAAAGGTCATTATTTGAATATATCCAAGACATATTCAAAACCACCGAAGAAGCTGTCCCAGATACAGAGAGGTGGGACTTTCTTAGGTATTCAGATAATGTCTACAGATAGACTTTTGAGTGGCTCTTGAGGAAATGTATTTTGTGGAATTAGGAAATTCCCTATATAGGACATTATTTCACTTTCCTAAGAGACAATATTATTGTGTAATACTAGTTGCTCTAGTGTTGTCTAATACATGTAAATGCAGTGCAACTTTGTTCAAGTTATGGTTGTACTTTTCTTATTAGTTTTAAGAAATATATTAAATATCACAGGGTTCCTAGCCCTGCTGCCAAAAGAAAGAAGAACCAACAAAGGAAAGTAGTTTTCCCCAAGTAAAAGACCCTTGGGATAATATATACACAAATAAGGTAGATAGATAGATAGATAGATAGATAGATAGATAGATAGATAGATAGATAGATAGATAGAACAACAATTTAAAAGAGTGTCCAGATCATGTATTCATGAATATGAGAGAGTTATGGTGTGAGAAATATAGAACAATTTGGAGGAAGGAGAAAAAAAGAGGAAAATAATTAAAATTTTAAAAAGCTAAATGGAAGTTAATCCACTCTGTGGGATTTTAAATGTCACCTTGAAATAGGAAAGTTTTACATGTTTATTTATTTACTTGTTGATTTTGAGATAGAGTCTCATTCTGCTAGCCTGGAGCTTACTTTAGCTCAAGGTTGTTGCCTCAGTGCAACTACAATTTTCCTGCCTCAATCCCAGGAGTTGAGATTTCAGGGTTGAGTTGGCTGTCCAGCATTATAATTGCCAGCATGCTTTTTTGAATAGATGGCAGAAACTCAAACAACTTTGGGGAGAAACTTGGGAATAGTGAGATGCTCTCACCTCTTCTTAGAAGAGGCTGTTAATCAGGTATAATCACGTATAATCAGCAGCATTTTTGTATGGTTGCTTTCTGGCTTTTCTTGGAGATGTTCCATGCCAAACATACTTTCTTTTACCCATAACTAACTTATTGGTAGTAGGTTTCTTCCAGGACTCTGTGGTCCAGCCCATGGCCAGTATCTCCTTAGGTCGTCTAAAACTGTTCATTTCTATGCTCTGCATTCTCAGTACCTATCCTGGTTCACTCCATGCTACAGTTGCTTGTCTAGTTTCTTCAGAGACTTAAGTTTTCCATCTTGTCATTCTGCCAGCTTGGTCCTTTATTTTATCTTTACTTTTTTAAACACATTGGAAGACGAGGATATTTCTCACAGAAAGTAGAAGCAAAGGGCTGTGTCTGTGCCGGGTAATCATATTGGCAAAGCTAAGCTGAGCTTGACAGCAAAGGATCTTAACTAATAGCAAACAACATGGAGAAATTCTAAGCAAAAATTGAGGCAATACCTTTGACCTATAAAGGATCACCCTAATATTCTTAGGGGAAAAAAGGTTATCTAAATCCAAGACATATGACTTATGGCGGAAATCAGACTATTGACTCAAAATCAGAATGTCCATGTATTCATCCATTCCTTCACTTCACCCATCATGTATCAGAGATACTGTTTTAGGAATCTTAGACATTCATTTCAGCACTCTCCCCCCACCTCAGCCCATTAAGAACATTCTACATGCTGTTGGCTCTCTAAATGATATTGTGCTGCTTCCTTATTAAAATCTCATAATGCCTTCCTACCTAAATGTAGTCTGATTCCTGAAAATAATTCAGCATAAAGAATAGAAAGTAGAAATTGAAAAAATATATCTTAATAAAGTAGCTGGCATAAGCAGATCCTCTGATCAGTGGCTTTTTGAGCACAGTCACATTTGTGTTTGGGCACAAGAAATGCTACTGAAGGCTCCTGGCAGGGTAAAAGGCTGTAACGTTTTATGTCAAAGCACTTTGTAAACAAACTGCTGTTCAATTGAAAGATGCATGCACAAACAGCCAACTTTCCTTGGTTCTGATTTCTTTTCTTCTCTCTTCTTATTGACAGAATTATTGTTCAGTCTATAATAAAAATCTGTCACAATGTGACAAGCTCCATATGACAGTTCGGCAAACAATAAGAAGCTAGCGGTCATAGCATGAGCTTTCTCTCTGCCTCTTATGCCATGCTCTGCTCTGAAGAAAATTATAGACACAGAACTACACTTCATTCTGCCTTTGTTGCTGCCTTTTTTAAATTTTTCAAATATTAGGAGACGTTTTTTTTTTTTTTTTTTTTCAAGAATCTTTCAATTTCTTCTCTCAAGATTCAGACTGAATTTTCACTATTGACTTCATGGAGTTAAGTTGCTCTCTTGCTCTCACTATTTGACAGAGTTTAGTCTGGTCAACCTTTCCATTAAGTGTGAGCCAAAAGGTCATAGGTTGATGAGTGAAAGGTTCAGGCAGGTAGGAAAAGTAGTCTCTTTCAACATTAGCAGGTGGGGGTAACCACCTCATGAAGTCATTTAGAGCATATGATCAATGCCAGTGTCTGTAAGCAAAGTATCTTCTTCTGTCTTTACAATGGGGATTTTTTTCCCCACTTTGGGAAACACTAGCACTGGCTTGCTCCCTCGGGTTGACATAAGTTCATTCTGAACACTAGGCATCTAATGTCTGAAATACCTTGACATTTTAATATTTGGTGAAAACTGACCAAAGTCTGAAGCTTTTGCATGTGAATTACAGGACCCTTCATTCTTAAAGTTTAGCACTCTCTACATTTTTTAAAATAATCTATGATTGATTTGACAGTTTTCTTATGTATATCATTAGTGTGACCAAACTCTCTTGGAAATAAGAGTGAAATACATTTGAAACAAGTTCAATTATAATTCTTATACCTGGCATAAATTGTTGTGCATGATTCAAAAAGAAAGAAGGAAGATGAGTGTTTCTTAAAAGATACTCCATAAAATGTCTAACAAATAAAAACATATCTTAAAGTATTTTCTTTTTACTTTCCTTGTGGTTTTTATATTTGATTCTTTAATACTTCATCTTCACATATAAGTTAATTATTGATTACACTCTATTTTTAAAAATTATATTAAGTAACTTTGCACTTTCAGGAGGTTAGGGGGATAGGCATAAGTGCAGATATGCAGAGAATATAAGTAGGTATCTGATCCCCAGGAGCTGGAGTTACAGTTAGTTATAAGAACTGAATTCAACTCTCTATAAGAGCAGCAACCAACTACTCTTAACCACTGAGCTATCTGTTTAGCCACAATCTGTTCTTAATAGACAAAATCAATCATAGCACTAAAAGATAAGTTGTAATGATGTTTAGGAAACAAATAAGCAAAGAAAAAGTCTCATTATAGATGATATTTCTAAGACAACAAATAATTCAGTGAATAAAAGAGCATATAAATATCATAAATACAAGTACTTCTGCTCTTTGCTATGAATTAGAGAGCTATAATCTGGAGCTGCCTGTAGTCTTTGGAACTTTGATTGTAGATTTAAGGGATTACATTCCATATTTTACTTTATTGTCAACGAAAATCTAACAGGCATTGTTTAAAACCTCGAGTGTTGAGAACATTGTCCAAAATGCAAAAGGAAATTTTCATTTATCAAAACTCTGTTGAGGAAATGAATTCCTGTTCATTCCTGTGAATATTTCCTGATCTAAGAATTGTCATTAGTCTTGTAACATTGTGTTCTTAACACCTCTTCCCCTGATTTCACAGCCACTTATCAAAGCAAAAAGCTTCTCCCGCATCTCCACCCTCAGCATCCTTCATGATTATCTTGTGATACTTAAAATTGCAGATAATTCACATATGAAATATGTCTACCTTTAATGTGTTCCACTTCTTCAAGTCCTGTGCCTCCTTTGAAATCCGAAGTCCAAATTAAAGTTCAAAATAAGATCTCTCCAGGATCCATTCAGTATTTCCACTTTCAAGATTTATGGCATCTTACATGCCTAGATATTTTAAAACAGGAATGAAAAGAGCAAATATCAGAAGGTAGAGGTTCAAGTTTGGAGGGGCAAACGCTGAGAATATGTAAGAATTCATCGGGCAGCTTTCAAGGAGTCCTGGCATTTCAACCTTGACAAACCATATTTCAAAATGATGACAAAATTTAAAGACGTTATTTCATAGCCACTATCATGGATGCTGAAAATCTTGGAAAGAATAGATAACACCTGCACATTGTCAATGGGAATGGGGAAAATGATAAAAAAAAAATTAAAGGAGACAAAAAAAATTGATGCAAAGAGAGAAAATGCATTCATCATTTAAATGCATCCCTCCCTGCCTTTCACTGTCTTTCCCACAAGTGATCTTTGCCACCCAGTTCAAAATTCCAGAAAATAGTTCTTTCTCTCTTTGTATGTAAATGTGTGGAGAGTTAATTGTAAAGTGATAAAGAAAGAAAAGGGACTTAAGACAGACCAAACAAATCCGTCATTGAAGAAAGATGCTTAGAAGGATAAGTATCTGAGTGTGGGAGTTATTTTGAAGCTTAAATAAGATAGACCAACATTGTCCTCAAAAACTACCATTGGATTCTATAAACAGCATATACCCCACACATACTCCATTGTTTTCCTTCAGTGAGTGAAGAAAAAACAGATTTCAACCCATACTACTCAACCTCTCAGAAATCCATATTCTGAAAACTATTCAAATTTCCATTCATTCTCTCTATACCTTACTAAAGCTACTGCATAATGTCTGATATGCATATATGGAGGAACTGAAGCTACAAAGCTTCTAAAAGAACATAAGAAATATTTGGTTAAGCCATGGCATCTCAGGTAAATATCCAAAAGTAAGATGTACTTTAGATTAATAAGTTGTATTTCTTCCAAATTGGTAGCATATTCTTTAAAACACAATGAAAAATTCTAAAACAATTTATGTGGCTGGAGAAAATATTTGAAATTACATATCTAGAAACGTTTGTAAGTAAGACTGTATGGACAGACGGATATACTGTGTGACATGCAGTGACATACATAAGATTCCATGCTTTTCTATGTTTTCTATGCTTTGTTTTGTTTATTTTTTTTAGTTTGTTTTATTTTGGGAGGAGGATGCAAAAGGCAAAGGGTAGATACGAGGAGATAGGAGATGAGTAGGACTGAGGTGCATGATGTGAAACTCACAAAGAATCATTAAACAGTTCTAAATAAACCTTTGAAGCTCTGATATTTTTTAAATATAAAGGAAACTGTTTAAAACTCAATAATAAATGTACCCAGATCCAAAGAGGAAAAGACACAAGATGTGAGTAACAGTTAACAAGAGGATATTCCCTTAGCACATTAAAAACATGAAGAGTTACCTGGAAGTATTAATCAAGAAAATAATGAAATACCATCAATAATGATTAAATTGAATACAATAAAAAGAATACGGGCTAGCAAAAACAATTGATGACCTGCATACTGCTGAAGTGGCTCTGACATGGCACACCCAAATTAAAATGTTTGACACATTCTTTAAAGACCATGCTTAAAACCACTAACAAACCTGACTTTTATGCTCATAAATTATGTAATCATGATTTTCAAATTGGTGAGATTTGAGTCACTATGGACAGGTCTCTGAGACCTCTGTACAGGTCTGTGAGAGATTATCCAGAGTAGGTTAACTAGGGTAGTAAGATCCATTCTGAATGTGGACAGTACCATTCCCAGAGCTAAAAGTCCAAACTAAAGAAAAAAGAAAGGAAACTGAGCACAGGCATTCATGTCTCTTCCTTCCCTGACTGTCAACACATCAATACCAGCCATGTCACACTCTTGCTGTCTTGACTTCCCCACCAAAATCTACTGCACCAAGGAGCTATGAGACAAAATAAGATCTTCCTTCCTAAAGTTGCCTTTGTAAGGTATTTTGTTACAGGAACAAACTGAGTAACTGATGAAACATGAAAGAAAATGATCACAGATACATATATAAATGTACAAATATATGCACACATGCACACACCGCACAATGACAGATATGTAAACACTTGTATAAACACATACACACATCATGCACACATGTACACACATGTACATAAACCATATACAATACATGTACACATACACACACATACACACAGACATATACACATATGCGCATAACACATGTAAACACATGTACATGAAGCAACTACATGTATGTGTATATATATATATGCATGTGCACATACATGCATGTTCACATACATACATGTACATATATGTACACATACACAGCAATACACACACACATACACAAATATGTTTGAGCTGCTTATACCAGCTGTATTTTTAATGTCCAAAGAAAGAAATGAACCATGAACCTATCAAGAGTTAATATGTAAGAGAATTATGATTTATCCATAAATTCATACTCACAAATTTAAAAAGGCTGAAACCTTATACATCCAGTGGTATAAATGATCTTATTATTTTATGCTTATGTGTATGGATGTTTTGCCTGTAGGTATCTGTGCACTATGTGTGTACTTGGTGCCTGCAAAAATCGGAAGGTGATGAATACCCAGGAATTAGAGTTATGGATGGTTGTGAACTGCCATGTGAGTGCCAGGAATTGAACCCTGGTCCTCTGAGATAGCAGCCAGTTTCCTTAACCCCTGAGCCATCTCTCTAGTTTCCCCATATGGATTATCTAAAAATTATTGTGGCCACAGGAAAAGCCAAATAAATAATGTTTTGTATGTGGTTCTGTTAATTAAGAAATAAAGTGAAAGTTAATCTATAGTTAAAGAAAGCAGATTAAGGGCTGCTTGCTTGTGGGAGGGTACAGAAAGAAGCAGCCAGGAGAAGATGCAAAGCTTCCTAAGAAAATCATTGAATATGAGTTTCATATTGATTGTCCTGGGTAGCAATAGGTCCTTATGTGTGTGCAAATGTCACCATGTGTTAAATTGTGTGTGTGTTATTCTATGCTACTTAACTTTAACAAATCCTTTTTCAAAATGAATGTTTTAAACCCTCTGACTGTGAGAATAAGAACTGATATACCTATGGGGAGGGGATGGATTTTTAGTCTGAGCCTTGTCTAAACTTTTGAATGTAACCCATGCAATTCTCCTTTTCAAAATACCACTAATAAAAACGTTTTGTTCAAACTACTACATAAAAAATGCTAATGCTGATTCTGTCACCATCCGTGCATCCCTCCTCTTGTCAGTCATCTTTCCTTGGTCACTCAGAATCCTACCAATTCTGTCTGAGAAACTTGCACTGAATGTGCCTCCTCTCTGTTGCCATAGCTCTCACTCCATTTAGTTCATCAACTTCTAAATGTCACCTTATTCGGGAATGACTTTCTGATTGTCTCAACAGATGACTGCCATGATCTTTGGCCATTGCCTTTAAATAATGTGCTGGATATTTCTATGTTAACTTGACACCAGCTGAACTCATTTGAGAGGAGAGAATCTCAGTTGAGAAAATGCTTATAGCCAGTAGTGGCAGAGGCATGAAGATCTCCATGATTTTGAGGCCACCCTGGTCTACAGAGTTTCAGGAAAGTCAGGGCTATACAAAGAAATCACGTCTCAAAAAAACCAAAACCAAAAACAACTCAACAACAACTAAAAAGACACAAACCAAAAAGTTTCTATAAGATTGGACTGTAAGCAAGCCTGTAAGGCATTTTCTTAATTAATGGCTAATGGGAGAGGATCCAGCCCATTGTGGGTGCTGCTGTCTCTGGGCTGGTGATCCTGAGTTCTATTAGAAAGCAGGCTGACCTAGCCATAATGAACCAGTAAGCAGCAACCCTCCATAGCCTCTGCACCAGCTCCCGCCTTATCCCCTGTTTAAGTTCTTATCCTGGCTTCAATCAATAATGGACTACATTGCGGAAATGTAAGCCAAATAAATCCTTTCCTCCTCAACTTCCAATTCCGTATGGTGTTTCATTGCAGCAATAATAGTAATCCTAACCAAGACAAATAGGGTTTTTTTTTTCCTATGACATATTTTAGAACATCTGTTACAATTTCATAGTTTTATGATTATCTTTGAGTGTAATGTCTTATTGAAAGTATAGTGTACCACTACTGAATAAAAGTTTGTTGAAGTAAATATAAAGAATGATTCATTGAGAAGTGTGATCTTTTATTTTTTTCTTCTTCTTTGTTTTTCTTCCAATATACAATAAGAGTTTTCATTCTATTAAGCTCCTGTTCTAAAATGGATCAATAGACACGGCCTAAAAAAAAAAAAAAAAAAAAAAAAAAAAAACAGACCAAAAGCAAAGCCAAGACTCAGCAAGGAAATGCCAATTTCTTCAGCATTATGTCTCAGCAGCTGTGGTTCTTTTTTGGCATTACGTATGCTACAACATCCTTGGGTATCCCTGACTCTCCAGTTATGCAGTATGAAGAACACATAGGGTTTTTTTCCCCTTGGGATAGCTCCACTTTCTGTTTGCAGCTTTCCTTGGCACACTTCCCATGGTCATGGCATACTCAATGTCATGGAGGCTTTATCGAAACTACATTTCACCTTCACAGATCTCTTCAATAACCTCTCAGGGACTCCATTCAGAAAACATAACACTGCCATATAGTACCTGGCCTCAGTGGTGTTCTGGAATCCTAATGCAAGCTCCTATAACCTTGTAACACTTGTATTTTGCATGCCTGGAAAGCCAATCTTTGCTGCCAGTTCTATCCTGGTCCTTTCACAACCGCAAAATCCTCTATATACCTTGTTGGTATACCAGTAAAAACAAATACCTGCATAGTTTTGGGTTGTTGTTGTTGTTTTTGTATGTTTGTTTTTTTGCAAGGAACACCTTCTGTAGCATTCTGAATTCAAGCTCTCTTATTTTTAATGAATTTCACTCTCAAAAATGTTGAGAATTCAACTGGTAGAGCCTTCTCGTGAGGTACGTTTATTATTGTCTAGATAAAGAGTATGGGGTATTTCTTTAATGAAACAAATCTTTATAACAGTCATAGCTGTTTTCTGTACACCCACTTGGTCTATATTTTTTTTAACTTGAACACATTCCTTTTTTTCACCAACTGCACGGTTTTTGTATCTTTCTACTCTTTCTCACCGCAGAGCAGATGAAGTGCAATGAGCTATAATGATTCCCCACAGCCTGGATGTACTCTGTCTTGTACTCCCACTAAATAATTTAATTATTTTTAAAATAGTCTCACTTAACTTTTCATGATGTTCATACAATACAGACTGTGGAGGGGGGTGAAGAGCAGTGTTCGGGATGTAAATAAGTGATATATAGGTAGGTAGATAGATAGATAGATAGATAGATAGATAGATAGATAGATAGATACATAGATAGATAGATAGATACATAGATAGATAGATAGATAGATAGATAGATAGATAGATAGATAGATAGATAGATAGATAAGAATTTTTTAAAAGGGTTTCCAAAGGGAAATGGAGACTGTCTCAGGAACTGGACTAAAGAACACACATTCTATAAGCTGAAAAAAATGTGTCTGTATTCTATGAGCACCATGAAAACTACGGACGTTTTATTGGACGTTTTATTTATTTATATTTCAGATGTCATCTCCTTTCCCCACTTCCCCTCCCTAGAAACCCCCATCCCCATCCTCCTCCTCCTTTTAACTTTTATAACATTAATTACCCGAAAGTATTAAGGTCAGTTCTAGGTTGAGGAACTAGCCATACAATAGATGCAAATAGTCAAGGAACAAGCAAGGCAATAAACACAAGTAGGGTTTGTTTTCAATAATAAATGTCCATCAGTGGCTCATGGTTCAAATGTTTGCTTAGTTGCCAGTTGCTGAAGCACCTTGGAAAGGTGATGGAATCTTTAAGAGCCTTACTAATGTATGTCACTGGGGATGGACACTGAGGGTTTATAGCTTGCCCTGCTTCCTCTTTGCTCCCTGTGTTTCCTTTGTGCTGATCAAATGTGGTTCACTATGCTTCAGAACTGCCAGGCCAGCCTCGTGTTACTGTTGGGTAACATGCTTTCATCATCATAAGATTCTATCCCTCCAAAGCTGTGAGTCAAAATAAACTCATTTGTTCTTAACTTGCTTTTATTATCAGGGTATTTTTTCACATCAACAAGAAAGTAACTAATGGGGAAAAATGAATTATCAGTCTTAAATTTAAAAGGAGCAAGATAATTATTTTCAGATATTATGAAATTTATTGTTTTTACATGTGTGCATATTTGAGTATGTATCTTTGAATGGTAATTTTTCTTTTATAATATCATATATAAGATGCATGTCATAAATCATATGATACAACATCATATATATGTATATTATAATTTTCAATGAGTCTTTCTCATCATCCTCCTTTTCTCTTTCCTTCACCTATCAAATCTCTTTCTTCCCTATTGTCCCTACATACATGCCTTTTTAAAAAATCTATGGTTCACTGCATTAATTCGGGTTGCATGCAAAAACATGAACTGGGGTTATTTGCTTGTGCTAGAAAAGTTCTTCACTCACAGTCAAAAACTCTCTAAATTCTATAAAGACTCTACATTTAGTGCCTACATTATTGAGAAATTTGAACTTGGTCTCAAATATCACATGTACATATATCACTGTGAAATTGTATGGTTTTGTACTAGCACATACATCCATTTACCTTCATGTTACAATTCTATGATTGGAATGACTAATTAGAATCCAAATACTCAGAGTTATAGATCTTGCTTACATAAAACAACCATGAATTTCTATATTCAAACAACACCTTTTTAGTCTGTCCAGATACCCAGATCTTAAAATCCCCTTATACTGATTATTAGCAGCCACATTAGTTTAAAATCCTACAAATAACTAGTCAGAAAGAAAGTAATTCTAATTAGTATCTGTGGAGAATGACTGTACCTACATGCTTTGAGGAAACTTAAGTTATTCTCTATAGCCAATTTTACTAAAAAATAAAAGAAAGAAAGAAAAAAAGAATAACCATTCCTCATTTCATATATGATTGTGTGGGTTTTTTTTTTTTTTTTTTTTTTTTTTTTTTTTTTTTCTGATTTTGACCCTAATGTCTATAAAATTGTTCTGTCTTCTCTGGATGCAGAGATGTTTAAATGTCACAGCCACAGAATGGGTGCAGAAATAGTGTTACCAAACTGTGAATAACCTTGGAATATATAGCAGCATTCTTTCTGCCCAAAATAGAGTAAAATTATGTAGTATATTTTAGAAATGGAAACTTTCCCCAAGTACTTCCTTTTTAAGATCCAAAAGAGTGAAGCTGAAAACTTGGTTTTGGCCCCAGAAGAACTGTGATAGATTTTTCACAGCTGTGTTTTAGCTTTGTTAGTTATGGGCACCCTGAGAACACCTGATGGATTTAGAGTACGGGAGGAAAATTATTGCCACTATAGTCTGGTATGAGTAAGGGGTGTAATTAAAGTTCACCTTGGATACCACTGTAAATATGTGTGTTATCCCTTACTCCTGGCATCCTAATTAGAGTTTAATTTAGATTTGTGCAATCTCGTCAATTATACTTGTCCTATATTTAAAAAAAAATTAAAACTGCATTTGTATTCCAACAATTTAGTCTGAGCTTAAGGTTGTGATACAAATTAAAACAACATAGTTGAAGTGCTTTAATATTGACTTAATAAGTAAAATGTTCCAAAAAAATAGATATTTGTAAATAGATCCAATAGATTTGCAAAGTCAATAAAGTAATGATTTAATAAAATGGAGGACTGCATTTGTGTGTTCTCATGTTGATGTTCTATCTGCTTCTATAAAATTTTGTGTTCTCCCTGGTTAAAGATTACTAATCATTAGTCAATAACTACATTGATGAAATTCCATTTCTACCAGTGCGTTTATGATCTTCTCAGGCTTTGCTTGGAACTGGAATGACTTGGCAATAATAAATGCCATCACTATTTCCTGATCATATTTTGTATCTCTTGCAACTTATGGGGTTTTTTTGGCAGTTGCTTCTACAGCAAAATAGCCAAAACTATATGTGCCTTGCAGTATATTCAGTAATATAGTGTACAGAAATGAGTAGCCACAAACCTACATTAAGTAAGTTGAAAACTATAAGGATAATTTACAATATTGACAACACACCACATATTATGAACATGTGTTATAATACAGTTAAGTAGAAAGGATAAGAATCATGAATACAATAATCATGATAATAAATGACTTCATAGAACATCTTCCTGAAATGTTTGTCATTTATCATGTGGATACTTCTGATCCATCAAACTCATAGTAATGTCTTCATTTCTAAAATGAACACAGCATTCTCATTATTCTTTTCTTGGAATGTGACATACGTGTGTGTGTGTGTGTGTGTGTGTGTGTGTGTGTGTGTGTGTAGGATGTGTATATATGTGTGTGTGATATACATATCTGTGAATGTGTGCAATGTACGTACATGTAAGAATGTGATATGTGTGTGTGAGAGAGAGAGGAAGAGAGATGAATATATATGTATACACATATATACACACATACACATTACAATGTTTATCTACTTGAATCCTAATTACATCTGACTTGAAATATTTTTCTCCAAATATGTCCCAGTTTCAATAGCAGAGACCATAGGATAGGTCCGATATTACCAAGGAAAAGCTGCTAGTTCATGTCAGAGCACTGATGGTAAGTCCTGTCAATCAATCTACAAAATCAGACACTATTCTATCATATTGTACATGATGAAGGTTGGAATTTGACAGTAGAAATTCCACGAAGATTTCACCAAATACATGTTCCTGCCTCTATATTACAATAATAACTTTGCAGACTGTTAACAATCTTGAATATAGAGGATACAGACATTAAAGAAACAAAACACACTTTCAAGAAGAAATCTAGATGCTATCATCAAGTGACTTCATTATCTTCTCAATGAAAATTTTCAAGTGAGGACTTCAACATAAAATTCTTAAAATCAAATGGTATGTTGTAAAGAAAGATTAATCATAGGAAATAAAATGTATCTGTCTGATAAATATGCACAAAGTTCCTCTTATCAGAAGGCAAATGATATTTGAGATTCAGATTTATCCATTTTACTACTTTTGGAGTTCTTTAATCATTGGCTCTAGAATTAAAACTTATGAGATATGAATAAAGACAACATCAATAGACACATTAATGTAGAAAGACAAATTTCACAGGTCAAGTAAAGAATGTCAAAAGCGAAAGAATTAATCTTTGTCAGGGACGACGTCCCTTAATTGGTTATCAAATTCCAACTGGTCATCCCTGAAATCACATGAAAGCACAATTAATGGACCCAGTACATTGTGTGTATTTACATATATATATATATATATAATATATGTGTGTGTGTGTGTGGTATGTGTGTGTTACAATGTCAAATAAAGAAAAAGAGACCATAAAATTGAAAGGGGTGAAGGGAAAATATGGGGATTAGAGAGAGAAAAGGGATGGAATGATGTCATTCTATTTTAAATAAATAAAATTTAAATGCAACTTGATATCAGGAAAGGATAGAAAAATGCATCCTGACCCTGAGCTCTGACCAGTCACCTTCCATCACACAGAAGCAAATATCCAGCATGAACCGACATATAACGTCTTTGAAGCACATATTAACATTTTGTTTCATATCAGTCATCTTTGAGTGGAGCAAACGTACTGGAAAATAAAAATATTTTACTCAATAAAAATATTAGATCCAAGTACTCAATAAAAACAAAAAGTATCCAATCCCTTCAGTTCCATTCTAAGAATGATATTAGTGGATTTTGTTTTGGTCTTGACCCTGTTGTGATTTCCTTATTCTTTCTTCTGGAGTGGAGTGTGTGTCTACATGTATTTAAATGTATGTGGGTGCTCATGCATGAGTGTGTACATATGGAAGCAGAGACTGACATCACCATGTGTCTCCCTCTATCCCACTTCACTTCATTCACGGAAACAAGGACTTTTCTTCAACCCATAACTCCCCAGTTCGGTTAACATGGTTGGCTTGCTTGTTCCTAGGACTCCATGTCTCTGCCTTTGAGCTCAAGAGTATAGGCAAATACCACAATATTTTCACTCAATATTTTCATGCATTCTGGGAATTCAAACTTCAGTACTCATACCTGCCCATCAAGCACACTGTCCACCGGGTCACCTCTATAGCTCCTTGATTTCATTCTTTTAGATTAAGGATTTAACATTTTTTTTTATTCGTATACAATGAGCATAGGCCTTTCCTTCCTAATCCCCCATCCCTGAGTATCTTCAAAACTCCAGTCTGGGAATGTACTTCATCGGCTTAAGTTTAGTATCTTTCATACACAGCAGAGTTCACTTTTTCCTCTGTAGAAGAACTGTGAGAGTCATAAGTAATGAGAATAAAATCCCCTGACCATGAAGTCAAAATTGACATCCCAAAGGCTGAAGATTCTTAACCCAGGAGAAACCAGCAGCACTAAGGCTCAGTGCTAATCCTGATGTTTCTTTACCACCAGAGGAGTAACACTGATTAGTAAACCTAGTCAAGGAAAGGGGTAACGGCTCCTTTTTGTTTTCCTCCACAGGACCAAGAAGCAGGGAAAGTAAACGTTTCAATAAAAAGCATTCAGTGATAGAAGAAACTTATTAGTGTTAAGAAGAATAAAATGGGGGCTGCAGAGATGGCTCAGTGGTTAAGAGCACTGGTTGCTCTTGCAGAGAACCTGAGATCAATTGACTCCCAGGATTTACATGCTATTTTACAGGCATCCTTGATTCCAACTCTAAAGAGGAGTGGGGAGTAAAATGTAAATTATTCCCTTACATATAGTATTAATTTTATACACAAGAAGTGGCTTTAATCCAGCATGGACTAATGGCTCTGCGATATTTCCTTTGTAACTCCATAGGAAGAACAACAATATCAACCAACCAGACCCCCCAGAGCTCCCAGGGACTAAACCATCAACCAAGAGTACACATGGAGGGACCCATGGCTCCAACCATATATGTAGCAGAGGATGGTCTTTTCGGGCATCAGTGGGAGGGGAGACCTTTAGTCCTGTGAAGGTTTGATGCCCCAGTGTAGGGGAATGCTAAGGCAGGGAGGCCAGAGTAGGTGGGTTAGTGTGGGAGCACTCTCATAGAAGCAGGGGGAAGAGGAGTAAGATACGGGGTTTCCAGAGGGGAAACTGTGAAAGGGGATAACATTTGAAATGTAAATAAAGAAAATATCCAATAAAAAAGAAAAGAAACTATCTTCTGAAAAGGCGAATAACCTTGAGTTAACAATACAGTCTTCCCGTGTAAAATAACATTTGATCTAAGGAGCCTGGGACATTTGAAGAAGCAGAACACATAGAATTATTTGGATAGTCACAATCTGATCACTTTTATAGAAAACAAAGAATTCAATTATTTCTTCTGGATAAGTCTAAGTCTGGAAGCAATATACTATGAAAAAGAGCCACAGGAGATCCAAAAGATTGACTAAGAATAGTCTGAGGGCACATGATGTAACTTTTAACTGACTCAGGTCACTGGTCATACGCTGAACACTACACTGAATTACGTTTATCAATAAGAAAAGTACACATGACCCAATTTAAACTTACTATATACAAATAGAATACTGATAGGTTGTTGAAAGATACATAAAAGGGACATATGGATATGTTTCCCTTTCCCTTTCTAATTGTGTGTGTGTGTGTGTGTGTGTGTGTGTGTGTGTGTGTGTGTGTGTGTATGTGTTCTACTTCTCCCATGACAGAAAACCTCTTGGATCTATTGTCAAAGATGTTCCAAAGTACATTTGCTTTACTATGTCAAACTTAAACTTACTGATTAAAATTACTTTGAAAGGTTAAAAAAAACAGGAGGAGGGAGCTGGGCTGGGTGATGCATACCTTTAATCCCAGCACTTGGGAGGCAGATGAAAGTGGATCTCTGAGTTCTAGGCCAGCCTGGTTTACAAAATAAGTTCCAGAACAGACAAAGCTACAAAGAGTAACCGTATCTTTTAGACAGAGAGAGGAAGAGGGAGAGAGAGAAATGGAGAATTGAGAGATGGTTCACTCGGTAACTTGATAACATGTCTGTATGGTAAGCAGGAGAATCTGAGTTCAGTCTCCAGGACCAGCGTAAGCAGCCAGGTGTAGTGGCTAGTCTTTTTAATTCCTATGCTGGGGAAATGGAGAATAGTGCATCCTGGAGCTTTCTGGCCAACCAAACTAGCCTATTTGTTGAACTCCAAGCCACTGAGGGACTCTGTCACAACAGCCTACATTTCTCAATAATGGTTCCTGTCCTGATGTATAATGTTAGCCAATTAAAGAAAAATGAGCTCTTTATCAATTTGTTTCTCCACCAGGGAAATTGATGTGTTAATAGCTGACCCCAGCACTAAAGCTAATTTTCTTAAGTAGCTTCATGATAACAGCAACTGCTGTAATAAGACAAGACATGGGGGATGAAGGAGAGCTGGGAAGGTAAAGAAGAAGGAAGGAAGACAGGAAGGGAGGGAGGAAATAGGGGGTGGAAAGGTGGCAGTGGGCACTGGAGAGGGGGTAGGGAAGAGAACAGAAGAAAAGGAGGGAGTCAGGTCTTTGAATATAAACAAAAGCATTAAAGAAGTATTTCTCTCCAGGTGTGCAGACTTGAAATGGACAGTAAGATGATAATGGACCACAGATAAACTAGGATACCAATGAGTCTTTTAAGTTTCCTGAAATTTCCCCCATCAATGAATGGAATAAATAATCCATGGTTCTTCATATTTCAAAGCTAAATAAAACAGCAAGAACAATGGGATTATGGTCATGATTAAACATTTATGGAATCATAACTATAAAGTGCGAAGCAGTTAACATACCCAAGTGCGTTATAGAAACATCTCTGACCTCTCACAATCCTCTAGGGTGACCGCTGCAGTTTCCATTTTGCAAATGAAGCCCCCAATTCAGAAGGTTGCCCCAAGTTATACAACGAATAATTGCTGGGTCTGGAATGAAATGTTTATCAGTTGCTCTGACTATCTATTCTAGTACGTGGTCTCCTGTGGACTAATGAGAAAATTGACAAGATGAAAGTGACATCTATGATCTGCGGGTTTTTTTATTACAGGACCTGAAAGAGTGACAGAAAATTGTTCATCAAAGGAAAAAAAAAAAAACAAAAACAAAAGCATTCACTCCTGGAGACCAAATCCCCTCACTTTTCTTTCCAGCTAATGATTCCTAGCCAGGCCTGCAAAGTAATGAAAGACAATCAGCTCCTTGAATAAACAACCAGGAGGGAAACGATCCCCATGCCATTTATTATTCCTATTTATGCAACATGTAATGTCAATTAAGTCTCCCCCAACCAATCACAGAGGTAACTATTTAACTCTAATTTCGTTGAATTGTTAACAGACTTCTTTGTGTAGTTTGCTTCATAAGCGGAGAGCCTGTGTCAACAATGAAGCCATGTGGCAACTTGGCATTGGGGCTGTGCTGCACTGGAGACTGAGAGGCAGGGGAACCCCCAGCACATTTCCGAGTCTACATTTGAATTTTATTACGTGTGCTGACAACCCTTAAAACACAGAGTCATAAATCAGTAGGCAGTGCTAGGGAGCCACCTGCTGGAGTGATGGCTGACCCCATCTCCACAAAATTAAATTCAGTAAATACTAACTCAATAATGAAGTTGTCAGCTATGGATTACTTTGCTATAAATACACATATCTTACACATGCCATACACACACATGCAAGCACACACACACACTTTCAATTGTAATGGCGAAGTCTCATTATAAAAGAAGGCACAAATCTAGCATAAAACAATAAGAAATTAACATAGAGGTTCTGAAGATGTCACTTAAAGTTTTTAGTTGGACTATTTACAGCTTCATGACTGCTTTGTCTTTCATTGGTCAGTATATATTGGTTAGATAACAACTATGTTATCTAAATACGATAGTTAAATGGCAACTTATTTAAATGATATTTTAGATAACATTCAAATGTGTGTGTGTGTGTGTGTGTGTGTGTGTGTGTGTGCGTGTGACAAAGAACATACACAGGCTACACCTAACTGCTCCCTCAACCTCCTGCACATATGTAGCAGATGTGCAACTTGGTCTTCATGCAGGTCCCCCAACAATTCGAGCAAAGTCTGCTCCTAAATATGTTGCCTGGGTATCCCCCTACCCTTGTACATAAAGTCTCTGTGAGGCTAAGCACATCCTCTCCCACTGAGGCCAGACAAGGCAACCCAGCTTGAAGAACATATCCCACTTACAGGCAACAGCTATTGGGATAGCACACCCACCAGTTGTTCAGGACCCACATGAAGACCAAGCTGCACACCTATTACATATGTGCAGGGAGGCCTAGGGCCAACCCATGTGTGTTCTTTGGTTTGTGGTTCAGATTCTGAGAAGTTTGGGGGTTTTGTTAGTTTGTTTGCTTTCACAAAAATAAAATTGATGGAATATTTATAGCAAGCTTTGTTATTCAAATTTCTGAGCTAAAAATAGCCACCCAGTTCCCTGTCTCTGCTGCACTGTATGCACAGGGATCACCTAATACATGTCCTTTGAAGACGCCTTTCTGTGCCTGGAGGGAGATCATCTTAAATAGAGTATCTATGTCCAGCAAGGAAATTAAGGGAAATGGCCAGGAGATACTAATCTGAATGTGTGCTGTCTGCAAAGTATAGTCTGGAGCCATGTTGATTCCCTCCTAGCCATTTGCTTTGTTCTCATTTTCCTCAGTCCATCAGCATGTTAATGGTTCCATTTAATTGAGGGTCCTGGTTAACCAAGGCTATGTGTATTTGTAATCAAGTGTTGGCATGGTGGTGGTCACAATGTACTATGAATATACAAGTATCATTCTAAAATGATTTTTCCCTGGTACTACTGGATAAGTTCTTTACCATTTATGATTTGTTTCATAAAACTCACCTTGACACTCATGGTCAGAACCCTATAGTGTTCATCGAGTTGTTTTCTCTAACCCATCTAATTTTAAAGGGCTGGATTCTTATTATCTTCACTCCCCATATGAAGAAATGGACTTCAGGGGAGCTAAGTGAATTATCGCCCTCTGCATTCAGGCAAACACCTAAAGAGAGGTTCAGATTCTTGATAAAAACCACCCTGGAATATCCAGCTGTAGACAGAACCCAGTACTATTCTGTATACTCAGGTATCTCACACTTATCATTCCATTTTAATTATCCGGTTTTCTACCCAAAGTCTGCAAGCTTAGCCCCATCACAAACTCTCAGTAGGTGACATTAGAGCTGATATTCATAGTAGATGAAAAATATTGATAGTTGAATGAAGGTTATTGAAGTGGATTTTATTCTCCCTTAACAATACAATTTCATTCATATTAGGCATATTTATTTAATGTTTCATGAAAGTACAGTCTTTTAGAATGAGAACAGAAAGAAAATAGTTCTTGTTGAGGAATTCTTATACATTAGTATCTCTGAAACTATGTCTAATTCAGGTCTTTGAAAAACACAATAGTAGCATATATTTATATTTGAGAACAACAAATGGAAACAGGAGTAGTTATGGTCAGTGCTCAGGTTACTCAAAGAGTCCTCAAGGTAGAATTTTACATTGTCTCTGATGGTCTCTCATAGTCTGGACTATCTATCACCTCCATGCAACACCCCTCGAGTTCACATCTATTATTCCTCAGTAACTCACTTCTTCCAAACTCATAAACCATACTTAACACTCCCTGGGGTATTTTCAAGAAAGTCATATAGTAACTATTTGAATAAATGCTTATAAATGCCAGGTACTGTGTTAGATTCTGAATGTCCACAGTGAACCAAGCACACTGTTCATTACTCTCAGGTAATAGATGAGGTAGACAATAGATACTGTCACAAAATCCCTAAACCAATTAGATTCCAGGTTAACTTCATCAGAGAAGGAGTTCCAGAATGGTCAAAAGGTTGACACATGAAAGATCAAAAGAATACATCATGCAAGGAGAATGGAAATGAACCAAAGAGATAGATCACATGCAAGAATTTCCCACCAGGGAAAATGCTAGAAACTTTTAGAACTAGAGGGTTGCATATATTCCTGAATATACTTGGAAACTACCTCTTGGTTTCTCTTATTAAGTAAATATGGATTTTATTAATAAAAGGAAATGTTGAGATACTATCTCAGGAGTCATTTGGTCCATATATTTGGAGTCTTTCTGGAGTACCTCCAATATTATGGCATTTTTCTAAATTCCCACATCTGCTTTAGCAAAACTAATCTCTCTTGGAAATTTTCCACACACTAATAGAGGGGTCAGCAAACAACAGTGCAGGCTATGGACCAAATTCATCCCACTGTGGGACCAAATCTGTCCATGACAAGTTACATTCAGTTTATGCTAAAATGATAACCTTGAGTCATTACAATGGAAATTTATGAACTGAAAAGACAAAAAGTATTTCTCAATGTAGATCTTTGTAGAACACCTTGTCTGACCTTTGCATATTTTTAAAACCTTTCTCCAGGCTCTTTCTAGGAAGAGTTTGATAAAAATATATAAACAAACAAACCTAAGCAATGGTTGATATAGCAAAACTATTCTATTTAGCACAGTTTTGTAGGAAAAAAGTCACGGGTCCTGGCCAAGAAGAAAGATGAACAACATGATGAGAGAATGGAAAGACACAGGGATGTGGGGTGTAGGACCTAAGAATCACTCAGAAACCAGCTGAGGACTTCCACATAACAATGAAAATTAGGCAAAATACAGCGCAAGAAGAGTACTTAGAACGAACCAGTGACCCTTCTGAGTTTTAGCATATTTATTTCAACTTCTGCAAATTAGACTTTACTTTTACCTATGCTATGTCTCATTCTCCCTCCCTCTTGCCCTCCCTCTCTCCTTCTCCATCCCCCTCCCCTCTCTTGCCTGGCTCACATTCCTCACATTGTTCCCTTTGATTTGGTTGGTGTATCACTGTAGTCCTGCTACAACTGTTTCACCATATGAATGAGACTCAGGGTTCCTTTAACGTTACCCATTTACTAACCTGAGCCACCCATTGATTTCAGACATGATTCTTGGTCCTCAGCACTACTGACCTTTGTCATCCTGCCACACTCTGAGTATTAATTCAGGCCAAAAAAATGAAATTTTAATAAAGTTCCCTGGATTACAAAATGGCTGGGAATACAGAAAGGAAGCTCCTGTGTACCCACAGAAGCAGAACGGAGCTATTGAGCCATTTGGGCTTTCTATGGTTCCAAGTTCATATGGTTGGCATCACAATGCACCAACCCAAAAGCCTAGCAATAAACAAAGCATTGTTACTGAATAAAACAAGATAGAATCCCTAAGAGATGGGAGACTTGGCTCAGATGTTAAGAGGACTGGCTGTTCTTCCAGAGGACCAGCATTCAATTCCCAGCATCCAAATGATGGCTCACAACCATCCATAACTCCAGTTCCAGGGGATCTGACACTCTTATGGCCTGCATAGGCACCTGTACTTGTATGCACACAGACATACACATGTAATTAAAAATAAGTAAGTCTTTAAAATTAGGATTGTTAATAGCACATGTAATAAGCCAAATGCTTTTTAAAATCTATGTCAAGGCTGCAGCTAAGACAATAGAGAAAAAAACAGAAATTTTCATTGATTCGAAACATTTCCGATGAAAAGACAATTGCTATTAAATTGTGTAAGCAATGTAGCTCCAAAATCATCAATAGACTTGTCTTTACCTATATATTAATAATTAGAGCATAGCCAAGTAACAGAGCTGGCCCAGGAAAAGGAAAAGCCAGATTCAACAAGACCTTATGTAGAGTCATCTGAAAATACATAACAAGTCAAAATGCTAATATTCTTATTCTCCACCTCTCTACTTCGGTCTATGGTTTTTTCTCAGTGTGTGGGAGGGGAATGGGTGGTTCAGGAATTCACAGGAGGAAGGTTAAGTGTTTTAACCTTGGACAATTGAAAACCCTGAAGATAATGTTAAAACTCAGAGATGATGCTCAAAGGAAAATCTTCCAAAATGTACGTATTCTTTTGAAACGTTGTTTCTAAATCTAGCCAGAGACAATTACAGTAAGTGACACATCTGTCACCTTTAGAAATCAGAAGTCGGGAAGGGTACAGCTCAATGCACAGGAAGGAAGTAACACAAGTTTATATGGCTTAGAAGTGCAAAGATGGATTCCTTAGAAAGGCACAGTTACGTGTGGAAAAACAAGCCACTTCCTTGTGTTGTTTTGGACACATGACCATTGCAGGTTGGGCCAGCTCAAAGCCACACTAAGATAATAGGTTCACTGAGAAACTCACAACATGTTCAATTAATTCTAGTGCTAAGTATACAAGATATGCCTTTTTGCTGTGTAAAATGTGAATGGATGGGTATGTGAGGGTTTCATTAGCACACATCCTTTATGCCCCTGCTCTACACCTAATGTGTAAATTTGTACATTACTTATTAATTACTTCATACCTTCTAGAGCAGTGATTCTCAGCCTTCCTAATGCTGTGACCCTTCAATACAGTTTCTCATGTTGTGGACACCCCCAATCATAAAATTATTCTTGTTGCTACTTAACAGCTATAATTTTGCTACTATTATGAACTATAATGTAAATATCTTTGTTTTCTGATTGGCCTTTGAGAACCACTGTTCAAAATTTAACACTTTGACGACCTGTTTGCCAAAAACGCCATTTGGAGGCAGAATCCTAAAAGAGAAAAGTAGAAATTTAAGAAAAAAAAAATAAGTGCTATGGGAAAATAATATGTTAATTAGATTAAGAGTAATGTAAGGATAATAAAAATATTCATGATCATAATGATTAGTTTTTAAATGATTTATGTTTACATAATGAACCCTTATGAAACCATAAAAAGCAGTTTGTGAAGAACACTTAATCACAAGATAAAATTCTCATCATAAAATCTCAAATGAAAAAGCAATATCAAAACTAATATGTAGGAAGACCACAATGTGTGAAATGTATTTTACATTCTAGTGTCTATAATAAAGAGCTGCAAGTAATGACATAAAAATGTTTATCTCAGTATAGAAGGATCACTGCTAATTTTATTTTCTTTATTATTTTATTTTTTAACTTTTATAATGAGCATATATTACTTTCATCATTTTAAAAGAATAATAATTATAATTAAATAAATATGAGAATTTCTATCCAGACACCCCAGGGAGAAATCTCACCTCCAGCTATTATTAGTTAACACATTAGAGAAGATTACAACAATTAGCTAAGCATAAGGACAGAAAGGATGGCTTAGCAAAAGTGAAGCCATGAGAGAGTGATTTCAATTAAAATATGATAATCCCTTTCAGAATTATATTGCTCTGTCTTCTACAAAGGGTTCTGTCTGGTCAGACATTGTGGTGTACACCATTAATCGTTGCACTAAGGAATGCAGAGGTAGCTGGATCTACATAACAAGTTCAAGACCAGCTAGAGCTAAATAGTGAAGCCTCATTACCTGAGGAAACAAAACCCAGCAGTTTACATACTTTATTCCTTAAAAAACCTCCAGCTTCCTAATGTGCAAACATATCAAAATCAGACACAAGTATCATCAGTCATTACAAATACTTGTAATACCATTTCACAGGTATAGGTGTTTTTTTTTTGTTTTTTTTGTTTTTTTGTTTTTTTGATTTTTCGAGACAGGGTTTCTCTGTGTAGTCTGGGCTGTCCTGGAACTCGCTCGGTAGACCAGGCTGGCCTCGAACTCAGAAATCCGCCTGCCTCTGCCTCCCAAGTGCTGGGATTAAAGGCGTGCGCCACCACCGCCCGGCTAGGCATAGGTGTTTTGTCTGTATGTATGTCTATGTACCATGTGTGTCGCTGGTACTTGGTGTGCCTGAAGAGAGCAGAATAGCAGATTTCCTGGGACTGGAGTTACAGGTGGTTGTGAGAGACCATGGAGGTGCTTGGAATGAAACTCATGCGCTCAGGAAGAGCAGCCAGAGCTCATAAACACTTAGCCATCTCTTTAGCCCAGTATCAGTTATTTTAAATGCCTGTGAAGGGGCAATGAGATGGCTCACCAGGGCAAAGCATTTGCCCAACAACCCAGAGGACCTGAGTTAGACTCATAGTACTAAAAGGAGTGATCTTATACTCCAAAGTTGTCATCTAACCCATATATGAGCATGTATGCCATATATATATGCATATACATATATATATATATTTATCTATCATCTATTGATCTGTTTAGATAGACATATCTACTGTATTGCTGTATTGTACGAAGAGTGGACTTAGTGTTTAGTGGAAGGAATTTTGAAAGGCACCTCCAAGATAACAAATGCCACGCCGTTATTTTTATCTTTCTTGGCTATCTTTGATTCTGACATGTCCTCTGATTTCCTTTTGGAAATCAGTATAAGCATGTCTGCATGGATTGTTGAACACCACCTGTCCCCAGGCAAAAGTATCCTCATCTATCCCTGTCCCCACTTTGCATCCCAAGTCTTCCCCATAGCTGGATTCAGCAGTTGTCCTTTCTTTCCATTGAAAGAAAAAAAATGATGCTACATTACAGGATTCACCAATGAAGCACCTGCTCAGGGTTGAGCTATTCCTTTCCAACTCTAAAGATGCTATTCAATGGTAACAGTGTAGTCAGAGAAGTCCAGACAAGGATGTAGAGTTTGATAGCCCACCTCATCTACACAGCCTCAGTTTCTGATTTCTTTTTCTTGGCTGCACCCTCAAGATCTGGTTCTTGGTCATGGACAGCTGTGTATCAATTAGCACAGAGAGATAAAGGCCTTGGCAGGGAGTCCACTGACCCATCCAGCACTCAGCTGTGTCTTGTTTACCTGATATTCACAAAAAGTTGATGTTCACCCAATTCCTTTTAGTTATTTGTATTTTAAAATGCAGAGAAATATGACATCATGCTTGCTTTAAGAAGCAAAAATAGTTAAAAGAAATTCAAATAGTGTATCCCAAATGAAAAGTTTACAGTTCAGACAGTTCAGAAAAAGACAGCTGCCAGGAAGAATAAAGGGCAAGCCGCCCAGGCCCCCAAGTAGCAATCCTAAGAAATACTCATGAATACTTGAAAGTCTGGAAAGGTTGCATATGTTGCATGAAAGGTTAAGGAGTGAGGCTCAAGAGTCATTAAAGAATTTGCTCTAATTCATACAATTTAACCTGAAGAGATTGCTAACTGGATAGAGGTGTTCTGCTACCAAATTCCTGACTTGATTCATCTCTGCTTAAGAAAACTAGCATTTCATTTATTAAATACTCACTGTGGGCAAAATTGTGTATTATATGAATTAGGAGAGAAAATACATATGAATAAAGGGATGAGATCTTTTTTCTATATTTCACAATGGCTGCGAACATAAACAATGACACACATAAAACAAAACTGAAATTACTAGCTGTGAGCTGAGTATTCATTTTCTCAAAATGCATATGTTGAAACATAATCAACAATATTGTGATGTGCAGATATGAGACCATCAGGACTCTGTGGAATCATGGGGACAGTATTTTCAAGAACACCATTATTACTCTTATAAAAATAGACAAAAGAAATTTCACTTGTCCCTTACCATCACATGAGAACCAGCAAGAAGCATTAATCAATGATTCAGGCCAACCAACCAGAGCCATGATGTTGGAAGTCTATCCTCCAGAAATGTAAAACAATAAATGTATGTTACTTATAAGTCATGGAGTTTATTGTGTTTTGTTAGAGCAGCCTCAATAGACGAAGGCATCTTTACTAAATAACATAAGATATTCATGTTCCAGCATTGTGATACATGATGAAAACCTAAACTGCCAAGACTTTGTGTGCTGTAGTAGGTACCCAAGATGCTTTAAGCAAGGAGCTTAGTCTTTAACTGGAATTTCAACTTTCATTTTCCATTTCTCACTCTGTATGTTCCTAGATCTGCATTTTAACCTTGCTCTTGTCTTCTGCCCAATGCCTCCTTGTCACTGTCCACTAATGGATCTTTCCTGAAGAAACCTGACTCCAAATGTTCCTAGTTCCTCTTTGTTCTTTGAATGGCAGCTCTGCCAATTCTGCTGGTAGAAACACTTGCCTGATAATTCATCGACCCTGTTATGTCACATTCTCCAAACGCCATTAGCCTCCAGCTGTTATTAGTAAGAAAGTTGACTCCGTATCCATCACTTACTTCTCTGTTGCTTATTTCCATGTAATGTGCACTCTCCCCAAGTCTCCCATCTCACACACTTTCATAATCACTTGATCATCTGTCATTTGTTTTTATTTTACAAATAAAAAACAAATCCTTAGTACTGGCTCTATTCCTCCTCCTGTGCCTTAAACCTCAGTGAATCTATCAAATATTCCCTTCCTTCTGTCTTGTTTGAAACAGAATTTCTTCTTAGTCACTGTGTATGCCAGGCAAGCTGAGCCATTATGAGTTTCTAAGGATTCCCTTGTCTGTGGCTGTCATATCTGCCATCATATTATAGGAATGCCAAGATTGCAGTAATGAATTATCTAGCCCAGATTTGCCTGTGTTCTAGGATTATGAACTCAGGTCCTCATGCTTGACTAGCCAGTATCTTACTACCTTACCCATTGAGCCATCTCCTCTACCATTTTAAATGTCTTCTCTTGCATTGTGTTATGGATTTGGTTTAATGCTTATTATGTTAATTGGATTCTCACAATTGCATGAGTATCCACATGTAAGAGACTAAGGGTCCCTGCCCCAAGTTGGTTATAATTGGTAAATAAAGTTGCTGCCAGCCAATGGCAGGGAGACAGAGGCAGGACATTAGGACTCATAAGCAAGGAGACCTAGTGAAGGAGGAGAATGCCATGCCAGGAAGAGAATAAGATCCAGGCTTGAGAGCTACAGGACAGATAGACAGTCAACAAGTGGCCCAGGAGGACTGAGGGTCTGAGTCTGGGGCAGCTAGGATGAGATATAGAGTTTTGTAAGTTATAACTCAGGAGATCAGAGGGGAGGCATTAGCAACGTGGAAGTTTGGGAGTGGCCCAGCCATTGAGCTGTTTAAGGCATATTAAAATAGAAGGCTCTGTGTGTGTGTGTGTGTGTGTTGTGTGTGTGTGTGTGTGTGTGTGTGTGTGTTTCATTTGGAAACTAAGAACATTGAGGTAGGTTGTGAGCTCTGCTTGGGCAATTTGAGTTGCATTACTCACCTAATGCAGCAGATTTGCTCTCTCTCATCAGCATCTCACTTATTCAAATGCTTCATATTAAATACAAAAACAAAACACATGCATTCCAACCTACTCCAGTTTTTACCTTGTTTTCTTTTATTCTTTCACTATTTATCCCTGGCTGACCTGGAACTGCTATGTAAACCATGTTGGCCTGAAACTCACAGAAATATGCCTGCTTCTGCATCCCAAAGACTGGGATTAAATGTGAATATCACCATACCCACCCCACATTCTTTGTATTTTCACTTTCCATTTTGAAGCATTTCTGAATTTCCATTACCATTGTCACTACCACGTTCTATACTGCTAAAGTTTACATATTGTTAACACATGCTCATCAGCTCTCAAATTAAGTATTCCTTTCCCCAGTATGTCATCACTTGATCTATTACAATGATATAGGGCTTCTCTACATTGCCACAATTAACATCTTGAAATGGTTACAAGATGTATGGAACTGGCTGTGCCTTGTGTACACTAGAATCTGGTAGAATTCTAGGACTCCAGTGGTGACAAACTATGTAACCAAATTCCCAAGGGATATAAAATTATCTCTGAGTAAAGAATATAATGTAGACAATGTGCTGCTTCTTCATGCTTCGGTTGTGTTCACAGCACTTCACTAAATTGTCACTGTTTGTGGTCTTCTCTGAACAGAAATGACTCTGAGAGTCAGTAGTTACATAATTTACCCCAGTGTTCTCCGGATTTGGGATAGTGCCTGACATAGTTATTAATCAATACATAGTCACTCATGTATCTATGTTGAATCAGTGAATGTGAGATCTTTTTGTTTTGAGAGGTTAGTTACTGATGCTTTGCTTTTGCTAGGACGACCCAAGTTAGGACATGCTGACAACCACATCTAGAAATTATGGCAGTGGAACTGAGGTTACAAATAGAAAGGAGAGAGCTAGGAAAGAAACTAAAGATTGATTTTGCATGCAACCTGTAATCTTTCTTGTCCTCTCAGCTTAGTCCTTTGATTACAAGCATTTTAGTGCCAGTTTTAGTTTTGAGCTTCAATATACTCCAGAAAGTAATTCTTGGTCTCATCTGGAGATTCTTTCTGTCTTAGAATTCTCTTCTGTGCCAAGTCCCTTCCAGTACTGATCCTGTAAGATCAGAAGTTATTAGAAGGAGATACCTACATGCTACTAGCACCTTAGATGCTTGGAATTAGCTAATTCAGCCACATTCCTACAGCCCCAAATATACAAAGTGACTTGCTAGAGCATCAGTATTAATCCCCAAGAAACTATGTGAAAATGAATATTTAATGCTTTTTCAAGAAGCTGTATAGGTCTTATTCATTGAATTCCAGCTGTGTGGCATCCATGCCTTCTGGGACCTCCCATGCATGCACCATCTTATTTTACACTCATTATAGTCTTATAATTTTATTTACAACTTCACAAATGCAACAAAATTAAGTCCATGTGAGAGAACCAGTCTAGCCTTACTCTCCTCTTGCTCTTTATGATCTCCACTAAACAATATCCCAGGTTTCTTCCACAATTCTTCCTGACTAAGAACAGTTGTGGTGTGTTGGAGGTACAACAGACCTAATAAATCATTTGGTGTTGTCTTGATGAGACCTTAGGTTTCTATAATAAATGTGAGAGACTAACAATGATCTACACATAAACAGAAATATAACACAGGAGAGGAAAGGAGGAACCAGGTAAGCAATTGACCAAAACCAGAAGAGAAACTGTGGGTCATTCTTGTAGAGGCTGAAGTAAAGCAGAGCTGTTACTGATAGGTTTTCTTGGTCATGTGACTTGTCATTTATCATTTTTTTAAGCAAGTAAGAGCAAAGTTTATAGGAAAAAGGTTTGGTTGACTATGGAATCATTGAGTATAAAGCTACAGTGATTAGGTTACTTTGTATGAACATGTATTTTTTTAATTGAATATCAGATCAGATAATAATTCATTGCAGGATGTACTGAATTGACTGTGGCATCCACAATTTAACCCATACTTATTTAAAAATAAATTTTACTACAATAAAAGGACCATAAAGAATTGTTATTATGTGGCATATGCATCCTAATATTCACAAATAGTCTAGAACCAAAACAACCTCACTAATTCTTTATAATTTTGATTTCAACAAGTTTATAGGCATTGCATAATTCTTTTGTTTGTTTTTTCTTCTACTTTGTACCACAGAGCTCTTTGTTTCCCTTCCTCTCCAGCTGTGTCTGCTACTCTTCTAGCAGATGGCTATGCTTTGATAAACTTCTGTCTTTTTTCCATTTAACAAGTAAATATCAACAGATATTTCTCTTATCTAAGTTAATCCCTCTATCATCTTTAGCAGAATAGAAGTCACTGGCTATCAGAAGTCACTATTTTTTACAGCTCAACTGCCTCTTCATAGTCAGTAGTCAACTCTCACCTGGCTGAGTTCTATGTGTGGCTACAGAAGCCTTATTCTGATTCATACATATACAAAACATTTCACAACTGGTACAGCTCAGGCAAGGACCAATCAGTGGCCACACAAAAATGGTAAAAAAACAATTTCAAATATCTGTTTGATATTGGTCCTGGTAAGCCAGTCGCATCTTGGTATAGCTGGAAAAGTTTCTTCCATATGAAGAGGCATTGGTTACTGATCTAGAAATGTCATCTTTATGTCCTATGCATAGTACCTTAACTGAAAACAGTGAATTTATGTTGAATTCTAAGATATGAACACCATTGTGGACAATGGACTGTGCCAGGAAACTTGGTAAGGTTGAGTGGGTTCAGAAACCCCAGAACCTTCAGGCCTGAGGAGCGTAGATGTTTCACCTACTCCCAAACAGATTCCTGTCATGTGACCCTGGCACCCCATTCAGGGGATCATGCCAATCAGTCACTTAGAGGCAGTGTCCCAAAGCTGCTCCACATGCAGATCAGGCATCCCTAGTGTCTCAGACCAAGCCTATAGAAAGCATCTGTTTTTAGACCCCAACGCACCCCAAAGGTATATAAGACCCTGTGCACAAGGAATAAAGGTGCATGAGAATTATTTCATCAAGGACCATCTGAGAGTGTCTGTCATATAAAAACTTCGGGGAGAAGAGAGCTCACCCAGCCAGCTAGCCAACCCCCACTTCCCCTCAGCTGCTATGCTGTTCAGGTTCTGTAGCAGTTGCAGGCAGTAGGAGAGAGCACTGGCTGCCTGGATCTGACTTCCCTCTCCCCGCTGCAGAGCCCAACTCCTTGGCCGCTCCAGCCTGGCCAGAGCACCACAGATATCCTCGGACGGTATCTGGTACACAGACCAGCGCACCATGCATCACTATCTCATGTCACAGATGAAATAAAGCCTCTGGTTTCTGAAAGATGTAACCTGATGAATTCCCTTCCTTCTCTTTAACCAGAAATCTTACAACTTGACTGTTCTAGCACATGGCAAGAACCAATTAAATATTCCAGGGAGTAGACTGACCCACTGAAAGCAGAGACCTATTATCCTTGACAAATTCCTGTAAGAGGAGCTTATAAAAGAGAGGACCTCTTTGGCTTTGTATGCAAAGGCAGGTGGCTGGAAATTCAAGTTGACTTCTCTATGTTTGTCTTGACTACCTGAGAATCTTGTTTTCTGAGTAAGTACCTAGCAATTTTCTCAAGTTTGATCATAGCTCTTATTTGTTTTCATAATTGTAAACAACCATTCCATACTAAAAGGAGTCAGAGAAAGGAGTGTGTTATCCATTAACTTTGAATATCAGGTAAATGTGTTTGTGTATATATACAAGTGTGCATGCATATGCACAGGGCATGATAGATACCTCTTCCGGTCAATTACTTTATCTATTCATCCAATGACATATTGATAAGGAACATTGACTTAAGAGTCAGAGATAACTGAAACATCTTTTGATTTTTAGGAATTACTGAATTGTGTCCTTGTATAACTTTCTTTCCCTCTTTAAAGCCTGGTTCTTGGGTTTCTAAATGGAGAGTATCAATGGTGCTTCCTTCACAGGATTGTAGTTATATACCAAAGAGCTAAAAAGCCATGCCTGATGTAAGCATTTCAAAGTGCAAATTATTATTATTACCCATGGCTGTCACTATGCTATCCTGCGATTAGCATTAGACTCATTTTAGAGAACAGGAAAAAATACCATTGAAGTTAAATTCAGAAAGCCCATGTCCTTTGTAGTACACCATCAAATAAATTAAGTGACCAATATCCTTTGTGGATTGTAAGCTGCCTCTGAATGTAATTACCAAAGAGGAGGCAAGAAATATTTTCTATAACAATGTCTTTCCCTATGCTTCACAGTCATGCACAAAGCAGTCAGCCTGAAGGACAGTATTCACTGGCTATGTATATTTCTGCAGTGTGTATTTATAAAATGCCTATTGTTTTGTTCTCGTAACCATTCTTCCAAACTGTCTTTTTTTTTCTTCTAGTAACCAACTAACAAGATGCTCTAGAAACAAAATGTTTCTTAGCAACATTTTGTTTATAGAGATGAAAACATGACCTTTTTTTTGCCACCTCCTGGGGAAGAGAAACCCTCAGCATTTCAGGGATCTATCTTTACTGGAGCTCTTGGCTTTTGCTTCTATATAGTCTTGTATGCTTGTTCATTCTCCCAGGGTGGGAGAGTCCTTCACTTTAACAATGACTCTTCTGCAGAGCTATGTATATTATATATCTCCTCATAAAGCTCCACCTTTAGTTAGAGTAAGAACACAAGTCCCTGGAGTTATTTGTGTAGGGGATTTCTGTTGGTTTACAGCAGCTATCCCCAGACCACCTGACTGACCTGCATCTCCCTGAAGCATTCACTACTGAAATTCTGATTATTTACAATATTTATTCTCTTTCTAAAGAAAGAAAATTCGATGAGCTCCAAAAGCTGTTTTTAAAAGGCTGACAAAAAGATCAATACGTTTTAATAACAGCAGGCAGTGCCTATGTCTCCATTATAGATGGACTGGCAATGATCATGTCCCTCAGATCCTATACTTTAAGCCAAATAAAACATCTTGTTCCTCAGAACACCTGCTAGGATCGGGGGGCAACCTCTGAAGAAATAGCCTCTGAAGAAACAGACAATGTAATTAGAGGGGCACATCAGGGATGAGGCATGAACTTCAAGGCATTTATTTTTTGCAAAATGTTCTCCATAGGTTTCAGTGTTACTCAAGAGTTCTCTAGAAAAACCAAAATCAATAGAGTGAATGTGAGAGTATGTTTATGGGACAGGGAGAAAGAGAAAGTGGAGAGAGAAATTCATTTGAAAGAATTAGTTCATTCAGTGTCATGCTAGCAAATGGAAAATGTGAAAATTCAGCTTTTCAGTCTTGAATTCAAAGAAAATCTTGAGGTAAAGTTCTTTATTTTTTTTTAATGGGATCTCAGTCTTCCATATTATGGCCACCCACATCAAAGAAGCTAATGTGCTTTACTGGAAGTCAACTGCCACAAGCTCCATGCCTACACAATACCTTACAGAAACGTCTACATTAGAGTTTGGTCAAACGCCTGGATGCCACCTGCCAGCTCTGGCCATCTTCTCTTAATTTTATCTAAAAGTAAACACAGGTAAAGAGGACAAACACCCTTTGAAATATTCTGACAGCAATCAATTGAAGTAGCCATCATTTTAGCATGATGGAACATTCACAAGTCTATGACTGGACATTTTCTTCCTATTCATCTGAAAACACAAGTGTCTTTATTTTTTACTTTATGGATATGGATGTTTTTCCTGTATATATGTATGTGTACCAGGTGCATGCTGTGTCCACAAAGGTCAGAAGAGGACTTTAGCTTCCCTTGGACTGAATTTCAAGTGGTTGGGTGCTAGGAATTGAAGCCAGATCCCCTGTGTAAGCAGCCAGATTGGTTGTGGTTGTTTGTTTTTGTTTTAACTTTTTATTGATTCTTTTGTGAGTTTGATATCATACACCCCAATACAGTTCAACTCCCTGTCCTGTCATTGTTGTCCTCTACCCTTGCAACCTCTCCCTCCCCAGAAAAAACTATCTTGACATGGAAACTGAAGTATGTCACAGTGTGTCACACAGGACCACAGGCCCAGACACGGCCCTCAGTGGCAGCCAAGGTCAAGCTGTCACCATGACCTCAGGTGGAAGCACAGGCCACCCAGATCAGTTTAGCCATCAACATGGTCTTAGGCAGGCAGTAGCCCAGACCACTGACATTCGTATGGCCTTTGGTAGCAACACAGGACACAGACATAAGTAATGACCCTGAAGCCAGTGTTCTTAACAACTGTGCCATCTCTCCAGCTTCTTGGCTTGTTTTAATTGCATGTTTTAATAAAAATACTATAAACTCACATGTAGCTATGACAAATGATAGAGATAAACCTTGTGTACTTTATATTGTGCTTCCCCTTGTGGTCACACCCTGTGAAACGTAATTTATAATAGAACCATAAAGGCATTGATTGAGCTCATAGAATCAAGAAGCTGATTATTTTTTATCACCATAAGGGTCGCCTACTTTTCCCTTTTATAACCTCACTTCCCTCTGCGTTAACACCTACTTTGCACTTGATGCTGTGTACATCATAGAATGGAATTACATATTTTGTGACTTTTTTGGAGACACTTTTGTGTCATAATTGTCTAGAGGAGCAATTGTTAACCTGTGGGTCATGATCCCTTTGGAGGTAGAATGACCCTTTCACAGGGGTCATCCAAGACCATTGGAAAACAGAGATATTTACATTGTTTCATAACTGTAGCAAAATTACAGTTATGAAGTAGCAGCAAAAATAATTTTATGGTTGAGGGGGATCACCGCAACATGAGGAACTGGACTAAGGGGTCCTAGCCTTAGTGATGCTGTTGTGCAAGGCAATCTAGTCATATGTTGTGGGGCGCCACCCAGCATTCGCCATTAGAAGATGGCTCCGGCTCCTAGTGTAGCTTCTAGTAAACAAGTATGATTTATGGTAAATATCTCCACTGAGCCTGTGCACAGTATGTTTGGACACGTTCATGCTGACAATTTAATCACATGCACCAATCAGAGACGGCCATGCAGCCATAGCACTATATAAACTGCCCCTTCCCTGAGTTCGGGGTCTTTACGCATAACAACTAAAGGGAACTGAACTGCCTCAATAAACGTGGAACAGAAGGATCCTGTTGTTGTGTCTTCCTTGCTGGCGAGGTGGGCGAGACAATATGTCACTGTGGTTTTAATTCATGATATACTTAATGATTAACAATCTTTGACCTTTCAAGTGACTTATGGCCACCAGAACAGCTTTCTTCTGGAATGTCTCCTTAAATCTCTGTCAACTTTGTAATTAGAGAGCTTGATCTCTCTTTTTTTCCCTACTGAGTTTTGAGAGTTCTTTAGATCTTATCAATGCTAACCCTTTGCCTTTTGTAGGATCCATGCTTTGCAAACTACTTCCCAGTCTATGCCTTGTCCATGTCCCCTCCTTAGGGTCACTCTCAGATGAGGTATCTGGTATTATTAAACATTTGAGTCCTTGTTTGGTTTGTCTTGTATTTGCCTATGATATTCATTTGTCTCATTACAATTTGATCAAAAATCCAGCATTTTTTTCGCCACAGAGAAAGATTTGCTTCATGTCAAAAAATCAGCTAAATGTCTGGGTCTATGGCTCGTCTAGAGGACTGTAACTCCATTTGTAGGGAAAAGAACCCCCTTCTCTGACTTCTGTGGTACCAGGCACTCATGTGTACACAGATATACATGCAGCAAGATAACCATACCCATAAATTTTTAAAAATATAATTTTAAAGACTAGCTGGGAATATTTGGGGGTATCTGTTTCTATGCTTCATGATCAATGTGCTCACTCCTCTTTCAATACAGGCCTTGATTACATAGGAACACAGTATATGTTAATATCAGCATTAATTCTCCATGCCTTTTACTTCATCACAATTGTGGGTGGTGGGCTGTGAGAGGCAGCTGGGTACCTGGTCCAGCACAGGCCTTGAACCCCAGATAATTCCCTAATGGAACAGTAGGTGTTGGGCCTTGCTCCTGGGCCCTGGTTCCTTTCACTTATCCACAGCCCCTCCCAAAGAAAGGTTTGTGGCCTTAGGTCATGTAGCACAGGTAGCACAGGTAGAGGGCGTGACTACAGGCCACAGAGCCTCAAGAGATCTCCATATTAATGAGATACTAAAGGCCAGAGGGCGTAGCCAATTAAGCATTCCTTCTCAGACCCTCCTCCTTGCAAAAGATATTTAACCTCAGGCCCGCCCTTGAGGACATGGGGTACAGCTTCATCCACTTTCCACCATGACAATAAACCTTTTAAAACCATGGACTTCCTCTTTCACTTGGGGCCCACCTTGGAGAACCATAAAGTTGCACTTCAACCAATGAACTGCCGCCTAATCTCACGCCAGAGAACCTCTCTGCATTCCAGCCACAGAGGTTTCCAACTCAAGCAAACTAGCTGAGCCAGCCATGACCCAGGCAAGCAAGTCGCCATGACTACCCCACAGGGAGCAACCAGAGCTTCTCTCCCTTGTCCTTCTCAGCTGCGGGCCAGTCCAGGCCAATCCAGCCCATATGCTCCCCCCCAGCCCCCAGTCTCAGTCCTTCTGTGGTCTCCCAGAGCACCTGGGTGTCCAAGGGCTGAGACCCTGGTCTTCTGCCAGTCGCTTTGGCCTGGAGACCCCCAACCTAAGAGCTCTGCTCCCACAGGACCTCAGACTGAGATCTCCCCATGCAGGGAGTGGAGCTCAGTGGCTTCTCATAGCCCAGCATCCGCTGGAACCACATGGGGTAAACTCAGTCAAATTCCCATGCTTTTGCCCCCCTGAGCTGTGACAGACACACAGGACCCACAACTCATCCCAACAGGACCCATGCCCATATGTGGGCACCACAGACCCACAACAATTAGCTATTTAGCTATTTAAGGCCTTTTGCATTTACAAATGTATTGTCAAATCACCTTGTCTGTATCCAAAATATCTTATAGGGATTTCACCAAAGTGGAGAGGAAGAGGAACTCTAGAGCTTGCTGGCTTCCAGTCTATCTGACAAAACAAGAGCCTCCAGCTCAGGGAGAGACTCTGCCTCAAAGGAATATGGATGATAAGAATGATAACAGAGAGCCCCAGACACTACCTCCTTGACTTGATGTTCACACAGGTCCACATGCAAGCATCCTCATAAAAACAAGTTCATACACACACATACATATACACATGTACACACACACACACAGACAGGGAGAGCATGAGATTGATATTATTATTATCATTATTAATATTTAAGATTCCTCTTTCTCTCTGTTTTATCTCATCAAATGACAGCTTTAAGAGCATCAGTTGAATTAGAGGCCTTAAACTATGCGCTTTTATGAGCCCAACTCTTTTGTATAAAGCCAGATCTCTACACTCTTCAAGGTTCTCTTAGGCTAACACACATTATGATGGAAAGCCGGGATAGAATGCTGAGCTTTTGACACCAAAAGTACACAAAAAGGTAAAAAATGAGAGTCTGAGCATCGGGGCTGCTGCTGGAATTAATTTGTTGTTCACAGTGTGAAGTGTCGATGTGAGGCTGCTTTACAGAAACATAGATATTTCATTCAGAGCCGGCAATGTGTAGTTAATGTCGTTTGCTTCCATGTGAACGCTGAGCACTACAAATGGCTCCTTCCTTCCGTTTGATAAATTGTAGAACTTTGCTGTAGGTTTGGAGATCCAGTTTCCTCCAGGTACCTCCCTGTATGAAGGTAAAATATGGTTTGATACCACAGTGAGGATGGATGTCACTCTGCTGTGCAAGTGAACTCCTCTCGTAAAAGCCATGGCAAAATATTTCAAATCTAGAAGCCTCAGTTTCCCAGATTGAGATGTCAATGTCCCTTGAGAAACAACAGTCATTCAAAATGATCAGTAATGCTTTCAAGTACTGTACAAAGAAGATTCAAATCGTCTCCTTTTTCTGGCTCTCATGCCTTCAGTGTAAGATGACATGACTGTGGTTCATGTTTAACTTTTCCAGTTTTAACAATAAACATCTAGTATTCAGAAAATTTCTTGGTCTTAGTTTTATGACCAAAATACCTCTACCCTGGGTACTTCTACCTTCCAGAAATACCAAGATAACTTCTTACTCAACCTCAGGCTCTCCTTATTTTGAACTTTACAATTCTATTCAATTATTTGCTTATTTTTAGTGTACACCTATGTGAATTTTTGTGTGTACATGCATATTTGTGTGTGTGTATGTGCATGTGTGTGTGCGTGGGTGGGTGGGTGGGTGGGTGGGTGGGTGTGGGTGTGGGTATGTGTGTACAGCCTGATGAGTCCATTTAGTGTTGATTTCATGTGTAAATGTTTAGAGATGACTGCTTGGGGATGAAAGAACTATGATGAGGTTTATCCCTAGAGAAGACTGACTCTTCCTCTCTTAGCACTATTAATTGCCTGTAGCTCATCATCTAGGAATTGGGCCATGGGAATGCTCCTCCATCCATGCTGGCATGCCAACTGGTGTCACCGTCATGCAGGTCCCGTTTAGGCAAGCATATTATTGAGATGTCATGAGTATAGCTTCACTGCCATATACAGAAAGCACAGTCTGGTAGAAGTGTTCATCTTCTGGTTCTGATATTCTTTCTGCCCATCTTCCACAGTGTTCCTTGAGCCTTAGGTATGAGAGTTGTCTTGTATACTAACTAATGAGTGACCCTACATTCAACTGTGATTTTAAATAAAACTTAACTTGTGTGGATCCAGATCCTCCTCTCTAGATGCAGTGTGTTTTCTGTCTGTTTCTAGTTTATTAAAAACAAGGGGAATAAGTGGAGTAATAAACAGGAGATCCCCACAAAAGTACACGGCTCATCAATTAGTGACATCATGACTGGCAGCTGCTCTGTGCTACAATATCCTTGTTCCTTGCTTTCCTCACTTAGATTCCCAAGCAAAGAAACTGTCATAAAAATGATGATAAGCTTGACTTTGAAACTCATCTCCTTTTTATTCTCTGCCACACTTCACCCAACCTACTAGCTGACCACAAAGCAGTATCATCTACCTCCAACTTACTACCAAACATTGTTTATCATCTACTCCTCTAAGTCTGTTCATCTGACCACATGTTATGGCTATCTTGCAAATCACACAGTTCAGGTGTCTGAGCATGGAGGGTTGATTGGAATACCTTTATGCCTGTGCTCTGGAAGAGTGGAATACAGGCTGTGCAAACCTAGCTCCCTTTTCAGAGTTATGTGCCATCACTGTGTGTTAAAAGAGAGGAGTTAGCTGGAGATTGCTGTTGGCATTCTAATGATGGCATTTAGGAAAATCATGATAAACTCCAGGTGGGGTTTTTGAGCAAGCTTCTGAAATGTAGATAGTCAAGTGCAGGCAAGCAACAGATCTGAGCACATTCAGGAGGCTTCAAAGTTAATATCTGAAACACTGTCAAGAGCCAGATACTGTGTTTCACTCTGTTAGTAAATGTAACAGATGCTTTGCAAACACGTTTGGGATCTGAAGGCTGACTGACTGTGTCGAGCTGATAGAAATAGAAGACAGCCATTTACCACATCACAATGTGAGAAAAGAAAAGATTCAAAATTAAGCTTAAAAGGCAGGGATTTTTTTTTCTTTTGCACTGTGTCTGATGAGCAAGAGAGAATGTTGAGTAGAAAAGATTTACTTCCCTATCAAAAACTTGCATTTTTACCTTCTATTTGACATCAGTAGGGAAGGTTAAAATAAAGAAATGTCACCCTCCAAAAAATAACCAAAAGCATACCTATCTTTTTGATACAATAGTGAAGTATCCAACATGGATAAAGCTCTGTTGCCATGGGAATGATTATGATCTCAGAAAAGTCTAATATTACAGCTTCTCCTCGGTGAAGCCATGGAAATAAGATACAAAATTTTGTCTTTTTCTTCAGCTTGTGAACAAGAACACTGTTAACCTTGCAGGGGAAAAATAGTATTAGCAAGCCTCCTCTATCTGCCTGACTTCCACTTCTTACCCTTTCCATCTCCATGATGATGCATAATGCAGGTCAACCAGGATCAAAAAGAGCTGCGGCAGTTGCAGAGAGTGTATGCAATAACACAGTTGGCTTTACTCTTGTACTTGGTTCAGGAGGAGGCGGAGGGCAAGACAGTTTCCTTAGTTTGTAGCTTTGAAAGTTGGAGATCAACGGCAGGCTCTCTAGAAGTTTCTGACTGCAAACTGTGCACAGAATCTAAGGTCGCTCCAGGACAACTTGTCAGAGTGTGAGTGTTAGCCATGTAACAACACTGCCCACAGGTTAGTGCAGCGACTGAATTCTGTGAAAGACATACTGAGATGGGATACATGGAAATACCCATCACACCTGGAAGGATGCTGAAGATGAAAAACGAAGCAGCCTATGCATAAAGAGCATTTCGGGATCTGAGGATGGAGATAAGAAAAGCAAGAGGGAGAGTAAGGCCAGCTGGAGTAAATTCAGAATAACTGCCCACTAAGGAGCTAACAAGACAATAAATCACCATGTGTCTGTTATGATTTGAAAACAAACAAAGGAACAACTTGTTACCCACTTTATCCCAGCGCCCAACTCCAGCAGGCATTCCCTGCAAACCTGCATGCCACTCCAGCAGAGGAAGTAGGATAACTGCAGATGTTCACTTCTCCCTCCTTTCCTCAAAACATAATCCTCCAGTCGTATCCCCAGCTCTGCAACAGACTACCTGATTCAGCCTCCCTTTCCTTTCTGCCCCTACCTTCCTTGATTGACAAGGATATTCCTTTCCAAACGTCCTGTCCCCTACTCATCCCAATAACCCAGTCCCCAATTTCAGCAGGCATTTCTTGGAAACCTGCAGGCCACTCTGACCAGGGAAGCAGATAGCTTAACTGTCACTACTCTCTCTACCCCTCCCTCTTCCTCTACAAATCCAATCACTTGGTCTCACCTCCAACTAGGTAGCAGATCATTTGCTGTGCCTTCCCTCTCCTCTGCTCCCAGTTCCAGTGGATCCCTCAGAATTTCTCCTCTAATCTTCCTCCCTACTCACCCTATTATCATAGTTCTATCTCCAGCACGGACTCTCTGAGAAGCAGCCAGTCAAGCCTGCCACACAAACAAGTATATTAAAGAATCATGTAAGCAAGCAATAAAGCTTCACTCTGCCTTTTCTCCTCCAAATCCACTCCCCAGCCAGTCCCATCTCCAACTCTGTAGCAGACTACCTGTTGTAGCTTCTCCTCACTCTCTGCCCCCAGTCTCAGAGAACTAAGTAGACCCTGCTGGAGTACCCAGCTTTCCTCCCTCCGATGGACTCCATCAGTCATGCCTCCGAGCTTATACCTAGTCCTAAGTGTCAGCTCCCAACACCTACAAACACATTTTACTGAAAATCCCTATAAACCACACCTATAAGGATCCTAGAAAAATTCTCTACTGGGAAACACACAGCCACCAAAGAGGTCAACAGAAACCAAGGAATGAAACACACACCAAACAAAGGCAAGACCAGGTATCAATACCTAGAATTACAATCTTCCAAGTCCTGAATACCTAGACACCAACATAAGAACACAATCAGTAACATTCAGGACAATATGTCTCCACTAAAGCACAACAACCTTACCACAGTAGGCCTGAGAATTGAAATATAGCTGAACCACAAGAAAAACCTTAAAATATCTTTTATGAATATGATAGAAGACCTTTAAGAAAAATTAAGGATCAATCATATAAGTAATGTATGTATAAAGATTGCAATGATAAAAAATATTAACTGTTTAGTATTAGAAAGCTTAGAAAGCATGACTAAATCGACTTCTAAATTAGGAATAAATACGTGAACTTGAATGGTAATTGTGATGAATATGCTTGGCACAGGGAGTGACACTATTAGGTGGTATGACCTGGTTGGAGGAAGTGTGTCACTGTGGGTGTGGGCTTTAAGACCATCATCCTAGTTGCCTGGAAGCCAGTCTTCTCCTAGCTGCCTTCAGAGAAAGATGTTGAACTTTCAGTTTCTCCTGCACCATGCCTACCTGGATGCTAACATGCTTTGATAATAATGGATTGAACCTCTGAACCTATAAGCCAGCCCCTATTAAATGTTGTCCTTAGAAGAAAAAAAAAATCCCATAAGGAAATCTATGTAAACAAAAAACAAATAGTGAAAACAATTCAAGACCTAAAAGTGGAAACAGTGTCAAATAAATAAAACTTAAACTAAGTTAAATCTGTAAATAAATAATTTAGGAACTCAAACAGGAACCTACAAGACAAGCTTTGCCAATGAAATACAAGATATGGAAGAGAGAATCTCGAACATTGAAGACACAGTAGAATAAATGAATACCTCAGTAAAGAAAATGTTAAATCTAAAAACATCCTGGCACCAAACAAGGAAATCTACACAAAAGACCTAATCTAATAAAAGTAGGAATAGAGGTAGAAGAAGAAACCCAGGTCAAGGGCACAGAAAATATTTTCAACAAAATTGTACAAGAAAAATTTCCTAACCTAAAGAAAGAGATTCCTATCAAAATGCCAGCAGCATACAAAACTCCTAAGAGACTACAGCAGAAAGGAAGTTCCCTTTGGCATGTAATAGTTAAAACACTAAATATGCAGAATTAAAAAAACCAAAAGACTACAAAAAGCCATAAGGGAAGACAACCAAGTTAATATGTTTATAAAGGCAGACCTTATAGAATAACACTTGATTTCTCAATGGAGACTTTAAAAGCCAGAAGGGCCTGGACAGATACTCTACAAACTATAAGAGACCACAGGTGCTAGCCCAGGCTACTACACCACATTACTTTCAGTCACAGAAATGAGAAAAACGAGATATTCCATGATAAAACCAAAATTAAGAATTATCTCTAGAGCCAGTCCTACAGAAGGTACTAGAAGGAAAATTACAATATAAAGAAGTTAACCACACCTGTGAAACCACAAGGATTAAATAATCCCAAAATATAATTTATTCTATGTAGTGTGGATATTGAATTTATATGTCATTTGACATCTGAACACACAAACCACAGTATCACAGGTTCACACAATAAGTTAGGTATTATTTTTTTCTGATATATTTTTTAAAGAGAGCTACAATTTTCTTCTTATTAGCCACTTCCTAGTTAAGATGAGCTATACTCCCAGATGCCACTGTTAAGCCCTGTTCCGTGTGACCTCTACTAACCTATTAATTTAAGGTAGCTTCTCCCTAAATAGTTTTCCCATGGCAGAAGGGAAATTGATCCCAAGAAAGATAATAACTTTGTTTGCGGTACACATCCTTTATGCATCCATGATCCCTTCATGTCAGACATTCCATTAAAGAGTTGGCATCTGTAAAGAAAATAAGCAAATTCATTCAAAGCAGTGTGTGGAATGATCACATGCACTAATTACTGTTTATTACTGCCTGCATAGCTTCCTAGGGATGCTTTAAGCATGCAAGACAGCATATTTAACTAAGAGCAATGGGCAACCAGTTAGATGACAGAAAACAATTTAAAGGCCTACCTATTCCTTAAGCTGCCCATTAGTTTCTCAAACCAATAAACAATAACCCTTCAAAAGAGAATGCATGGCCACTCTGATAAAGACAAATGGAGCATGATCAATATATTTTAATTAAATGTGCAGCATTCATCAGTGTGGAGACATACATTCCAGGAGCAGTCTGATTGCAGCAGCTTAATTGTTGTCATTGTTTTAGGTTGGCTCTTCTGAAAATACATGGCTCTGTTAGACCTGCTAAGGAATAATGTTCAGTTCACAAATTGCAGTTTAAAAATTATCTGCCTAGGCAAATAGGTAAATAAGCTTGTAGCAAGAGCTTTAAAGACTCATTTGCTTAGAGGACAAAATACAGACTCCTTCTATGTATGTATGTATGTATGTATGTATGTATGTATGTATGTATGCATGTATGTATATTTTGAATACCTAAGCTTTTAAATTTACTTTCTAATAATCTTAAACTTGCTGAGAAAGAGAAAAGATAGAAGCTAAAATGAGATAATTCTGTGATCAGCAGCCATGGTGGGTTAGACATGATGTATAAATTTTTGGTTCCACAATTAGTTAAGTCCCAGAGAAATAGGATCACTCCTTCTCTGATTGGGGGTGAGGGTTGATTATGAGTATATCTTCTTGTTGTAACAGGTAAAATCATCTGGCATCAAACACTGGGAGCCTGAATTCACTTGGCCTGCTACAACTTCAAGTTCTTCCTTGCATGGTCACCAACTCATGTGCCACTGAATGATCCCTCATAGCACAGAGAACTCCCAAACAATTTTGTTTGTTAAGATCTATCTATCTATCTGTCTATCTATCTATCTATCTATCTATCTATCTATCTATCAATCTATCATTTACCTATGTATCTATCCATCTGTCATCTATTATTTATTTGTGCATTATCTATATCTAAGTTTATGTATCTATCAATCATCTATGTATCTACCAATCTACCATCTATCTACAATCTATCGATGAATCTACCAATCTATTATCTATCTATCTATCTATCTATCTATCTATCTATCATTGATGTATCTATCAATCTTTCATTCATCTATCTATAATTTACAAATACATTCATTCATCTAGCTATCTCTCTATCTACCTTTCCATCTATTCTCTATCTTTTTCCCTCAATGGGATTTTACTCTATAGCCCAGAAGGCCTAGAATCTTCCTGGACAGCTCAGACCAACTTTGACCTTTGTATTGTCCTGCCCCATCCTCTTGAATTCTTAAATTTCAAGAATGAACCAACATACCTGAGGATATATTTACCTCATTCTCAATTATTTACTTATTATTCATCCTAAAACAAACAAACCTTTCACAAGAGTAAAAATAACTTCCATCTAAATCATCACAGTTGCCCAGAGATGAGAACAGAGGTTTGTGGTACCCAAAGAAACACAAATCACTGTATCAAGTAAATGGTAACCTCTCCACCCTTCCCCTCCCCAGTTTGCTTATGAGGAACAGAACACAATGAAATGCTATTCTTAACACTCTCTGACCTGCTTGGAAAATGCTATTTGAGGCTTAATACTGTCTTCTCTTCTGTGCATTCTAAATGAATAGCTTCCTTTTACATTGCCTGATGGGTGTGTTACTTCTCCAAACCACATGAAAAAATGTACAAACCCCAAGCACTGAATGAAGATCAAGAGACAGATCCTGAGCAACTTAGAAACCTAGTAAGGAATATTTTGACAACTCGTATGGGTAAAGAAACAAATTCATTCTTCCTTGATTAGTAGACCATGATCTAAAAAAAAAGTAGGCTCAAACACTCTGAGAAAGATAGACCTCAAGAGATGCTACTGGAACCCAGACTAAGGAAAGTTGAATTAGAGGCCCCTGCTTTCCCCCACATGCTCACTGCAGATACTTCTTGCCAGATGTGGAAACAATTCTTTCTCATACCTGAGCCAAGTTGACAGTTTAAAAACTGCTGTTCTCTCTGATGTTAAGTTATGGAAATCCCACTGGCAATAGCAAGCACCATATGTTAAGAATCACTTCGTCAAACAAAGAGAGGGTACTCCTTTCCTATAGCTTTGGAAATCCCTGTTGTCTGTTTCCAAAGCAAATTTAGAAGTTGCTTTGACATTCTTTACTTCAATTTCCTTTAATTTTCAGAACTGTGAGAGTGGAAGTAATGTATTTAACACTCTTGATTTGACAGTAATTCTGCTCACAGACATTTTCTATATTAGTTTATCTTATCTGTGGCTTTTTAAAAAATGACTAGATGAAGAGACATTAATCATAATATTTCACCTTGCCACAAATGTCTAATCGTGTTGGTAGTATAGAACATGTCTCCAAAATTATGACTGGAATCTCAGCTACCCAAGAACCAAGGGAAATGTCCTGCCTAGGTGTCCTACTACTAACCATTTTTGTGGCACTACATAAATACACTCTGGTCTCTAGGTTTCACAAACACAATTGAAAGGCTGTTTAGTTGGTGCTGATCATAGACAGACACATTTTGAAAGGGGCATATTAACGATTACCTGTGTTAAGTATTAACAGCTTGTATGTATCACTGTAGGATATTGGATAATGACAAATCCCCACCCAAAGATAAAACAGGCCCATGTCTTGGAAACTGTAATCTGTTCTTATTTGGACAAAGTTTTGTAGCTATAACCAAGTTAAGCATCTTAATGTGAAGCCATCTTGAATTCTTTTGATAGACATTAAATCCACCGACTAGTACCCTCATCAGAGAGGCCATGGGAAGATGAAAACAAAAATTATAGTAATACAGCTGCAGGCAAATTAAAAAAAAAATATGTCTGTAATCATCAGATATAGATGAGATGGAGAAAAAAAAAAACCTTCCTTAGACCTTTGGGGAAAGCATTGCTCTGAAAAAAACCTTAAGTTTGGGTTTCTGCCTTTCAAACACTGAAAGGGAATACATGTCTATTTTAAAGATTAACTTTATAATAGTGTGTTACGAAAGTTAGAGAAAAATATAATCAAGTTCCAACCGGCATCAAGGGAGAACCTCACAAGACACCTTAAAAAGCAGTACAGGCAAGAAGGGTGGATGTTAATTCACATTCCTGGAAGCACCTCAGAAAGTGGAAACTTTTGCCACCTCTAGATTCAAAACAAAATCAACACAAGGAAGGTAATCTTCCCTTTAAGGGTGCTCCCTGACCTTAGCAGTGCAGCTGGGAAGGAAAAAAACTGGAGGAAGCTGTATCAGCACACCTGTACATCAGCCCAACAGAGAGACAGATCCAGGCTAGAGCAAAATCTAAAAACACACCAACCTCCTTCAGGCCCTTGTCTTTCAATCTCATGTGATATCTCTCATTGTCCAAATCCACAAGGGAGAAGGCAGCTAAGAACATAAGGGTGACAATCTACAGAGATCTCCCTTCTGCCAGGCAGAATAGGATAGAGTCAGGGAGAATGAATGGGAGCACTGAAGCAGAGAAGAGCCTACAGAGGTGCTAAGTAAGAGTCGATTATAAAAAATAATCGATTTGATGAAATGAAACTTCATCCAGGCCTTTTTACAGAAATTATTTAAATTCGAAGAATCTGTGGTTCCCTGAAATGCTATGTGGAAACACGTTTCCCTTTCCTAGAATTCAGAGTCCTCTCATTTTAAAAGAATTTGCCTCCATGGAGCTTAGTAAATCTTCAGTAAATTTCAAATAATCTCATCAACCAACCCAATAGAAAGAAACTAGAATCTTTAGAGTTCTCCCAAAAATGGTTTAAAATGTAATGTCTCAAAAAGAAAAAAATAAACCTACAACAACTTTGCAATGTATGTATTATTGTATCCATGTTCCAGAAAGCTAACCTGAAGAACAGAGAATTTTTGCTACAATCTCTTAGCTAATAAGCCACTAAGCTGAGAGAGAAATGATTTCTACCTGCTATCAAAGCTGTTTTTGTTACTCTAATTCGATTATATTTTTTAAGACTTATTTATTTTTATCTATATATATGAGCATCTATCTGCATGTGTTTTGCCTCAAACGTGTGTACTGCCCATAGAGGGCCAGAAGAGGGCATACTGGACCTGGTTTTACAAGTTGTAAACCACCATGTAGGTGCTAGGATTTGAACCCAAATTCACTGCAAGTGATCACTGCAGCCAGTGATCTTAAACACTGAACCTCCTTGCAGCTCCCCTTCACACACATTTATATTAGCTTAATATATACTCTTAGCTTCTGAAACCCCACCTACAAAATTTGAAAACATACATTAAAATTCTAATGCAAAGTTCAAAACCCAAATGCTATAACTTCATGGAGAAGCTCTATTTTTACTATAAACTTACTTCTTCCAAAACTTTCCATCTGTGTTTGAAATTTAAAAAAAATTACAGTATTAATGTCCTCACCACTCAGTGATAGTGTATGTTCATATGACCCAACAATTATCACACACTCTTATAGTTAGTAACAAAATCTATTTCTGCATGATGAATTAACAAGAAACAAATTTACTAAATTTAAACAATTAAAAATCTGGAAAAAATATTTGGTGTGCCAAAGTCAGAGACAGCCCCACTCCAATTGTTAGGGAACCACCATGAAGACCACATCTTCTACAAACATGTAGGGACCTAGGTCCAGCCTCTGCATGCTCTTTGGCTGGTGGTTCAGTTTCTGTGAGCCCCATGGAAACAGGTTAGTTGACTTTGTAGGTCTTCTTGGGGTGCCCTTGACCCTTCTGGTTCCTTCAATCCTATCCCCCAATCTTCCAAAAGATTCCCAATCTCCACCTAACTAATGTTTGACTGTGAGTCTCTGCATCTGTGTCCATCAGCTGCTGTATGAAGCCTCTCAGGAAACAATTATTCTGTGTCTGCAAGCATAGCAGAGTATCATTAACAGTGTCAGCAGTTGACTCTCCCCCATGGGGTGGGTCTCAAGGTTGGCCAGTCATTGGTTAACCATTCCCTCCATCTCTGCTGCATCTTTATCCCTGCATATCTTGTAAGCAGGACAGATTTTGGGTGGAAGGTTTTGTGGGTGAGCTAATGTCCTGTTTCCTCCCCTGGAAGTCCTGCCTGGCTACAGGAGGTAGCCAATGTAATCTCCATATGCCTAGATGCTAGGAGTCTCAGCGAGGATGGCTCCATAGACTCCTGGGAGCCTCCTCCATCCCATGTCTGCTGATTGTCCCAGAGATGTCGCCCACTGATTCCTATTCTCTCTACCAGCCCTCTTTCTTTCCCCCCATATGTGATTCCCACCTCTGTTCTCCTTCTTACCCTCTCTACTACTCAGTTCCCTCCCTTTAACCACCTCAATGTCAATTTTATTTCTGCTTCTGCGTGAAATTAAAGCATCCTCCCTTGGGTGCTTTTTATTTAGTTTCTTTGGGTCTGTGGTTTGTAGCATGGTTATCCTGTACTTTACGACAAATACACACTTAGGAGTACATATGCCTGTCTTTCTGGGTTACTTCACTCAGAATGATCTTTTCTAGTTCCATTTATTTTCCTGAAAATTAATGATATCCTTGTTTTTAGTAGCTGAATAGTATTCCGTTGTGTAAATGAATCACATTTGCTTTATTCATTCTTTGGTTGAGGGACATCTAGATTATTTCCAGTTTTGGGCTATGACAATTAATGATGTTATGAACATAGTAGAACAAGTGTTCTAATGGTATAGCAGAACATCTTATGGGGATATGCTCAGGAGTAGTATAGCTAGGACTTGATGTAGAATTATTTCCAGTTTTCTGAGAATCCATAAAATTGATTTCCAAAGTGGTTGTACAAGTTTGTACTCCCAATCGCAACGAAGGAGTGTTCCCCTTGCTCTACATCCTTGCTAGCATGTGCTGTCGCTGGAATTTTTATCTTAGCCATTCTGTTGGGTGTAAGGTGGAATCTCAGAGTTATTTTACTTGTATTTCCCTGATGGCTAATGACACTGAAAAGTTCTTTAAATGCTTCCCAGCCATTTCAGATACCTCTGTTGAGAATTCTCTGTTTAGTTCTGTACCCCATTTCTTAATTGGTTTATTTGGTTTGTTGGTGTCTAACTTCCTGAGTTCTTTATATATTTTGGATATTAGTCCTCTCTGAAATGTAGGTAAAGATCTTATCCCATTCTTTAGGTTGATGGTTTTCCTATTGATGGTATCCTTAACCTTGCAAAGGCTTTTCAGTTTCATGAAGTCCCATATATTAGTTATTGATCTTAGTGTCTAAGCTACTGGTGTTCTGTTCAAGAATTTGTCTCCTGTGCAAATGTGTTCAAGGCAATTCCCCACTTTCTCTTCTATTGGATTTGGTGTGTCTGGTTTTATATTGAGGTCTTTGATCCACCTGATAATGAGTTTTGTGCAGAGTATTAAATATAGATCTATTTGCATTCTTCTATAAACAGACAACCAGTTAGACTAGCACCATTTGTTTAAGATGTTCTCTTTATTTCATTATATGGTTTTGGCTTCTTGTTAAAATCAAGTGTCTGTAGGTATCTGGTTTTATTTCTGGGTCTTCAATTCTATTTATTTCTTCTTTCTCATTTCCTTCCTGTCATTCTTCCATCTCTTTCTTCATTTCTTTATATCTCTCTTCTTTTATTTAATTCCCCTGTCTCTTCATCCCTCATTCAAAGAAAATACTCTTACAGGCATTATCTATATCTTCAAAACCCTCAAAATCTAAAATTCCAGTTCCCCTTGGAATCTGTTGTGTTTTAACAGTAACATCTATCAGCCAGGAATAGCACCATGGTTCATATATTCATTTTCAGATATGTTTTCATATGTGATCCAAAGGTAACACACTCAATGTGGGTCAATGTGTAATTTTATATATTTCTTTGTAAAACATTTTATGATAAGGCTAGGGGATGGCTCAACAGTTAAAGAACATGCCATACAGAAATTAGGACCAACACCACAGTTAAGAGTCCCAGAACCCATGAGTCAGGTAAATGTGGTAACTTCCTGTAATTCTGACCTCAGAAGATGTGGACAGGGTATTCCCAGAGCAAATTGATTATCATGACTAACAATGTTGTTGAGCTATTGGTTTGACTCAGAGCCCCTAAATCTAAAAGATTAAGGTGGAGGCGTGTTCAAGGAAATTTTCCATCAACCTCATGTTCCCACATTCACATGCTTTTGAACACATCCAAACGCGCACACACACATACATGTAAATACACACACATGCACATCAAGACATACATATTAAAGAGGAAACTTTTAAAATATGATACAAACAGTCCATGAATTTTAGACCATTACATATTTCTTTGTCTTCTCACCTCCATAGTTTCCTTCTGATAAAGATAGTATAGTTGATAAAAGTCATTACAGACTCATTATTAGGAAAAAAAAAATCTCAGGTTGTCAAATGTGAAAAGAACAGGCACTTACTTTATCTAGCATCTCCACTCTCTCCATTCCATGAGGCTTTCTGTTTCTCTCTCCAACTGCCAATGCATATTGGCCTTAGGGTTTACTTCAATCCCATTAATACTTTGATTGAATCCAAGCCAAGTCTATCTCTTGATTCCTCTTAGTATGGCTAAAGCTGTTTGGGGATTTTTAAAAAGATTTCTCCAAGCACTGAGGGATTTACAAAAGTGAAATAAGTACAATGACTCTAAGAACTCTAAACCACTTTGCTTGCAAAATTGCAGGATTCTGCCCTTCTGCTCCATAGCTATTTTCAAGGAAAGTTGGCTCTCGTCAAAGTAGTTGTCCATATTCCTAATTTGCTCATAACTCATCTCTACAAAGACATGTAGACACTTATATATGTTCTCAGTCGGGGGATCAAAAATAAGAGAATATATTTTCCTTGCCATCTAGTATTTTCACATCTTAATTCCCAACCTGAAATCTAGCATCTTTGTAAAATTAACTCAAGGTACAATGTTCTTATTGAATTGTTTTGGCTGGCCCTCCAAACATGATGCTCTAAAGGAATCACATGCCTCTCTTTTCTCTTCCTGCCTTGCTTGTACTTCTGCTCTTTTTGTCCAAGGCACAAAAATTATTAGTCTTCTTTCCTAGGACAGAGCATACCTTTCTTTCAAAGGTAGCCATAAAATTTAAGCTATTGCTCTGTCACTTGTCTTCTGTGTAAGAAGTGGCCATCAAGCAGTTATGACTCATTCCAGAAGGGTCCCATCCAGTATCCACTAAGAAGAAATAATACAAACAAAGAATGGAGATGACTCTATGCACACAGGACTCACTGATCTTCTCCACTCCATTGATTTTCATTGCTGTGCACCATTTTATCCAATAACACTCCATACTACATGTACTTCCTTCAGTGAACTTAAGAATAAAAACGGGTAATTTACTTTGAGCTTTTGTGTCTTCAGTCTGAAGGTCTCATACCATGAAAAACTATGATCTACTAAATTTATTTTCTTCTTTGGTTTTCATGTGCCTCTTGTTATAGAAGTGTCAACCCTGACCTTTATGATAAATGAAAAAAGAAATTGTACCCCTTCTCTTCTGTATAGTTTATCTCATAGATACAGAGATACAATCTCTTCATATTGTTCCCAATATGAAGCCCATCATAAGTCTGTATCTGCTCATGGCTTCATGGTTACTTCATGTCACTCAATGGCCATCCATTCCTTATGAAGATCTGTATGCACAGAAAACAAGTCTCAAAAGTATATCTGGAAAGGATATACTCTTAACCATTTTAATACATTTGCTTTTATCTACAAATCCCTTTAAAAACTGCCCCTTTTCACATTGAAAAGGAGTCCTCTCCTCCAACAAAAGAGCTGCAAGAATTTTAGAGACTGTGGGTCAGATGAGCAAACATGAATACTATGAAACCAAGGAAACAAAAGGAAGTGGCACCAGACAGGTGTTTGAATCTTCCTTACAGCCTTCTGTTATCTCTGCTGTCAGGGCCATTGAACGTTGAAAAAAAAAAAAAAAAAAAAAAAAACATGAATAAAGCCCTGGTTGCTGAAATCTAGAAATGCAATCAACAGGTTTTATGGTGAGACAAAAATCTTTAAAGCTTTATCGGCCTATCTCTAAATCCTGTACAGCAGCCTATCATGGTGCAATGAAATTCAAAGTATTTCCTTGAGTTGTCTGGTGTCTATTAACTTTTATAAACATAGAAATACCTAGGAGAAATTGATAGATGAAACTACCTGTTAGCAGGGGTTTTCTACAGAGGAAAAAGTGGTACATATGATGAAAGTATGGGGCTAAGTAGGAGAGAAGCGAGGCATTTAAAGACTCTGGAGTATCATTAGGATGCTTCAAGGGGTGTTCTCCACTGGGCACACGAGGTTGAAGGATTGATTCTTAATATTATCACAAAACTGGTAAATAAAATATATTATTATTGTGCACTTCATGTAGTTCTTTAACTAATGATGCAACCAGTAGGTTGTTGGAACAGAGGCAAGAGAGAGTCCTTGAGAAAGGAAATTGTGGGGAGGAAGGGGAGCTGAAATGGGAGAGTAGAAAACAAAATAGTGTGGAAGGTGAGAGCAATAAGACACACAATACCTAAGATGCAACGCATAAACCTCATGAAACTCAAGAAGAAGGAAGAAGACCAAAGTGAGGGTGCTTTTGTCCTTTTTAGAATGAGTATCAAAAGATTCAACCAGAGCTCCCAGGATCTAAACCTCCAGCCTGAGAACAGACAGGGGCAAGCTGTCCTCTGAGAGGCTCTAACCAGCAACTGACTCAGACAGATACAGACATCCAGAGTCAAACAGTGGATGGAGCTTGAGGACTCTTAAAGAAGAATAGGAGGAAGGATTGTGGGCCCTAAGGAGATAGGAACTGCACAGGAAGATCAACAGAGTAAACCAACCTGAACCCTTGGAGCTCTCAGAGACTGAATCACCAACCGTGGAGCATACCTAGTCTACACAGATCTACCTCCATGGGCTGGACCTAGGCCTCCCTGCACATATGTTGTAAATGTGCAGCTTGGTTTTCATGTAGGTCTCAAACATCTGGAGCGGGGGCTATCCCAAAACATGCAGCCTGTATATGGAGTATGGTCTTCTAGCTGGGTGCCTCATCTGGCCTCAATGGGAGAGGAAGTACCTAGCCTCTCAGAGACTTAAAGAGGCAGGGTGGGGATACAGGAGGAGGGGGTACTCAGAAAACAAAAGATGGGGAAGGGTTGTGGGAGGGGGTGACTGGGACGGGTTATAAAGTGAATAAGCAAAAAAATAAAATTAAAAAAGAAAAAAAGAAAAAAAAAGAATGCATTAAATGTATATGAAATTGTCAAAGAATAAACTTACTTATTTTTTAATGAAATTTAGAATTAGCATGCACACAGTCATATAAGGAATCCTGGACACTGTTACAGTAGAATTAAAAAGAATAAAGACAATGATCAACTGCATTTCATCACAAACAATTCTATGGACTAGAATAATAATTGGTAATGTTAGGTTTTTGATACTTAATAAAATTTCAAATTAATTGAAACAAAAAGAAATGTAGCTATAGACTAGAAAACTGCACAACACGGGGCAGTATTTTTCCTTTCCTTTCTTTCTCTTTCTAACTCTGCTCTTTAAAGCCTCTGGATCTAAGAAGATGCTTCATAGGTAAAGGCTTTGCCACTTAAACATGAGTACCTGGTTCAGATCACCAGAACACATGAAAGGCTGAGTAGGTTGTACATATCCACAATTGCAGCACTCCTACAGTGACATGGGAGAAAGAGACAGGAGAGTTTCTGAAAGCACATGGGTCCGTTAGCTGATTCACTTCAGACAAATAATATGAGATCCTATCTCAAATAAGGTGGGAGACAAGCTCTGATCACATATGAAGAAGCACACACACACGCACACACACACACACACACACACACACAGAGAGAGAGAGAGAGAGAGAGAGAGAGAGAGAGAAACTTTTTAAAAATTCAGTTATTCCCAGACAAATCAAATCAAATAATTTTCAATAATAAATAAAATAATAACTTGCAATGAACAAAGTTTACTGATCATTAACGATCAGTGTTTGGGTAGATTGCACTAGTGGTCAAGTTGGTAATATCCAAGGGGACACTGTAATGTGCTTTACAACTAAAGTATTAGATATGGCTCACCATATTGATAGCTTTGTCATACTCAACATAGCCCTTACTACACACAAAATATTGTGGTCAGATTCATATATTCTTTCCTAGCATTCTTACATTTGAAGTAGCCCTTCTTCATTTGCTCCAAAAATCTCCAGGCTATTAAAAGTTACTATATTAGAAATACACTCTCAAGTCTGAACTATTTTAGCACATTAAAAAGTTACTTTTAAAACGCCCTTCCAAACAATTATCTTCCAATATGGAAAAGTTTTTAAAAGTAAAGCCAAAAAGATGGGTGAGGCTTGGGAGATGCAATTAGGAAGATGAGAAAGGCCAAAAAGGTCTGTTTGGGACCCAAGGCTCTTACAGATAAGTTAATGAGGTCTTTAGCCTCCAAAATGTTCAAAGCTTCAAAAAGAAATTAATTTTTTAGAGCCCTGATGCACCAGATAACAGCTTGAAACTCCCACCTTCATACTTGGACACAGAGACTTTTCTATCATACGTAATCAATGTTCTATTTAATGCACTATGACATTTCACATGATGGGAAGATTGCTGAGGGCATTCATTTTTATTCACACTAATGATTTTATAATGGAGGTCTTATTATATTAATGACAACTACTGGGAGTCAATAGGTAAATAAGAAGAAGAAGAAGAAATCCAAGAAACTCTGTTTGTCAGAAGAAATATCTGTTAAACAGGTTCGTTGACATAGGTAGCTAACAGGGAAACAAAAGGCTTGATGGTGATTAATCATTACGAGTTTGATGTGAATCACAGTAATTACCAATTAACTTATCCAATATTGCTGTCAGGTATATATCTCTTTTTCTCCCTATTTTTCCCCACAGCATGAAATTCCAGCTGAGTCTTCATATAGGTAAAGCCTCTACATTTTTCTTGGTTGGTTGGGATACAAGGTCAAGTGGATTGCTAGATGTTCCTACGTCCACCCACTCCCAGATGGAATGGTAGAACTGAGGTTCATAATTCATTTTTCTATTACCACTATACAAAGTACTTGAATGGTATATAGTTTTGATGTGGCAAGTTGCTTCTATGGAGGTTAAAATTACCCCTCCCTTCAGAGGTTAGAAGACAACATAAAATATCTGTTGCTGTATAAACTGCATCTGCTCTCCAATAAAATGATTCTGCATAATTTTAAACTAGGCTGTTCTGAAGGGCACAATCATTTGGGGGACTTGTGCAGAGAGATTTGCAGATACCAAATATAACATCATTTAGAAGAAAGTACTTTTCCCAGCATCCTGAAACCAACCCAGTGCATGGAGGAAGGGCAGCTAAACCAACAATAGAGATGGCTAGAGGAAATCAAGTCTGCTTATGGGTAATTATGAATCACGTTGCTCCTTAAATGTATTAGCGACAAAGAACTGGTATAATTTGCCACATCTGATTGTTACTCTACCCATGTGCAGCTTGTAATAAGATTTCACACCTTAATTCATCTGAGAACCTTGTGGTGTTTTACAAGCACTAATTATGGAAAATCTCGCCATGCTCAACTAAAGACAAGCAAAGGCTGCAGTGCAGACCCTGTTCTTCAGCTTGATAAATTGACTCGAGAAAATTTACCATGAGGGAGAGTATTGAGAGGAAAATAGAACCAATGCAGCTGGTGGGTGTCACTGTTTGTTTGTTTGTTTGTTTTCTTTTTAGGCTGATGGAGCCATAAAAAATGTGGAGCTCATCCTATGGCTGTTTTCTGATGAATCTTTATTCAACAATGATCTTGTATAAGTCTGTAGGCTAGATACATTTGAAGTTTATGGAGTTTGTTTTCAGTAATAGGCATGCACAGAGGCTAAAAACCTTCCCATAAGTTCTGAATGGATGTGCATGAAAAAAAAAAAGAAAGCCAAGAGGGACAAGAAGCAGAGCATGCACACCACTCAAGAGACCGGAATCGTGGTTGGAAATAGTTGTACAGAAGTAGAGAATGGTTTTCCAGACCAACAAAGCCAAACAAATCCTCCCATTTGCAGACATGGAAACATTCCCCAGAGCCAAAAAGGATCCAATATGTCTGCAGTTGAAGAGTTTTAAAAAGCAATAACATGGGTCATTCCTGTGCATGAGGGAGGAGTAAGGTTAAAGGGGGCACAATATCTCACTTGGAATGCAACCCCCATGTTCTTTAATAAAAAATGAAAACACCTGCTTTTTAAAAATTAAATCAGACAAACACATTCACAAACCCACTTTGTAACAGCAATTCCCAACATCCTATTAATTAATAAGGCAGATGCTTTGCTTTTTAGCTTCTTCTAATCTTGTTAGAGAACCGTGAATTAGATTCTCTTATTCCAAGATTTTCCCTCAAGAGGGATTAGAAGCATTGTAAATTGGTTTCCTTGCTTTATTGAAGGTAAACAATTCTAGCTTTAATATAGTCATAATACATATACTGTCATTTTCATTGACAGCATCGCAGAAAGTTGGGCATTTTAGTAAAATATAAAATGTTTCTTTTTGTTCTTCCCTGAAGTTGAAAACTCAGAGGGGAAAAACACATTTATTCAACTTCATCCTTCTATAAAAGACTCAAAATTAGTTTAAACTTCAAAATCTTAGGAAGCTGTTGACAAAAAAAAAAGATGAAGAGATGCTTTGCCAACAAAAATACTATTACTGTCACTGTTAATTCACTCTAAATTGTCCTGCAAAATAGTTTCTCATTTCAAGCTACCTTTCTTCATTGGCTTAAAACCAACCTGAAGATATGATGTTTTATGGGCTCAGACATGAAGTATATGGCTAAATATTAACCTTTCAGTCTACCTCAACACTAAAACTGCATCACTAGCTGACTAACGGAATAGAAGAATTTGTCACACGGTTGAAGTACTGAGACACAGACTAGAAAAGCAATGGCACCTGTTCCCACTTGAAATGACCCAGAAAATAGCCTAAATTATTCATGGTGAGACCAGAGACACAATGCATAAAGAAGAAGGGGAAAACTCTAATATAATATGAGATTTTCACATTTGGTTGTCTTCCACATAGTTCCAAATTTAAAAGGACTTGAATTAAGAAGTTTTGAACTTAGAGGACTGCAAAGGTAATAGGTATTTAGCAGAACTTGTACTTTAAAAATCTCTCAGGAGGCCGGGCGGTGGTGGCGCACGCCTTTAATCCCAGCACTTGGGAGGCAGAGGCAGGTGGATTTCTGAGTTCGAGGCCAGCCTGGTCTACAGAGTGAGTTCCAGGACAGCCAGGGCTATACAGAGAAACCCTGTCTCAGAAAAAAAAAAAAAGAAAGAAAGAAAGAAATCTCTCAGGAATATAAATGTATAGCTTGATCATTTCTCTCAGGGTAATACAAGAGCAGCAAGCCACAGCTCCTGGGCATCTGTAAAAGCAGTAAGACAAGTCACACCTGGTCTAAATTTGAACAGCGCCTGGTTGTTTGGACACAGGAATTCAAAAGATTATGAAAATCTAGGCATTACTCCATTTGATTCTATGTTTTTGTTAGATGATTTAATTTTTTTCACAACCATTGGCCAATATAATGGCTCTATACACATTTCAGTGGGCAAGTCTAAGCTGGAATGTTTAGTAGGTTAGATTTATATGTATTTTTGATTTAGAATATTTTTTACTTAAGGTAGGTTTATTGGAGAAATACTACATCACAAGTTAAAGATCAACTGTATTGCTTAGAATCTGTTTCAACTATTAGAAGGAGTATAATTGGGAGATTTTGTATGTGAGAGCCTGTTATATGGCTCATTCCCTCATCTCTTCAAACATACTGATCCTCTATTATATGCAAATAAGAGTGTTATAAACTGACAAAATAATAATTAGAAAATTCTGCAATTTTCTGTGTGCTTTGAGGTTAAATGAGGATAATCCCAAGTAAGAAGCACTTCAAAGTGTACTTAAAGAACGTAGAAGACAGCATTGATCCTGCTTAGAGGAGTTAACAAAGACTTCATATTGGTATATAAATAATTGTCTTCATCTGACTTCACTGTGGTGTAATTGTATATGACACTGTGACATACCACTGGGTGATTACACATACTATCCATTAATACTGATCTTGGTTGTGTAATGTGTTCTCCAACAAGGAATGTGAATAAGTGTATCTTAGAATTTCCATTGCTGTGAAGAGACACCATTATCAAGGTAATTCTTATAAAGAACAACATTTAATTAGGGCTGGCTTACAGGTTCAGAGGTTCAGTCCATTATCATCAAGGTGGGATCATGGCAATGTCCAGGCAGATATGGCACTGGAGGAGCTGAAAGTTCTACATGTCAATCATAAGGCAGGCAGGAGAAGACTGGCTCCTATGTGGCTAGGAGGAGAGTCTCAAATCCCACCCCTCAGAGTGCCACACTTCCTCCAACACTGCCACACTTACTCCAACAAGGCCATATCTCCTAATAGTGCCACTCCCTGGGCCAAGCATATACAAACTACCACAGAGTGTAAAACTAACAGTAACACAAAAGAAATTTATGACTTCCGGTTCTCCTTGCATTCCAGGTTAATAGACGATGGAAAGTTTCTGTTTCTTCATCAGGGGCTCAGAACCAACTAGAAGCCTAGAACTAAGAACAATCAGCTCTACCTTGAATGAGAGCCAATAACCTTAGCCCTCTCTGGGTCACTGAACAATCAAACTAACGACCTGGAGACTTAAGACCTTTTCAAGGTGTCTCCCTGGCTTTTGAAGCTGTTTTTTAAATTAGATTGTAGACATAAATAAGATGATTTAATATGGACAAGGATGACACATCCCATGTAGAGAGAAAGTGCTTGCCTTCTTAAAGAATGGAGACAAGGAATTGCATGATATATTTATAAGATATTAAGTAATTATTTGCCACCAGTGTGTAGCACTTTCACAGTGCCTAGCTTAAAATTGCACTGGATGGGCCAAGGATGAATTTTAGTGTTCAAACTATTGCCTCACATGTGAAAAACTGAATTTGTTCTCCAGCTTACACACACACACACACACACACACACACACACACACACACACACCTAGAAAGGTTGCCTAGAATCACAGTTAACAAGTTTGAAATATAGTCCTTAGAAAAAATATTTCCAGGGAGTGAGATATCACAATAACTCTTGGGGTTCACTTGTCAGTAATAAAATTCAAAAGGTCCATTTGGGCTTTATCCAAAACTTAGACTCAAGGCTGAGATTTTACTGATTGCCCCCCCACCACTACGCCCCCATTGTGATTCTATGTAGTGGAAAGGTTTTCTTGATTCAACATTTCCTGAAGGGGCTAAACTTTTCACAGCAAGTGCTGAATGACTTTCACAGTTTAATGTGGCTTTAGGGACCCTAAGCCATAGACAGCAGAGGAAGCAGCCTTTGACTTTTGTAAGTCTCCATTGGGCAAGGAATCATCATGAAGAAGTATTTGGCTTTTAACGACGTTTGCACTGGGATTGACATTAATACAGTGCTGCTCAGTGTTCCCCACCCCACCCACCAAAACCTCCAATCTTCCTGAACACATAGCAAAACTCAAAGAAATCTGTCACAGACACAGGAAGCATAACATCTCAGAGGTCCTCTGTAGACTCAGGAGGAAGTTAAGGACCTGACTACTGTCATAGTAAATATACTGGAGATTGATGGAGACCATGATTGTGGTGCAGGGCGCCTGCTCAAGCAGATATAAATCTTGGTAAAGGAGTCAGTCAAGCCATATAAAGACGCCACCAGGAAAACCACAACTAACACGGACTATGCTTATTAGCATCGTGGAATCAAGGAAGGCTATAAATCTTCTTTACATATAGATACACAAATCTCGTTCCAGGCTATCTTCGTATTTTGTAACATTGCTATGTCGACAACCCAAAGTGTGAACAATAGTTACTACAATGATTAAATGGCAACATTATAATTTCTCACATTCACATAAGGCTCCCTTTTTAGTTTACAAGGAAATTTCACACTTGCTCTCTTAAAGCTTCTGAAACTTGTGAGTTAGTGAGGGAAGGCATTTCTAACCTTCCGCAGATAAGAAAACAAAAGCTAATAACACGAGAAAGGGCTCAGAGCTTATCGGTGCTGAGTCCAGGACTCAGGGCAGGCACTTTGACATCTAATCCATGTAAATCAAGGAATTACCCATCATGCCAGTGTATAAGTGTTCAGAGTCAGGCCTGTCCCTAGGATTTGATACCACTCACCTTGTTCTTGGGTATTTTCCTCCCCAGCTTTGCTTATTATGTAACAGCTAATCTAACGAAATCAAGAGAGTGCTTCTGGCAGGATTGAAGCAAGTGATTAATCAGTGAAACCATAGTAAAATCTACATTGATAGAAGCTTCCAAGTTGACAAAATACTTTCAAAATGCATTTGTATATTATTGATTTTAAGTCCGTTACATAGTTTCTCAAAAGCATGATTTGTGTCACTATAACTTAAACGGTAATCCAGGACTCTTTTATACCATTGATTAAGTTTCTTGATTATTCATTTAAGGAAATATTTGTCTCCAACAGTGTAGGATTAACCAAGAATCAACAATTATGTAAATTAAACAGGATTCCAAAACTGTTTTCAGAACTTGTGGAATAGACATACAACTACGAATATTCATTAATGTACTGCCTCAGTGCTGGGAAGGATCAGCACAGAGATATCAGTGTCAGCCCCAAGCCTGAGCCAATGCACACAAACCGTCTCCACATGCAAGTGTATACACACATATTTACACATACATGGAAGCACATGTCTGTGCATATACTCAGATATGCATGCATACACACATATAGCACATGTGCACACATGTACAAATATAGAAATTTATGGTTTTTAAGTTAATGTTTTTAATTTTGAAATACCATGCTTGCACACAATACATTAAGATTACATTCACCCCTTCTACTGCTCATCTCACCCCTCCCCTATTTTCATTCCATTTGTTCAGATCCCTTTCTTCTTCCCAAGTAGTCCTCTGTCATTCCTTCGTGTCCATTATTACTTTTATGTTTTTCTCTTTGGACAATCAATACAAGCAATAGTAGATTTAATGTGTTCATAATGGAAACTCCATGGCTTACCCAGAAGACATAGCCACATTGTATCTCTCCCCGTTTTTTAGCTTCCACTATTCTTTCTACTCAGTCCCCCATGACATTTCCTGGGATTCAGAGGAGAAACACAGATGGCCCATTTGGGACCAAGCACTCAACAGTCACTTATTCTTAGTGCATGGACTAGTTATGTGTCCTCTCTTTCACCATCAGACACTGCTAAAGACAGATTCTCTGACTGAAAGTGATAGCAACTCTAGTCTAAGGGGCATAAATGTAAATATTTACAGAGCAACTTAACTACATGACCATTTGCTAAAACATGACTAGTAGATTCTCCCACATGGCCTGGTGTTGTGGGTAGCCCCAGTCTTGTATTTTGATCCTAGTTCCACCCTTCTGGGAGGGGCTGCAGAGGATGATTGAATCTGTACATAGACGACATCTTGTAAACCTTCTGTCCAATTAAAACCTGAAAAATAAAGACTAGAGCCAGAGATTGGGCAGTAGAAGGGGAGGCGGAGAAAAAGGCTTAGGGGAGGAGAGAGTGAGAGGAATTCGATATAAAAGGCAGAACAGGCAGAAAAGAAGGGGGTCGCTGGGAGAGCAGAAGCAGAAAGAAAAGCAGAGGAGAAGCAGGAGGAAGCTGAAGCAGAAGGAAGCCAGCGGTAGAAGGAACTGGAGCTGGACAACCATGGGGCCTGGATGAACTGCAAGTTATAAGGGATCTCATAGCCGGGGATTAGAGTAGTGTGGCGGTAAACCTGCCCAATCTAGGCGTGCTATTTATACCATAATTATTGAGTTGTGTCTTCCTTTACTGGTCTCTTTCGGTAGGAGACTTTACCACGGCAAATTTGGCGGATTAAATAATTTCTTCTACTACAGCCTGGGACCTCCATAGCTGTAACTTTTGACCAACTTTATAGTACCAAGTATATATTCTCTCCCACGAAGTTTCAATCCAATCAGGAAGAAGTTAGTTATATCCAGAGCATTCATGCCACTATTGTAAATCCTGCCAAGAATATACTTTAGGATTCTATAACCATTGAGAGTCAACATATCTATACCTTGTTCTTTGTAACATAAACAACTATAATGTCCACATATCTCATATTGTTCAAATGTAACAAACCACCAAAAACTTAAATTTCTATTCTGATATTTCCACTTGATTATCTCCAGTAAGTATTCTAATTTGTCTGTTTTCCACAAACCCACATTTCTTTCAATTTTCTAAAAATACATCATAAAAAACAACCAGAAACAACCTTATGAAAGGCATTATGGGATTGGAATGGTACAAAAGTCAGAAAAATACATCACTTAACATCTTGGTCCTAATTAGCAACAAACTCTTTTTTTCATAGTTACCCAATAGAAGTGAGGTTTTTATTGGCTATATCATTACCTGTATTATTTCCAGGTCCCACTCTCCCTTCTCATAAGTAAATTTCCATAATGAATCAGTTGAATAATGTGGCTTTCCAACAATTATTCAATCTGCCTCTACATATCCAGGATTCTTTGTGTATTCTATCCAAATCAAGCCAATATAATCCAGAAATTCTCTTTATTAGCCCAGAAGAATTTTTAAAACTTTTAAGATCATTTATCCTTCCCATTTCCACCTAACATCTTCTGAATGAGAGTTCACAATTCCAAGATGTAAGTGTGAAGCTAGATTCCACATCGGAAATCACAAACACCTGCCTAATTCATATAGTATGCTAGCTACCTCTGTTTCAGATGTTAAGTGAAGAACTTGTCAGGTACACATCACTTAGCCATCAAAATTACCTGATATTTTAGGTATAAGATAGCAATCACAAGTCCCAATCTTGAGTCCTGAATCCTACAGTGCTATGTACATGCTGTGTGAAACATTCCATGTGTGTCTCTCTTCGTGTGTTTGTGTTTGTATGCATATGTGTATGTAAAAACCAGAGGTTAATGTTGAGTGTCTTCCTCAATAAATTTCCACCTTAGTTCTGAGGCAATTTCTCATTGAGGGAAGAATTCACTGACTTAGCTGGACTACCTATCCAGTGGGTCCCAGGAATCCTCATGTCTCTGCCTCCACAGTTCTGAGATTATAGATATGCATTTCTAGAATTATGAGCATATGCCATTGTGCACAGCTAGGTGATGGGAAATCAAGTTCAGATATTCACACATATATGGTAAGTACTTTCCCAACTATGCTATCCGTCTACCCACTACAATATCTTTACATAAGAGTGGTAGTAAGTAATGCAATCATTCACAGTGCTTTTCTGCATTCTTTATTTAAATAATATGTATCATGATACTTGGATTATTGTTTCCTAGCTATAAACTTTTCAAGACAAAGCACACTATTTATTGTTATCATTCTTGGACCTTTGATAGTACATCAAGTAATTATAAAGGCTGAAGGAAAAGTTGAGTGAATAAAATCAATAGTCACTCAATCATTTGTACTTCCCAGAACCCATGTAAATCCCAGATGTGTAGTGCAAGCGTCTGTAAACACAGCACCCTATGGAAAGATAGGAAGCAGAGACACATGAATTTCTAGAAACTTGCATGCTAGCAAGCCTATCATATGCAGCAATATATATATATTTCTGCAAGGTGGAAGGCAAGGACTGCCATCCTAAGGCCCTCTGACTTCTATATATGTGCCCATGGCACATGTGCAACTTAAATTTTCTTTACTTACAATATACATTTTATTATTCATATTTCCAGGAAAGTCCCATGTAGCTATCCAATCCACGTGTTTTTCTTGAATCTAGAAATGGATAAGAAAATCCAGTGTCATGGTGAAGTGGTGAAGTGTGTTGTATAGTTCCCTGACATACAGTTCTCACGCTCAGATCTTGGCCCTGCCATCTGTCATTTTCTAATTAACTTAAATTCTTAACTGACATTGCACATGTAGTATTTGACCTAGTTTATCATTTATCCAAGCAGCTTTCAAGCTTCTTCATGTTTTCTTCATGTTTCTTTCCCTGTAGGTGGTCACCTTTTCATCCTTGGTTCTCCTGATCTGAGTTATTGTTTTTCTTCATACAGTGGATGCTGCACCATCACACTAACCTGTCAACACTCAAGTTCTTGAGATCATTCTCGACGCTGACTTCTGTGAGAGTGATGTCAGTCTGTTAAGTGTTTCCTTTGCAGTGTATTTCTCTCCAGAACTCAGTATTTTCACTAAGTGACATTTTGGACTATACCACATCCAGCTCTGACTTCAGGACCAACACTGTCTGCTTCCATCCAATCAGTTCTGCTTGAACCCTGTGGATCTCAGGTGAATGCAGGTATGTATTACACTATCATTCTCTCACGTCAGCATTTGAGCAATATGACACTTCTATCCTTCCTTCAAACAGATACAAGATCTTATCACTTTCTCAAAATCTCCACACTGAGGGCTGGGGAGATGGGTCAGTTGATAAGCTACTTATATTGTAAGGGAGATGGCTCAGTATTACAGGGTGTATACAGATATACAGGGTGTATACTCAGTATACACCCTGGTATGTCACCAAAACACCAGCATTGAGAAGAGAAGATAAGCAGATCTGTCCACAGGCATAGCCAAATCAGTAACTTTTAACTTCATGGAAGGACACTATGTCAAAAGATAACAGTGGAGAGTAGACAAACAAACAAAAACAGTACCCGCCTCTGGTCTCCATCAGCACATGCACACACATGCACACATAGCAACATGCACGTTTACATATGCCAACCTAATGAGTACATATACCATACCACACATATATAGACCCCCTCAAAAGCATTTTCTACTACTTTCAAGTAATCAAAATCCATAGCCTATAAGCAAAATTTCCCCTGAATTCCTTCTTTCAGTAAATTATCAGTTGCAAGCAGTAGAAATGCTTTGTTCATTTGCTACTAGCCAGATACTGCCTGAATATTCCGTTCTGCTGTTGAATTGAATAGGTTAATACTGCGTTTCAAACACATTTTCTAGGTGTATTCTTAAGTATGACAATAAAAGTCACCATGGGGATATGATCAGCGGAGAAAAGAGTAAGCATTACCAACATCTGACTCCTACAGTTCAGAGAAAAGGATCTGAGATGACTGCAGACTCCAGTGTAGGCTAATTCTCATTTCATGATTGTGAGATTCTTCCTATAGCATCTGCAGTACAACCCCAGGGTAACAGGAAAGGCAGGCCCGGGGATGTAGCAGACAGGTACTAGGGCAGAATCGTCCTTGTATCTTTGGTGCTGTCAACTCCAGTTGCTTAAATCAAATCACTCTTTGTGTCTGTTTTCAGGACTGGATAGTGATTGACATACATGTAAGTATTACATTAAAAATATAGTATTATTCTGTGAGAAGAGGGAGAGGTAAGAGAAATGTTCAGTAAGGAATAATAAAACGGTCTAAAAGATTGAGTTAATGTGGGATTGAGTGAGGCATTAAATTCAGAAAGGTAACAGAAACAGAAATCACAGGTAGAAAGTTAAATAAAGTACCATGCCTTTCCCTTCCTTCCTTCCTTCCTTCCTTCCTTCCTTCCTTCCTTCCTTCTTCTTTTTCTTTCTTTACCCATTAGGGTTTCAGTCTTACATGTGCTAAGTTCATGCTGTATCACTCACTTAATTTCCAACATAGTTTTTAAAGGTGTTTGTAAATAAATGTACTCCCAGGACTTAAAAATGTGTGTGTGTGTGTGTGTGTGTGTGTGTGTGTGTTCACTGAACTTTTGCTATGTAATGATACACAGATACCTACTGCTCTCTTATTAAACATGATCTCTTTAACCCTGATAAATACACAGTACTGTGGACTTTAAATAGCCAAAGGCAAATTTAGAATTAAAAGTTTGTGTAAATAAGTTTCATGCATCCTACTTGACAGATGGAAAAAATAGCAGCCACATAACCCAGGGGGGCCCTATTAAAACATAATTAATCAATGTTTGTAAATTGCTTTGAGACTGGGTGAGAATATAATATGAAAGGCTTTATAACCATGTTCTCTTCTCTAATGTAGCTCATATGTGAGGGTACAAGTTGGTGAGAGGCACAAAGCCAGCAGTTGACTAAGATGGTTAAAAGAACAATTTTACATTAACAAAAATAGTAAATTTCTATTAATTTTTATTAAGATAGCTTTGTTACATGCAATATTACTTATAAATAATTAAACAATAAAACAAGTCTGAGCATGTGTGCTTTGAAGTCTTAGTGCATGCCTGAGGCATGTGATAAGTCATAATGATAGAACCAAATTGACTTTAATCAAGAAGCCTGCATTAATGATCTAGTAATTCAGAGCCTGTTTTCTATTTATTGTTATTATAATGACAACAGTTTTACAAGTACAACGATCTGTTTTCTGGTATACACACACACACAGACACACACACACACACACACACACACACGTGTGTGTGCATGCGCGCTAATGCTCACAAGGCCAATCCACCGATTAAGAACAGATGTCCTTTTCCCAGCTCAGTATTTAATAATTGGAAAACTTGAAGCTCTTTTAGCTTTAAATGTCACATTCTATGGCATAAAGCAAGATGTGAATATAGCAATTCCTTCCACTTCCTATCTTGTTCGATTATTCCTGTGATACAGTTAAACAGACCGTGAAATGGGCTCTTATAAAACTAAATTTCAATAAGATTAAATTTTCTGGGCATTTCCACGTGTTTATTTGTTGGGTAGATATTTCATCCAAACTAAAAGATTCTCTCCTGATGGGAAAATGGAAGCTCCTAAGACTTAGGAAGATGAAGAAAGTTGCAGACTTCATGGTGCCACTCCCTGGGGTGAGCAAGGCTTCCATGATCATCACACATGCCAAGTTGGGCTTTTCAGTGAAACTGCTATTTTTCAGTAAATAACCCCATATCCTAATCTCTCTTCTTGTTGCCATAATAAATATCTTGAGAGAAGGAACTGAATGGAAACATGTTTACTTCTCTTACATGTCATTGGGGCAGTCCATCATAGCAGGGAAGTCAAGGCAGTAAAAGCTGATCACATTGCATCTACAATCAGGAAACCTAGAAGGTCCTATGCTTCTTAATCCTCAGATCACTTTCTTCATCCTTTACAATCCAGGATCCCTTGCAAAGTGAATGGCCCTGTGCCCATACCAATTACATACTCAAAATAATCCTCAAATGCCCAGAGAGCCATCTCCAGAGATTCTTATTCCAGATTCTTTCCTGTTAACATTAGCACTAGGCATCACATCCCAAAAACTCGTTGATCACATACATAGACCTGAGTAGAATTATTTGTCTCCACAGGAAAGGTCAAACCTCATTCTTCCCATTGTATAAGTAGGGCATCCAAAATTATTTTTTTGTTTTGTTTGTTTTGTTTATCCCTATTTCATGCTTTAAGTGGAGACAATTTGACTTTATTACAATTTCCAAAGGTTTCTCTTATACGTAGCCTGAGCTAAAATGTTAGAAAGTTTCGTGGTAACAACCAAGTATTATATAAATCTTTATATAATACTTATATTTATAGTGAGTCTATTTTGCAACAAATTCCTCCCTGACAAGACAGTCCTTCCTTACAATTCACAGTGTTCTGAAAGAACTCTCCTTTAAGACTCAGGAAGTAAACCACTTGAAACTTCAGGAAACATACATAAGCCATCAGGAAAACAGAGAGATACTTTCAGACCAGCCTAGATACCTGAAAGAGGCTCAAATCAACTCAACTACAGCAAAGAAGTCTTCGCTTCAACCAATGTTACCCATAAGTTGTGTGGTGTGCTCTAGGTTTCCAGATTTCATAATCTGTTTGTTACCCATGCTGGCCTGGACTTTCGGTCATGTAGCTGCCCTTGAATCATTTCTTCTGCAAATTGCCTCTCACCCATACTTCTGTAAGCAACCCCAGTTACACCAATTGGCTTTCTGAGTTGGTCTTTGGTAGTAGCTTTACTGTGATCTATCATTGGTTCCCTATTTGGGGTGAATAGACATTTCTTTCACATCTTTTCAAGAGGTCTCACACAACAGCTGCACATTAGCATGGCTCTGTGAGACACAGTAGGAAAATAAGTTGTGCAACTCTGCAATACACCTCTCAGGCAGTATTATAATTGAATGTTGTCTCGGGTTGTTTTGTATTTGAAAGTTGTCGCAGACCTCAATGACTTGGTAGCTCAAAGACAAATTCAATACTTTTATAACCATGTAGACATAGCATTCTAAAACTGAGGAAAGGCTCATTCCTTTCAATACCTTATTCTATACTTACTGTCTCAGAGGCCTTGAAGGATGTCACTGTTTCTTATGTTTTTAACATAGTGTATAACAGAGGGGTCCTTGGATTATGTGTCAAAATGCATCAATCATTTTTTTTTTTCATTTAAAGCTCTCTACTTTCTTCATTCCAAAGAAAAATTCTACATACTACATAAGTTGCCCCCTGGAGCACTGCCTTTTTTTTTTTCTTGTGCCAAGTTTTGATTTAAATCTAGTCAGCTCTTGGTCTCTAATGATTAAGGGTAGGCTTATCAGCATCTGCAAGGAACAAATGGGCCCAAGGACTCTTCCTACAGCCTGTTTTGTCCCATGGACATGAAGTAAGCAGGTTTGCATCAACAAGTGCTATAATGCACTGTCTCACTCTAAATCATGGAGCACTTGTTTATGTATTGAAACCTCTCAAAAAAAATCTAAAAATAACCTTTTTCTCTTTGTAACTTGATTACCTAAGACATTTGTTATAGTGTCAGAAAACTAAGGCATCTAAGAATATATGTGTATGACTATGCTTGCTGAAAATCTGTGTTATCAAAGCACCATTTTCCATTATTTGAGGAATCATGGGTATCATTCAACAGATGTACCTGAAAGATGTGAAGTTACAACATTAAGCTAGAATGTAGCTTCACTGGGTAACAAGGCAATTCGCATCATGACAAGCTTTTATGAAGAAATGTTTTCTTTGCCATATGGCTCCAGATATAAGTTATGCGCTGTTCACTTTATGGGGGGCGGGGGTAGCTTACTGAATCCCCTGTCATTAAAATACTACAGAGCCCATTAAAATTGAAATGACAGGCCATTCATTAACCTACAAAATAAATGTTCACTCAACCTGCAATGTGTATGTGACAACCCAGATGAAACTCAGTGAATGACTGAGTTATAGACACATTTTTAGGTTTTCAGCTTTGAGCTCTTATGACTCTTTTCTCAGGAGATTATTGACTTGGTGAAAACAATACATTATTTCTTGACAATGAAAAACAAGCCAAAGGGGAAGGAAAAAATAAAAGAGACTAGTATCCATTAAACACTGCACTGCGGGAGGCCAAGAAAGACAGGTTTAGACATCAGCCTCCAGAACACAGAGAGGGTAGAGAAGAGCGATAATGTGCTTCAATGTTGTTTTTCTTCACCTAAACTCTTTCATTTAACCTCTGCAGTCCTATGTTCACGGTCCTACAGGAGTGCAACTTAACCCAACTATGATGGTTAGAAGTCAGATCTTTGTGCCGTTTGATTAGTGTGAGGCATTTACATAAAATCCCTATGGTTAGTTACAGACGCTTAAAAAGGAGTGAAATCACACAAACAGGAAGATATATTTACCCTCTACATTCCTACTGAAACATGATGCATCAAAAGGAGGAGACGCTGTCATCACAGCCTGAGTGATGCTGTGTAGACCTCCAACCTTAATAAGTGTGAGCAAAATAAACCCTTCTGCAAATATACAAATAAAAAGAAAAGTAAAAACTTAAAGCTTACCCCAGATATGTTTTATTATAATGAAGGACTCGATAATACAGGTAGATAATATGAAACAGAAGGGCCGCAGAGATTTTATACCAAATCATACTCGATATTCTACCAGCTCCTTTAATTCCATGCAATTTTCCGCATCTCAGTTATTATCACACTCTATATTCTATATGGATCAACTACAACCTTCAACAGTAGAAGAGTGTCTATCGCATTCATATCTTAAGGTCTTACTTTCTCATTTCTTTTCTTGACATTCCATTCCACAATTTGAAACAAGTTGAATTAAATTACAATTTTACACTACTCTGAATTCCCTACTGTTCGTATTTTATCTTTAAACTGCCCCATCATCTATTAAGTTACAATCAAAAACAAGAAGTTGCACAAACTTATACATAGCCAATAAGTTAGACAGCTTGTTTCTTCCTGTTTCTTATCAGAATTGTGAACTCCATTCTAACAAAAGACAAATGTAGTATATAAGAGAAGCAATCCTGCACAATACAGAACTTCGGTAGATAGCAGAAAGGAATAGTACCTGTTATGATTTAAGTAAAATTAACCTAGTGTATAATGCTGCTTAAGATTTACAGAAAAGACTCCTGGCTGAGCCCCTTCTTCAACATAAAAATGCTTTTTAAAAATAGCTGGACACCCACCCCCCCAACCGCAGCAATGGGCAAAGAGACACTTTGTTGGTAATGGTGTTCTTATATCAGCCAGGGGCAGAGCAAATGGCAGTTCTTTGTTCATCCTAGCTTGATGTTTGACTTGGTGGCCAAAGCTGTTATGCCTAGGACTCAAAAAATCAAATCAAATCATATCCAGGCAGCATAGCACAGGAAGGGGAAGACAGACATAGACCTGTGTACCACTATGCCACCCACGGACCTGCCCTCCAGCAGTCTATAGGCTCCTGCTTGCCACCATCACAAGCAGCACAAATGAAAGATGTCATCCAGGGGCCGCCAGCCATGTTGCTTGCCTGCAGTGAGAGCAACCACAATGTGTGAGTATGTGGTATTCAGATGGGAAAGAAAGAGAGGTGGAGTACTGTGGCCTTCTTCAGTATGGTTCTTCTCCTTGGCCCCAAGAAGAATATTCAGAGAGAGAGAGAGCACATTAATAACATGGGGACTTGTAAAAGTTAATGTGATCTCCTAATGTGTAAAAGTTAACGTGGTCTCCTACATACTACTGGTCAGCAAAACTCTAAGTGCTGTTTATTCTCAAGCCAATGGAATTGCATAGGAAAACATCAGACAATGAACTCACCAGAGATCCTATTTTTATGTGATGTGTGATTTTTATGTGATTTAAGCATATTTATAGCATAAATCAAAAGATTAAAGCAATCCCTGCCCCTATAGCCACTAAGAACACTAGACAACAAAATTATTTGAGATAACAGTCTTGTGTAATTTCCTTGAAACTACGTAACTCTGCCAACAGGCGAGCATGCTTTACATTCACAATACTTCATTATACACGATGTTTTATTGATATATATATATATATATATATATATATATATATATATATATATATACATATTCTTATATGCAAGAATTATTGCAGTTTACTGGTGTAGAAAATACATATTAATCAAACTCTACTGGCAGTGATACTGTCCAGGTTCAATAATCTCAATGATGCTCTGGATGAGATTTTTAGAGTTTCTTGCTCTTTGACCTGCCTGAGACACTTTCACAATAAAATGTATTTATCAGTATGGTTGCAAATAAACAGAGAACAGAAATGAAGTTATATCTTCAACAATAGTTTCAAATCGTACACGGTGGGTTACCCTTTTTATCCCAAAATTCAGGAGGCTAAGGCACGAGGATCAAGAGTTTGAGGCTTTCCTGATAAGACTACAAAGTCAGACTCTGTCTCAGGGACCAAAAAACACAACATAAAACAAAGGTGCTTAAAATTAAAAAAAAAAAAAAAAGTCCTCTTTTATGAACTCCTAAGTCAATGAGATTAGCTTTTTTAGGTGTTTTCATTATATAATTTGAAATATGTAAATACGCTATTTTGTGAAAACTCAAACATAGTATGATAGAAACTCTCTGAGACACCCCTTCCATCCAATCTACTTCCTATCTGACTGGTTAGTACTTACATTTGAATTTTTCTGTCTTTTGTTTGTTTGTTTCAAGAGCCTTTACTGTATGTTTGCAAATAACATAGTCATACATTTGTCATTTTCTTTTTAAATAATTATATAATCTTATTACTTCACATATGACTAGTACACCATTCACTCACCATATCTTTTGGTATCATATCTGCATGAACACATATGGAGTAATATTATTCTTATTACCTGTCACTTACTATTTCCAGAGCTAGTACTACTTTACTGTAGACATGTGGGTTCTTCTTTTTAGTTTTACTAAACAATATACAAGATAGATAGATAGATAGATAGATAGATAGATAGATAGATAGATAGTGTGTGTGTGTGTTGGTGAAAATAAAGAACTAGAAGAGTTAGCTAGGAGATTTGCATAGCATTCACTAAACACACAAGCAGCAATGTGAAGCCCTGATAAAGTACAGAGAACAACCACTATACATCACAATTTTTCTTAAGGCTGATTCAGAGTATACATCAGATTCATAGGGACTGAAATTATTAGTATATCTGATATAAGAATAGAGACTCCATTTGTACACAGAGGAATGAAGTCAAGTAATCCAGTCCCCAAATGTTCCCCAGTTGTAAGTTTCATATGAAACAAAATTATTTTCACAAATTTTACATCTTGCTTTCCAACAGACCTAAAATTTCAGATGAGTTAATAAACATGACCGGACACATTGAAACTGACTTAAAATATAATGACATCTCCACTCAGAGATATTGCCTAGGAATGATGAGTTTCTAAGGTAAGATGAAAGAGTGAAAAAAAATGACAGAATGTCTCTTCTAAAATGTTCAAGGTATGTGACTCTCTAAGACTGTTTAAGAAGTTACTTGGAAATATATTGAGAAAATAGAGGAAATACCGAAATAGAGGCTAGAAACAGGTTCTTAACTAAGGTTTTGTAAAGAAAAGGGAATCCACGGTGTTAAACAGTGTGTGGGATCTCACCGTCGAATTGCTCCCTACCTTCATACTGTCACATTTCTTCTGGATTTATTTTGTTAAGCAATCCTGTTTAAAACCCAGCTCTAATGGGTAAGTAATGATGGAGAAGGAATCTTGGTCATTACTTAGATAACCACTGTTAGGCCCATCAGATATATCTGAAGCAGATTCTGGTCAACAGCCCTGGCTGAACTCTGAGTCATAAAGCAAACTGAAAAATCTTTGAATATAAAAAAAATAATGTAGGGAGGGAAAGGAGTAGTAGGCAAGGTAGCAAGATAGTAGAGCATGGGGCTTGAAGGCAATAATTATGCTTTACGTACATTATGAAATTCTCTAAGAACAACATATATAGGTTTTACATGCAATTTGGGAAACATTAAAAGACCGAGGGAATTATGATGAAAATTCAATCCTGACTCTTCTATTAAGTCTTGGATATTTCTTCCTTTGATGTGTATGTTATGCCAATGTTTCCTGTATCTTTCCAAAATCATTTTGTTTATACAAAAACTATGCTTTTGTAGACATGTTTTCTGAAAATATGGGAGAATTAGACAAACCGATAATTTTCAATTCTTATAAATCTCCTTAGAATGTTGGACTGCTTGTGTACTTCCTGTTTGAAAATACCATTCTTTATTTATAATCAACCCCACCATGACAGATGATTTTCCCATTACACAACCGTCAACCACCCCTTCCAGGTTCTATTGTTCATATATGTCAATATCTCTGAGCTGAAGTTGACTCATTAGAAGCAGTGTTCTTTGTGTCAGGTGCTATGTGCATTTTCTCTGCTGATAAATATCAAAAACTACATTGGTATCTGAGACTTTACATGTACATTTCTCTAATGTTTCTCCTTTTTGAACTCTCTCCAAGTATGATTTGTCAAGTAATGTTTTAATTTGTCTATTTGGTAAGTGAAAATAATAGATTACACTCATTCTCTTTGTCACAGACTGATTTCACTCTTACTAGTGATTTATTCTGTGTGTCGGGTGCACGGCTGGTTGTTATATTCTGTCTATTTGTTTATTAGATTGATGTTCTTTCTCTCATTGATTATATGAGCTCTTCATTCATGGAAGGCAATAGGAGTAAGTTTTGCGTATTTGCTTGTACATTCTTCTTTTTGGTGCTAAGGGCTTTTAGTGAAATTGATCATTAGTCTTATGAACTGTTTTTATTCATGTTTTTGACTCTTCAAAAAGTTTTGAGTAAAACAGTACATTGGTATTTGTCCTTTGAGATCCAGGGATTATTTCTTTATGTGAAACACCCTCCATAGCTCAAAAGTATTAAAAAAAAAAAAATGTCTTTTTTCTGGAATGTTGTCTATGAGGATTTTAAGTGATTTGTATATTCTTGTGCAAAAGACTACTTATAATTTGAGAATTCCCATTCCTATATGTAACTATGTGTATGTGTCTGGGTTTTCTCTCATTTTTCTTAATTAAAATAATTCATCCTATATCAGTTGTATGCTTCTAAGAATATCAGTTCATGAATTTATTTATTAAGGCATTTTTCTTACTATTTTGTGTTTTATAATGTTCAGTTTCTGTTGTGGATAGCCTCAACCTTGTATTTTGATCCTAGTTCCCAGTGGATAGCCTCAGCCTTGTATTTTGATCCTAGTTTCACTTTCCTGGGAGGGGCTGCAGAGGACGATTGAATCTGTACACCAGTGACGTCTTGTGAACCTTCTGTCCAGTTAAAACTTGTAAAATAAAGGCTAGAGCCAGTGATTGGGCAGTAGAAGGGGAGGCAGAGAAAAAGGCTTAGGGGAGGAGAGAGTGAGAGGAATTCGATATAAAAGGTAGAGCAGAAGGGAGTCAAAGGAGAAGCAGGAAGAAGCAGAAGCAGAAGGAAGCTGGAAGTAGAAGGAAGCCGATGACGGAGGAGCCTGAGACAGAAGGACAACCACACAGCCTGAATAAACCGCAAGTTATAAGGGATCTCATAGCCGGGGATTAGAGTGTAGTGGTAAATCTGCCCAATCTAGGCGTGCAATTTATACCAATAATTATTGAGTTGTGTTTTTCTTTGACTGGTCTCATACGAGTAGGAGATCTTACAGCAACAAATTTGGTGGATTAAATAATTTCTCCTACTACAAATTGAATTCCTCTCACTCTCTCCTCCCCTAAGCCTTTTTCTCCGCCTCCCCTTCTACTGCCCAATCACTGGCTCTAGCCTTTATTTTACAAGTTTTAATTGGACAGAAGGTTCACAAGACGTCACTGGTGTACAGAATCAATCATCCTCTGCAGCCCCTCCCAGGAAAGTGAAACTAGCATCAAAATACAAGGCTGAGGCTATCCACTGGGAACTAGGATCAAAATAGAAGGCTGAGGCTATCCACAACAAGTTTCTATCTTTATTTTCTTTTCTTCTCTTAGTTTTCTTTTTGCACGGCTTAATATTTTGTAAACTAAATGCTTAATTCATTTATGTTCAGTGTTCTCCTTTTCAGCTGAGAAGGGATTTTGCTTCTTGTTGTAGCCACTGAATTATCACCTCTTTTAAGGATAAAAGCTTGAATTAGTATAAATACATCTAATATACTTTTCCATTTCAATACTGTATAGAAATAGCTTAGCAAAGAAAAATGGGCATTATATATATAAAAGAACCAAGAACATTCACAATTTTTAAGAGGTGATTCTGTAGATTATTCTGTTACATTGATCCTACCAGTATCATGAAATGTTCAATGGTAGAATTTTAAGAGGAATATTCAGGTAGTTTTTTTGTTGTATCATAGGGAAATAACATTTATAATTTAAACCCACCATAGCTGTTTGCTTTTAAAACTGGAATGAAAGACCAGAATTCCCAGGCCTTTATCAATCCTTCTGAGGTACCAAAAATGGAGAGATATTGAGCTAGTGTTCCCTTATATTGAGAGATCACAATGTCCTAGCCCTGCAGAATTGGTTGTGGAAGGGCATGATACATGGAGAGAGTTTCTCTCTACTGACAGCTGAGGGGAAACTCAACTAGATAGAAAAAAATAATGTAAGAAGACACTGAGACAGAGCATAGTGAAGCAAGATGACAGGATGGTGCAGTTGTAGATACAGGTATCTTAGGGATGGTTGTATCTTTGAGTATTCTGAAGACTTTCGTGGAAGCAAAGGCCTAACAAGAAATTTCAGTTTAACTGTTTAGACTCTATGTAAAATTGTTCTGCACTAGCGGTCTTTAACAGTCATTACTTTAACATAAATATCAGGATCATGTAGTTTGAAGTAGAGTATTGGAGAGTGAGAAAGTATCCAAAAGAAAGCCAATGAGTCCTACATCTGGATTAGAAGGTATTTGAAAAATAGAAATGAGAGATGAGAAGCAAAGCTCCAAAACTCAAGTTCTCATAAGAAACTACAAAGAAGTGGCAAATATTGTCAAGAAAGTTTCAGTTGAATAAATACAGGACATGATGGGAGACTTAAGCCAAATTTACAGTAGCATCAAACTACAAATAGAGTGATATATGTACATTATCAAACTACATATAGAAGTATATCAAACAACGAACAGGATGATTTGAAACTGAGATGTTCTGGTTTTAAATGGTCAAAAACACATAAAGTATTAGAAAATTGTAGCCGGTTGTGGTGGCGCACGCCGTTAGGATTTGCTGAAGGAGGCAGAGGCAGGAAGATCACGAGTTGGAGGCCAGCCTGGGCTACACATTTTTGCCGGACGGTGGTGGCGCACGCCTTTAATCCCAGCACTTGGGAGGCAGAGGCAGGCGAATTTCTGAGTTCAAGGCCAGCCTGGTCTACAGAGTGAGTTCCAGGACAGCCCGGGCTACACAGAGAAACCCTGTCTTGAAAAAAAAAAAAAAAAAGAAAATTGTAATCAAAGTATTCACAAGTCAAAATTTTAACCCTCCTTCTACTCAGATATTTTATTCCTTCTCCATTTGCTTTAAGCACAGTAGAAATGTTCCCTCAATACACTTAATAAACTTCTCCATTTGAAAAATATGGAAATAACTTGGTCAAAGAAAGTGAACTTATGCATATAAAATAAGAACAGGGAAATTCATCTTTGAGGAAAGGGAGATTTAGCAGGCTACAAAGAATCATAAAAAGGTGTGACACATGACACTTAAATTTAGATAGTCTCAATATTACATTAAATTTTAAATAAGAACCACAAACGAAGATATTCTATAAGACACACAATTCACTTTTATATGTTTTCTTCTGAAAAACAAAGAAAAAAGAAAAAGAAATCCAAACAAACTCAGTACCATAATCAAACAATAAGTATGTTTAGAGAATTTGGTTCTTACATAAAATGAAAGCATAATAGTTTGCTGATTACTGACAAATGAATTTTTAAGTAAATAATCCTATTAGTCCTGCTATGTAAATAAGTGTGGCAAGAACAACGACTTCTGACTAGGGGAATATTTCTTTGAGTTGACAGAATAGAGTTAAAAAACTAAGTATAAATCTGAGACAGCTGTGATATGAAAGACAAGTTACACTATATGGGGTTAAAACAGACAAGGAAATGTATTGGGCAGGTAGGCATCATGAAAAAGCTATTTGTGTTTGCCAGCAGGTTTTTACTGAAGCTAGACTCTAACTCTTCCTCAGGAGAGAATAAATCACTCCTCCTTGCTGTGATTATCTTTCCATGGATCCTAGCTTCTTAAGAAAGGTATTCCTGGGTTGTAAGACTGAAAAGAGGCTGGAGGGAGATTTAAATCTCAAAGAGGTTGAGAGGAAATGTCTTCCAAGGCAGATATTTAAAGGCAGAAAGAAATCCAGGGTCTGTCGATGTTAACAACATCTTCGTCACTAGACAGCCAGAAAGCCTGTCTCAATGACCAGCATGACAAGAAACACTTAAAGCTACAATAATGACATTTAAATCTTGTTGGTAACCAACAGCTGTCTAATTGGACTCAAGGCCCACTTGACAGGAAGGAAAATAATGCCTGGTACTATTAACCCAGCAGGCTACTATTGGTTAAGTGAAACCATAGATCTTAGAGAAGGACTACACCTACCATTTCCTAAACCAATATAAATCCTAACTGCATTCTTCTAAGTGCTTAACTATATACCCACAGGCAATTGTAGATCTCACCCCTCAGCAGAGAAGCTTCTTCTTACAGAATAAGAAAATGAATACAGAAAAGCACAAGTAGCCAAAATGCGAGAAGCAACTGACTGTGAAGCACCCATTATTACCAACTGATATATCTTTAACACAGCTCTTGCATCCAAGGCTGAGGAACCTGGAGGAAGGGGAAAGGATCAGAGGTAGAGCACTAGTGCATCTGATGTGAGCTTCTGTCTTCTAGTTATGACAGAAGCTATATTTATGGAGCCCTAACAACAAGACTGCTCCTTAAAAGGACCTAAAAAATGCCAAAAACAGTTGTCATCCCACTATAGATGGGGACTATCTTATATGGTCCCCCCCAGATGAAGAGTTATAGGTTATTAACAACTACTGAGCAAGACAGAATAAATCTTGCCCATGGATGAGCTCCCTAATCCATTATTCAACGCTAAGAAGTCATCCCTAGAAACATATACATGCAGGTAACACTGGAAGGACTATGCAAGTTGTATTTATTTGTTCATTTATTTAAATGTAAATGTAATACCAATGGCTAAGGCAGAGGGGAAAAGATATGTGAGTGACAGGAGGCAGCAAGAGGAAAGGAAATTATATAATTGTATTTTAATCAAAGGAAAAATAAGAGACCAACATTTATGAAAATCCTAAATTATGAAAACAAATCTCACCAGAAAACATCACAGACAAGGCAGTTTAAGAGTTGTTACATGAAGGAGCTAGAGGGGTCAAAGACACTACAAGAAAACCCACAGAATCAATTAACCTGGCTCATAGAGCCTGCATAGGGGCTCACAGAGACTAAACTGGTGGCAATCAGGGAGCCTGGCCTAGGCCTCTACATATATATCAAGGCTGTGTAGTTTGATCTTCTTGTGAGACTTCTAACAGTGGGAGGGGCTTTCTCTGACACTTTTGCTTGTTCGGGGACCCTTTTCCTCCTACTGGGTTGCCTTATTCCAGCCTTAATATAAAGGGATTGCCTAGTTTTATTATAACTTGATGTGCCATATTTGGTTGATATCCCTGGGCTGCCTGCCCTTTTTGAAGTGAAAGGAAGATGAGGGAGGATGAGAGGGGTTAGATTGCACCTAATATGAGTTGCTTCTGAAGAGAACAGTTTCTCAAAGGACTTCTAGACTGCACTCTGAGCAAATACTATGAATCTTCACACAGCCCCTGTCTGAACAACCTTATAACAGTCCCTGGTTATATTCTGTATTCACTGCCAACATAACACAAGTTTTCTTTTTATGTCAGATTACTGCAATAGTACTCAAGTTAGCATTTTGGTTATGCATATGCAAAGCTTAATAGTAACATTAAATAGTTAAAGCAAGCAAACAAAAAGAGGTTTGACCAATGAATAAAACAATTAATTACTACAGGAATAAGAAGAGATGCTCAAATTAATCATGATTAATATCAACCTCTTCTGAGATATTAAAAACAAGCTAATATTTGTTAGTTTATGCTCCAAAATTCGAAAGCAATCTGATTCTTGAAGTATTAAAATCAGCACAGTAGATAAGATGGCACCCGGTAATACTTTCTGATATTTATGTCTTAGTTTAATTTCTTACTCGAGTATTTTCTGGATATAGTACTTCTCTTCTAATAAATAACATATAATAAAAGTGACAGATAGCCTTCTCACTCTTATATAACAAAGAGACTAATGCTTACATCTTGTGATCCTCATTAAATCTCCCCTTTGCTCCCTTGGTTTCTCTGATGACTCCAGACTCCATGTTGTAGATTGCTCCCTGAAGAAGCCCACAGGATAAGGAAATGATAGAGTCCTACAGCTAACTTTTAGTACATAATTGAAAACTTCTGCCAAATAGCCAGTGAATAACTTATTCTTTCCTATGGTTACATGCTGAAGATATTCCTTCAACTGCACATTCAGCTAAGGCTTTATCCTGACCATCACTGTGATTGCCATTGGATTAATCTGCTTTCTGTCACTGCAACAAAATATTAGAAAAGGCTACGAGGAGGAAAGTATTATTTTGACTCACGGTTTGGGAAGTTTTGTCCCACGGTCAACTGGATCTCTGAAGTAAAGTGGGTAGAGAATGAGGTAGAGAAGAAGGAGGTGTGCATATGTTACCTTCAAGAATGAGACTAAAATAACCTAATCACTACAATTAGGCTCTGCCTCACAAAGTGTCTACCATCTCCCAATAACACTATAAACCAAGCCTTTAGCATGTAGATTTTCGAAGAACACTTCAAATCCAAACTACTATAGCTGCCCCACGAAAGGACTTTTGACAGAAGAACCTAGTTACACCACACTTTTTTATATTCCAGACTCATATACATCATGACATGCTAATCTTTCCTTTTCTGAAACCACTTTTTGGAACATGTTTTATAAAGTGACACATCACTCAGACAGGTGGATGAGGAGCAGAGGAAAAGCACCTGGAGACATGGTTGAAGATGAAATGGACTGGATGACACTGATTGAATGTTAACCAATAAGCTGGGAGGTCAGGACAAGGAGTTTACTGAAGGATGAAACATAGATGCTGTAAACAATCATTCCTGCAAAGACTCACACCCTCCAGTCAACATTCCACAAGGATGATAGACTGACTAAAATTTCAGTGACTAGGGAGAGGCTGGACCACTGCAGGTTCAGTATCTACCATTTATCTTGGGCCATCTTAAACAATGCTTTAGAAATGCAATAGTTTTCACCAACCACGAGGCTAAGAGTGTTGCTGGATAGCACCTGAGACCTAGAGTAGAGATTTCCCCATGTTGCTGCTACCTGCTTACTAGATTTTTCTATCAGCATACTTGAAAGGTACCTTGATCTCTGGCTATCTTTGCTGACACTATAAACCTGCAACAAACCATTACTACTCTAGAATGTGGAGTTCAATGTAACATAAATCCAGATTCATGGGCCATGGTCACTCAAGTTTGGCTCCAGACTAAACTATATTTTATCACCTTGAGTTGAGAGATGTGTTTTTGAACCAACAATATGAAATCTAAACCAAAAATAAATAACCAATAAAACAGCAATGACAATATTTTAAGTTCTAAATCTGAAGGAAACATTGAAATTTCATATGAAAAGACTAAAAAAAGAGCCATAATTATTACTGGGAATTATAGCTAGAAGGATTGTACCTCTTTAGATCCCTGACAGCTTTGCCTCTGGAAAGTTTGAGTAACAAAGTCTTAAAACTCTTTTTAAAAAAAAAATCTGAAATTTGACGAATAGATGTTTACCTAACGTATAGTCAGATCTGATTCCCAAAGATGAACAGACTAATAACAACAAGCATTTAACACCCCAAGACAGGAATAAATATTTGATGCAGTACTTCCTTACAGATGAATAATCCTGCTGGGAGGAAACAAATTGTAGCAATTGAAGACGTTGCAGCAAAATGGAAAGCATCTTAGCTGAGCCTATGAACAGAAAAGCCTTGGGCTTGTCTACCTAGTGTCCAATTCACTTTTAAAATGTGGTACTAGAGGTGAGAAAGTTTATTAAATATTATCAATCTAGGGAGAACTAGAAAAATATCTTAATCGGATACTGCATATTTGTCATCATCCTATAACAAACTTCAAAACTTAAGAAGACATTAAGTAGGTAATACTAAAAAGGAAATTGGAAAGTGATTTAAAACGTAGTGCCCTTAGTGTTACATCATTTGACAGGACAACAAACTACAGCGAATGTAGCAATGCCTGACAAAGAGGTGCCAGAAAACTATATACACGTTATACAGAGGGTTAAACAAAAACTTCTTCTAAATTGGTATGAAGTTTTAATACTGTAACAAGGTGAGGGCTTGGTAAGGGAGGGCAGTACTTTATCTACTCTCTTCAAGCATCATAGACTCATAATCATAGATTATTGCATTAGTTTTTTTACATTTATTGCACATTGACCATATTTTAAACATGTTGAGTAAATAGGATATTGGTAAATTGATTTATCTGCTTCTCTTTATATTTTAAATATGATGATGCTCAGATGATGGAGATAATAGAAATAATTCTCATCTATCCAATTCTGTTTTGGTGCCAGAAGCCAATCAATAGCTATGCATCGACTAAATTGATGAGTAAAAATTCCTCCCAAATGTGTTAATGTGGATTAGTTAGTGTCAAAGACAATTCTGTTACAATTTTAAAAAATCTTTTCAAGCTAATCTAAAGAGAATCTAAAAAGCTGGTGAGGAAACATGAATTGCCAATTGCAGAACACATAGTCATTTATTCTACTAAAGAGCAAACCACTAATATTAGTTACTTCTTTGGCCCATTTATAGTGGAGTAGCCAGTAATTAAGTCAGTGTAAAGGAAAACAACTGAAATAAATCAATTGCATTTATTCACACAAAGATTTAGTAGAGTGAGACAACTTTGACATTTAAAAATCAATGACAAAATGCAGGCAGTTCAAGAAATGTGGCTGTGATAATTATCTACTGTATTGAAAAAAGATTTTGAGTTATATCTCTTCATATTAAAGAGCTGAATTCTAGATTGATTAACTAATTAGTATTAACTGAAGGATCATAAAAATTCTAGGAAAAATATTCAGGAGAAAAGTTAGGATTATTTATACCTTCAACATTAAGTACTGGTCGTCAATCATGTAGAAAAGAGATAAAAAGACAGCCAGAGAAGGTGGTAGATGGCACCCACGCATTGCCTGCCTGGATTTCCAGAATATGCGTGGGGAGTATGCCCTCCAATGTGGGTGAAGCTTGGGGCAGGGCAGGAGGACAGAGGGATTAAGGAGAGGGTAGAATGTGTCTGAGGGAAGAACAAAGGCCACAGAAAGACAAACACTCAGAAAACTCAGTTAAGGCTATCTAACACTGTCCTCCATCACTGAGCAGATTTGCAGTCCAAGAAATGCTGGAGTCCATGTAGCACAGAACTACAGGAAAATCCTCTCTGTCTAGATACTCAGCATTCATCCTGAGCAACGGCAGGAAGCCATTTTGAAAACACTGCAGAGTTAGTAACTGGGCACCCATGGAGACAAAGGTCCTTCCCAAACTGCCCACTCTCAGAACACAGGAAAATGTTCAGTGAATACACCCAAGAACTAGCCTTCAGAAACTCTTTAGATGGAGGCAGAACAAACAAACCCAACAACAACAAGAAACTTACGGTTCTAGAAACCTGGATCTAAGTCTAACAAAAAGGTTACCATCAGTTGCATCTAGTACCTAGAGACTGGAAATCCACACAGAGTGAAAGCAACTACCACTCTGCCACAAACAACACTCCTTGGTTTCCGCACAAACAACAGAGCTGAGTGGAGAGTGTCGGCTATTATCAAAGCCCTGTTCTCACCATGAAGTGTCAAGGAGCTGGGAAATGAACTCAGCATCTTTGCCGCATTGATGACATCCCCCACAGTGGGAAACTGGTCCTCATTTTTCCTTGTGCCAATTTTTATTTTGTATTTTACAGTAATTATTTATCTTTTAATTAACTTTTTTATCTTTCGTTATTTCATTCATCTGTTTGAACTTTTGTGTCTTTATTCTTGTTTCTGATTAAATGAGTCTATTTAAGCCAAACTGCTTAAGTCAGATTGAGATGTTCAATCACTTACAATTTCTTTCCTCTCCTGTTCTTCTCCTTTACTTCTACATATCTCTTATTTAATATCTAATCTTATGGAATAAATGTACCATGCCCTGTATCTTTTCTTTCTTTCTTTTTTCTTTACTCTGTATACACTGGGGCACAACATAGCCTTTTGTTGGTTCTCTCCCTGTCTCAGTTTCTCTCCTCAGTGATGGACTTCAAATATGAACTACTACATTCAGATTTCAGTGTTCAATTTTTAGAACCATTTTTAAATATTATTATTATTAACTGTTCTGTATCGGTGTGTGCGTTCATTTGCATTATGTGCATACAGGAGCCCCCAGAAACCAGAGTACAACATCAGATCCCACAGAACTGGAATTACAAGTGGTGGCTATGAGCAACCTGATATGCGTGCTGGGAATTTAACCCAGGACCTCAGCAAGAGCAGCAAGCTCTATACTATTAAATATTGAGCTATGTCTCCAGCATCTGGGTATTTAACATTTAACATTCTTTCTCTTTTTCCTCCCCTTTCATCAACTTTAAACTTCATTTTTGTCATTTGTGCAATTATATTTTCTCTCTCTTCTTCCTCCCTATTAATTTTCCCTAATGAGTAATTCTTTCCTTTTTTTTGCTAAATTGTCTGCTAGCACTTCTTTTTCTCTTGTTACTCTACCTATGGCAGAGTATGCTTTATCACCTGCTGTCTATAATGCTGCCTCCTCTTCTTCTTAACTTTGTTCTGCTTTATACCACTATACTAATCTTGTTTTTGCTTGTTTTTTCCATTTCCACAGTAATAACAAGTATCCTACTATGTGCCAGGCTACTCTTGATCCATTATTCTCCTAATACTGTCAGAGTTGAGGACAATTTACTTTGATGGCTGATGGCTACACTTTCATAGCAGGATCATCCATTATTTTGGGTAGCTTTTGCAGTTAGCTTTCTGGTTCTGGAGTTCTGTTTGGAGCTCATTTCTTGAATATGTGGTTGAGGATTTAGCTGCTAATGGCAACAGAAAGGTTCCAGGTCAAGAATGAAAGAAAGAAAGAAGAGACATATGGCTCCCATAGAGTTTCAAATACAGGAATTAATAAGGTATCAAAGATTGTGAAGACGGAAAGATGAGAATGAAGAAGGGACAGAGTCCACCATGAGGTGTGGTAGAATCCTCACAGATGAATGTTTCAATGAAGCTAAAACTGTAAGAACAAAGAACTGAATATTCAGGGGGCTGTGTTGATATCCTGTCAGTTAACCATGGTTGAACATCTGGAGGAGTTGGTTGTTAGCCCCAGTATCTAAGATGAATGAAATTCACTTGGAGCTGGAGTTCCTCATTAACCAAAATGAGAAACTAAATTCCTGGAGAAGTAAGACTGTGCTCTTGATTTCAATCAGTGATGGACGGCAGAGGTACAAGTCTGACGTGTCCATTTGGCGCTTGCTCTTCTTCAAATACGTGTCTGTTTCATTAAATTTAAATGCCCAGGATCTATGCTCAATCTCCATTAACATAGTTGAGGTCAAAGATGGAGGAATTGATATGGCCCCTTCTTACCTCGTAGTTAAACTCTGGTTCAATGGCCTTAATGAATAGATCCGTGTTCATGTTGAACATCGGAGAACTGAAGCAAAGCATTTAAGGTCAAGTGGAGCTTATGCAAGGTCACCAGTAAATGACAATGAGTCTTCATGGTTGTTGATTTTGCTAGGGAACACAAAGTGCCCAGATAGTACAGTTCAAGAACTATTTTCCTATGCAAAATATTTCCTATGCACATGCCTGTGCTTGATATCTCTTCACCTCCACCTAAGTTTCATTCAATTTCCAATGAGCACTCCCACAAACCATATCCACTAATTCAATTTCTGCTTATATAAACAACATAAATTAAGCTTGTGATATCTCCAACCGGCCAGCGGTGGCGCACCGCTGTAGTGTCCGTGCTCTGTCGTCTGAGTGCTGTGTCTGTCCCGAGTTCGATTCCCCAGTGGTGGGAAAAAAAAAAAAAAACAAAACGTGATATCTGCACCTAATAATATACTAGTAGTCCTGGATTGGAACAAGTTCTAGCAGGCTTCAAAGTTAAGGTGTTCTTTAAAGTGACTCACTTATCACTTTCCCCAAGGAAAGACTTTTCGTTGTTTGCAGATATGGTGTTAGCATCTAGTCCAGGTTTAACCTGGAAATCCCTATGTAGGGCAGACTGACTTCAACCTCATAGTGACCATCCTGTCTCATCCTCTGGAGGGCTGTGATCCAGGTGTGCACTGCCATTTTGGACTTGTGCCATTTTGCTTTTTAAAAATCTAGAGGTTTTCCCATGAGACGACTCCTGAGCAGCGTTCACCAAGACTCCAGTGTTTTCTTCTCCAAGCACTGATCACACCACGGATGATGGCCAACTCTTTACTATATTAGATAGCCTTCTATAGAACTGTGCTTATAAGAAACATCACCTGGGGAAAACCTCTTACATTCTGAGTGTTTACACAGTCTTTCTAACAATCAAGCACTCTGGGACTCACACCTGAGAGGGTGACCTTAGTCACTCCTTGTTCACTCCAACGTCTGAATGTGCTGTATTGTTCACATGCCCTCATGTTTGTTCAGTTGGACCCCTGCTACCAGAAGGTATTTACAAGATCGGTAGGCTCCTATGCTTGAATACTCCAATGCTAGCTGGAGGTGTTGGTTTAGGAAATGAGAGACATTTAGCCAAGGTAACAGATGTGGGTCACTGGAGTTCGGGGTATAGGGTAGGAGAGTCAGGCCTTGAAGGAGATACCCACTTCTAGCTTGAACCTTTCTCTACCTGTGACCGGCCAAGATGTAAGAAGCTGCACCGGAAGTTCTCTGAAACTGTGACCGGAAATCAATCCTCCCTCAAGTGACTTCTGTCAGAGATTTTTTTTTTTTAAGAAATAAGAAAAGTAAACCCCTCTTTTTCTTCCTTTTAACTTGAAAGTTCTCTTATTACACGGTATTTATTGTTGTTGGTTCTCTTTTGAGATTATAGTGAGAATGACTAAATCACACATAAAGTCAGAAGTAGGAAAGAGAAGACACTTGCTCACTTGGTCACCCAATATCATTAAAAACTGGCTAGCTTCTAGCAATAGCTGAAAAACAAATATATTTCTTTTAAAATGTTTTTTAATTTAATTGTTTTTTTACTTATTCACTTTATATCCTGAACACTGCCCCTTCCTTGTCACCTCCTCCCACAATCCTCCCACCATCCCCCAAATAGTGGATAGGATGGAGCTTGGCGACACTTATGGGAAAATAGAAGGAGAAAGGATTGTAGGCCGAAGTGGATAGGAACTCCACAAGAAGACCAACAAAGCCAACTAACGTGGACCCTTGAGGCTCTCAGCCTCTGAATCATCAACCAAAGAACATACACAGGCTGGATACCCAGAGGGGCCGCCCTTCTTAAGTATTTTAAAGAAAAGAGCAAGACCTTGAATATTTAGGTTCATTTCTCCTCTCCTCTTGCAAATTCACATTGTGGGTTCGGCGAGGTGGTCAAGAATTTATGTCAGTGTGCCATGTGGGGTGGCACTGCCCACTGGGAGCCTACCTCTCTATAAGGTGACTGTATTTAGATCTGAAATGAGCAGGAGGGGGAATAGGTCACAAAGGCCTTTTCCTTTATTGCTGTCCAATTCTTCTTTCTCTTGTTCATCTCTTCCACCTCATTGTCAGCTTCAGGCTCTCATTTTCCTCAGTAGGATTCCCTCTCATGAATTTTTCTTCCAGTCTCTTTTCTTTATGTCTCCTCTTACTCAGGTCCTGGATACAAATCTAGGAACTGTTGTTGTATGCTAGGGCATACATGTGATCCCATGCAGAGGATTAGAGGGGAAGGCAGGATCTGAAGACACAGCTGAGATAACTACAGGAGTCCTGATGAAGGAGATGGCAGGCAGCAAAGGCAGCTACAACCAGCAGGAGGTTGGACCCAAGACAATAGTTTCCTTAATGCTGTTCCCCTAAGTAAAAGACATTTAGCTTCTATTCTCATTTTCTTTGTTATACCACATGTTGGGAAGATATAAAATTAGAAGAAAAAATGGAATGTCTTCAGTATAAAGTAGAATATTCCAAAATAAGTAAATTACTTGGGCTAATATTTTGATTCACATGTGACATTTCTGACTTCAAATTAAAACATCAAATTATTCACTAAGCTGGAATCTTGAGCTTTTTCAATTGGTTAGAACAATCTGTTATCCTAAATTAAATTTCTACAGGAGTATGTCTTTGGATATTATATACTTCATAGCTGACAGGGACACTATCTAATTAGCTATTTATATGCAAAACAGAAGAAGGGATAATTAGAGACATGGATTATGCAGAGGCATTCACACTGACAGAGGGCAAAAGGAATTGCGAACATATTGAATCAAATTTGTATATACATTCCTACAGTTTATCATATTTCATTTAAATTGTATTACAGTTATGCATCATTTAACATGTTATAAATGAAGCAATATTTGAATCCACTGATTGATAAACTAAATATAAATCTTCTGCACTATTAGACTATATAAATATATATATAAATATATATATAAATATATATATAAATATAGTAGGCTTCAGTGGATGGAAAGGAATAATTTCCTTTCTTACCTCCAGATTTCTCCAAATCTCATTTTTTTTCTCCAAAGAGACTAGGAAAAAGGCGAATTTATATTTCAAGCCACTAATCAAATACTCAAGGTACTTATCATAAACAAAAGCCCTGCCTCACAGGACTTATTCTAGCTATCTGTCATTGAATAACAGATCCCATCCTATATTGTGGAGTACAAGACAAATGTTTTGTGAGTGAGTGTGTGTGTGTGTGTGTGTGTGTGTGAGTGTGTGTGTGTTCTCAGAAATTTGAGAAGAACATGCAAAGAGGAGTATGTCTTTGCTGCAGTCTGGCTGAAAACTTGAATAGCTGGTAGCTCACTGGAGAGCTTGGCTGGGACCATGTAACAACTAAGGCTTCATTTCCATCTTCCAACAAGTCTCTTTGGTGCTTCCGCATGCTGAATCTGCTGCGTGTGGAATGTGTATGAATGGCTCTGTCATTTCTACATCTTATACATAAGCTAGGATGGTTGCATTAGTTAGAGGCCCCTGGGGATCTCTTTTTTCCATGGAGTTTCATCCATACTTAGGTTGGGCTTCTGCATGGCTTTGTGATTGTTGAAATAATAATCTTATATTGTAGCTGGCATCTTATGTCTCCCAGAGGGAATCTCTCTGTGAAAAGAATGAGACCAATGCAGTAACATTTTCACTATATTTACTTGTTAAATATGCCAATACTCAAGGTAAAGAATCACTCATTTCTCTGTGGGAGAAGGGTCAAAGAATATATGGCCACCTTTAGTCTCTTAACATGTTATAGGGACCTCTTTTGAGAGGACTGGTTCCATAGTATGCCCTGACCACTTTTAGCATTTTAATGGAGATGCAGACTGTGGTTCTTTTTAGGACATTTTAAATTGAAATTAATCACAAGTTCCTAATTGGTTTTCTTTGTTAGGGAAGGATTTATAAATGATAAATGAAGAAATAAGATATTTTCTTTATCACGCTTATACCTTCTAGATGTAATGGTAAAAAGTGGGATGGTGACAATTCAGCTCATATTCTACTTTTAAAATATTTCATGGGAATAGATTATTGAATATTTATTTCTTAATAATAATAGTCATTCAAATAGACTTCATTATTCAGTTTCTTTTACACTGAAGTTGTAGTCATATTACTAGGTTCTGGTCAGAAGGATGGATGGATGCATAAAATGTAACATGTTTGAGAATCTATCATTAAGAGATATTTAGAAGGATCTAGAGAGGCGGCTCAGAGGTTAATCATGACATGTGCTATTCTGGAAGAAGAGTTGGATTCTCAGCCCCCATGTTAGACTCATGACTGTCTAACTGTAGCTCAGGATGAGCCAATGCCACCACCTTCTGTCCTCCAGAGTTATCTGCACTCTTGTGCACACACCCATGCATACATAGATGGACACACATTCACATATCAAAACATAGAAATGAACCTTTAAGTAAAAAAGAAGCATCTAAGTATACTCCTCGTTGTTTTACTAGAAGCATTTTTCTCTCCTATCAATCCAAACATTGATACTATAACTTTAAACACAGGTCATGCAATAAACAACATAGCCTCATGTGCTCGAGAATTTAGTTGAGCCACCATAATATGTTATCCCTGGACTGTATGTTACTCAGCTTCCCTTACAATGACAAAATTCCTGAATTGAAAATTCTAAGAGGAAGGAAGATTGATTGGATTGACTGACTCATGCTTTCTGCTCATGGTTAGCTGTTTGTACCACTGGGCTTGAAGTGAGACCCAACATCCTGGCAAAGAGAAGAGCAACACTGTTCACCCTGTGATAACTGAGACAGGAACAAACATGCCCTGCAAAAGCATGCCACCTACTTCCTGTTGTCTCTATGTACATCTTTCCTCACAATTCCCACCACTTCTCAATTGCGTGACCATCTGCCCACCAACTAACTGTTCATTGCATGAGTCTTGGGAAATATTTAAGATCTAAATTATAACACACTCCATAACTTCTAACATTCATGTGAATAAGAAATGAACTCTCAGCTTTACCTCACATGCAAGTGATTTTAGACTTTTCTGAAAATGTCTTTGCAATTTCTTCTAATCCATCTAGATTACTTTCGTTAACAGGAAATACATACTCTACCTTCCACTCTACTTCCGTTCTATTTCCCCACTCTACTCCTTCTTCTCTTTGCCTTTTAAATTACTATATTTTTAACATCAGTGTCTTGATAATGGGCTCTTTGATAGAGGGCAATGGCAGTTGATTAAATAGCTTAGGGACAGACAACTAGCTTAGTTTCCTGTACATCCTTATGGGGAGACAAATATCTGCCTTTGAGCACATCATCAGCGTGTTTAAGCACTAATATTTTGGCATTTTTGAAAAGAACTGGACTGTGAGATGCTTGCTATTACTGTCAGGAAATCCCTGAGGTTTTCAGAGCAATGGAAACGGAACTTCAGACAACCCGCCAACATTAATGAAGACTTGTGTTGCTCTTAGCACTGCACTTTAGAGTTTACCTCCAATTCTAGGTTTGCATAGAATTAGTGTGATTTTTATTTCCTTGGTATCATTAGATAAATATATAATATAAATGAAAAGTGATTTTCATATAGACGGTCAAATAGGATGCAGAGAAGACCTGAAAACATCCAGGAGTTTGGCATGCACATTTTAGAGGCTGTGGATTAGGGCAAGGCAAATGTTGGGGTAGGGGGAAAACTTAAATTTTCTTCACATTAGCACAGGCAACAAAATGTTTCAGTCTTGGCTTCCATTGCTCCCAAGGTGAAATTATTTCATGCAATTTCATTTCTGCAATTCCCAGCACAAATAAACTGCCTGTGTTCATAAGCCAAGTGGCTAACCATTGACATGCTGATTAAGCATTACTGATTAAGTGTACAATAAGTCATTGGAATTGCTGGTGCACAGATGGGCGACATTTATTTAATTGTTTAATAACCCGGTCTCTGAAGGGAACTTGCTAATGTAACTGTAATTGAGAAACAATGCTGTCTCAGGGAAACATGAATTGACTCACCTGTTTTACAATGGGGTCATCATTTGGGTAAACCTGTAAAGTCCCAGTTCTGTTTCTGGTAGTTGTCACAAACACAGCCAGCCAAGACATTAGAAAATTCTGTCACTCATGGTTGAGAAGAAGACAGGGCCGGCCGATGCAGTGAAAGATTCTGTCACTGATGGTTGAGAAAAAGAATAGAGAAGACAAATCTTCAGAATGTTTTTCTAGTTATTATGTTTTAACACTTTTATAGTTCCTTTATATATTGCTTTCCATTCAGGTAAAGGAGCTATTGCGTAGTATGTAAATGCTCAAAGTACCTTACACACTTGAAGATGCTCTCCATATGTTCTCCATAGGCAGATGGACTTATATGTATTATATGTGTAATCTTCCATTCCTACAATTCAATTCAAATTAAACTTGAATAAGAGTTCGAAGGAAGGGCATCTCACCCTACCTTTTTCATCCTACAGATCGATGTTGACTGATATTTAAGGTGAACTAATTATTCTTGATCACATATCAGATACAATATGCTAATGGTAACTAGATGCTCCTTAAGGAACACAAAACTTGAAGGACCTGGGTACTATAGGGATGTAGGGACATTGTTGTCAGTATGGATTTTGGAAACTGATGACCTAGTTTCTAGTCTTTCACATGGCACTAACTCTAATACAGGTCAACTAGTTACACTCACCATTTAAATGAGAACAATACTAAAGATAAAATGAGTTCTCTAAAGTGCCCTTTATTTAGCATAACTGATTTAACAAAAAGAACTTGGGATATACAGTCAAGTTATTCACACACACAGAAGAAAGATATTGGAAAAACATGAAAGGCAAACAGTGTAGATTTAGAAGTAGATACTCTACTGATGTTATATGAAGGAAGTCAAGACTGTGTGGTAAGGTAGGAGTTGAGATGGGGACAGAAAGGTGATACCTAGATTCTCAGTGGAAGCATGGGACTGTGAACTTCCAGATGTCAAGGTACAGGCACCGAAATTATGGACCAATTCCCTTCCTTATTTTAAGTCACACAGTTTATAGTAATTAGTTGGGGTGTCTCTATAGAAACCTATATACCACGTTGTGTATTTGTGATGGATTATGTAAGCTAATATGTATATGCAGTTCCAAGAACAGCAACTGCTACATCACATCGTCACCACCATGCTTTCTGTTAAGGTTTTAATAGAAGAGAATAAGGTATCTTGGTTATAGTCAAGATTTTAGCCCACTGGTTCTCAAACTTTGGGTCACAACTCCTTTAGGGGTCACATATCAAATGTCTTGTATAGCAGATTTATATTATGATTCATAACAGTAGCAAAATTACAGATATGAAGAAGCAATGAAATGATTTTATGGTCCATGTGTCATCATATCATGAGGAACTGAATAAAAGTGTCATGGCATTTAAAAGGTTGAGAACTACTAGTGTAGCCTAAGAACAGGCAACTTAAATCATCAGATATGTATAATCTCATGACATTCCGGTTAGGGGTCTAGGTGTGGCTCAGCTATTTGCTTCTATCTAAGGTATGGAGCTAAATTGATGAATGAAACTTTCCTTTCATCTGCAGTCATCAATTTATATGACTTTTGGCCAGAATTAGCCTTTCACCTCTTGGACCACTTTTCCAAAAGGATGCCTGACTTCCTCCAGGGTAAGTAATATAAAAGAAATCAGGAGAGATTATCTGAAATGCAGACTCCTGTCTTTATGTTCCACTCCAGGAAATATTATCCCATCACTTCCTTGTATTATGTTTATTGAAAATCATTTGATAGTATAGTTCACACAGAAGGGGTAATGGTTTCAGTAGACCATGCATTGCAGAGGCTAGGGCCATTTGGACCACCTTAGAGCTTACATGCTCTGTACAGGAAGTAGAAGAAATGGACTTTCCATTTGGCCTTCTGGTGGCCTTCATATAAAGTAAATTCTTCAACAATTCAAAAATAAATAAAATAAGATATATATCTTCTCTCTGCAAATACTTTTCTTGGAGGAAAGGGCTTAATAATAGCTTATTCATGTAAAAACAGATCAATTTCTTATATCTATATTTAAAAATTAAAACAGACACAATTATTTGGGAAGCATTAACTACATATACAGCAATACAGAAAATGAATCTTAGTCCTTTTGTAATAAATTTTAAGTTAGAAGATTCACTTAATAAATATTAAAGCATTATTAGTCTAATTGAGTTTTCAGATTTTTCTGTGTTAATTTTACATGTATTACATAAATATTCCAGTTCTGCTTTTTAATATAGTATGCAAATAAAATAAAATTTGCATTTGAACACTACCACCAATTCTAGGCCCCTTCAAAAAAGCTAAAACACTTCTCTGAGTTGAATATGTGTGCCTCAAGAGCATTTTCAATTCATTTTTAGACACATGCATGCACATTGTATTAGTTAGGATTACCAATGCTGTCATGATGCACTGTGGCCAAAGCAACTTAGGAAGCAAAGGGTTTATTGGCTTAAACATCCATATCACAGTTCATCATCAAAGAAGGTCAGTACAGCAACCCACACAAGGCAAAAACCTGAGGGTGGGAGTTGATGCAGCCACCACAAAGGAGTGCTGCTTACTGGATGTTCCTCATGGCTTGTTCAACCTTCTTTATCATAAGTACCATCAGCCTAAGGCTAGCACCACCTACAATGGACTGTGCTGTCCCTCATCAATCACTAATTAAGAAAATGCCCTACAGGCTTGCCTTTAACCCAATCTTATGGAGTCATCTTCTTGAGAGAGAATATAATTCAATGTTGGGTGTGGGAATATTATACAGATATATGTGTATTTACGAATGCATTGTATTTATACTGTTCTGAGTCTCATGGTTTGGAGATTCACTATGCTTGAAATTTAATGTGGTCTGAAGCAATTATTCTCACACCTATCTTACAGGGTGACTTTCAGGACTGAATGGCAAAAAATAAATTGTTTGGAAAAATTCGATATACTTAGACCATCTGTATGGACAATTATTCTAAGGGTGGTTGTGAATTCCCCAAAACTTCAACTTTTTCCGGGGCAATGGTCGTTAAGTTTTGGGTAAAACAGAAAATTGCCAAAAGAATAAAAATTTCATGAGAAAGGGGAAAGGGGGAGGGACAAAAAACTGAAATCTGGGGTAAAGGGCATCTTTAATTGGAGAAACAGTTTTTGTTTTTTTTATTGGGGGTTTGTAAAATGTTAGTTGGGGGGAAAGGGGTTTGGTTTTAAAATCATTTTAGAGTTAATTTGAACCAATAAGGTTTTTTAAACCCCCTTTAAGGGGGCCCTTTTTGTGGAAAACAGGGAGATATAAAAAAGGGGGCAAAGAAAAATAGATGAAAAATGGAAAAGTAAAAATTGAAGTTTTGTGAAATTTTTGTTTTTTTTAAAAAAAAAAAAAATTTTTTTTGGAAAAAAAGACAGAAAAACAAGGGAAATCCTTTTTTTTGGGGTTTTAAAATTTTCCCCCAAAAAGGGGAAAAAAAAGAGGAAAAAAAAAAAAAGGGAAAAAAAAAAGAAGCCCTTTTTAGTTTTGTTTAAATAAGCAAGAACAAAACGGGTTTTTTCAAAAAAAACAAAAAAACAAAAAAAAAATTTGGGAAAAAACAAAAAAACCCCCCTTTTTTTTTGGGGGGGAAAGTAAAAAAAACCCTTTGGGTTTGTTCAATATGGGGGGGGAAAAAACAATTCTGGATTCCCTTTTTTATTGAACAAATTTTTTTCCAAAAAAGGAAATTAAACCCGGGGGCCAGGGAAAAAAGTTGTAAAGAGGGTAAATGTTTTAAAAAAAAATTTATGTGGAATGGAAGGGGATTAAGTAAAGGGGGGGAAAAAACACCCAAATTAATTTTAGTAAAGAAAATCAAGGGGGAAAAGGGTTTTTGGGGGTTTTAAGTTTTAAAAATTTTTAAAAAACCCCAAAAGGTTAAACTTCGGGGCCCTTCCTTCCCTTTTAAACAGAAGAGACCCATTTCGGCGTTCTAACTTGTTTTGTTTGGATTAAAGTAAATATTTTAAGGGGAAAAAGTGAAGAAAAGGTAAAAAAATTAAATTCCTGAGGGGGGAAAATTAAAACTGTCAAATTTTTTTTCCCAAAATCATTTTTTTTCCCGTTTTTTTAAAAAACAAACAAAAAAAATGAAAAATTTTGGGGGCAAAAAAACCTATTTTTTGGGGGAAAAATTTAAAATTTAAAAAAACCCCCAATTTAAAAAAATTTAAATAAAACTTTCTTAAATCCAAAATTAAAAAAATTTTTTGTCCCTTTTAAAAAAGGTGGGTTTTTTTCTGATTGTAACCGGGGGCCCCCCCAATTTTTCCCCGGGGGGAAAACCAATTTTGGGCCAAGGTGACACCAGGAAAAATATTTAAATTTTAAAAAAATTTAAAAAAAAGTTGGTATTCCCCCCCTTTAAAAAAATGAGGGAACCGGGGGAAAGCAGGCTTACCTTTTTTCCCCAAAATGTTTTTCCCCCAATTAGGTTTTTCTGGGGTAAAGGGGAAACTTTCCCATTACCCCAAAATTTAAAAAGATTTTTATTCTCGGCCTTTTTAATTTAAAAAAAATTTTTTACTTCAAATTTAAAAAATTTTTTAAGGTTCTTTAAAAAAACCCTTTTCCCCCCCTTTGGGGGGTAAAAATTTGGAGTCTGGGAGTGAAGGAAAGGGTTGAAATCAGAGGTGAGTCTTAAATAAGAAGAATGACTTTTGCACATGCTAAGAGCAACTCCAATTGTCTCAGCCGAATGCACACAAAACTAAGAGAGTTAGCTTAACGGTAACATTGGTATAATCTTCAATTAAATTCTTAGTTGTCCATTAATGTTAACTTATAAGAATAGAAAAGTGGCCCTGGTGGAATAAAATCGACTCCGGGCAGTCAACGGTTTGGGCCAAGAGACCCATGTAGCCAAAATGGCTGAGATCTATACAAATCAGGCTGGGGGAAGGGAAGCAGAACCCTAGCTCCTCCAGAGGGAGAGGTTTAGAGTAGGGGTGAGGTGAGAAGTGGAGAGAGGAGGCACAGGTACCAAGAGTGAGATCTGTCCAAGGTTTCTTTGAGACCTAACAAATGAGAAGCCAATCTTTTCCTTAGATTGCATCAAAAGAAGCTTCAAGTGATAACTTGGGGCCCTTGAGTATCTCACTTATTTTATCTTGGCTTGGAACTTAGTCTGACCTCTACTGTCACCTGTCTTTGGGACTTTGTAAAAAAAAATCTCTCTGTCTCTCTGTCTCTCTGTCTCTCTCTCTCTGTCTCTGTCTCTCTCTCTGTCTCTGTCTCTCTCTCTCTGTCTCTGTCTCTCTCTCTGTCTCTGTCTCTCTCTGTGTCTCTCTGTCTCTGTCTCTGTCTCTGTCTCTCTCTCTCTCTCTCTCTCTCTCTCTCTCTCTCGTGTGTGTGTGTGTGTGTGTGTGTGTGTGTGTGTGTCTGTGTCTGTGTCTGTGTCTGTGTCTGTGTGTCTGTGTGTCTGTGTGTGTTTGTGTGAAAAAGAGGCTAAGTACCTGGAAAAAGCTTCCATGAGACCCAGCAACCAGCAATGGTGTTAAACAGCGGCAATATAGTTGAGAATGGCCCCTAGGAGCTTTGGACTGGTGGATGCAGCAAAATATGTATCCTTAAGTATTTTTAAAAGCCAGCTGTTGATTTTGATCAGTAAACTATTAGTTGTTTCATAGATGATCTTCTGGGAAAAAATGTTTTTTTGAATGAGGAGATAAGTTTATTTTCATTTTCTAAATTTGGTTGTTGTTTTGACCTGGACTTGAGACAAGAGAGAAACACAGGAAGAATTATGGGGATAATCTGTTTGAAGCCTCTCACCAGCTGAGAGGTAAGAATTCAAGTACAATTAACAACATCAGCTGTGAAGGTCACCAGTCTAGAGATAAAATCCTTTTAGATGACACTATTTTCTATGACAGTGGGAATGAACTAGGCTTAAGTTCTGAACATATATGACCTTAAGTAGTCTTTTCCTGAAGTCTTGGAATCTCAAACCAAAGTGTTCATTTTGTCTTACCAGAATGATAGTGTACCTTCAGCCTTGCCACCTCAGCATTTGTAATTTTGTTAGGTGTCTCTAAGGAACCACACAGCAATCACATCTAGATTCTTCAGCAATCCTTTAAAGATGCTAATTTTACAAGTTACTAAAATAATGCATGTGACTATCATCTGCTGTCTGCCCAGAGGGCCAAGCCAAGCCGAACTGGGGCAAATAGGTTCCACAGAGCTGATCCAGCTGGAAATGCTAGGTGTGTTACAGCTCTCAGAAGTGAAGCAAGGATGTTTGGGTGGCCAGCTCAGAGCAAAGTCTCAGAGGTCCTGATTCTCTCCTCAGGTACCAGAGAGCACTGACTGCGCCAGAGGCATAGGAAGCAGCAGCATTAGCAGATGATCCTCAGTGAAATAGAAGAGTAGTAGCTTTGAGAAGCCAACATCCATGAGTCATATTTTCCTTTCCGGGCATCTCTCTTTTCATAAACCCTCTTGCTTAAAATCTATTTCCAAATATTGTTGATAAAACCCAAACTCTGATTCATAAGTTGGCTAGTTCTATAATTCTTTTCTGCATAGCAGCCACGATTTTGAGGGGGGGAATTGCTTGAGTTGAGCTCTCTACAGATTAAAGGGGCAACTCAGGCTGCTAAAAGTGACATTGCTGAGTTGTGCTCCTGTCCCTACAACACTGACAGTCTCAGCACGGTTCAGAACAGAAATAAGAAAGTGTTCTTTATACTAGAATGGACTAACATAGAAACAGGAAAGTAGGCTATTTTCCCGCTTAGTCGACTCAGCTGCTGAATTTCACTAGGTTTCAATTAAAAAGCTCAGTACAGCAAAGCCTGTGCCACTTAGGCACTGGGCATCACTGTCATTTAGTCACCGTGGATGCCAGGGGCCACAAAATGTCTCCCAGGTATCTTCCTATGTGTCCCCAGTAAGTTTAGTCTCCCATGGTTACTAAACTTATTTCTCCCCCAATAACTTAAAAAGTTCTTTTACCCAATGATCTCATCTTGCATTTCCCTGAGAAAATATAACCTATCTGGGAGATGAATATATATATACATTCTGATATATATATATATAATCTTTCTTACCATCACTTAAATTCCATCTCCTGTTACTCCAGACCTTGTACCTCATCTTTACTGTTTATCATTCATAGCTAGGGTTGTGGCTTCTTCCTTTTGACTTCAAATCTTCACAGCTACACAACTACAATGATGGTTTTTTTCTGGAAATTTAAATTCTTCATATTTTTGTTGTATCTAACGCAACCATCCTTGTCTCAATTTGAATGCCACTTGTACAAACAAAACCTTCTGCACCTCCTTCTGTATCCTAGTACCTAACTATTACCTCCAAAGCCCACCCTCCAAATGGTAGTGCTGGTGACACTGCCCTAAACAGGACTTTGAGTAAACAGAAGGAAGGACTGTTATTGGGTAAACAGAAATCTACATTCAGCATTCCTAGAGAATCTCTTAAGGTGGGTTTCTGTTCACCAGCAACCTTCTTCACCTGCTGCAACTCTCAATCACCCCAGGCAAGGCCATCTAGTTCCTGATTAACCCTGACAGCCTCCATCAGCTCAAAGACGCATCTTGGCAACTATAAAAAAAATCCACTTACTTTCCTGTCCAGTTGCTGTCCTCTGTTCTTGTAGGCAGACAAGCAGTTTATTCTCCAAGTAAACTTCTTTCTACCTACAGAGAGATCCAGTTGGTGGTTTCACTGTGTCCTATTTACACTCATCTCCGTTCTATTCTTTTGTAATATCCTGTATTATAGAGGTTTTAGTGTAATGATTATGCTTTATAATGAGACTTTTGCTACTGTATGTTTAGTATGAGGATCTGTATCTTCTATGTTTGACACCAAAAACTAACATCTGTAATATTAAATATAGAAATCATTCACTAAATGTTTGCTGCATTAATAATTCAATATGTTAGAAATTAACTTTCTATTAGAGGCTGGCTAATCTGCCTTAGAAAACCTATAAAGTAATAGAACCAAGAATTCAAAATATATCTGTTGCCAAATCAAGAATATAACATGTATATAGTCTCAATATATATATACACATATAAAATTTATGTATATATAATATACTATATGTATGTATATATGTAAGTGTGTATGTTATATATGTACATATGAATCTTTGGAGCCTCAGAGCCTTGAAATCTGGGAATAGGTGTGACTACACTCACATAGTTCTGAATGCATTTTGAACACACACATCAAAGTTTTCATCTTATTTTAAAAGTTGTATCTTTTAGTTATCAAGTGTCTTAGCTTTGAATGATATGAACCTTTAAAGGTGGTCACTACTTTTTGATGTAGTAGAAAACCTTCACTAGATGTAACAAGCTCAAGGTAGGCCCTTAGATCTTCCTTCAAGAAAGAACTCGTCATTCAATTGTAACAAATGTAGTTAGTTGGTGGCCTTTAGTTATTGGCATATGTGGGAACTACCTGAGTGTAGCTCACTCACTTCCCAGGAAGTCCTCCACCACCAGACCAGCATTTGAGCATTTGAAGCTGAGACCCTTCCCCACCTGATCTCAATTACTTCCTCTCTCTTTTCATTTTTATAGATTGCAGGTCTGCTTTACCATCCTGTGAGGTTTGTCCAGATCAATAAATCTCTTTCACTTCTAAGGGCATTCTAGTGTTTGTTCCCAGATAACTCAAATGTCAAGCTAGTATAGGACTCCTTATCTATGCCATTGGGCAAGTCATTTCAATCCAGAGCACAAGACAACTTACAAAAGTGTATGTATAAATAGTATGAGCCAAGAGTGTTTTCCAATTTATATATTTTTTAAATCTCTGTTTGCATTAAGTGTATGGCATATGTGTATAAGTGTAGATTTGTATGTGCTTGTACATATACATGTGCATGAGGGCAGGTACCTGCAGATTATTACATCAACATGGAGGTCAGAGGATGAGCTCACATGTCAGTTCTTGCTGCCAACCTTGTTTGAAACAGTTCCTTGTTTATTGCTATGTAAGTAAGCTTCCACGTACTCAACAATCTCCATGTCCAATCCCAATATAGTGTAATCAAGGAAATGTGGGGTCACCTTTGGAATCCTTAGTCTTATTAATAAAATAATTTAAAATGGACTCAGAAGAAAACTTGGGGACATCACATATTTTTTAAGTGGAAGAGAAAAACAATAGGCAAGTGAGCTGACCATCCTAGCAGCTTTTGTTGGGAGTTAGATGGAAAATGGGAAGAGGGTAAGTCATACCTTTTAATTTACAGTCTAAAAGAAACAATATATTCACCAATGGAGTTTGGCAAGCAGGTACGTGGAAGAAGAGTAGGGAGTAGATATATTGAGAAAGCTCATAGTATCAAGGACAGCATGCCCTTGTCTTTAACCAGTATCTAAAATAAAATAGATATATGATAGATAGATAGTTAGATAGATAGTTAGATAGATAGATAGATAGATAGATAGATAGATAGATAGATAGATAAAGATAGAAAATGTTGCCAGTTGTGGGTTATTCCTTAAATCACTATACTTGGAAAACAGAGGCAGATAGATCTCTGAGGTTGAGGCTAGCCTGGTCTGCAGAGTAAGTTCCAGAACACCCAAAGCTATATAGATAAACCCTGTATTGAAGCCCCCCGAACACCGAAACACACACACACATACACACACACACACACACACACACACACACACACACACACACACACACAAAGTTATATTTTGATTTTGTTTCTTTGTTCATTTGTTTTTGCTTTAACACAGAAAAGCAGAATCTTTTGGGTATGCTGGAAGTTCTGTAAGTGTCTGATCTTGAGTGTAGTATGTTTTATCATTAAGGGTATAATTATTTGCCCATTTCCTTTACTTTTCTTCAAGTGAATCAGCTTTCCTGAGGAATGGCTTGGCCAAGTGATTGATGGGCCCAGCTGAAATAAGTCTTAAGAAAGGAGTCAGTACTACCTTATGTCTTAATCTTTGGAGCAGATCACAATGTCATATGACCCAGAACTAGTGGTATATTCCATTCTTTTGACCAGGAGGAAGTAGCTTTTCCTGAATGAACCTGATAAAAAGCCCTTACATTCCCTCCTTTTAATGTGGTAATGTTTTCTTTTCTAGGGTTATTGAGGAAGAAATGGGAAGTAGAGTTCAAAGTGGACCTTGAGAGAAGGGCTCCTCCTGAATAGCCTTGTAGCCTGCTAATCTCTATAACATTCTCCCTCCAAGAGTTGCCACCCTAAAATCATTTAGGAGATGGACTAAAATTGGAGTGTAAAAGAGTTTAGCATCTCTACTTTTGTTGGCCTTTAGGCATTGGAAGATGATGCTATCAAGAAGACCCAGACAGATGGAGTTAGATTGCAGTAAAACCCTCTGGGTGTGGATCAACTGTGAACAAGAGAGATAGAATTAAGATAACGTTTGAGTACATGGTATCTAAAAATAGATTATCAAGCTCATAATAGATATAATTAGATATAACCCATTTTCACTATGAAAATCCAAAGATCTAATTCTAAAACTGTTTATCAAAAAACAAAAAAACAAAAAACAAACAAAACAAAAAACAAAAAAATTTGCATTATCTGGACTGGAGTTCTGGTTACATTCACATGAACAGCTTCTTTTAGACAGGACAGGTTTTTAGTAGAATACTAGAGGAAGTAGAGAAAACAAGAAACTCAAGCTACTCTATGGCATTCCTGGTCTCAGAACAGAACCTAGGACATTTGTGATTGCTGACCAAGGATAGGAATTACAAATACTTTTTGGGGGTTTCTTTCCCTGTAGGCAGCCGTGATTAAGATAGCACCTGGGACAGTTGCAAAGTCCTATGACTAGCACCTGACAATGTAGGCAGCTGGCTTCCAGCGTGGCCAGCTCAGCTAAACTGGTAAACAAGTCCTTTGTGCATGTGTCGGCAGTGCCCCTCCCGAGCCGGCTTATGCAAATGAGGTATTGGCAGTCTAACCTATCCTGAGAGAACACGTCACCCAGCCTGCCTTGGGAAGATACATAAGCAGCACATTTCTGCTGCTGGGGTTCCCCGGCCCTGTCCCCGTCCGCCCCCATCCCTGTCCCGTCCCCGTCCATAAGTCAAGAGTCGTTCCTGCAATAAAGCTGACTGAGAAGGATCCCACCGTGTCGTGTCTTAATTGCTGGTCAAGGCAGACACGACATATGGTGGACCTTCCGGGGACCTGAGGACTTCACTTTCGTGGATTCAGAACTCAGCAGCTAGGAACTGCGGTACAGGTATATTTGTTGCAATACAAAGTGCCCGGTAAGTGGGGCCCAAGGTCCACGGTAAAGCGGCATCATAAGGTCCGTGGTCATAGGTCAGTGGTAAAGTGGCAATTGAATCACGAGAGACCTTAGAAGTATCATGTTAGTGTTTGCTGTTTGTGTTTGTGTTTGTTTGGTGTGGGTCAGTCTGGGTGTCGTAATTGTGTTTTTTCTGGGTATTGGCGAGCATCAAATCAGGAAAGTGAAACCATGGGAAACTCACCATTGTGCCCATGAGAAGTGCCTTAAAAGAACTAATGCGTGCAAGAGGCATTAAAATAAAAGAGGGCTTTGCATTGGATACTGGGTGACTTTATACCTTTGTAGGCCATCACACGCACCTGGCCAGTGCCTATGCCGGTCCGTTCTAACTCCCCAGTCCTCCCTACCTTTTTCCCTACTTCTTGTGCTCATAATGCACCCTGTATTGTCCCAAATCACTCCATTCCACTAAACCTGCTCCAGTGTGTGTCCGACCACCGTTTTTCTTCCTGCTGGCTAACCTATATAAACTTGTTCAGCTCTCTTGCATCTCCTCTCTCAGGGGACTGTGTATTACTCCTTTGGTATATAACTCTTCTCAGTCTCTCAATCAGAGCCGCCTCTTGTCTGAGTACTTGGAAGGAAATGGTCAAAAGAAGACGAGGACCTATTCAGGAGGCTCCTGTCGCAGATTGCTACCCTGAATGGCACCCTCCTGGATCCTGTTACATTGGAGGGGCTCACCATTTGGGTCAAAGATGCCCTCAATTTCTTTAAAGAATGGTCGGGAGTATTTATCTGGGGAGCCGTTGTTCTCCTGGGATGTGGTTTCTGCCTTTGATTTCTGTGTCATTTGTGCCGTGACCATGCTAGACATAAGGCTGTGTTTTACCAGGTGCTGACTGCCATGGAGGAAGGTACTCCCCCAGGTATTTGGCTAGCCTCCCTTAGGGAGGCATAGTGGGGAGCTTTCTGGACCCGGTAATGGCCATCCAGGCATTATCCCTAGATCCTGACCATCTTGACCATTGCCAAGGGTGTATACTCATGAGGCTCCTACAGCATCACCTCAATTTTTCTGAAGCGAGGAGTACGAGGAGTGCCTCGACTAGAGATGTTCTCAATCCTGAGATAGATTCTCTGAAAGCATGTTCGAGTGCATAGAGGTTTTGTGCCAAATGTACCTCTCCCTGAAAAAAGGCACAAAGGCAGGTATGGCAGAAATATAAACTTTCCCATTACAATGCCTTCACTTTGCACAAGGACTCGGACCTCTGTTTTCCACGGCTGACTTGCTGCGCTAGCAGCGACCTTCTAGATGTGCTCTCGATTGCCTCTCGACAACCACCTAATGAATGAGTTCAAGCATGCTTGGGTGTGGGATGCCTAAGGTCTGAAGGGTCCAGAGGTAACCTACTTCAAATTTAATAAATAAATAAGGGGGAGATGTAGGCAGCCGTGTTTACAGTTGCAAAGTCTTATGACTAGCACCTGACAATGTAAGCAGCTGGCTTCCAGGGTGGCCAGCTCAGCTAAACTGGTAAACAAGTCCTTTGTGCATGTGTTGGCCCCGTGCCCCTACCGAGCGGGCTTATGCTAATGAGGTATTGGCAGCTTAACCTATCCTGAGAGAACGCGTCACCCAGCCGCCTTGGGCAGTTATATAAGCAGCTCATTTCTGCTTCTGGGGTCCCGGTCCCAGTCCCCATCTAGGTCCCAGTCCCGGTCCCCCGTCCCCATCCCTATCCCACGTCCAGAGTCAAGAGTCATTCCTGGAATAAAGCTGACTGAGAAGTATCCGATCATGTCGTGTCTTAATTGCTGGTCAAGGCAGACGCGACATTTCCCTAAAACTACCTGATGATATTCTATCTCCTGTCTTCATCATACTGCAAGAGCTAGGGTTACAGGCATGTGATACCACATCTGATTCTGTGCTGTGAGGACTTTACCCACTGAACCATCTTCCTAGTCCTGAAATATTGAAGGGTCATTATATACAAAACAAATTGTATGTGTTAATTTGCTGAATCTTAACTGTATCTTATGAGATGGTTATTCTCATTTTAAAGGTAGGTAATATGAACCTTTAATATATACATATATATATATATATCTCCTAGTTTCCTCCAGAAGCCAGCTGCAGAGTTCTGAATAACACATCATCCTGTGTAACTCTGAATACTGGACTCTGGTTGTTAAACAAATGTTCTCTAATAACCAGGTAAAATGTTTATTCCTTTAATGATACAAGAATTTCAAGATGTGCTTTGCCCCTTTAGCATTTCTAAGACTTCCTGTTAGTTCTAGGAGGGTGCAAATCTATAGAATATCATCTAAATGTTCTTGATTGTGGATAACACTTGCAAAAGAAAGCTCTGTTCAGAAGAATGCCCATGGCCTCATATCTTTTACAGTTAGAATTCTGCCATGCTATATCCCAGATTTAAAACTGAGTGTCAAATTAAATTTAACCGAGGGGGCCGAAAGTCAAAGTCTATCAGAGATTATAGCACTAAACCTGACGGCTGCCTCCTAGATCAGTCTGATTACAGGTGTGGATGATAAAACACTAGTGCATATTGGCTCACTGCCAACTCATCAGTTCCATGATTAGAAGTTTGTTTATATTTACATGTTAATATTAAAGAAAGTATATCACTCCTGATAGTAGGGGGCGGGGGGAGCTCAGCCTCCAGAGTTCTGATACTGTGTGATTGCTGTATCTCTTTACTTTTCCAAATACTAACTTTCAAGATATATACTCCAAATATACCATTTTATACAAATAAAAGGAAGGCACATTCATTATAGTGTCTGATGTTCAAAAATCTCTCTTTCTGAATCTAATACTATAATCAGTGTGAAAATCATATTTTTTTCATTCTTTTATTTAGGCTATTTATTAACCACTTAGAATTTTAAATAGATAAATAAATAAATTTAGGCATAATATAAGATCAACACGTAAACAAAGCCATTGTTTTAGCCATTAAAACTTGAGACCTGGGGGCTGGAGAGACGGCTCAGAGGTTAAGAGCACTGACTGCTCTTCCAGAGGTCCTGACTTCAATTCTCAGCAACCATATGGTGGCTCACAACCATCAGTAATGGAATCTGATGCCCTCTTCTGGTGTCTCTGATGACAGCTACAGTGTACTTATATAAATAAATAAGCCTTAAAATAATCAAATATTTTTTAAAACAAGAAAACAATACTTGAAGCCTAGTTAGGGTCTGATAGTCAGATAACTAGGAATGAAGGAAGTAAGAGAGTTTGGAGTATGATTCATATTTGCCCACCAAGTACCAGACAAATAAGTTTAAGCTATTTTCCCTGATGATATTTTTTTGACCTTAAAAAAAAGCACACACATTAAAAAAAAAAAAAAAAAAAAAAAAAAAAAAAAAAAAAAAAAAAAAAAAAACTCTAAACAAAATATTGCAGTCATCAAGTGAAGTAAGATGCATATTTTGGGCACTGTAAACTACATTCTTTTAGTTGTTGATATTAGGGTTTTTTTTTTTTAATTATTAATAAGAATTTTGTCAATGGCACAGCTGAGATGGAAGGAAATGTTCTTTACAAAGAGATGATGGTTTGTAGAGACAGTTAATCCAGTAAGGGGGAGAAAGATTTAAGCTAGGAGAAGGGAAAGTCAGAAGAAAAAGACTGAGAGAGACTGGTTCAAATATGCTGGGCTACCTGAAATGTCCGGTGTGTGTAAGGAGTGAGCGCCCCGATTTCTTGCAGAGATCATTACATAAGGAACTGAAGTCTGAAAAGAACCATGCGGCCCTCTCATGCAGTGCCTTGATGGTCCAGGAAGGAGCACAGGCATTTGGGGAGGATGTTCTTGGAGTGGTGTGTGTCTTACCCTGTGTTTTAATGTCTCTTGTTGAGGATGTGTCTGTTCAGCATTTTTTCAGGATATTACTCAACTGTGATTTTTAATGATGAGACATTAGCTTTCTCCAGATATGGTCGGTCGTGCAACTTGACCTATATCCAATGCCCTGACCTAGAAATTTGTATCTTGAACAAAACCTTGACTGAGTTATTCAAAGGTAGAATTCTTCTGTCCCACAGCTGCCCTAACTCTTGCCTGATGCAAAGTGTGGTCTTTCAGCTTATTTTTTTGATACACTGTTACAGCCTTCAACAGAATCACTTTTTATGGATACCACACACATCTGGTCTAGTGATGAAGAGCTTTGAGGAGATTTAAATGATCTGACTTGTGGTGATCAAAAATTAGTTTTTAGAGAGAAGTTCAAATTATTATAATGGTGAACACCTATAATCATTCAAACACATTCATTCTAAATCAATCTTCCTGAAACACATCTATAACTCTCCTCTGCTTAAAAGTCTTCAGAAAACTCCACATTATCTATAGAAAAGTCAAAATTCTCTGGCCAGCATTATGATCAGAGCAAATCTTTCAATTGCACAGTACTTAAAAGCACCCTTTCAAGTATCCTATTTCCAGTGTGGTCGGAAACCACATACTGTTACGTGGAAAAAAATCAATAATGATGAAGGTGGTGGTGGTGGTGGTGGTGGTGATGATAATGGTGATGATGATGTAGATGAAATCTCCATGTTTTACCTAAATTCTTGTCTATAGATGTTTCAATGAAAATGTAGCTAGCTATAGGAAGAAATTAAAAAAGGTCAAAGGAGAAAGCCCATTTTTTTTTTCCTGGAGCAACAGACTATAAACATTTCTGCTAATAGCCTGCCCCTTGTGTCTATCTGAATGGCATCTGCATATTTATTAGCAGGCTAGTCACCCTTGGAGGAACAGTGACATTATCATGTTAATGTCTTGGAAGATTAAAAACAGTTGACTTTGTTCTGTTCTGAAGGTATTGCCCTTTTTCTTTTAATGGCAGAGTTTCTGCACCAAGCCAGGCAGATGAGCCCTGTAAATCTCCCTAACAATGAAACGGGTTTGTGCCGCTCCAAAAAGGCTCCCTGAGTGCTCTCCTAGACAGCTTGGATTGTAAACCAGAAGGAAGGCACCTGCTTTATTTGTGAAACAAGGCTCAGGAGAAGCATGGGCAAGAGATGATTACCAATTAGTGATTGGGGGTGCTGTTTATTGAGCACCCCGTGTATACAGAGACTTTAGAACTGCCAATACTTTAAAGAGAGGAAAAAAAAAATCCCCCAAACTTCAAGTTAGTGAACTGAGAGTTTAAAGCATGTGCCTATGTAAAGAAACTGAGCAATGGTTTGGGAGAAAGAAGTTTAAAAATGAGTACAAATGACAGCTGAGGCACTGCACAGGGAAATGTCATTCTTCCCTCCCATGCTTTCCCTCTCCTCACCCCATGACAAGGGACATTGTCCTCTAATCTCCATGGTGGCACCTAATACTTATCTCCTAGCTCTTGTCAGCCTGAAGCCTAATTAATGTTTACTTGTCTGTTTTCTCCACTCAGCTTTAAGTTCATCTCTGATTTACAGCCATAACCTAACCACCCTGCGTGTATTACCTGACATGGAGGGAAAACTCAATCCTGAAGCATTGAATAAAGAAAGAGAGGTCACCAGATGGATTTTATTTATCATGAAGAGATAAAATTTTGGTTTCTGGGTGGATCTCCTCAGTATATTAACATTTTATCTATTCTTTTTTAATTAGAACTAGGTCCCTGGGATTCCACTTTATATAGGAAAAGAAAAAGCAATCTTCCTTTTTCTTGCAGCCCGTTAATGTATTTCATCAAATTCACAAATTGAACTTGTGTAATTATTAAAATTAAATCTTTTTCTCAACATTTAAATAGTCACTATCAGAAGTGCTGAAGTATTTTTGAGAGGGTGTGTAAGACTAAAAAGAGTGTAATTATATAACATTGCGTATCTGGAATTTAACAAAAGTGAAAGAAGTATGTTTTAAAATAAATAATACAAAGTAAAAGGTTTTCTTTTCTATTCTTGACATATTAGACTCTTGACAGTAATTCTGACCCCATAAGGGAATAATAGTAGATGCAGCCATAGGCATGTGAGCTCAGGTACACGTGATTTTTCCTGAATTCACCACAAGTAGTCTTTGAATAGCAAAGTAATTTCAAGGTCTATGAAATTGTCAAGTACTTTTCACAGTGTACAGAGCATCCAATATTTCAATGCAGTAACTCAATACATAGTTATTGGGTACCAACTCTACACAAAACACTAATTCTCGAAAACTGGTGGCATAGTGAAGAAGACAGATACATGAATCAATGATTTTAATGGTCCTTGCAGTATGGAAAGAGCATTGTTGGGAGTGTGCAATGAAGACAAAAACGACACAACATTGTTTTATCTAGTATGTTTGGAAACATAGGCCTCATTCTGGGAAACACTGTAGCACAAAAAGACTTGGAAAGTAAGTCTTAAGAGGAAGTAGTATATCTGTATCTAAGAAATTAGAGAGAGACTCCTTTCCAGAATTACAAAGACCCTGGTATGTATCAACCGCCCCATGAGGTCTCAACATAACAGTATACAGTTCATCAGGGACGATGTGAAGGAGGCAGAAGCTGCAGAGCAGGCAGGGACTAACACTGTATTTACGATCTTGTACCATTTTCATTGGTCAAAGGTAGTCAACTTGTGGTTTTGTTTTAAGGTAAAGATGAGATAGATATGGCTAATTAGTTATCTCTACTAGAAATAAATCTGGAGTTTGCATAGCTCTAAAAACCGTCATTAATAAACCTCCCACTGCCCATTGTATGGTGATGCTAACGGCTACCATGTACCTAGTAATAGCTATGGGCTAGACACATTTCAAACACACCACCATGCTAATAATCTTCACACACACACACACATGTACAATCGATATGGCAGGAATAATTTCCTTTTACGTTGAAGGACAATGATGCCGCAGCTTGAGTTCCTCAAAAACTCAGAGTGAGTCAGGAAACAGACAGCAAACTGTTCATTGCAGATAACCATTGGGGAGAAGAGCAAAGAGGAAACAGGTACACAACAAAATGCACCAGGCATTTAAGGAGGCAATTTATGCATGTTATTCTGATAAGTAGAAAAGATATGCTTCAAATTGGGGGATCAAATCTGACTGCACAAAATCAAAATTGTCTAATAGTAGGGATGGCAGGCAAACTGATTTATCATGTCTCCCTTTATAGGAGCGTTAACCGAAACTGTGGACAGCTCTATGCTAGACTCAGAGACCTAGCAAAGGCTTACTTCATCATTTGCCACCATTACCTGCTGCAAAGTATGAGCTGCATATAAAAGGACTGCTTGTCTCCCTAGCGCTCGCTCTCTGTCTCTCTCTGTCTCTCTCTGTCTCTCTCTGTCTCTCTCTGTCTCTCTCTGTCTCTCTCTCTCTCTCTCTCTCTCTCTCTCTCTCTCTCTCTCTCTCTCTCTCTCTCTCCCCCAGTTCCCATGTGCTCCCAGCTTGTGTCTTTCTCCCTCTTTCTCCTCCTCCTCCTCCTCCTCCTCCTCCTCCTCCTCCTCTTCTTCTTCTTCTTCTTCTTCTTCTTCTTCTTCTTCTTCTTCTTCTTCTTCTTCTGTGTCCTCTTTTTCTGTCCTCACGGCTCTGCTCCAGTCTGTCTGCCTTTACCCCTTATCCAGGCCATCACTCACTTCCCTTTCCTCAAATAACCCCCCTTTCATACTAGGTCTGTTGCATGATGTGATTTCTCAGGGGCACCTTGGCATGAGCCCATCAGATATCCCCCATGCCATATTATATTTCATAACAATGGTACCTTTAATTCTGGATCAACATTCCTCAAAAGTTAATGTGACAGTGGCACTCAGTTTTACAACATTGTGTGATGGTCTGAACAAGAGCGGCTCCTAGGCTCTTACATTTGAATGCTTACTTATTAGGAAGTGGCACTAATTGAAAAGGGTTAGGAGATGTGTCCTTGTTGGGGTAGTCATGGTCTTGCTGAAGGAAGTATATCAATGGGATTGGGTTTTGAGGTTTCAAAAACTCAGTGTCTCTTTGAGCGTGTAAATGTCCTTTTCATTTCTTCAGATGATGAGAGCTGTATCCAAGCTGTGCAAATACATGACTATCTCTTATCTATCTCTGATTTTACCTGTGTTCTAACTATCCCTAGGCCTAAGTAAGTGTATGTAGAAGCTTCTATTCTTCTCACGATCGAATCATTCAATCTGACTGGTTTAATGCGTCTTTCCTCAACTTCTGACTGAATTGCTCTGCCTGGCCTCATACTAATTTTGGCAATATGTTCTAATCATCTAGCTCCTTCTTATTCTCCAGCCAGTTCTTTCTTCACCTGTGTCTAGCTTGTTCTCTCTGTCTTTAGAACTAGCCCAGTAAAAACTGCCATGAACACCCACCACCTACCACCACCTTTTTTTTTCTTTCTCACTGCTCTTAAGTAGCTTCTCTTCCTCTGTTCTCTTATGATTGGATGTATCCTATCTCTGACCCATTCTGTCAAATCCTTCTATTATGTGTCACTTCGTCTGTTCCTCAGTAGACTTCACTTTCAACAAATTTGCTTCCTTCTACAAACTAATCTTACCTTCACTGTTAAGGATTAAAGATGTGTGCTAAGGGTATGTTTATATTCCAGCTGGCTCATATTTTCAGACGTGATCTCTAGCCAGAACAGCCATATTGCTGAATTACATTTTTTCTACAAAGACTCGGGATGTAGGTCTCAGCTACCGCTCAAGTGCTATGCATGGTGCCATGCTCCCAGCCATATTGAGAACCAAGCCTCTGAAACTCTACACAAGCCCCAATTAAATGCTTTCTTTTATAAGTGTTGCCTTAGTCACTTAGTGTTTCTTCCCAGTAATACGACAGTGACTAAGATACATGAGTAGATTCTATATGCTCTCACTTCAAGCATTTTGCATTATAGTCACTCTGGGTATGCCCATTCTCAGATATACTCTATCACTTTCACCTTGGATAGACTCATCGTCAGACATACTACATTATAATCATTGCAGCTGCCAAAGTTTTAATATTCTAAAGGATTACCTTTTTTTTTTTTTTCAAAATACCCAGTATATATGACCTTAAACCTGATCTGAATTCATACCAAGTTCGATATTCACAGGGACTGATGTCCATACAAAAGTGCTCATAAACAAACCCATTGTTCTTATATTCAAGGCAATGCTCACTGATCTCAACCTAGAAAAATGATCTAGACTGACAAAGTTCTTATGATCGCTAATGCTGCCTTGCAATCTAACCATATTTCACATCACATTTTAAAAGTAAATTCTTTCTAATTTCATAATTCAGTTGTATGAAATTTTTACCTCTACTATCTTGAGAATAATATGAAGTAAAGATAATTCTGCAAGTAGAAAAACTCTAATTGATTAAAGTTATTTTCATATATTCATCAACTGATGACACTTTGACTGATGGGTCATATAGTAAATATTTTCAGCTTAAAGAAAGATATACCCTCTGCTCAAAACTATTGAGGGCCATCATTTAGCTTAAAAAAAAAAAGCTATAAACAAACATACACAATTGGGTTCCAATAAAGCTTTCTTTAAAAGAGCATATTCATGATTGACCCCTGAATTTACTGATCAAAGCATAGAACAATGGATTTGAGGAAGAAAGCAGGATACTATCTGCTATCCTGCTTAATTTAAAACAGTGGCCTGAAAGAAGTTGTGGATCCTTTTTGACCAAATTCTCATCTCACAGAGTCAATAAGAAAAAATAATATTTAAAATGACCCTTTGTCGATAGGACACTCAGTAATGGACTGTTTCATTTCAACATATTAAGAAAACAGAAGTTGAACTAGTACATTTGGCTTAGACATTTTGAGCTTCTTATAAACTGGGTCACCAGGTCTCTAGGGAGACTATATTGACTAAATAAATTCCGTAGAGAAAGATACCCCATAAAAATGCAAGAGTTTTAATTTTTTAATGTACAATTTAATATTTTGAGCTCAATTTAGTAGACTTAAAAGAATGAGCTGTATAATTACTTCCAGCAGGGGACTAGCTAGGCAGTAGTCCATCATACAAGGTAGAAAACACAGCTGGAAGCCAGTCAGCTCCTATGGAACAAGAGAACAATGTATGGAGATGGGGAAAGGGTTAAGATAGTCTGTATCTCAACAAAGAAACATTAAACAGAAAAAGAGGAATTCTAACTAATAATTTAAAAAAAATTATAAACCAGAGCTTTTCTAAGTTGTTTTATGATTTACTCAGGACCTTCAACATCCATCTCTTTTCTAGAAATATTCAAATGACTTTGATAGACTCACAATAAACTCTTACTGGCAAAGATGAAGAAGAAAAAGAAGAGGAGGAGGAGGAGAAGGAAAAGAAGGAAGAGGAGCAAGAGGGGAAGGAGGAGGGGAAAAAAGAAAAGAGGAAAGGAAGGAAGGAAGAAAGGAAGGAAGGAAAAAGAAGATAAGAGAGGGAGAGAAAGGGAGAGATAAGGAAGGAGGGAGAGAAAGGGAAAAAGAAGGAGGGAGGGAAGGAAGGGAGAGAGGATGGAATGAAGGAAGGAGACTGCTAATGTGTTGGGGACCCTGGACCACCATCCCAGCTTATGAAAATTATGAACTGACATTATGAGAAACTGCCTCCTTTGGGAAAACCTGACCTTCGACCAAAGAAGATTCTCTTGTTCTGTCAAGAGATAAGCCCAGGAAACTACCCATTGTTCCAAGAGAGTCTCAGGAATTACCTGCTGTTCTGGGAAGGTTAATCAGTGCCAGGTTAAAGAATAGGCTCCCTCAGATCTCAGGTCTCACTAACTTAAAGAACGTCTGGCATTTCCTGGGGGCTAGATGGCCCTGGGCAGGGGACCTTTACCCCCCTTTCTTCCTTGCCAAAGACTATATATTGTAAACTGCTCCCCCATTAAAGTGAAGCCTTGACAAATTTCTATGCTTGGCTTTCGTCCCCTTTCTCTCCCATGTTTTTTTCAGGTGACGGTCCTCCTCTGAATCCCACAAATAACCAAGACCTGCGGGTCGGGTCACTAGTGAATGTCTTTCTTTTCAAATTAAGGATTATATTCTCAACAAAAATCTCCCAGTCATGAATATCACTCATGGCTGGATGAACGCGCATTTCTAAGTGCTCAATAGCATATTGTATTATCCACACAACAGAGCAGTATAACCTGTATTTCTCTCTCACACTAATAAAATGATATACATTGTATCTACTGAAGGGTAAAGCTCTCTGGGAAAGTGGTAAACATTTGGTAAGTGAAAAATAAATAGGTAAATGTGCAACAGAGTGAGATATTTTTTTCTTTTTTGCCACTCAGTGTGTTTTTCAGAGATTTAAAAGGTGGCAAAACCAGTATTGTGCTTGACACATAGCATGAGAACCTGAATTTCGAGTACCAGTACCCACATAAAATCCAGAGCCAGCTGCATACAACAGTAACTCCAGTGATTGAGAGGCAGAGACTATTCAACAGCTATTGTAGCTGAAACTCCCTGACCATGATTCAAAAACTACAGTAGATTTCCAGGACTAAGCATGATTCCTCTGGTTGAACAGACTTAAGTTCAACTTAAGTTCTATTGGTTATCACCAACATATACATACCACTATTTCAGCCTTAGCATTATTGTGCCATGCTGAGTACCTGCTGTACTTTGATTCAGCCCAGGATAGTCTGCCCAGGGAATGGTGCCACCCACTGTCAGCAGTTCTTCTCACTAGATAAGCCCCAATATACATGGCCACAGGCCAACCTAAGCTAGACAATTTTCATTGTCTTTTCCCAAGTGATTCTAGATTGTGTCAAGATGGCAATTAAAATAACTTATATCTGATCCATATCAAAAATTCTATAATAAAGTCTGAAATACTGCTTCTAATCAATACATAATATATCTTGCCCCCATTCAAGACAGTTGTTGCTTATTAAATAATTACTTATCAAAATATTTATCTACACTTATGTTTGTTCTTATAATCTTCCTCGTAAGTCATTTACAGCACTATGAAGCAAGCTAGCTTGAGAAGAATCATGAATAACTATGGTGTTTAGGTTTGTATTGAAAGGCAAATGTTTATCCATCATTTTAGACTAATCCTAAGTGCTTCACCTGAAATTATACTCAAGACCAATTTATGTGTTTGTAGTATATTGAAATTTTCAACCATATTTGTAACTCATGTGATAGCTACAGATTTGTAACTCATGTTATAATACATATAAGTAAGCTATAATCCACATATGATCAACAGGTACTCTTATAACTACTCATATGTGAGTTTACACCTAGGAGCACAGGTTTTACACCAGATTTCTGGCATTTGAACAGTTTTCAATCATCCTTAATCTGCTCGCAAGTAAGACAAGAAATGAAAAAACCTCAGATGATAAGACATCATAAGGGTTGTGTATATATTATATATCTAATGACTAATGATAGATGATAGCTACATAGATAGATGGTATAGATACATAGATAATACATAGATGATAATATATAGATGATAAATAGATGATAGTCAGAAAGCACAAAAATTCCAGAGACTACTAAGAATATTTATGTTAAGTGTTGTGACCATTATTTAAGAAATTATGAATAACTATGAAGACATACTTAACAACTCCATAATGTGGGTTTATGACATCAACAACACATTGATCTCCTTTTCATTCTACAGTGCTTTGATGCTAATAACTTTCATTGTCACCAAGAAGACATCATTCAATTCTCACCCCTCAGGCTGTCTGTGTTTTTAATGTCATACCATAAATACATGACAGAAAACACATACAACACATACAACAACAACCTAAATAAGGATCTTCAGAGTGTTTTGGGTGTTGGTTAGGAATCTCATACACCCTTTGTCTCCTGCATGTTGTACCTTCTCTACATGTGTAATGTTCAGACCAATCATGGAGAAGTAGACTGTTAGTAAAGTTAGGTTAAGATGTTTTTACCAGTGACTCCCAATAGAGGAGTTTGAGTGAAGACTGAAGGAGCTGAAAGGATTCCCGACACCATGAGGAAAACAACAATCCCAACCAACCAGAGACCCAGGGTCTAAACCACCAGCCTGGGAGCACTTAGGGAGGGATCCATGGCTCCAGCTATATATGCAAGGGAGCTATATATAAGTGGGAGAAGAGATCCTTGGTTCCATGAAGGCTGGACATTGTGGGGGTGGGTATTCGAGGGTGGGGAGGTGAGGTTTGGGGGGTGGGGAGGTGGGGGTACACCATCATAGAAGCAGGAGGAGGGGGAAGGGATAGGGAGTTCCTAGGAGGGAGGGGGGAAATGGCATAAGGGGAGAACATCTGAAATGTAAATAAAATTTCCAATAAAAAAAAACAAGGAAAGTGGAGAGGGATAGAGGGAAGGTGCCCCAACCCAACCCCAATAATACACCACCCAATGGTTACCTCAATCCTACACAGGCAGAGGGAGGGAGAGGGGAGAGGGGAAGGGAGAGAAGAGGAAGGGAGTGGGGGAAACATTAACTTCAGGAAATGATAGGAAGCAGGCAGATGTGAACTACTACATAAATGCCAAGTGGGAAACAGGAACACTCATAATCAGTGATGGAATGTACATTTGTGTAGCCTCTGCTTAGCAAGTAGACAGTGTTTATTAAACATAAAAATGAATATGCCGTCTGAAAAAGAAAAGAAAAAAAAGGAAAATCTTGGGGAGCAATTTACAGTTCAGAAAGCCATACTCAGCTGAGCCAGGGATTTTTGAGGTCAGGGAACAGAAACAACAGCAACCTGGCTGGTGCTGGTTTGCAGGCTTTCTTGCTAAAGCTGAGCAGGCAGGCTAAGAGATGATTTGTTTCTTGTACCCATTTTTGCCTTCAGCTTCCTAGTATGGTTTAATTAAAAAGGAAAGAAGGAAGGAAGGAAGGAAGGAAGGAAGGAAGGAAGGAAGGAAGGAAGGAAGGAAGGAAGGAAGGAAGGAAGGAAGGAAGGAATTGTTGGTGAGTGGGTGTGCACCCTGAGGTTAAAAGTAGAAATGACTGTTTTTATATAAAACCTTAATTTGTGATTTTTTTAGAAGATTACTTTTTAAGATAAATAAGATGATCTATATTATTCTTTGTAACCACAAATTGAAGCCTGCCAGTAAGAAAACTGGCTGAGAAAAAAATATCTTGCCTGCTTACATTTTGTTAATCTATATCAAGCTGCTTAGACATGAATGTATGTGAGTTCTTGGGAATGATTTGTTTTTCACCTATTATACATAAGATGTTTAATCATGTAAGGGTATTGGAGAACATGCTGGGGTTTTTAATGTTGTTTTTTTTTTAACTTATACTCACTATAATCATTCATTTAAAGAAAAATAGAATGTAACCACATTGTAATGTTTATACTGCTTGAGAGATTTTGCTGGGGGATATAAGCTATGAAAGAAAAAAAAATAACACTAGAGCCTTGCTTTGCTTTATCCACAAAATTCTCTCTCTCTCTCTCTCTCTCTCTCTCTCTCTCTCTCTCTCTCTCCTTCTCCTCCTCCCCCACAACCCGTGTGTGTGTGTGTGTGTGTGTGTGTGTGTGTGTGTGTGTGTGTGTGTGTAAACATGCCTGCTTTACATTAATTTCTGACCCCATACCCTTGTGCCCTCTCCCAGCCTTGAGCAGATCAGAAAAACCTTGTTTACCACAATAGACCTTGCTACAATAGGATCTAAGTGGAGTTATCTGCCCTGGCTGCCTGTACAGGAACTTAGAAGAATAGACTGCCTGCTGAGCTTGCCTTGTGACCTAATCCAGCTGAAACAAAGGATGGGTTCTGAGGGCTTCCCTATATATACACACACACAGTGCTGAATATTAAATTTTGAGCCTTAAGCAGAAACTTTGTCTTGGCTCCACGCTTCTCTCGCCGCCCCTCTGTCTGTTTTTCCAGTCTCCCTTTCAGGTGAACCCAGTTCATCTGTGGCAGCTGGGCAGCTACATACCCTTTCTTTGTATTCCACTGAGTACGCTATCCAAGCTGGCTTCCAACAACTAAAAACATGAATTTTAATATAGATTAAAAAAATGGCATACTCCTGTGAAGGATCTGTGATACTTAGCAACCATTACCAGCATCAGTGTGCTAAGTTCATGCCTTGATCTTCGATTGTCTTAGAGAAGGTCTCACCTTATAACCCAGGATATATTCAAATGCAGAATCCTCCTGCCTACAGCTCTTGAGAGTCAGAAATGAAGTCTTCTACTTCCACGTCAGACCTTCAGAAATATACACTAGTATAGTTTTCTCATTGGCTCTTTTTCTGCTATATTAAAATATTTAAATGCGAAATAAGGAAAACTAATTTGGTTTTGTTTAGATTTGGGGAGTTTATACATAGGCATCTTTATACAATTTCTTTCATTTCCCCAGAATATCATGGTGATATCTCAAGAGTATGAATAACCTCTGGTAGGAATTGCAGATTAGCCAGGAACCTGGGCTGTCATGGCCTGGTTGTCACTGACAGCACTCTTTCCCCTACTGTATATTAAGATTCCACTGGATCCTTCCATATTTGGGGCAGATCATCTTTCTACTTCTTTCTCTATAGCATGGCAAATGGTTGTGTGATATACAAGGCTGTTCCCCTGGCAACCGTTTGGATATTAGTTACCACTTAAAGATTAGACAGGACCATCAGAAAGACTGATAACACCAATGCAGGCCTATTAAACCCCATTGCAAGGTGATCAGCTGCTGTTAATTAACAAATAGATATATCCTACATTAAGAATGCACAGAGCCCAGTTCCGTTTCCTGAAAGGGACACAAGGAGGCAATATATATTGATGGGAAACTTGTAACCCCATCCTGTGAATTAACCCACAAGACATGAACAAATTGCACAACTCATCTCAGTCCACAGGCTCTCTTCTGACCATTGCCCCCTCTTATACTGTTGCTCATTGATTTGTTGAATTGCACCTTAAGCTTCTCATCTTTCAATCAGGAAGGTATCCTTCCTCTATATTGTCTGTGGACACAGCATCAGTTGACCCTCTGGCAGTGACTCCAAAATACTTCTCAGAGATGGCTCTTCTTCCATGATCCCACACGTATTAATATATGCCCCTCCTAACCACTTCACCCAGGAATTCCACAAGCACCTCAGTGCTGAGTGTATTTCTTTCCAACACACCTAAATTTAGTTTTTCACTCAGTATTTCTGCTTAGACAACTTTCAGAGCTATTCTTTGTTTTTTTGTCTTCATAAACTGTGAACTATAACCTCAACCTTCAAGTCAAAGTCTGTTCCCCTTTGTTTCTTCAAGTCATTTGTAAAACCATCCTTTGTCTTAATCATTTTCATTGGGTGTAGGGTGGGGAGGGACGGTGCCTTTATCTACTGGACCATCTTGTCTGTGGGTCAGTTTTGTGTTTTATTTTGAATATTTATTTTTTAAATTATGTGTATGGGAGATGGATAGATGGTTCAGCAGTTAAGAGCACTTTCTGCTTTCACATAGGACCTACTTCTGCTTCACAACCATCTGTCACCCCAGTTCTAGGGGCTTTCACACCCTGTCCTCTTCCAGCCTTCATGAGTCTGACATTCCCTCTCATAGAACATACAGAGTTACTCTTTCTAAAGTTAGGAACCATATCTAAAAAAAAAGTAGCAGCTCTTAAGATTCAGATTTGATCGTGTGTGAGTGTGTGTGCGTGCGTGCGCGCGCGCGCATCTATATGCACAAGAATGTCCACAATTTGAAAACTTATAGTTTAATGGGAATGTTGCAATTGCCTTTGTTTACTGTTGTTACACTTAAATTTAACTGACTACACAACCTAATTTGTTTATTGTGGTGTATTTACTTCTAAAAACTCAGAATTGGTTTTCTTCGCCTATTCCATGTTCCTGTTTATTGTATCCCCCTTTTCTCACTCATAACTAACATAGCAGGATATCTCTTAAATATAAATAGAATGATAGCTACACCTTTAGATACTCTCTAACTAACAGTGAACTAGGAAATTCTTTGACCTCTTCTGCAGAATTCTATTGAGAATCTTTTGTTACACATATAAGTTAATGTCTCCAACATGTGAAGAGTGGGTACTAACATATAATCATTGAGGAAAGATCATCTTGAACCAAGAAATGAAAGTGGAAGTAAATAGGTTATATGTATGTAAGTTCTGAAAGATTCTTCCAGGGGAGGCTGGAGTTTGATGTCATTTGGATTTTGAACTAAAGTCAATAGCAGAGTAGATAAGTGGTTGGATTAAGATTTATATTCCATAATAGGCTAGACTAGCCAAGAAAGGATTCTAGAATGTCTTTGCCCATATGTAGAAGCTATTCCATGTTGTAGGGCCTCTCCATTATCCTTGACTCTCAGCAAAATATTATAAATGGCTACTATGTACCCTCAGTGACATGCACTAAATTAGAGAAGAATGAGGTTCCTGGGGAAAAATATCTGGAGCAGAGTTTCCTATCCCTTGAGTTCTCTTCCTACCTATAGCACAAAAGGAGCAAGTGGCAGGAACTTTCATACTTTGAGAACAGCTATAGTCAAAAAGAAATAAAAGACTGAAAGAGAAAGAGACAATATATAAGGGTCTTATGGAAGATGGGAATGAACTATAATCCTACTATAGCCATGAGCAAGTGAGGCTGGAAGACTGGTATCCCCACACACCCTCATCTGCTGGTCTACTTCACTGCATGGTTTCTGCAGAGAAAAGATCCTATCTTTTACAATAAATCTTATACTATTGACACCATCATATTCTTGTCAGGAGATCTAAGTATTTAATAGATTCTTATTGAGTCAATGAGAGAAATATTAAAGCAGAAATGGCCAATCATTAACACGGGGATTTGAAAATCACTTGATAAAAGGTAATGAAGAACAAATAATTAATTTCCTCCTCCCCTGTTCCATCTTGGTTAGGGTTTTACTGCCTTGAACAGACACTATGACCAAGGCAACTCTTACAAAGGACATTTAACTAGGGCTGGCTTACAGGTTCAAAGGTTCAGTCCATTATCATTAAGGTGGGAGCATAGCAGCATCCAGGCAGACATGAGCCAAGAGTTCTGCATCTTCATCCAAAAGCAGATAGGAGAAGACTGACTTCCAGGGAGCTATGATGAAGGTATTAAAGCCCACACCCAGAGTGGCACTCTTCCTTCAACAAGGCTACATCTACTCCAACAAGGCCACCCCTCCAAATAGTGCCACTTCCTGGGCCAAGCATATTCAAACCACCACACACTCCCTTTTGTGGCTTCTTTTTGTTATTGTTTGTTGTGTTTAAATTTATTTATTTATTTATTTATTTATTTATTTATGTATTCACTTTACATCTTGCTCACTGACCCCTCCCAGTCACTCTCTCCCACAATATTCCCCTCATCCCCATCTTCTTCTCCTCTGAGCAGGTGGAGTTCCCCTGAATATCCCCCACCCTGGCACTTCAAGTTTCTGTAAGGCTAGGTACTTCCTCTCTTGTAGATTCTTCTTTACCTATGTTTACTGTGTGTGAACTCACATTCTTGGAATTCCAAAACTCAGAAGGCTGAGGCAATAACATCTTGAGTTCAAGGTCAGCTTTGGTTACCAAGTAAGATCCTGTCTCAAAAATCAACTAACCAATTAAGCAAACAACTAATTACTGAATCAGTCACCTCTGCTCTATCCATCAGACATCACTGTCTACTCCCCATATAATAGGTGAGGTATACATACTTACTCCTTCAAATTATTTCCTAATTTACATGTTTAATTCTTCATTCAGTTAAAGTCCATCAGGTAGGTTGTAAATTAACTTTCTGGCTCCAAAATTATGTCTTACAATAGATATGTATTCTGCTTCTCAAAGAAGTAGAAACTCATCTTTTCATTAGTGGTCCACTGTGGGTAATACGATCTTAGAGAGTCACAAATAAATTTAACATTTTCTACATAATTTATTTCACATTCTTTAAAAACCACAGTCATTGAGGTAAAGACTTGTCTGTAAATTTAAGTTCCCTTTACATATGGTGACAAACATTGCTTGACTGTGAGAGCAGTTTGAAAAAGTCTAGTAGTCATTCACTTTTCTGCATATGGACACTATCTATAGTATTCTCAAAACCTGGTGACATATAACTTGCAGCTAATAATTGGATAGTAGCTAAATGCCAATTATCTGGGGGGAGGGTCTATGAATTGATACATATATTCATTTTCTTTTAGATATACATCTTTTCCTAATGTTTTGTCCCTTTGCTCCAACTCCATTCTGAGACATCTATAGTAGTTTTTGGATATATAATTTTTTCCCAAATATCTACTGTTGGACTCTAAGATCCAAACCAGGAGACACACTCCCCAGAAGCACTCACGGACAGCAGATTTGATGCAATAACATGAGGTTTATTGATAACCGGTAAGCCGGGGTTCCCTCACACACAGGCAAGGAGAACCCCGAGCCAAAGCTGGGAGCAGTTTTTATACAGAGTTCACGAGGGCAACCACAAAGGCTGACCTTCCTAGGTCAGGTCTCTAGGTGACTCAGATTTGCACATTATTTTTATGACAATGAGTGTCTTCCATTTGCCCAGGTTTATTAGGTTAAGGGCCCAGCTTCCTGGTTACTTCTCATCTTGGTTCCCCTGGAATGTGTCTACAAGCTCTGGGCCTTCCTTACCCTCAGGTGGGTTCCCTCCCCTGTAGTCTGAGGAATGTTAATCAGCCTCTCCCTTCCTCCTCTGAATGTTGATCCAGCAAGTGTCCTCTGACTAAGGAATGTGCCCCTCTCAGGATGTGTCCTGAGACAGTGGGATTCTTTTAATCTTAAGTTCAAACCGAGACTCGAGACTCAAAAGTCTTACAATTCCATATTCTAACTGACATCTATATCAAATTGGGTTTCAAAAGTTTCTCTTAAAATATGGAAATGATTAAACATTATTAAGAAAGCCTTCCTTCCTTGTGACTTTCTAGGCAACATATTAGGAGTGACCTTCAGGAAATATTTTCTGAATCCAGAACCGCATTGACAAAAAATGAGCACTTACTTTGAAATGACTTTTAAGAATCTTGCTGTCATGAGCTTCATTAGTACAAGAAAACATGGAAGCATTTTAAAATAATTTTTTAGATCCATAGCTGGGTCCTGCTTCTTTGTTCTAGGGGTAAATCAGAAAGAGAAATGAGAATATTTCAGGCTTGGTGAATTAAAAACTTCAGTATGTCATGTTTGTTGAGTATTATATATATATTTTTAGAGAGTCTGAAGCACTCAATTATACCTTTGATTATACACAATCCAGAAAAATCTTGTTTTCCACCTTTTGACTTACTTGAATTGCCAGCTTTGACAGCTAGGGACTGAGTGGGACAGAACAGTACTTATGGTAGTATTCAGCTCTCTTCCTTTGGGATTATGATCCTTCATGTGATTTTCAATGTCCTACATGCGAGTTGTCCTCCCAGGGCTTCTTGCTATGAAAAATTAAAATAGATTGTTTTAGATTGTAATGGACAAGTTAATATAGGGTCAGTGCTAAATATGTGAATTCTAGTCCTTAGGAAAACTGTGTCATGAGCCCTCTCCCCCATTTTCCAATGCAGAATGGTCAGCCTCAAAACCATATATGTTCTGCCAACAAAAATGACTCAGCACATTGTATTTATATGCATACATACATATACATACATATACACACATACACACACAACATATTGTATGTTACAATAATAAAGAAAATGAGGCTATAAGTTGGGACATGGAAAAAGTTCTAGGGAGGAAAAGGAACAGGGTAAATTATATATTTCTATTTGAATTAAAATCATATTTAAGAAATTATGAGAGAGAGGGTCTCCCTGTATAGCTCTGGTTGGCCTGGAACTCACTATGTGTACCAGGCCAAACTTGAACTCATAGAGATCCACCTATCTCTGCCTCCTGGGTGTTGGGGGTAAAATTACCTAAAGTTCGAAAAGATATTAATAGCATCTTTTATTTTAGTTAGCAGTAGTTAAAAGAATAGACAGTATTCAATCATTATCACTTTTTAGAAAAAAAGCTTTCAGAATGAAATTTTATTTGAGAAAATACACAAGCATGTAGCAGATTCTTGCCTTATGAGATTTATTACCAAGCTCTCTTGTCTTTTTTCCAGCTCATTCAACCATCAGTTATATTTTATTTTTAATGGTCTTTCAAATCACAATCATATAGAACCATTAGCCCCAAATAATAAATATAAATAAATTATATTGCTAATTATGAAGAAATGTATGTTTCTTTGGCCAAAATATTTTTGTTTTATTTCCCTTCTCTCTCTCTCTCTCTCTCTCTCTCTCTCTCTCTCTCTCTCTCTCTCTCTCTCTCTCTCTGTGTGTGTGTGTGTGTTGTGTGTCCTGTGCTTTATAGAGTGAATTGCTTGACAGAAACACGATAGGCAAATATCTTATGTGGCTGTCTGATTCAAATCTTCATAAAACAAGACAAATATGTGGCAGGAAACATAGAGTTTTTCTCATCATAATGATCCCTTAGAACCTGGTGATGTCTTCTTACAGAGTGCTGGATGGTTCGAAATGTCATATCTTAGAAGTGAATGATGGAACACAATTCCCTGTTCAACAATCTTTTCTTCTTCCTTGAGAATGATGCTCACAAGCACAGTATCTGAACACTGGAAGCACTGACTTTATGTAGTGCATAGACATGCATGCAGCAGACAAGGCACCTATACATACATCAGAAGATGATGATGATGATGATGATGATGATGATAAAGACAACTAAGAACATGGGTCCCCCTCTTCCTGGCAAGACAACTTTTAGCATTAAAACACAGAATAGAGATATATACCTGGGCCCACGAGGAGAAAATGGGCAGAGGTGAGGAGTCATATTTTGTTTTTCTTTCTTGCAGATGGTAGGGGTTTCTATCCTGACAACAGACAATGGTGACATAGCCAAAGGCACATCCCCAGCCCCTTCTAAGAGAGATGCTGGCCCTGCTGACATGTTGATGGCCATAAATTAGGCAAGAGGACTTTCTGGAAGGAAATGGGCTATTTTGGTTTTGCCTTTCTATTTTCTGTGTAATGGCAATTGACTTCGCTAAGTCCAACTTAATTTTTAAGAAACGTGAGAATATTTGAGATGGCATGACAGGTTATCGTAATTGTAGATAATTTTGTTGAGGCAGAATCTTCAGTTACTATTGCAATCAGGGTATACATCATTTAATAAACACATGAAGCTCTGCAGCTACCACAGGAACCAGATGTAAGGGAACTACACCAGGGCTAGAGAATAATGCGGTGGTTAGGAGTACTTAGTGTTCTTGCAGAGGATTTGGTTTTGCTTACCAGCACCCAAATGACAGCTCCAAGTCATCTGCAACTCTAGTTTCAGGATATCTGATGCCCACTTATGGTCTCTGCAGGCACCAGGCATGCACGTGATGCACATACAAATATGCAGGCAAACATCCTCACATACTAATTAAATAAAACAACAACAACAAAACAAACAGAAGCACAATTACATCCCCATGCCCCATCCTCAGATGCGGTCTCTAACTTCATAGGCAACTCATACTGCTCCTGTAAACCACTAAACAATGTACTGAAGACCCCCACTCAAGGGAGACCCTCACTTAAGTCTCAGGATGACTCAAACACCCAGTAACTCTCACAAGACACTGAAACTGGATGCAAAAGCAGAGGTTTATTGATTCCAGTATACTGGGGTTCACTCGAATGTAAGCAAGAAGAGAGAACCCCAAGTTCGAGCTAAGAATAGCTTTTATAGAGTTCTAGGGGTTAGAACAGAGAAAGTGACTAGCTACAATATGATTGGCAGAACAGTGTGACTTTTAAACTGATTGGTCTTTGGGGAATGAGGTGACAAGGACCTCCCTTGTCTGTCTGTGCGCTCTGGCCCTTCCTCACCGGAAGGTGGGTTCCCTCCCCTGTGGTCTGAGGAATGTTAAACAGCTTCTCCCTTCCTCCTCTGAATGTTAGTCCAGCAAGTGTCCTCTAAGGAATGTGCCCCTCCCAGGATGTGTCCTGGGACAGTGAGATTCTTTTAATCTTAAATTCAAACTGAGACCCGAAAATCCTACATTTAGACCCAAAAGTCTTACAGTACTACAAAGTCCTTCTGTCCACCTGGTGTATTGAGAAGGCCATATAAATTAAATTCTATTTACTGAGAAGTCAAGGCTACCTTCATCTAACACAATACATTTGAAGCTCACCTATGTCATCTTGTACATTAATACTTTGCTTATTTTTATTTTACCAATACTATTTTACCAAGTAGTATTCTGGGGTCGTCTAATATTGACACTGTCTGTTGGGCTAAAGAATGACATTCTTGTACCTTTTAGTTTGGGATAAGTTTTAACAGACATACTATAAATGTTCTGTGTAAACTTTGTGTTAACATACAATTTTATTTCCCTTTGGTAAATACCTAGGAGGGGGCCATGATGTGTGTTTTTAAGAAAATGCCAGGCTGTTTCCTAAAGGATTACAATTCATATCCTGGCCTTTGATGTAGGAACATTCCAGTTATTTCACATTATTTCTAGGACTTGATATTGTAGTTCTCACTGTAATGGCTTAAATATGCACCCAGAATGATTCAGGCAACAACATGCTACTGTGTGTGTGTGAGTGATGTCGCACGCCATGTTTATTGCTGTGTCTCCTCACATCTTTTGCCTATTGGTAAATCAGGTTGATTTTCTGTCGTTTCTATATTCTTACACAAACCCTTTGTTAAATATGTGTTAGCCAGTGTTTTTCTCCCAGATTGCAACTTGTCTCCTTATTCTCAAAGCAGCATCTGTTGAAGGGCCAATACTTCTTCATGGTACTAAGGTAAATTTATTGATTTTTTTTCTATGAATTATACCGTACTTGTCATGTCTTAAAAATCCACTCCTAACCCAAGTATCATATTCTTTTCTTGTATTTTTCTAGAAGTTTACCATTATTAGGTTTTATCTGTTTAGTGAACCATTTTGCCTAACTTTTATTTCTTTTTCTTTTCAGGATATAAGGATTATTGTTAGTTCTTTATTTTCTCTCCCTGGATGTTCATGTGCCTCGGGTCATCCAGTACATTGTTCTTCCACTACTGTAATAGCTTTATGCCTCTGATACCAATAGACTCGTATCTATGTGGCCTAATTTCTCAATTCTTTGTTCCTTTTCTTGCTATGTCCATCTTGGTGGTTTTATTTACTTATTTATTTATTTTTTTGCCAGTAGTCCACTGTCTGTATCAATACACATTTGCAATAATTCTTGGACAAAGTGTGCCCTCCAGCTTTGTAGGTTATTTCCTAAATTATTTACCTATGGTAGCTTTAGAATCAAGTCATTTCTACAGAAGAAACAAGAAAGCATATGGATGTGATTTTGAGGAGAAATGCATTGTCTTTTTAGATAAATTAAAGGCATCTTTGTTTAGCTTTTAATCCAGTGACTAAGTATCTCTCTTCACTTGGTATATCCCTTTCACCATGTGCACTTGTGTGCTGGAGTTTTCAGCTTGTGGACCTTGCACATATTTGTCAGACCACAACTGTGTTGGTTCTGACTCTATGTGTAGAGAGCAGTTGAAAATTGTTGGAATTCCAAATGGTCATCATTAGTATCTATAAATAAAACTGACAGTTATAAATTAAATTTTATAAAATTTGCTAAACTCATTTGGTCTGCTAGCTTTTTTGAGTTTGTTTCTGATTTTTTTTTTATGCACAACTAAGTCTTATACATAGAGACAGTTTTAATTATTTCTCTCTAAACATAAATTTAGAATATGGAGGGAGTGTGTGTGTGTGTGTGTGTGTGTGTGTGTGTGTGTGTTTTGTTTGTTCGCTTTTGGCTTGCTTGTAGGAAGCTGGTATTGGGCAGCTTAGTCAAGCTTCCAACTTGAGATACTCCTGTCTCAACTCCCTATGTGACAGGACTACAAAGGCATGCCACAACACCTGTCACCTTACCTGCATGGGCATTTTTCTTGACTGTTGACAGAAATGTATTTTGCCCATTACTATTTCAAACAAAATTAATCGAATTGCTTTATATGTTGCATTTGTATTATTAATCCCACTCATATGTGATGAGTAGACTTACAGCTTCTAGCTTGAGTTCTTAATTATTCTGATGAGGAGTTGTGTCTATGTTGCCGAGGGTTGCTATGCTTTCATTGTTACATGTTTGCAAGGGTGTTGTTGAAGTTGAGATGCTACAAACACACACTCCATCTAAGCATTGCTATTCTAACTCAGGATTGCAGAGACTTGCTTTGTTCCCTCCTCTTCCTTTGCTGTTTAGTTCTTGCTATATTTTGTGTTATTTTAATGTGGTCCAAACTCTAATACTGGTCAGTTATCTATTATGTTTCAAAATCCTATAAGTTTGTATCATTTTACAATAGCTGTTCTAAGGATTTCAGTATAGACATTTTTCAGTAGTTATCTTACTACTTTAAGTGACATATTGAAATATTTTCTTATCATCTTTGTGTCAGATCTTTCTGGCCTCTGCAGTTTTTATGTGAAAACTGATGTTTCCAGCATTGATTCCCATATATATATTTGTTACTGTCTACATTTTTTTTCTCACACTATTTGAAGTTTGACTGACTGTACATAGGTTTCTTCTCTTCCCTTCCCCCTTATCCCCTTCCTCTTCTTTTTTCTTTTCTTTTCCAGGTATATTTATTTATTTTATGTATGTGACTACACTGTTTCTGTCTTCAGACACACCAGAATAGGGCATCAGATCCATTACAGATGGATGTGAGCCAACATGTGGTTGCTAGGATTTGAACTCAGGATCTGTGGAAGAGCAGTCAGTGCTCTTAATCACTGAGCCATCCTTCCAGCTCCCTCTTCTTTTTGCTTAAAAAGCTATTTTTATTTATTCATTGAAAAATTTATATAGCTTTATAAATTTATAAACCTTTATAAAACTGTATTCATCTAATGTGTTTTAATCATACCCATCTTCACTCCCTCCTACTTCCCCCTCCTAAATTCATGTCTTCAATGTAAAATATAACACAGAGTCCAACTAGTGCTGCTCAGATGCCCAGGGTTGTGGCAGCATCAAATGCAGTAAAGGTATGAATACTAGTGGGCAGAATTCAAACAGAAATGGGTGAGTGACCCGACCCGCGGTTCCAGTTATTCTTGGGTGTTGAGGGAGACCTCACCTGAAAAGAAACACGGGCGAGAGAAGGGACTGAAGACCAAGCAAAATGGAGTCTTGTCAAGGTCTCACTTTAATGCGGAAGCAGCTTACAATATATACTCTAGGCAAGAGAGGAAGGAGAGCAAGGAACAAGGTGGGGGTTCTATCAACTCTCGATAGGGTCAGTCATCCAGCGGAGCATTCTGCGGTTTGTCCCATTCCGGGGCAACGGTTCTTTATGAACAGGAAATTCTTTCTTTGCTGAATGTCAGGTTCTCCCAAAAGAGGCAGTTATTGCCCTAGACCATCTCACTGTCGTAACCCGCTCCCAGGAAATGCCAGATATTCTTTAAGTTCCTGGGACCTGAGACCCAAGAACGTCTTTTCTTAACCTTGTACTGACTAGTCTTTCCAGAACAGCAGGTAGTTTCCTGAATTTGGCTCCCAACAGGTGAGGAACAGGGAAATTATGAAGAAGAGGACAGGCTATCTAAAATGAGGAGTATATAAAAAGGCCATGTGGAAATATATTATCTTGCTACCTAAATAAGAAATATAACTGGAGAGGGTAGTACAACACATATGATTGAAGAGTGGGACTATCAGGGTTAAAGGTTTGGTTGTGTGAGCAAGAAGATGGGAAAGAGCAGAGGTGGGGAGAGCTAGTTAACAAAAACTGAGGCATATGAAAATGCCTTTTTGAAACCCATCTATTTGTAAGTGGATTTTAAAATGTAATTTGAGAAAAAAAGAGTGGTCAAGCCAGGGTACAATGTAGTCAGGGATTCTGATCTTCCCAGATGTTTGTTATGCAATAAAATTCTCAATGTCTAGCAAGAAATGCTTCCTTAGGACTTACTGGTCAGCTGGAAGACAGGGATGAAAAGGCACAAAAACAGGAAGGGTGCTTTCCTTTTCTCTCTTGCTCTTCATTGAATTTCAGTAGGATCTTGAATTTTCAGATCCTCTTGACAGATTTAAGGAGTCTCCAGCTCTATCATTCAAAGGTTTTCTCAACAGTACACACTGTCTCGTCTGACAATCTAAATCTTTAAGTAGCACTCCAGCAAAATCTGAGGATCTGTCCAGATTCCTAAATTATTTACCACTTTGGCATCCTGATAGAGTAATTTATATTGATCTATTTTCAAACTCACTCTCCATCTCCTCGTCTCCATTCTGCTAAGGAATCCATGCACTACATTTTTTTCTTCTAACTTCATTTCTCATTTCGGAAATGTCTGCTTGATTTCTACTTTTTCATTGTTTTGTTATTTACTTTCTTTTCAAGAATTTTTGACCTTTTTTTTGAGCATTATTACAATCATTTGATGTTTCTGGAGAATAATTCCAATATCTTTTACATTTCAGTTTTGGGATATATTCTTTGACATTTCTCATACACTTTAAGTTTCTTGGTTTTGTTTGTTTGTTTGTTTGTTTTGGTTTTGGTGAAATGGATTTGATAGGATATCTTGAACATTTTGACAATTATATTAAGAAATTATAATTCTTGTTTTATATATATATGTGTGTGTGTGTGTGTGTGTGTGTGTGTATGTGTGTGTCTGTGTATTTTGTTTCAATAGGCATTTGCTCTTGTAAGTTTCATCAAAATCTGAAGATTCATTCATCTGAGGGTTATATCCTTAATCTCAGCTCAGGTTCAAGTCTTTTAAGTCCTTTTAAGATTGTTGGATCTGTTCTGTGCATACCACCTGAAGAGATGCTCCACTAGGATCTAGAAAAACAAATAATCAAACAAACAAAACCCATCCTTGAGCTGCAGTGTTGCTGAGGTGCTTAATAGAATTAGCCTCAAATACATGAAGCTTTAGCTCAGTGGTTCTCAACCTATGGGCTGCAACCCCCAAAGACCATTAGAAAGCACAGATATGACATTATGATTCATGATAGTAGCAAAATTACAGTTATTGAGTAATGAGGAAATAATTTTATGGTTGCGGGGGAAGCAGGTCACCACAACATGAGGAACTGTATTAAAGGGTTGCAGCATTAGGAAGGTTGAGAACCACTGCTTTAGTTAAGCCCAACTTTTAATAAACATGATCATGACCTCATGTTTCTTCCTCTCTTACTAGAATAGTTTCTATTCCCCTGGTTGACAGAGGTCTGTCCTGTAACCAGGCTTTGGTTATATTTCTCTATTAGGTTGCAGGATATTTCATCTCACAGTAAACCCCAAGATTATGTTATTTACTGAAAAACCTGTTTCTCCTTGTGGTGCAGATCCACCCTTAGCACACACTTTCAATCCCAAGCAGTGAAGGTAAAGTTAGTTTGTAGAAGGAAACATCCACATTTTTTCATAGTTTTATAAATTATTTTATTTATTTACATTTCAAATGTTGTCCCCCTTCCCAGTCCTCCCTCCATGAACTTCCCTCTCCATTCCCTTCCCCATTGCCTCTAAGAGGGTGCTCCCCAACCTATCCACCCACTCCTACCTCACCCCTCGAGTATCCCCCTTCTCTGGGACATCAATCCTCCACAGAACCAAGTGCCTCCCCTCCTGCTGATGCCAGATAAGGCAGTCCTCTGCTACATATGTAGAGGAAGCTACAGACCAACCCTTGTATGTTCTTTGGTCGGTGGCTTAGTTCCTGGGAGTTCTAAGGATTCTGGTTAGTTGATACTATTGTTCTTCCTATGGGGTTGCAGAGAGAGAACAAACTAGACACAGAAGAGAAAATGAACCAGAGAATGAAAAGGAGCCAGAAGATTAGAACCTTATACTGTCAAGGTTAGTATAAGGCCAAACAGAGCAATTCAAGAAAGGCCAAGAGAGAGAAACCAGATTGAATCAGTCAACTTAGAGATGAGTTTGAGCCAGAACAGCTGAACTAAATTAGCCAGGCAGCGCTCAGGAAGAACTAGGAAGGGATGAGCTCATTCAGCAGCAAGTCTCAGAGGCTGGAAACATTCTAGGCCTAGATTAGATTGTACTGAGGTATAAGCTTCCAGGACTAGGTCTAGGTTAGCATACTAAGTCAGTAAGCCTCAGAGATGACAGTCACCTTGGGAGAATAAAAGATACATTTGCATTATTCGATAGCTGCAGTAGGACCAAGTCTACGAATAAGATGCAAGAGATGTGACTGAAAAGGATGCTAACCATTCATTCCTTCAGTGTGTGGTCCTTTGCACTATGATATTTTCAACCAAGTCATCTGGTATTACTGACACATGAGAATTATCACGAGGCTGTTGCATTCTATCATCCTGATGTCTTTCCTACCTAGATTTACCGAGAGACACAGAACAGACTATGTTTACTCCATCTTACTCATAGACTCTTGAAACTTATGTTTAGGTAAAAGAAATGTATGGTGTCTCTAGAAGAGTGTAGCTACATATGCAAATATTCACTAAAATGATGCTATATATTATAGCAAGCACACAGAAGAGCATTCGAGGTGACTAGCATGCATCTTATTCTGTCCACTTCAAATGCTTTCTCAACCCTTTTGTAAGTGTGACTACCAGCTACAATTTCTCAGAGGGAAATTCACTTTTTAATTTGCATTATAAAGGCAAGTGCCTTCTTTTCTATTATATTACAGTATCTATTATTCTTTCAAGGTACGCACATGCCTTCTCATTTCCATGTATTTACTTTCACCGTCACTCCCCAAGCCATGTCAGAATTTCAGTCCAAATATATTCCATGTGCAGTTTGTAAATAGTGGGAAAGCCTTGGTCATTTGTCCACTGGGGACTGGGCAGGAGAAGTCCAACTGAAAATTCAAATGTTTGTCATAGAAATCTCCTGTGTGGGTAACATGAGCAGGAAAATTTGAAAATTATTTGTCAAAAAGTATTAAAATCTTGGTGTGATGGTTTGCATATGCGTGGCCCAGGGAGTGGCACTATTAGGAGGTGTGGCCCTATTAGAGTAGGTGTGTCATTGTGGGTGTGGGCCTTCAGACACTCATCCTGGCTGCCTGGAGACCAGTATTCTGCTAACAGCTTTCAGATAAAGATGTAGAACTCTTAGCTGTTCCTGCACCATGCCTGCCTGGATGCTGCCATGTTTCTGCCTTCATTAATGGATTGAACTTTACATTTAGACTCCTACAGATAGAGAAATCTCCACTTCACTTTGCTATCTAACAGCTTAGGCACGTTGCTTATTCCAACTACTGGGTTCATAGGTTATAAAATTTTAAATCTTATTTCTATGATAAATATGGATTTTTGACATATTTCTACGATGCTATATACTTTGTTATATATATAATAATTTTAGTGCGCACACATATATGATATACATCACACATAATATATATATGTATATGTATATATATTTGGGTTAAATATATCATCAACACCTTCCTGGAAGAGATCTAGGTCTGTGTCTGTTTATGTGTTTTATTGCTAGCACTTATTTAAGTTCATATCAGATAGATAATTTATAAATAAGCATGATCATGCTGGGCAGTGGTGGTGCATGCCTTTAATCCCAGCACTTGGGAAGCAGAGGCAAGTGACCAGCCTGGTCTTCAGAGTGAGTTCTAGGACAGCCAGGGCTACACAGAGAAACCCTGTCTCAAAAAACAAAACAAAACAAACAAACAAACAAAAGCATATCTCCAGGTGTGGATTAAACACAAGAATGTTAGAAGTATGACAGGATACCATTATTATTAATTTATAACCTTTCCTTATTAATTTGTGTCAGTACTTACCAGGTAAGTTTTAGTACTACTAAGATTATCTAAATTACCTTGGAAAAAGCCTGTGTCAGCCAGATGGAAAGACATGTGAGAAGAATTTGCTAGCCTCACAATACCCATGGGCTTTAGGGCAGCAATCAACATGGTATCACAAATAGGATTTGAAAAGTACATTTTAGTTGAACTTGTAGGGATTTTAAAAGCACTTTTCTACATCATAAGCATCTTCATAGCTCCATGGGCCCTGACAGCTTAATTTTGATAGTGAGCATCCCATTCCAGGGAGAAGCATTTTCCAAAGGGATAAAAGGTGCATGGTGAACAACCACCTTCCAAAATGGGTACTTCTTTTCTGAAGTGATCAAACTAAAAGATTAGACAGCAATTCACTTTCAAATAAAGAACTATTATTGATCAATGAGTATAACAAAAGGGCATATGAAAATACAGTAATTCCATTGTCTGCGAAGTGCCCATCCATATGCTTCTGGGATGTTTTTTTAAAATATTTTATTAATCTTTACAGATGTTTGTGAGCCACCATGTGGCTGCTGGGAACTGAACTCAGAACCTCTGGAAAAGCAGTCAGTGCTCTTAACCACTGAGCCGTCTCTCCAACCCTTCTGTGATGTTCTAAAACAACCTATTCTTCTCACCTTAGGGTCAGAAGTATTTCCAGGTATCTTCTTTTGATTTTCTTGGCATCTTGAATGTCATAACCCCCCCAAAGCTCTACAGCTTTGCAATTTTTCTACATCTTACATAGTCCCAGGGAAAATCAGTCAACGAATACTTAGACCATCTGCCTGGTCAGAGAAGATTCTCAATTATGTCTGAGCAGGCTACGTCAGTACTTATGAAGAGTGCGGACAGATCACTGCCATCACCAGCCCAAGAGTGGGTGTTTGAAACCAAGATCTTTAAAGATCTTCTTAACTACCCTAATGTCAAACCTCTGGATTTAGTGGTCAGAAATTTGTACTTTAACACGTTTTTGTGAATTCCCTTCTTTGAAGGAGAGAATTGATGACCTGGGGTTGTCTTAGGAATCACTTTGTTCAGATGAGATCTCAGTAAATTGTCTGGGAGATGATATTGCATTGAACACTGACTGAGCAAAGAATCTACAACTAATATCCATGCATTGATTGCGGTCAATATAGTGCTTTAAGGAACCAAAGGTTTAAATATTACTAGCTATGTTTTTTTTTTTCTCACGAAGCCTTGGACTTTATTCTTCTTATGTCCATACAGAGAAGAGAAGCTGAACTTGCACAGTCAGGTTTTACTTTGGTTTCCAAATCACCAGCACTTGAACACTTCTTTTTCATTCATGAAGTATTAGGAAAAGAAACCAATACATACAAGTATTATATTATATACAATCAACTGTTTTTCTATTATACACTAATCAGATAAAAAGAATATATTTGTATTGTATTATTTATCACTACATAAACATGGTATGTACATAGACATACAAATACATTTATCTATGTGCATATATGTTCATTGTGATCTACCAGAATGAATTTTGAATACTGGAATATTATGTTATTTTGTAAAACTCTGAAGTCAGCCCTAGAAAGTAAAAAAAAAAAAATATTGTGATTATTCACTTCTTCATTTCATAGAACATGATAATGAAAGGTATTAGAGACCAAGTTTCTAGCCATGTCCAAAGTATTATTTAAAAACAGCATGTGCCTACAAACAAACCCTTGATGAAATGTGAACTCATTTTCTTCCAAACATAAAGACTAATATCAAAGAAGAAAAGGTTCAGAGTGAGGTCAGGTGAAGACATAACGCAGTTGGTGAAGTGCTTGCAGAGTAGCAAGGGGACAACAGTTTGGATCCTCGGCCCCACATAAAAACCAGATTTGGCTATTTGGCCGCATATAACTGAAATTTAAGAAGTTGGTAGGAAGAGGGAAAAAAAATCCCTGGGAAATGTTGGCCAGCAAGTGTAGTCAATCGGTGAGCTCCAGGTTAGTGTAAGAGTCTGGCTTAAATAATAAGATTGAGCATGACTAAAGGAGACACCCAACATTGATCTATGGCCTCCATACACACACATATATAAGCATGTGCACACATACAGTATGTATGTACACATGTGTATAAGCATGTACACAATACACTAAATACACACACACAAACATACACACACATATAGAGATGTACTTCATACAAAAAGATTCTGCACAGTAAGGAAAACAATCAACACAGAGAAAATATTTACTCATCATTTATTTGTAAAGTAGTTGATAAAGCCACATAAGAAACTCAAATAGCTAAATGATGTAGAAATAAATAACCCAATTAAAAATAAGCAAAAAAAAAAAAAACTTCAATAGACATTTCTCAAAAGAAGACAAAAGATACATGAAATCAGAGTCAGCGTTACTATTCATCAGACAAATGCCAATTAAAACCATGATGAGGCATCACCTCCCTAGCTACAGTGGCTATTATAAAAAAGATGAACAGGGCACATTCAAGCTATTGATAAACACAAATTTATTATTGTTGCTAACAATAACAAACCAACTTAATTTGAAGGGAAATCCTCGTTTATGAAAAGTCAATTCTTTGTTCCTGTTTTCAGGACTCTTTCTCTGTAGATTCTGATGGTTCAATTAGAATGGATCTCATGGTAGCTCTGCTTGAAGTACAGATCCCACTTGAAGTTTCTTGAGCTTTCCTGGCTGTATAATTTCTGCCTTTCATCAATTTTCAAAGATCAGTTATAAGTGCTTCTGTTATTCTTTTTAACAGTTTTTCTTTCTATTCTCCGTCTGGTGCTTATACATGAACAAGTTGCCTTGCTGATAGTGTCCCATAAGGGCTGTAACGGTGAATTTTTAGTTGTTAACTTGCCACAACCTAGAATCATCTGGGAAGGGATTCTCAGTTCAAGGATTTTCTGGATCAGGTTGGCCTGTGAGTATGCCTATGAAAGACAGGTCGACGATCAATGTAGGAAGGTCACATTGATCAAGGGGGAATTGTTGATCAATGTGGGACGGGGCAGGCTGGTCGAAGAAGAAGCAAGAATGCTGTATTCTCTCTGCTCTAGATGAGGGTGTGATATTTTAAATTCCTATCTCTGTTTCTGAACCTGTGAGCCCAGCAGCTCTCCCTCCCTAAGTTGCTTTCACTCAGAATATCCTATCACAACACAAATGAAATCAGCAGAAGAACAGGGGCTCTTGTTTATGCTTCAATATTTCATGTTTGCTCTTCTGACTGGGCAAGTTTAAGAGCCCAATCTTTAAGCTTACTGATCTTTATACTGTTACTCAATTCAAGCAAGCATGCTTGTACCTGCTAGTGATTAAAACGAAAGAAAGAAGAAACTAAACCATTACACTTTTCTATTCTTGAAATTCTGCTTGCTTCCTTTTGGAAATTTTAATCTCTTTATTAATAAACCTCAGTTTACTCAAAACATTCTCCAGATAATTCATAGTTTTGTTTTTAGTTACATCAGCTGCTCAAGAATTTTAAATAGTTCAAGCCTTTGTTTGTAAACACTAAGTCTAGCTTTTCCTGTGATGCCCCTTGTTAGTTTACACTCTTTACCGTGAATATGTTCTTGTTTTCTTGTGTGCCTCATATTTGATTGAAAAGTAGATATTTTGAATACTAATGTAAGTTCATTCTGAAAATTTGATTCTTACTCTTCTCAGCTGTTAGTGCTTAAAGAAAATCATTTTTTATAGATTGTTTTCCGTGTGTGTGTGTCTTTGTGTGTGTGTGTGTGAATCATTTTTTATAGATTTTTTTCTGTGTGTGTGTGTGTCTGTGTGTGTATGCGTGTGTGTTTGTGTGTGTGGTGTGTCTACATGTGGTATGTGTGTATGGTGTGTATATGTGTGGTGCATGTGTGTGGGTTTTTGTGTGTGTGATGTGTTTGTGTGTATACTGTGTATATGTGTGTTTGTGTGTGTGGTTTATCTACATGTGGTTTGTGTGTATGGTGTGTATATGTGTGGCGCATGCATGTGGGGTTTTTTTTTGTGTGTGTGTGATGTGTTTGTGTGTATTTGTGTGTATGGTGTGTCTATGTGTGTTGCTTGTGTGTGTGGGGGGTGTGTATTGCTAGAGATTGAAGCCAGCATCTCCTGCATGCTATCCAAGCACTTTATCAACTGAGCTGTGATTCCCAGGCCACAAAAGTATTTGGAAAGACTACATTCCTTGTCCTGTGTGATCACTGCAGCCTCTAATCTGTGTATCAGTGAACTAATATAAACCTCCTTAGATGCCTAAATGCCACAGAAAAGGAGAGTGATGTTCTGTCTCTTTAAATCCCTCTGTTGACTTTGCTGGGGAAGTTACTTCTGTGAAAATTAAAAAAAATGGCTCGTCCTTAAGCCAGCTGTCTGGTTATATTCTGACCTGTATTGCTTCTTTCTCACAGTTGTCATAACAAGTTGATTGAGTATATATAAAGACCAAATCCAAGCTCTGGCTGCATTCATTACAATGGCATGTGGTCAGAGTCTTAGTGCTTCTTAAAGTAATGAGCTGGAATCAGAAGCAAACATCACCTTCAGGCTGCACTTCCAGAAGTGACTTATTTATGTCAGTCTGATCATAGTCTCAAAAATCTTACAACAAGCCTGGAATCAAATGTTCAAACACATGAGCCTGTGCTGAAGATGTCCCTTCCAAACTTTAATTACTACTTCACCAATTCCAGTGGTATAGCCATTTCTTGATTTTTTTTTAAAAGCATTTAGGCATTTTGTATACTCAAAAGAGAAACACACACACACACACACACACACACACACACACACACACACGCTCGCGTGCAGGAGAGAGAGAGAGAGAGAGAGACATATGGTTGTAGGTATCTTAGTTTTATATTGCTATGATAAAACACCATGACCATGGCAACTTACAAAAGAAATTAATATTTGGCTTATGGTTTCAGAGGGTTAAAATCAGGGATGGTAGAATGAAGGAACAGCTGAGAGTCACATCTTGATCTACAGCAGTGTGTGTGTGTGTGTGTGTGTGTGTGTGTGTGTGTGTGTGTGTGTGTAGGGGGATGGAGGGAGGCCTTAAAGTTGCCCCCAATGATACAGCTCCTCCTAATCCTTCCTAGTTCCTTCCAGCCACTCCTAATCCTTCTCTAACAAAGTTATTCTCATTCAAGCTTCCAAGGGAGGGAAGGTGCCTTGGTTTCATCTCTTGTTGCTGTGATAAATACCCCTACAGGAGCAATGTAAGGGAGAAAGGATTTATTTGGCTCACAATTCCAAGATACAGTCTGTCATTGCAGGGCAGTCAAAGTAGCAGGAGCTAGAAGCAGCTAGCTACATTGTTTCCACAGTCAAGAGCAAAGAGGAAGGAATTAATGATGCAAGCTCACGTTCAGGCCCTCCCTTTTTTTCCCTTTCAGTCTAGCTTCCCTCCAGGGAATTGTTGAGATCCACATTCAAGGTGCTTACTTCAGTCAAGAAAAATCGTTCACAGGTATGCCTGCAGGTCAACCTAATCTAGATAGTTCCTCTTTGAGACTCCTTTCCCAGGTAATTCTACAAGTGTGAAGTTAAAAACCCAACTAACTCATCTAATTGAGGAAAGTAGAAACGATGTTATGATTCTTTCATTGTATAGCATGGTATAAACAAATAATTTCAATACAATGTTTTTTATCGTCTTAGAATTTCATAATCCTCACATATATTTTAGGCCTTTCACCCACTCTTCCTCCCAACTTCTCTTAGATCTACCTCTACCTTACCCCTTCCCAAGGTCAGATCATGTATGTGAACTATTCCCTGTATCTTGGTTGCTATACCAGGAGTCACACTCTTAAAGAAAATTGAGCCCTCCCTTCCCTAGAAGGCACCAACCATCAATACCTCTTCATCTTGGGTGGGGCTCATAAGCTACTACCCATCTATGCTGGAATGTTGACTGGCTTGATTTCCTACAGATCTTTTTTTTTTTTCTTCCAGACAGGGTTTCTCTGTGTAGCCCTGGCTGTCCTGGAACTCACTCTGTAGACCAGGCTGGCCTCGAACTCAGAATCCGCCTGCCTCTGCCTCCCAAGTGCTGGGATTAAAGGCGTGTGCCACCACCAATCTTGTCTTGTACAGGCAGTAACATCTCCTGTCCCTAAGGCTTAAGGACCATCCTGGAAGAGTGGCTGAGTAGATTGCAAGAGCCAATGACTAGGGAAGACTTGGGCTATCTAAATATTTAATTCCACAATCTAGCCAAGTGGTAAATCGAGACTCTTTGAAACTGAGCCTTTAACAGTAAGGGGAAACAGATAACAGAACTATAAGCAAAAGATCCCTGAGTTCTCATTCCCTTGATTAGAGATCCTTTCTGCTCTAAGGCTGTTAATTCCTTTGTGTGAACATCAGGATGGAAGAATTGCTCAATTGTTAGCTCGGTTGTGTCCTTAAAATTTAATATGTGTTTACTTTTTCTGGGATTATTGTGTTTTCACACCGTAATTGGTCACCCAGATAAACTTTGCTGCATTGACTTTTTTTTTTTTTTTAATCAGCATCATTATGTATTCTAGTTCTTTTACTTTAATGACATTTTTCTGAGGCTCCATTACTCTCCAGTCCTAATGGACCTAGCTGAGCAGTGCTGGCAGGGGGCTCACAATCACGTCCTCTTTCTCTTGCCCTCTGTAGTCAATTTAATAAAACCCAGAGAAAAATATACCAAACTCGCCGAGTGCTAAATGATTAATACAGGGATCTAATTACGAGATGCTTTAAAATACATATTGTGTTTGGAGGGAGAGAAGGAAGTCTCTTCCAAAGCAGTTCTAAGGAAAATAAATCCAAATTGCATTTGTTAAGCAATCTACTAAATCCCAGCAGGGCCTTTTCCCCACAGGGCTGCAGAAACACTTTCCAGATATGATGAGGCCTGATGCAGAATGCACAGGTCTTCAAAGGATGCTCTGACCTACTTTGTTTCTGCCACATCTTGTACTGTTTGCTTACCGCTCACTCTGGCTTTGTGAGCCACATGGAATTGGGTTTTTTGTAGCAGTGTTTGTTGGGCAATCTGCTCACAGGAGCCAGAAGTCAGGTGGTAAATACAGAAAAGCCTCATGTCTTCACCCGACAATTGGAAGCATTTAAACAAGTGTTTTGCTGGGAGTTAGAGGAACCTTTTGTTTTTTATTATTTCAGTGTATGTCTCCACAAGACAAATGACCTTAAAAACTGAGGATCAATGTAATATCTCAAACTATGAAACAGCACATCATTTTAAGCAGGAGAGCGAATGCTAATATGCCATTGCATGAGAAGTGTCACATAGGAAGCAAATTAAGACCCTCAGGAAAATTCCTGCCATATCCTAATGAGGAGGAACACAACAGGGCTAGCCTTGGGAAAGGAATTGCTTGTTATAGTATAGCAAGGTGCATGGTGCTTCTTCTCTTCTTGAAATGCTCATAGATGCTTCAGTTGTGTCACCATATCATGTGTCACCCCACCAAGGGCATGATTGACATCACTGGTGTAAAGATGTCATTAGGCCCTCTGTCCCCAAGGTACCATCGCTTACTGCTCTGCTGCCATTGACAAATGAAGTTCCTCAACTATATTATTCTTTCTTACCTGTTTTCCCTATATCAGACTCCCCTACAAGTTGCAATGGCTGTCTGTCTAAACTACCTGCTTCTACCCTTGTCTGCTACAGTGGATCTATTTGAGGTCCTATGTTATCTTCTAATTCTTTCTAGCCTAAGAAATCTGATTTTCTGTCATCAATGAATAATGTATTTTGCCATGACCGCTACTCTCCTCCAGCATGATTCCCGCCTACATTAGAGTCACATACAGTGAAGAGGAAGTAAGGAGCTGTTAGAGAATCAAGTGGACAGATTCCTCTCTTTTTGGAATCAACATATCTCTACAAGAAGCAGAGGCAGGAGCGAGGGAGAGAAAAAAAATGGCCCATTGAAGATTTCAGATTTATAAAGTTAGCCCAGACTTTAGGAACTAACACCACAGATTAAAGTTTCTGAAAAAATCTAACTTTTGTGATTTTTTTTTCCTATGACGTTCACCAACTGAAAGACTTGAAGCCCAGCAGAGAGTGATATTATAGAGGCAGACAAGAGGAACAGGATTTGAAGTAGTGTTAAGGATTCAGGACAAATTTTTGATTGTAGTATCAGCATAGTGTAGGCTTATGGGGAAATGGTGGTGCATGCCTTTAATCCCAACTTGTGGGAGACAGAGGTAGGCTAATCTCTGTGAGTTCAAGGCCAGTCTGGTCTAAAATAATAGTGACAACAGCAATAAAGACAGCAGGATTCATGAGGCAATAGGAATTGACTATAAATGTTTTAGAGTGATGGATGCTGAGCTACTCTGACTGTCAAGGAATCCAAGGAATCAAAAGTAAGAATGAGGGCAATGCTAAGCTATGAGGGAAAAGTCAGGGAAAAGGTGGAAAGCGTGATTGAGCCTTTGATGTTCTCCTTGCTTTAGAGAGATACAGATTGGAGGTTGGGCCTTTCTGTGTAAGAAGACTATGATAAAGACTTTAGGATTTTAGCTGGGGAATTTTAAAGAAAATAAGCTCTAAGAGATAAAACATAAAAGAACACGTACAAGACTGAAAGCTCACCACAGACATCTTAATTCCTACTCTCATCGTGTACAGGTCATCATAAATGTAAAAGTCATCATACATGTAAAGGTCACCATGCATGTAAAGGTCATCATGTAAAGGTCACCATGCATGTAAAGGTCACCATGCATGTAAAGGTCATCGGGTAAAGATCATCATGAAAAAGTTATCAGCCTTTACAACACTACAGTAGAAACTAAAACAAATCTCTTACAATTTTGTGTATATAAGATGTCAATTCAATAGAAAGGTCCAAGATGATTATAAGAATGGAACAAAGAAAATGAAATATGGTGAATAGATCCATAGGTAAGGCAGACATTAGAATCATTTGAACTTTAACTGTGTTTGGCAGTTTTAGAAACCCAAGTAGTATAGGTGGTGTTCATTGGAGAATTGGGTTCTAGACTAAAGAACCAAGTGAGCACACTACTTCAGACCTGAAAAGTGCATAAAGAGCCAGAGTCTGAGAGGACCTTGTTGATTCTCTTCAGGAGATCTCAGACAATGATCTCTGACATTCTTAAAAGGCTTAGACTGCTTCATCCACTTTCTCAATACTTTCCTGAGTTTCAAACCTGAAGAATAAACCAGAATTCAAGATCTTTTCTTTCTTTGTCCAAACTCAAGCTAGTTTTAAAAAGATTTCTAGGATTGGAGGAATGACTCAGCAATAAAGGGCACTGACTGCTCCTCCAGACATCCTGAGTTCAATATCCAGAAACCACATGGTGACTCACAACCATCGGTAATGGTTTCCGATGCAATCTTCTTGTGTGTCTGCAGACAGCTACAGCGTACTCATATAAATAAATCTTTTTTTTTTTTTTTAAAGGTAGGAAAGGTTCTTTTTTAAAAGTAGGTTTCTAGAGAAGAAATGGATCAGTAAAACAAAACTAGACTGGATATCAAGTTTATCAAGGAAATAAAATTGTCAAATTTGTTAAGATAAAAATTTGTTAGTTAAAAAATTTGCATTTGGGTAAAACTATAAAAGTTGGGACTGAAGAATGATTTGGTGGTTAAGAGCATGGGGGAGCTTTTCCACAGGACTTTGGTTCAATTCCGAACACTCACATGGCATCTCACAAGTGACTGTAACTCCAGTTTCAGAGTATCTGACATTATCATCTGGCATCCTTCGACACTATGTATACCTGATGCACAGACATATACACAGACAAAAAACCCATACCCATAAACTAAAATATTATCTCCATGTATTTTTTATTAAAAATGGTAAAATTATTAACTGTTTTGTAAAACAAAATTTTTAAAGTATTAAAAACAAAGTCAAATGAAATGCTAAAACGTTCTAGATGATTCCTCTAAGATGAAAAATACAGAAGAGAGACAGGGGGCATAAAATAAATCAAACAGGATAGATCTTCACAACCTAGGAGGAACACTCTTAAGTCACTAGTCTTTGGTTTACAAAAAAAAATGTTATGAGATAATAATGCACAAATAGATTAAAAGGATAAGCAATACTTATGTGTAGACGTTGGTCATTTTCAAGGAAGGAAATATAAATTCTTGGTATTTTGTCTCATTGGAACTTTAAATTTTTATTTCAATGCACTCTAATACGTACTATTATGGAGTAGAAATGGAAAAATATACACACTCAGGAAATAGTAGTGAGTTCATAGTTTGGTGTAGTATACATAAAGGATTTTCTAAACATTGAACAAAGAGCACAATGTGAAATAGAATGACTAGGGGTTCACAGGACTTGGAACAAGGCATTCTATGCTTTCATCTTTAGCACATCAGATCACAGTTAGGGTGACTTGAGTGGATGACTTCAGCCCTCACCTAAAAGCTGCTATGGTTCCTGCAGAACTTTAAGACCTTGACAAATAAATGATCACTCAGAAGTGCCATATTTTCACTACCCCACAGCTCTTTACAGTCAGAGTACAAAAGAGAATGAAGCTCCATGTCCATGGATTAAAAACAATGATATTGTTTAAATGTCCATTCAAGTGTCCTACCAAATTAGATTTTAACACAATCCTTATTACCAATGTAATACTTCTCTTAGCAAGAAAGTAATCATAAGAGACAAATGAGACCTAAAGGATCATATGTTAGTTAAGGTTCTCTAGGGGAATAGAACCAATTATAATATATATATATATATGTGTATGTATATATATATATATATATATATATATATATATACACATATACATATACATTAAAATGGCTTATGTTAAAATAGTAACAACAGTTGTCCCACAACTAAAAATATGACATTACCAAGTAATTGGGCAAAAAAATATAATATTTAAAAATTTTATTTAAAAATAAAAATTAGTAAATTTGTTGAAAGAATGTGTAGTATAATTATATAATAGAGTAGTAATTATAAATATAATATTTTTATTTGTGACAACATCGATGGACTTGGACACAATACGATTAAGTTTAAAGAACACACGCTGCTCAAGATAAAAAAGAGACTCATATATGTGCAAATGTGCGGATTCTCTCCTTCACATATAGAAACCTGAAAATCATTTGGTTACTAATGGTACTGCATTTTTCATAATCCAAGAACTCTACTTTACAAAGATATTCTAGGGAAATACTAGGAAACTAGTATTGCACAATAAATATTTGAAGATTTTATATATGATGTTGTTTCATTACTGAAAATACCAAACTAGGCTACCACTTCAAAGTCACAAGAAGGCTGAAGAGATGGCTCAGTGGTTCAGAGCATGCAGAGGACCAGAGTGGCTCCCAGCACGAATGTCAAGTGGCTGACAACCACCTATAATGTGACATCCTGTTTGACCTCTTTGAACATCTGCACTCTCCTGCACATACCCACACAGACACACACCCATAATTAAAACCTTAAAATAAGTTTTTAAAATAATTAAATAATTAAAATTATGAGTAGCCATAGCTTTTGAGAAAGAAGAAATAATCATAATTTCTCTTTAAATAAGCATGTCTGTAATGACTATGGCTTCATGTGAGCTTAAGCACGTTTCTGTGTGTGCTGTGGTCTTGGTATATATTCCCTAAATTCCTAAGTTGAAATACTGATTCGCAAACACGACTGCATCAGGAGGCGAGAGCTTTGGGAGATAATTCCATCATAGAAGCTGAAGCTTCATAAATGGCACTGGTTTGTTCATAGAAGACACAGAGGAAAACCAGCAAGCCCCTTTCATCATGTAAGAACACCATACATTTTGTTTAGATGAAAGTGGTCTGCACCAGATACCAATATGTTGGCTTGTTTTCATCTACTCCACCTCCAAAATGGTGAGAGAGATATTTCCATGGTCAATATTACATAGTTTATAAAATTTTGTTATAACAACTCCAAAATTCTAAAAGGGGCCAGAGTGATGATTCAGTAGTTAAAAGAACTGTCCATTCTTCAAGAGGATGGATGTAGGCTTTAATTCTCCAGTATCCACATAGTAGCTCAAAACTATTTGCAACTCTAGTCCCAAGGAATCCTATGCCATCTTCTGACCTCCACAGGCGTGAGTCTGCACATGGTACACATTCATAAGTGCATGTGTAGCCATACACGTAAGATAAAAAAAAAAAGATTAAGAGCATTGTATATATGTGAGAAAAGTGTGTAGTTTGTATATTAAAACAATATTATCATGTTTTCATTTATATGTTAAGATTGTAAGCTGTCTTTTAGTGTGAAGAAAAAAATGTACCATTCAAATCAACTTGTGTGCTTTTAGAATCAAAATGTCTTCTTTGGTTCCTCCTCTCATATTTTTTATAATGAAGAAAATATGTGAGATCCACAAACCATCCAAGACACATAAATAAATCAGAAACAAAGCAAGCGTGACTCTAAAAATGCAAATGAGAAACAGGCTACTTTATCTACACTAAAAACTACAAAATGCTTGGAATTAATGCAGCCAGGAAGAAATAGGAACCACAAACAAAACAAAACAACAAAAATGTTTATCGCAGAGTGTAAAATGGAATCTGAACAAATAGAAAAACATTTTACTTGCTTTATGAGAGGATTTACTCTCATAAAACACTATTCTTCCTAAATTAATATAAATTTCCTACAATTCTAATCTGAAGGCCTGCAGGGAATCAAATTAAATTTTATAAGTAGTTTTTAAAATTAACTAGAAAAAATACTACTTAAAGGTAAGAACAAAGGAAAGAATGGTGAAGAACGAAGAAGATCTTGCCTTAATATATATCAGAGGCTAGCCCCACACCTTGAATTGGGTTAACGAGCTATTGGACTAAACCACATGTATGATTTAGATTAAACAAGATGGATAAGAAATGAACTTTAATAGCATTTATGAGAATAGTAAGCACACTAACAATAGAAATTATATTTATTGCAAAAATATTATAAATATTTTAGGAAATTGGCTATTTATGAAAAAAATGTAAAAAAGTATAAAATCATCTATCAGTGCAAGCATACATAATAGCTGAGATATATATGATTCAAATGTAAAAGATGAAATAAATTTAGAATAAAAGTCTAGCACTTTTGTGGTAAAGTGATATAAATTTTCTTAACAAGATTATAAGCCAGCGTACATAAATAAAACATAATATGCATTTCATTTATAATGTGTTTCAAAGCTCCATATGTTAGTAAGAAACATAGATCAAGTAAAACAAGTTTGGAAAAAAAATTTTAAAATAATGGATAGGAAAAACTTTATTGTCTATAAAATAGAAAAAGAAAATTTCAAACAGTAAAACAATTTCCCGTGTTCTATACAGAATTTAAATTTAACTAATAATTCTTCAACATCCTCACAGAACAGTGTAAATATAAGTTGTGCCTTTAGGATCTAGAGACAATACAGAGCTGAGACAAGGTAGTTAAGACAGCACTGAATTTTTTATGAATTTGTCAAGTTTATGTTCTGAATTAAAATTTAAAAATTGAGCTTGAAGATAGCTTGGGTAGTAGTTCTGGCCAGAAGAGCACAGGGAGCTGAGATTGATCCCCAGAATGCCTAGAAAAGGGACTGAGCATGATAGAACCTGTGGGTAATCCCATCACTGGGGAGGCAGAATTCTAGGGCTATCTGGCCAGCTTGCCTAGCCTGATCAGTGAGTTCAAGATCCCAGTGAGAGCCTTTGTCTCAAAGAATCAAGAGGAACACTGACTAAGGAACAGAACCCATGCTTGACACCTGGTCTCTACAGACACAAACATACTCTCATATCCACATACACATGTGCACATACTCACCCACACAAAAGCACACTAGATTTTAAAAAGTTAAGTAGTGTTTATTTCTAGTACATGAAATCTATTTGCAAGAAACAGGCAGGAAAAAAATGTTGTGAGTGACCTCCAAATAAATATGGTTTTGAAAATTGAGCATTTTCGATGTTTATGTTTCATTTAAAATTAAATTGTTTTTAAACATTGGCAGAAAGTACACAGTAATCCAAGAAAGGGGCAAGATATTTGAGAAAACAAATTCCTCTTAAGTAAATTCTAAGATCAAAAAAATGTATTTTGGGAGCTTGTATTATGGCTCCATCTTGGGGCTGGCCTCCATCTTAAGAGAAACTTGACCTATGGCTGAACCCAGGCTACACCCAAGTACCAGGAAGTATCCCATGGCTTGTCCTTGGTCCATACCCCAGAGTTACTCCCTAGCTACTTCCTAGCAACAGTCAATCACAGACTAGTCTGATTGTTTCAGATGTACTTTCAGACCATTTGTGACTGTTCATGGTTTGCTTTCAGAGCACCCACATGTTGGCTTATAATGGCCATAACAATCTGATGATGCTAGCCTAAAACCCCCTCCCTTGCTCGCCATTTCCTATAAAGCCTTGTCCCACTGAGAACTTAGGGCTACACCTTCCCATTCTACTGTGTCAGAGATGGCAGTGTGGCCCAAGACCAAGCTTGTAAATAAAGACCCTAGTGCAATTGCATCAGAGTTGGCTCTTTGATGATCTTTTAGGGTTCACAAATGCTTCATGACACAACACAGAAGCCTTAGGAGCCCAGAAAAGGTACTGGAATGTCTGCAGTTGGAGTCATAGGATGTTGAGTTCCTCTTGATGTGGATGATGGGACTGACCTCAGGTTCTCTGGAAGAGCAAAAATCATGCCCTTGAGTTCATTTGTAGAAACCTCCATAGCTGAGATTACAGGCAGATCCAATTGCACCTACCTGGGTTGTCCCATAGGTTCCAGAAGATTGAATTTGGAACTTTCTTCTTATGGGGCAAGCCTTTTGCTGACTGGGTCATCTCCTCTGAACTGCACAGAAATTTTATCGATGGAAGCCTCATGCACAATGGAGTCTCCATTCTATGAAACAGTGACACTGATTATAAGAAATAAGTCAGAATTATACCTGTTGGTTTGAAGGAATGAGGTATTTGTGAATGAGGAAAGCCAATGCTAAAAACTTGTGTAAAATCTCATACAGAATGAAAGGGGCAGTTCTCATGTATGTGCATTCATAATTTGAAATTGTACTCTATTAAGTAAATATGAACACAAGTTTATGACAGGTAAGAGGAGGCTTCATGTTTTCTGTAGGTGAAGAGGGCTCTAGGCAAGAAGTTGTCTGTGAGGAAGGAAGCACAAAGGTGAGGCAGGTTTTGGTGACTGATTCTCTGTGTAGGTATACATGACTCTGATGAGGACAACCCAACCATTTCAATTCACAGCCCACCCTTAGGAATCTGCACAGTACTTTAACAGGAGTGTGGAGGTGGAATTCCAAAGTTTGCAGTATAATCATGAAGCTAAGTTTCCCACACGCTCACAATTCTCTCTAGTACCAGGATTATAGCACATAGGAACTGACAGCTTTGCCACAAGGTAAAGGCTATACCATGAGGTGTAGACACAAGCCAAGTGCTAAGCAGTGTTCTGTTTTAGGCTGAACACAATAATCCACCTAAGAAATGTTCCCACACTGATAAAGTCACACAGTTCAAGTTAGTTTCCCAAACTAGGACATTATATAATAGATTCTAAGTTTTATTTATTTGCAATCACAATAAACTACCTAAGAAAAGTTCCTAAAACTGATAAAGTCACACAGTCCAAGTTAGTTTCCCAAACTAGGACATTATATAATAGATTCTAAGTTTTACTTATTTTCAAATATTCGAACAACCCCCCTCAACTGTGTTCTCTACTATCTTGCAGCCTTCCTTGTCTTCCCACCCAACTTTGAGATTACTTCTTTTTTTCCTTCTTTTCCCATAATATTTAATGTGATAGTCCAGAGATTTGGTTAGGTACCAAAGGGTACATGACACCCTCCAGGACCATTAACTAAGGTCAGTTGATAAGCTCTCTGGCTGTTTTTAGATGTGACTACTTTCTTTTTTAAGTCCTTCAACACTTTTACTTATCCTGCCAAAGCAGATATTGTTTCATTATTCGCTTGGATGCAGATGGTGGGTTTTCGTGTCTTTCTGAAATTCTTGCCAACAGGCCTGCAAGACATTAAATGAACAGAAGGGACCAGAGAATAAATGAACTGGCTGAATGGGAGACTAGGAATAGGGAAGAGTCCAAATAAGCAGGCAAAAGTGATAAGAAACACAAACTTGATAGTCTCTTTACAGTTTGCTGTATCTCACAGGAGCTGATGTGCATCCTAATCAAGGAGTCAGGAGGAGGAGATGACACGGGCTAAATGCTGATGGATATCCTCATCATTGAGCTCTGAGGGATGCTGGAGTTATCACTTAGCCATCTTATATGCAGCCTTTCAGAGGAACAGTGATTTTATTTTCCATAATTATAGAAAACATCAAAAAACCAAAACAACATAAAACAGTTTTCAAATTTCATCTTCTTTAATTAGTTAATCATATAATAGCACAGAAGAAAATCCAGAATTTTGACAACATAAAAAGAAAGAAATAGAGTTAGGCCCAGCGGCAGACTCTGTAGGGTACTATGGGAACACAGAGAGTAGGAATTTAGGATCGGCAGGACAACTTCTGGAAAACGAATATGTTCATCTATATTCCAGAAGTTTCTTTGTTGTAGAAAATTATACTAGTCTAAACTATTTCAGAAACCTCTATTTAAATGTCAAGCTGTGCTTAAGCAAAATTAAAGTCAGTTCTTAAGGAATATAAATCAATTTAGCAAAACCACAAAGAGACTCTCCTGGAGGTGTCAGCTGATTTTTGAAAACTTCAGTTTTATTGGCTTCAATGTTGGAATAGGGAATGTAGTCTTCTGTAAGAGTGGTGGACTAGAACTAGAATCTCAAACACACCTTTGCTCTTGAATTGATTTAAAAAAAAAAAAACTAACTAAATTCTTCCTCCCCTAAATGAGAATAGAGAGGGGATACATTGGAGTTGAACTAGAGGTCACTGCATTTTGGTCATTAAGCAATTAATAAGCAAATTACTTCTATTTTATACAAATCATCTCCAGCACTATAAAACATAAAACCTTTTTTTGCAATTTATTTTAAAGACAAGCAATGTTTCATAAAAGACTTGTTCAGCGTCAATTCATGTGATATTTCTGCTGATTAGGAAATTTCATAGAACTTCAGACTTTTGCTGTCTACAGTTTTGTGGTACAAGTACAAAGCAAAATGACACTAGATAGCTTTTCCATTAAGCAAACAATTCAATGATTTAATACCCAATCCCAACAGTGTATCTATCCCAAGTAACAGAATTAAGGGCCAAGTGACCTTTAATGTCCTATTTAGTTGAACAATCCTACTATTGTTCTATTGTATGTGTTTAATAGAAAGTTCCTTGTAGAGAAATTTTAATTCAGCAACATGGATGCTCTGGCAAGGAATCACATCCAAAATCCTTCTAGGTCTGTTTGATCTAGCTGAAGGGAAACATCTTTAATCCTTCTGGCTGGGATACACATACACCCTTAATACAGCCTTTAAATCCTAAACAATTTAGGCAAAGTTAGTTTGTAGAAAGAAGCAGTCATGTTTGCAAGTGACCTCTAACTGAGGGGCAGAGAATCAGAGAAAGATTAAGCATTGAGTCAGAGATAGGATACACCCAATTCTCACTAGAACAGACAGGAAAGAGAGGCTACTTAAATATCAGAGAGAGAGAGAGAGAGAGAGAGAGAGAGAGAGAGAGAGAGAGAGAGAGGGAGGGAGGGAGGGAGGGAGGGAGGGAGGGAGGGAGGGAGGGAGGGAGGGAGGGAGGGAGGGAGGAGGGAGAGAGAGAGAGAGAGAGAGTTTGTTCAATGGAATTTAACTCAGTTCGGTTGAGTGCAGTTGTGCTCCGTTCACTTCGGAGCACAGCAGTTGAGTTTGGAGCAGTTCAGTTCATAGAATTCAGAAGCAGTCTTTCCAAACAGAGCAATTCAGTCAGGAGCTGAGAGAAGCCAGTTTGAATCAATCAGCTTGGAGAGGAGTTTGAACCAGAGCAGCAGAGTTGAACCAGCCAGTCAGAGTTCAGAAAGAGCTAATAAGGGTGAGTTTATTCATCGGTAAGTCTAGGATGCTGAAACAGTCTAGATATAGGTTAGTAGATGGAGGCTAGAGGCTGAAGCCGTCAAGGTCTAGGCTTTGCAGAAGACTAGATTTTATGGAGGCTAGAAGATTCCAGGCCTAAGCTTAGGGACAGTTAGATAGAAATGCTCTGATATCAGCCTAAGCCATGTATTGGAAAAGCTTTGGTACAGCACTCATCTTATCACTTCCTCTGAGGAAATAAGCTTGACATTTACATTTACACCTCTTTAATAATAAGAACTTATATTTTTGCTCATCAGTGAGTGACATTGCTCTCTCCCCAGATCCAAAGAACTATCTTAAAACATGTTACCTGGTATATCTCCATTTAGTATTTTAAATGCAGCCATCAGAGCTGTTTATCCACCTTTTCAAACTCAGGATTCCAAGCAGATTTGATAGAGTCAAAACAAGTTTTAAAATGTTCTATGAAAGAGCATTTATGGAAATGTTCTAAAAATGATAGCTACTTGCCTATTCTAATTGCTTCTGTCCTAGACTGTGGAGGACCACACGGGGCAAACAATCTTAAAGACTTCTATTAAGCAATAACTTCTTAGGTGTAAACCCTTTGATAATTTCTTGAGGAAATTTACAAAGAAGGATTGAAAGGGAGAGAGAAACGAATGAAGTCAAAGAAAGTCGTATGTATTTATCCCCAAAGGGTCCTTATTTCTATAGTTACCTAAACAAAATTCAGATGGTTCTATTGATGATACTCTTTGAAGAATCCTAAGAGTTTCAGACTTGTGAAGTCTTCAGGCACTAGGCTTCTGATTTTTTATTAGTTATTGAAGAGACAAGGTTCTACTCTGGGAGAATGTCTTTTACCTGTTAAAACTAAGTTGAAAAGCCAAATACCTGAAGTTAGCAAATTCTCATTACAATGACAAATGCTGTGGTCATCTGCTTTTGCTCTGGTCTGTCAGTGAATGACAGTTGAACTAAGTTGCAAATTGGTATCGCGTGTTAAAAAATTAATTAATAACAAGGCAGTACTGCCTTAGCACAGGGTAAAAGCTGGCAGTGACATAGTGCTTGAGAAGGTAACAATTCAGGTTATGAACCTAAGGGTCAATGAAAATATTTCTCATTCTCGAGATCACCAAAGTACAAGATATGACAATGCAATTGACATAGATGTTTATGTTCAAGAATGTGTATTTCTGTAGTTATATCCTAGATTAATATTAATCAAAATAATAAAAATCACATCTATCTACTACTACTCTCCTCTCTAATTGGGTATAAGAGACAAACTTTTTTTTTTTTTTTTTGGAACAAAAGGTATTAAAACTTTAATCCTAAATTGTATCCTTAGATACAATGTAGCTACTATTGAGGAAGATCCCCTTCACAATTATAAGAATAAAACTGTTAGTTCCAGGTCTGTATTTCATATAAACAAGCACATTGATTTTACAGCAAATCCAGTTCCTTTAGAAGACAGAAGGATGCTTTAGACAATACAAGCATATGTATAAATAATAGCATACTTTCAATGTGCATTTGTCTCCTAGGCTTAATTATTTGTACATTTTATAACTTTAGTTCTGTTATTTATACAGAACAATAGATATTAGTGAGAAAGGGATGAAAAATAACATGTGCTGAACTAAACCTTAGAGAAATGATCTTTGCTTTGGACAATTGGAGTGCATTTTCCAAAATAACCTAAAAAGATAAATATTACTTTTTGTAAATCCAAACTTTATAATTCATCATCCTTTCTACATCTCATTTTATTTAGTCTATTACTTCAAGCAGAAGTTAATTAATAATGTTATACCCCATAAGATAGGGGATGCATATTCATGAGGCTTCATGAATTATTTGTGAATTTGAAATGAATAAACCTTTATCATATAGGAAAGCCATTGAAAGTGCTTGCCTCTCGTGGTAACAAATCAAAACAGGAAGTGTAATTCCCCATGGCATATACAACTTAAAGCTGTATGATGTGAGGTTTCCACCTTGTCTAGGTTAGGCTTCCTAAAGTGAAAATAAGATTCTAAATATTAATGTTACTGGGTGAGATCGTCAGCACTTTGATCTGTGTAAAGGCACAGTGCATTTTACAAAGCTAAGCAGATGGTGATTTAAGGCATTTCAGACAGTGTGTTATCTTCTGACATCCTTGTGCTCTGAACACCTAAAAGGTTTTATATTCTCATTAAATTATCTGAGTGACACCGAGAACAAGAAGACTCCTCGGGAGAGGATTTAAATTTGGCCAAACAGCACAGTAGAAATTAACAAATGATACAGGGACCGGCATCTTTCTGCTGCATCCGCTGTGTTAGGTTAATAATCAAGTGATATATAAAGTTGTCAAAGGCACTGAATTTAGAAGGAAAGGGGGTCTATAATTGAAGTAAACAAGCTGGGGCAAACAAGGATTGAACACACACCACTTTGTACAGAAAAAGCACAGAACTGTGCCCTAAGGTTAATAATCTGTATAAAGCAGTTTAGACAATGGGTTTCTAACGATGTCTGATATGGCAATGTATGTCTCTGTCTTTTTTCCCACTTAGGAGGATAACACAGTTAAAACTTTTACCTGAGAAATGTTGCTTTTATGATTGCATATTTAATACGGTCAGAAATAGCATTTCATTTCTGATCATCGGATAAACATGTACCATTAGCAATGCTGTGCCGAAGCATTAATTGGCATCGTTTGTACTCTGTTTGAAATAGACTTAGTTGACTTAGTTCTTTCTAAGGTGTCAAGATGGCTGCTCGAGGTTTTTTGTTTTTTGGTTTTTTTTTGGTTTTTTTTTTTTTTTGGTTTTTTGAGACAGGGTTTCTCTGTGTAGCCCTGGCTGTCCTGGAACTCAGTCTGTAGACCAGGCTGGCCTCGAACTCAGAAATCCGCCTGCCTCTGCCTCCCAAGTGCTGGGATTAAAGGTGCGAGCCACCACCGCCCGGCGCTGCTCAAGTTTTAAGACACATCTGGATTTTAAATTTTGTTTATTTTATGTGATTGCCTCCTGTTTTCCTATCAAGTCTGTCCCTGTCAAACATCTCGCCTCTTAAAAACAAGACAAAACAAAAATATCTGGCTTGTTGAAAATGATAAAATGAAAGGTTATTCTTTTTTTTTTTTTCATTCTCACTGTTTTTCTTTTGTTTGTTTGTTTAGTTAGTTAGTTAGTGAGTGAGTTAGTTAGTGAGTTATTTAGTTAGCCCTGGCTGGCCTGGAACTCTCAACGTAGATTATTAGGCTGGCCTCAAATATACAGAGATCTGCTGTCCCTGCTACTCAAGTGCCAGGAAGAAAGGCATGCATGACCACTTTAATTTTAATCAAAGAATCCTTTATGAAAGCCCTTATTTTCTGTGATCTCTGCAGCTTAATATTATTTTATTTTCTTTAGAAGTTTTCATTTTGTTAAAAGGGAAAAGTATGATGCGTCAATTGAAATAAGCCAATTCCAAAAGACCTAAGAATAGTGGAAGAATAATAGGCTTGTAATTAGGATTAGAGTCATTAGCAGAAATCCCATCTTGATACTTAACTATTGTTTCCAAAAGAAATGATCTCAGTAGACTCAAAACCTCAGTTTCATTTATGAAGCAGTAAGATAAGGTTTAATAGGATGTCAGATAGAGAGCAATGTGTACTGTAAAGCACGGGGAGTTTGAAGAATAAAACACTAAGATTCAGGTATGATGGCTATGACAGCTGAGATACTGGAGCCTTCCTATCCCTTGACTGGGGCTGAGGATGCTGATGTTGCTTACCCCTCGCAGTTCACACCTGAATGATTGCCACTTGAGATCCCCTGTGAGGGGCCTGGAGATGGTTCAATGTATAAATGACTTATTTGTAAGCACTGAGGACCAGAGTTCAGATCCCAGCACTCACATAAAAGTCAGGAATGGTCATGAATGCCTGCAATCCCATGGCTAGGGCCAGCATCAGAAGGATCTCAAGGGATCTCTGGGCACCCAGTGTAGCCAACTTGGTGAGTTTCAAATTTTGTGAGCAACTTAAAAATAAACAGAGGAAGGTATCTCAATGTCAACCTCCAGTCTCCAAGATGCACCTACATGGTCAAGAACACTCCCTGATTTCCTGATGCATACATGTAAACATGCAACATACAGCACTCATGCCCATACACAACAAAGACAAACACACACACATATACACTCACACAAATAAAAATATATAGCAAATTTAAGGAATAATATGTGGCATTCAGGAAAATCCTTAAAGTTTGACTAAATCTGACTATTTTATGACATAGAACATCCCTAACCATCCAAGTACATGCATTTATTTCTCTTGGATTTCAAACTAATGTACGGTTACTAGTCAATGACAAGGAAATATGTAACTCCTCTACACCACTTACTCAACTTTGATGTACCTAAGAATCACAGTTAGACAAACAAAGACTTCACATGCTTATGTCTAAAGGGTCAGTGACCTAAAAGCCTCATGTGAATTGACTTAATAAAACGGTGGAAGCTTCTCAAAAGAGGACCAGAATGCCAACTCCCAATAGTGTCTACCATTTTGAGACTACAGGGGAACTGACCTGCAGATGAAATCTTCCATCCCCAATGTCCCCTTTTTCCTCCCTGTAAGACTGCAAGCCTGTGTGCCTCATGTCCACAGCCTCCACTTCAGGTGTCCTCCTCCACTTGTTCTGATTAAAGGACAATCCGTTTCTGGAGGTGGTTATCTTCTTACTTTCATTCTCAATGTTGGCTCCATCAACACTGATCCAACAGAGTCTGAACTGGTACCTCAGACTCCACATTTCTGACAAGTTCTCAGGTTGTGAAACCATGACTCTGGGAAGTGCACTTTGGTTGGCAAATCCCAACTTTCTTTAACTTTTTAAACTTTCATCTATAAATCAGAATTACATTAGATTCTTTTAAAAAAAAATACTCATTTTATGAATTCAACTTTCCAGATCTTTGATTTAGTTACATTAAGTCTGAAGAGTTCCTGTTTGAATATTTCCTGTATGGTTCTACTATGCAATATTCTTTAGAACCATTGTTCTTGGGTGGGATGTCACATCTCTTCAACTGGTAGACAAATTCATGTCTGCTTTACACTCCACTTTTCAAGTAAGCTGTTGGATCTTATACCTGGGTATATATATTTTCAAAAGATTTAGTTTTAGCTATGTGTATGCATGCGTGCATGCATGCATACATGTGTGTTTGTGTGTGTGGGTGTGGGTGTGTTGGTGTGTGTACACATATGAGTGAATGCAGGGGTCTTCGGGTCCAGAAAAAGCATCAGATCCTCTGAGAACTGGAGTTACTAGACATGGGTGCTGGGAAACAAACCTGGGTCCTCTCTAAGAGCAGAACCCACTAATCTCTTAGTCATTAATAATCTATTTTAAAATAATTATGTTTCTCATTGCGCCATGATGCATTTCCTTCCTCTAATTCAAGGAGAGAAAGTACTGGACTAAAGGTCTCAGGGGAAGGATATGACAGAGAGAAAACTAAAGTAGACTACAAGAAATCAGAATTCTGTCTCCTTCAGTCTGAGGTACTGGAGACTTTGAAGGTAGGCATGGTTAAATATTCAAGAATAAGTAGAATTCCTATAACAAAAACAAAGATGAAGGGAAATTCTAGATTTTGGGAACTCAATTTGTCCAATTTTTTTTTTTCTGGAAACTCTGTTGTCCTCCTATACAATATCTCCAAAGATATTGTACGTCTGCTTCTTCATACATACAGCTTGACCAGACCACAGGCAACATGAGAGCTGAAAAATGATCAACAGAAATGGTGAGATGTCTCTCCGGCAGACAAGTTTGTTGATAATCATTCCCCAGACTTCTCCTTTCCTTTTCTTGAGACAAATGGTTTGTATACTAGGGCTCTGGAATGATTATGTAGTCAAGGAGGAAAGTAGAAATTACTGATGCTGTGTTTGGGGTTGTTTTTTTTGTTTTGTTTTCTGATGAATTAGTTGAATAGAAGCTTTAAGTCAGAAACAAAGTTGATGAAAAATAATTAGGTCTGGTATGCATGAAACATTTTTATCAACTGTACTCCTATGGCATTCTACCATCCAAGAAATATATTCTGAATTTTATGTGCTGTTCATAGCCAAATTAATATATAATTGCTTTAGAATATTAGTGGAAGGCAGAAGCAAGATGCTCTTGGGATGAGGTATGGAATTTATGCTTTATCTAAAAGAACAAATGTATTTCTCCATAACTTATCCTCTTTCTGGTACCTGATACACTGCAAGGTTTGTAATCCATTAATGTAGTGTAAGTTACTTTAGACTCTTGTAGAAGAAAAATATTTCTGAGTTTATAGAACATTCTACAAGAAAGTATTTTTGTTGATGTTACAATTAATGTATTTTGTCTTCTGTAGCTATTCAAACATCATTTCCTTCTATTTATTTCCCTCTGGCAATTCTCTGTCCGCTTTTTTGTTCATTACTGGTAGAATACATTATATAATAAGACTACATAAGTTTTATTATACTTTTAGCTTCACTTTGTGTTTTGTATCTGATTTTTTTTTTCTAAAAGTAGGTTTCCTCTAAAGCATTTGACAGTTCTAAAAGAGTCTAAGTAAGATTTATTGTTGTGCGGAATACTGTTGAGGTAATATTTTTAAAATGGGACTGTGCAGGCTGACCATCTAAGCCGCGGCTCTGCTTAGCTTTGGCCACGTACGCCAAAACTAGACCCGCAAAACTGGGTCTCAGGCCGACCAGATGCACCGGCCCTGGCACCCATGAAATGCCAGCATGGGAGATGGCTCTGCCAATCTACCACACTGTCTCCACAAAGGTCAGCTGAACCCCAAACAATACCCGCCTTCCATGCGGTACCCGGTAGAAATGAGGACTCTTTAGAGCTTAAGGTTATCCAATTGTTTCATATATTTAGAAATGCTCAATTACCAAGATGGCCATACAGAGTTATTATCCAATACCTAACCTTAGATAAAATGTGTTATCCAAGACTGTTCTTGATGTATCGGTAGCTCCCCATGGCTGCTACATCTCTCCAGCTCCTCCTAGCTCCTCCTCTTCCTCCCTTAGCTCCTCCCACATTGCTCCTCCCAAATTACCGAGCTTTACTGTAAAATGTAGCAGCAGTAGGAAACCATCCTGCTACAGAATGCATGAACTGAGTAAGTTGAACAAAATACAACCATTTTAGGGCTACTCCATATGGATAATAGTGACTGTTTGCCTCCATTGAAGAACTGTTCGGAGAAAAGGAACACAGAGAACTCCTGGCAGCTTCAGCCCAGAGGGAGACTAAAGTCTGGTATCTGAAACTTGCTCCGGGTTGAGCATTTGCATTTTCCTGGAGGGCATAAGTTGAGAATTTGGTCACCAAGGAGAGCTCATGTTCTCCATATTCAGTGGGTTACTTAGGTGTTGTTTTCAGCAATAGACTCTTGCTGTTAGTTTTAGGAGAACAACCTATAGTCTTGGCAACAGTTTCAGTTGTTTGGGGTTCCTACGGGAACCCTTTGGCCAACAACTTAATTAGATGTTAACCAATCCCAGTATTAAAACCTTCATTTAGTGACAAGAGATGTCTAGTTGGGGCCATGTCTCCCACATTCTTTGGTGATTTCATTTAGATTGCCTGCATACATATATAGTTTAGGAAGCTTCTGCTGTATTAGGTTTCCATATTACCCATCAAATGGTTATCATAGACTTAATAGATAATATCTACATATAAGTAAGTACCTACTGCTTTTGTTTTTCTAGATCTGGGCTACCACACTCAGGAGATATATATATATATATATATATATATATTTCAATTCATTTATTAGTGGATTTCAAGATTTAATTCTTTTTAATGGCTAAGTAATACTCCCTCATACAAATGTATGCCATATTCTTTAATCCATCTGTTGAGGGACATCTAGGTTGTTTCTAATCTCTAACTATTATGAATAGAGCAGCAATGAGCATGCTTGAAGAAATGTCTTTGTGATCGGAGTATCCTTTGGATGTATAGCTGCATCTTAAGGTAAATCGATTTTCATCTTCCTGAGGTACCAGTACACTGATTTCCATAGTGTTGCACAGATTAGCATTCCCACCAGCAGTGTTTGAGTGTTCATTCCCCTTCCTCCACATCCTCACATACACAAGCTGTCACTTGTATTACTGATCTTAGCCATTCTGATTGACATAAAATGAAAACCTCTGAGTAGTTTTGACTTACATTTCTGATATCTAAGAATGTTGAGGTTTTCTTTGTTTCTCAGCCATTTGAGTTTGTTTTTTTTAAAAGAATTCTCTTTTTAGGTTTGTTCCCCATTTGTGGATTGGTTTATTTGTTATCTTGATACCTATTTTATTTTGGTTTGTTTTTCTGTTTTAGGGTTTTTAAAAGTTATATTTTGGATATTAGCCCTCTATCAGATGTGTAGTTCGTGAATATCATTTCCTACTCTGTAGGCTGCTGCTTCATCTAAATGGTAATGTCCTTTGACATGTAGAAGATTTCCAGTTTTACAAGGTCCCATTTATTAATTGTTGCTCTTAGTGCCTGTGCTAATGTGTTCTGTTTAGAAAGTCTTTTCCTGGACCAATGATCCCAAGGCTATTCCCCACTTTTTTTTTCCATCAATGTTCGATGTTGATGTCTTTGATCTGTTTGAAGTTGGATTTTATGCAAGATGATAAGTCTGGATCTATTTGCATTCTTCTACATCCAGCTATGTAGCTTGACCAGCACCATTTTTTGAAGGTGCTGTCTTTTTTTTTTTTCCGACTTCATTATCAAAAATCAATTTTCCATTCACATGTGGATTCATGCTTTTGTACAACTTCAGTTTGATGCAATAGACTGATGTGTTTGTTTTTGTGCCAATACCATGGGGTTTTTGTTACTATGGCTTTCTGGTACAATTTGAGGTCGCAAGTAGTTATACCTCCAACAGTTCTTTTTTTATCAAGGCTTGTTTTAGCTATCCCGGGTAGTGTTTTGTATTCCCATATGAAGTTGAAAATTGTCCTTTCAATTTCTATGAAGAAGGTTATTGAAATTTTGATGGAATTTTTTTTTAATCTGTAGATTGCTTTTTGTAGTATAACTTTTTGTTAATTACTGATATATGAGCATGGGAGATCATTAGATCTTCTGAAATCGCCACTATTTTCCTTCACTGTCTTAAAGTGTTCATCATTTAAGTCTTTCACTTGCTTTGTTAGAGTTACCCTAAAATATTTTTAATAGTTTGTTTTGCTCTTAATTATCTTTTTGGCAAAGTTTTATAATGTATATATAAATCGCTCTATTTCTAAGGTTTTTTTGAGTAAGTATAGTTTTAATCACAGTATACTGGTTTTTTTTCATTGTTATGACCAAATACCCAACAAGAAGCAACGTAAGAGAAGAAGCCTATTTTTCTGGTTCAGAGATCACCATGCCATGGAAGGCATGTTGACAGGAGATGGGGCAGCTAGCTAGTCACATTTCATGCACAGTTATCAGAGAATGTTGAACTCAAAACCCAACACATTAAACTGTAGCTTCAGGTGGGGAAGGATTGTCTTTCTTAGTTAAACCTCTGTCAAAACTTCTTCATAGAAAATGCCAGAATTAATGTCTTTTAAATGATTTTAAATTCTTCCCCATTAATAACAAAGTTTGACTATTGCAAGTCTGTTCCTTGAAAAGTTGACCCAAAGGTCCATCATTTTCAAACCATAGCCTTCATTCCTGGTCCTCACAGGCTCTTCATTGTCTCATGAAAAAAATTTCATTTACTCCATTGCTAAGAGCACCCAAAGAATTAACATTTATAATGTTCAAAAGCTCAAGGTCAAAAGTCTATTCTGAGACTCAAGGCAACTTTTTATCTGGAAGCTGCCCCCATCCCCAGGAGATCAAAATATGTTACAAACATTCTGTATGACACAGAATTAGGATGCCGGCTTCAAAGGGAAGCAGCTGGGGGTACAAGAGTAAGGAAAGACCAAATTGATTCACAATACAAAAGCAACAGTGAAAATACTAAAAGTTGTAGCTACATACATGTCACCTTGGTCTCTTGTTGGCATTTTCTGAGATCCAGCAGCCTCCAGTTCTACCATTATCAGCTTCTATGGTGTCACTGTAAAGTTCGACCCCGTGCCTGCAGCTGTCCTTGGCAGACATTACAGTCTCCCACATCCTGGGATATCCGTTGCAATTTCACACAGTAGACCTCCTTTCAGGGATTCTCATCCGTCCACAGTGCCCAGCCTCACAGCATTTTAAACCCTCATTGAAACATTCCTTGATCCCATTCTCTTGGCTTTTATACTTGTAAAACTAGTGCCCTGTGAAGGATGCTGCCAAGTCCAGCTTGCCAGAACATACATCAGACGCCTCCAGTCTAACTCCCAATTGAGTGTTCACTCTCCTGAAACATTGTGAGCCAGGACGTCACTATCCTCTTTCCTCTTAGCAATTCATCTTACTCCTAATGTTAAGCTTAGCTTAGGGCTCATCTCTAGCCCCCAAACCCAAGATCTTTCATATTCCTCCTGTGAATTAGTCTTTCTCTCTCTCTCTCTCTCTCTCTCTCTCTCTCTCTCTCTCTCTCTCTCTCTTTCTTTTTACTTTCTTAAAATACTGAGTTTATTTCACATGTATATTTGTCTCCCTACCATTTCCACATCTGACAACACTATCACTATGTCCTATCATAACATTCCATACATACTTAAAACCAAGTAAAGGGTGAAGTTCCATCCTTGAAAACTAAACAGGCATTTTAGACAACACATTCTTGGCAATTGAACCTGGACAATATTTATCAAACACGGTAGGGAAAGTTCTCACTTTGCATTACAAAAAGGACAGCCACATATCAACTATTACAGAAATGAAATAAGACGCAACATTTCAAACTGTTTAAACCATTTTCTTAACGAGACTTCCTCCACTGCCAGAGATCTTGAATAGCCTCCTGGTCAGTCATTCGGAAACAATTCTTCACATAATATGTGAACTTGGCTTCTACTTTGGGAAAAGAACCACCTTTTTCTATACTTGCTTGCATTTTTACCTTGATGTCTTCTACAGAACTAGGTCCTTTTGGTGTTTTAGAAAGTTTTTCCTGTTTTTTGAAGGACTCTTGACCCTTTGATCTTGGTGTGGATGGTTTTAAGTCTTTTCAATTTTGGTTTTGATTTTTGTACATTTTTGGCAGGGGTATCTCATGCAGATTTCGTCACTGGAACCTTTTCTTCCTCTTCATCAAAATCATCATCATCATCATCATCATCTTCATCATCGTCCTCCTCATCTTCATCAAGTTTTACTTTTTTCTGTGGAACCTTGTTACCACCTCCAGGAGATGATCGCTTTCCAGACATGCCTAAGAGTTTTACATTCTCCTCATCTTCATCTTCTGACTCTGCATCCTCCTCTACAGCTACTAGGTGCTGTCCACTGATGTGCACAGGCCCTGAACCACACTTCAACCTTAAGACCACAGGTGGTGTAATTTCGAAGCCCCCAAGGGAAGCTGTGGGTTGTACAGACATTTTCAAAGTTGCCGGTGTTAATTTAATTGGACTGCCTTCATCGTTCATTGCTTCTGCCGCTACGGTGTGAGATTCATCTTTTGCCCCAGCCCCTAAATGGACCGTTCTCAAGGATAACGGGTGCTCATTTTCATCATTATCCACTTTAAAGTGATAGTCTTTCTCGGCCTTTAGTTCACAACCGAAAAGGTAGCTCTGAGGCCTAAGAGATCTCATGCCCATGTCCATCGAGTCTTCCGTGAGGTGGATTCGCGCATTTCGCTGTGAAAGAAGCCGGACGGAATCACGCCAAGGAACGGAAATTGTCTTAAAGTTTGAAAAGATGGTTTGTTTGTGTTTGTATGTGTATTTCATGTGTTTCTAAGTGGTCACAAATGCCAGAAGAGAATCTCCTTAGTTGGAGTTATGGTGAGTCGGAGCCACAGGATGTGAGGGCTGGGAATGATAATAAGAAAACTTGTGTGATTTTTCTCTATTACTTTAACTTTTTTTCTTTATAATTTTCCTGTTGGATTGCTTACATTTTAGTACTCTATTGAATATTAATCATAATAATAGAAATACCTGTATTGTTTTTAAAATTTCAAAGTGCATGTGTGTGTGTGATATGCAAGTATGAGTGCAGGTTTGCATGCCACAGATCTCATATGGAGGACTGAGGCTATTTCTGTGGATTTCTCCTCCTACCTTTACATGGGGTCCAGGGATAAAACACAGGTCTTCAGGCTTTCATGATTTGATGTTACATGCGGTCATCTTAGTATCTGGCTTTTTTTTTTTTTTTTTTAAATAAGAAACGTCCTTAAATTCCACTGCTTTGTTTAAATTTGCTGTAATTTTCCTGCATAGAACCCTTTATTAAGTTAAAACTAAAATGATATTTTCTATTCCTGTTTACAAAATTATATCACTTTTCCATATCTAAATATGTATGCAGTATAATGGTTCGCTTTCAGCTTTTAATGTGATATTAATATGACAAAATAATGTTTAATAATTATAGTGGTTTGAATAGGTTTGGCCCTCATGGACTTAGGTGTCTAAATGCTTGGCCCACAGAGAGTGATACTATTAGGAGATATTTCCTTGTTGGAATAGTTATGACCTTGTTGGAGGAAGTGTGTCACTGTGGGAGTAGGCTTCCTAGCTGCCTAGGGAAGTCAGTCTTCTCCTGTCTTTGGATCAAGATGTAGAAGTCCCACTCAAACCATATCAAAACCATCTTAGTATTCATTGAAAATGAGCTTGCCTGGCCCAAAGATCACCTGAGTTCTTTTTTTAAAGTGAGTGGTTATCCTTAAACACTTGGTCCCCAGCAGATAGTGTTGAATGAGGAGACTGTGGAATCTTTAGAGGATGAAGCCTTGCTGGATGGTGTGTGTCACTGGGGTCTGCCCTTGAGGCTTGATAGGCTGGCCTCACTTCCTGCTCACTCTCTGCTTCCTGTGTGGTTGCTGTGTGACTAGCAGCATTGTGCTTCTGCTGTCATACCTTCACCACCTGCTGCCTATCCTTCTCAAGCCAGAAGCCCAGACTAAACTTTCTCTCTCAAACTGCTTTCATCGGAGAGTTTTATCACAGCAGTAGAAGAGAAGCGAAGACATGTTTGTTTCTGCATCAAGAGGTGAAAGAAAGAATTCCACAGGATTTATTAGCTGTCACAGGTAACATTTTCAGGCATGCCCAACCTTTTAAATGTGACACGATGTTGTTATCTACAAAGTACACGCCTGAGAAATACACAACCCAGTTACCAGAAAAATCACAAAAATGTGCTTCGTGTTGTTGTAGGTGAATTTATATTGTGTGTGAAGTCTCATTCACGGCTGGCTGATCTGGTCCTCCTGCTGACCAAAGGCCATAGGTCAGATACACCTGCTAATTCAGGCTATCTGGAGACTGCAATTACTCTAACTTGTCTGTTGCCTGTATCCTTCAGGACCTGCTACAAAGCTGTAGTGATGTTCACAGCCCTAAGCTGTTGAAATTTCTGCAATAACTGATAATTAACAGTTGGAGATGATGCCAGCGGCCAGTGATCAGTAGTGCATTTTCTTCCCCTGCAGTTAAAACACAGTGAGGAAAAAGCTCGTCTTTTGACAATTTAACATTTGGGCTGAGCAATTTCTGACATTTGTTTTGTGTTTCATGGCAATGACATATATATATATATATATATATATATATATATATATATATATATATATATATATATGACCGTGGCAGGTGTTTCTGAGTTATCCTTGCTAGGTTCCAGTTCCAGGTTTTGATAAAAGATTTGCTCTTTGAATCCGTTATCTTCCTGCTTATTCTTCTCAAGATAGAAATGTCTCTTTGAAGAAGCAATAAACAAACATTCTGAATTCATCACAATCTGAAAAGGTCAAAGAAAGAGGGGTGTTTAAGGTCCCAAGCCACTATTAAGGCATCTATAGTGCAGTGTCTTGAAGATGCCTTTAAAAAGAACTTTCACAGTCAAACTATGCCTGACAAATAATCTATTTCTCTTATTCTAAAGGTTGTGCAAACACAGAAGTTCATAAGTAAGAACAAAGATTTGTTTCTTTGCCAAAGTAATAAACTGATAAAAAAAAATATTGTCTGGCTTGCATGATTGCTTGAAATCTCATTAAATGTTAAACACACAGAGTCTTTCAGATAAATTAATAAAAAACTCTGGTTACTAGCTAGAAAACAGCTATCTGAAATTTGTAATGATGAACTAATTAACAGAAGAGCATTTTAAGCAGATTTATCTGACATGTGTTAACTGTGGTTTAAATATGGCAAAGAAGATCCTTCCCTCTTCTTCCCCCTGTCTCAGTATTGTTTGGAGTATGCTCTGTCCTGATGCACAGTGAAATGTCTCTGGACTGAGGGAGTCAGTCAGAATCATTAAGAACATTCTGCCAGGGCTGGGGAGATGCACCGATGGCTAAATCACTTGTTATGTTCGGATCCCCAGAATCATGTTTTATTTTTTAAATGTCTGAGCCTTGTATAGTAGCATATGCCTTTAATCCCAGCACTGAAAAGGAGGAGTCCATCAGATCGCTCTGTGTTTGAAGCCAGCCTCATCTGAATAGTGATTTCAAGGCTAGCCTGGGCTATATAGTGAGACCATAAATCAAAAAACAATCCTCCCCCAGGGATGGAAGTGTGGATCTGGAACTCCTATGCTGGGGTGCGTTTCCAGGTAGATCCATAGGATCGCTGGCCAGCTAATTTAGCTGAAATAATAAAATGAAGGTTCAATAGAGACCCAGTGTCAGACAGAGAAGCAAACATTGATAGTGAAAAATGATGGACACACACACACACACACACACACACACAATGAGACAATAAACCTCTCAGCACTAGCATTACGTTTGCAATCTGAACATTTTCTTTTTACTTACATTGCATTTCATTAAATAGTCCTTCCTGGGAGACTTTCACGCTTAGCCTTCTGAGAAAAAAAAAAATAGGACTAAAATACATTTTTATTTGTGTTTTTATTTGTGTGTTTTGCTTTTTTTCTACTGAAAATGTAGATTTGTTTCCCTCAGGAATGTTGACCATTTATTAGGGAAAAATTCAAAATCAGAAATATATCTTTCCAAAGCTAGATACTTGTGCTTACTGGCTTGTCATTCAAGACAAAGCAGTTGCCATAACAACCACAATCTCCAGTGGAAGCAAAGAATCCTTTTGTTTTTTTCCTAGACTAGGAAAGTGAGTTTGTAAAGGAGAATACACTAACACCTTATTCTCGTTACCTTGTTTCATCAACCACTAGAGGAACATAACTCAGTCTCCACAAGTCCAAAATTATCCCGGATGTCTCTTTTGGGATGTACGTTTTTACATCATTCCTTGGATTAAAATATACCTTGTCCCAATTTCTCCTTTTGTGTATGTGTGTGAAATCCTTCTGCAATCTGCCTGGTTCTGCCTCTGGGAGTAAAGTCACTTGGTAGCCTGGTATGGGCTTGCAGGGAATGCTATGTGATCTCATTGCTACTTTCAAAGAGAATTGGTACTTCCCTTTTTATTTATTTATTTTTTAATCCTGGAGTGCTACAGTGTGTCCATCATGTCAAAATTACATCCTAACAGTTTTTATTTCATATGTTAGCCCCTCAGTCCCTTCCCATCTTCATAAAGTCTATGATTATCTCCTAGCTTTCCTACAGAGGGACTGTTGTTAGTTGTCATCATTGCTAAATCTGGGTCATCAGGAGACACTTAGATGAGTATCTTTTTAAAAATATTAAGTCCTGAGAATTTAAATAGAATAAACATGGGATCTTCTGTCCTAGGAAAATAGTCATGTTAATAACAAGAGACTGTGATACATTTAAAATATTAATTTTTGGAAGATATTTCTAGTTAATGTCAACCAGTAGTGATTCTATAATCTGTGCTTCTGTTTACCATTTTGTTTGACAATTTCCTATATTTATATGTCTGAATTTTAGTTCATTTTTTATTGGATATTTTATCTACATTTCAGATGCTATCCCCTTACCCCATTCCCCAGTCTATCTCTCCCCACCCCTCTCTCTCATTCTGCTCCTTCTCTGGTTGGGACTCTTCTCCCTAAAAAGATTTCTTCCTATGTTCACATCCTCTTTTTGTGTGCGGCCCACTGAGTTTAATCAGTTTCTTGCCTGAGCGCGTGAGAGGTTATTTCTGGAGCAAAAAAACTATGCATGGTTACATTAGTGAAAAGTATGACATTACTAAATGACACAGCCATATCCCCTCCTCTAAAGCCAAGAGAACATCATGGAGGAGAGGTATAAAGAATGTAGGAGCAAAAGGATAAGCCTATAGTCTGTGCAATGACATCTCCTGGATATGGCATGGCTGTTACCTTCAGGAATCTGCTGTAGCTGTGGTTTTCTGAACAAAGTCAAACTGTCAACGTTTTATCGAGACATTTCTCTTTTGGATCTACTGGCAATTGCAGGGCACCTCATCCTGACTTAAGTCTAGCACAGTAACAAATTGGGTTTATTGGCTAATTAGAAATAAACCCAAAGGTTGAATTTGCTGTGTGTGTATGAAACAAAAAAATATAAGTTCAATCATATTTTTTAAAAGTCAGAAAGGCAAACAATGGCAACCCTCAATGTATTGTCAAAAGAACAAAAAATTATGTTCTTTCAGCCATCAGGGCATTACACATTATAAATTTTGAATGGAAAATTAATGACTAGAAAAGAGAAAAAGAAACTGAATGAAGCTTTGACACACAGAGTAAAAGCATAGCACGTGTTCTTTCTGTATTTTAAAAGTGGGCACTGTTTGATCTTGATCTCTTGAACACCCTTGGACACATGTGGACAAAGTCACATTCTGACTAGTGACATGTCACAAAGGAAGAGTCCCCCTTTGTGATGCTGCTGTTCTGAATTATAGATGGCTTTTGTTGCAAGGATAGAAATACCAGGATGTTGTACAAAAGCCCTCCTCTGGAAAATAACCCACAGAGACTCCTTCTTGCCGTTGTTAGGCTTAAGATGGCACAAAAATACATCTGAATGTGTTTGAGGGTTCAGCTGTTAGGAGTTAAGTCTTAGCTTCCTCTGTGAAAGGGCAAGTAATCTGTGATATTGAGAAGACTCATAATTTTGGTCATATATGCTTCTAGACAGAAGGGGACAGGTACACACTGGTTATTGGAAATCTAAAACTAGCAAAATGAATAAAGGATGCTGCTGCTTTAGACAAGCCGATGTGCTCATCAAAGCAGAAATAAGCAGTGTTCAGCGTGTCTGAGTTTCTCCCTAGCTAGGAAAAGAAAAGTCACTGGAAGATAGTGTAGGCATCCCAGGTACAAAAGTGGACGCCTTGTTAAATGAGATGTCTGTAGAGACTGGGGTGCTCTGGGCATGCCTGCCAGTTAGGATCACAATAGGAAAGCATTCTGCACTCCCTCTGACTTCCTTAGACAAAGAGTGGTTTACTACAAAAGGAGGAGCTTGGAGTCATGTAGCCTACCTTCATAGTAAAAGAGATTCAATAAAGGAAATTTGAGAATTTAGCAGTCAGTATTATTTTGGGTTTTTAAGAAACAGTAAGCCTCCGATTCAGCCCTCAGTTGATCTCAGAATCTTTTCCCCCTAGTTATATGCCAGCCAGTAAGAACTGTAAATTGAATGTAAGTTCTGAACTCAGTACGTTTAAGAAAACAGTAATTATATGTGACAAGTCTCTTTAGGAAGAAGTTGGGATGTACACAGCTTTTTTTTTTTTTTTTTTTTCTATTTTCATTATTCTTCTCCTGTGTTTGGATTCTGGTGGGGTTTTACTAATTTACCATTTCAGGGAGCATGGCATGGTCTAAATAAAGAACCCACTTTGAATTCCGCAAGCCACATGGCTGCACTGGCTATTTAATAAGCATTGGGTATCAGTTCCTAGTAATAAATCTTAAGTGTACTAACATCCACGTTACCAAGGAAATCCACTGCCTACGCATGGGGCCAGATGGCTGTTGGAAATTCCCATCCCATTTCCCCTCCCTCCGTCTTCCATGTCTCTGTTATGTAGCAGGATCTCAGTACACCAATGACAGAGTTTCTCTTTAATTATTTATTCTTTTCAAGCTTTCTTCAGAGTGTGTGGCCAATAAATATTACATAATTTGTTATCAAGTAGAGTTTCTAAGATTTCAATTTGTTTCTCTTTAATCATCCTATTTTTGCTAAGACTATTAGTCACAAACCTCTCCTATACCAGGTACTCTGATATCTGTGGCTCCCATGAGTCTATTTTTATTGTCTGTAGTTTCAAATATCACGACTCTTTCTCCATGAACTCCGTTAATTTTTTTTGGCTAAATACCTGAAGAATTTTCAGAAAAATGATTACAGAAGTAATTTTAGGAACCAGATGTTACCTCCTGCAGAAGGTATCTGCAAAACCTTTGGCAACATGTTATGTGAGAGTCAGGGCATGTTCACCCAGGGGTTTAATTCACCCAGCTTTGAGCCCACAGTGTAGTGTTGTCAGGAGAACCGGCTGACTTTGGATTCCCATTAGGTCAACAAAGTTTTGCTTGTGTTGTTTGTGTGTTGGTGCTTTGTGCTTTTCATTTGCAGGCTCTGAATGCCAGTCCTCTTACAGTCCATAATATTTCAAAAAGTTTTTCTCAGTTAATTCTTTCAAATGTTTTGCTAGAGAGAGCAGACTTGAGAATCCAATTACTCTCTGTACATTTTCTTTTTCTTAGGTTTTCAGTCTCTAAGATTTTCCTGCCTTGGTGTCACTCAAATAAAACTTTTGGATAGCTTTGAATACTCTACTTGAGGTTTGTTGTTGTTGGTTTTTGTTTGTTTGTTTGTTTGTTTGTTTGTGTGTGTGTGTTTTTCTCTTTTTAGTGGTTAGTTTGTGGTTTGGTTGTTTTTTAATGGAGAAATTCCATTGCTGTGAACTAGTTTCCTTACTGAAAATCTGTGGGTGAATACTGCACACTGTCTGTTACAAGATCTTTACATATAGAGAACTGATAACGTCATTTAGCAATGCATGCGTATGCCGCATGCTTACATTGATGCTGCTCTTTTCAACAATCTTCATAAAGTCACACACTAAATATTCCCTGCAACGCTGAAATCCAGGCATCTGTCTTACAAAGAGGGCTCACTTGACTATAATGCTAAAGTTATTTTCCCTAAATTTGAAACAGAAACAAGAGTCGTACAATCTTCATGAACTAATAGATGAATCTTTATGTCTGAATATGGCATAGACTATGTTCATAATGGTGGCATATACATCATGAAGCTTCGTTTCTCAATCTGTGCTTTCTTTTCAGACATTTACCTGAGTTAGGGTTTCTGCTGCCTTGAGGAAGCACCATGACCAAAGCAACTACAGAGGAAAAGTTTGTTTGGCTTATGTTTCTATCTAATAGCCTATCCTTAAAGGAAGTCTGGACAGGAACTCACACAGAGTAAGAACCTGGAGGCAAGAGATAATGCAGAAGCCATGTGGGAGTGCTCCTTACTGGGTTGCTTATTCTGCTTTCTTATAGAACACGAGACCACCAACCCAGGAATAGACCCACCTACAATGGACTGTGCCCTTCCACATCGATCACTAATAAATCAATGCCTCACAGGCTTGCCTATAGCCTGATATCATGGAGGCATTTTCGCAGTTCAGTCTTCCTCCTCTCTGATGATTCTAGCTTGTGTCAAGTTGATAATACTAGGCAACATGATATTTAATCACTTTGTTCCTCAAAAATAGGTTTAATGATAAATATACTTGACAATATTTACAGTTATATCCCAAGTTTAGGACACAAGATATGGTAATATTTCAAATGCTCTGAAAGATAAGATAGTAAGGGTGGGTTTGCTTGTTTTATTTTTTTAATTTATGTTTTTGAAGTACCCTTTCACCATTATATTTAAGAAGAGAAAAGAATATAAATATCTATTGACATCCCAGTGAAATAGTTTTTACATGGGGCATATTTTCAATAGCTCTTTTGTAAGGAAAACTAAAAATTGTCACATGGAGCCTTTACCTTTACATTGTTAATGTGGTTGGAGAGGAAAAAACCATATCCACATTAAGTTAAACTGAAATATACACTTCAGCTCACTATACAAGAAAGCAGCACAAAAGAAGTCCTGAGAAGTAATGACTATGGGAGAGCGTGATTGCCTAGTTCTTTGTGATCCAGTAGGACACATTACCAGAATACTAAATTGTATCCCGGAGTTTAATTTAATTAGCATTATACATTTATAGCAAGGGATGTAAAGTCCTTAAGGTCAAAAGTATAGAAGAAACAACCTTAAAAATCCCAGTGCTAAAACAATGTTGTTTAGCAACCAAGTGAAGGTCATGGTATTTTTTCTTCTTCTTCTTCTTTCTTTTTTTACTATAAGGAAAAGTTTAGGGCTCACTGAAAATCCATTGCAATAAAAAACAAGCACCACTAAATCAGCCTTGCTTTCTCCATGTAACGAGCCCCAGACATTCCAAGGCACTCCAGAATAACACATGACCAGTTTTCCTTATGTATTTCTCATTAACTTTTTAAAGCCTCCTGACTTTGTGGAGTCACTGCACTAGGTTCTAAGTAAACTATAAAATGGAAAAGAAAGCACAGGCTCTCGTCACTCCTCCAAATAGTAGCATATTTTTCAAAGTATCATTAATTGTCATTCCATTATATATAAACCTTTTAAAGTAACCCAGCACAAATATATAAGCATTCACCAGGGAAACAGATAAGAATCACTCTGATCAAATTCAGAATTCATCCAGGTCAAAAAACATGTCCACTCGCCAGAACCAGGAACTTATAATATTCTCATTCTTTCCCCTCTCCCTCCCTCTGCCTCTCCACCCCACCACACATGACTGCTCTTTCTCATCTCCCTTCCATGTCCCTCTGTTTCCATAACACTTCAGTTTGAATGTTGCACCGGACCAATTCACCTGCTAAGTATGCATTTTAATGGATCTCCTGCCTACGAATGGGGTTCGAGGGCCTCCAAAGCAGAAAGACAGAGAGCTCCCATGCACCCCAACTTGGCATCCCGGGCTACCCCTCTCCCTATTTCTAATTTAAGATGAGAATCCTATCGCCAAGATGTTTGTGATTTCAGAAACATCATTGGTATTCGTTGCCTTCCATGAAATCAGAATGTATCTTGCCACTATTTGCTAAGTATAGAACTTGGGGAAAGGGGGCAAGGAAGGATGTGTAGTTGGCCTTAAGGAAGAGAAATACTAACTGAAACTGAATTTATAGATGGTATAAGTTTAATGTTTCAAAATCAAAGTTGGTTAGGTGGTTTCTTAAATCTGTTGTTGAGAGTCCCTCATTTTCTTTTAGCTTGGAACTCATGGTTACAGGTAAGTGTGCCAGTTCCATGACATCCTCCTAGGACACATACTGAAGGCAGTGACAGGGAGGCACTTCTGTCTCCACTAATGCTTTTTATTCAAGGGAAAAATCAATATTGCCCAGAAGTCTGAAGTAAATGGCATTTCTGTCTCACTGGCCAGCATCTTATCTCCTGTCTGCCTTAATTACAAGAAAGATTGGCAAACAAATTACATAGCAGACTTATCCTCCATATTAGTGGATAGATTCTGCTGACAAGGAAAAGAACCATTCATAGTGCCTCCAAGAGGATTTTCCACTGGAAGATGAGTGTGTGTGTGTGTGTCTACATGTACACATATTTGTGTGTGTGTGCATTTGGTAGTGAACCATGAGTTGGTATCCATCCCATCTGGGGGAACCACACACTGTATACTTCACTTTTATGAACCATTATGCCATTTGTTCTTGGTCTACAAGCTCCCTTTAAGTTCTTGAGGCTAGGGATTTGCCTCAGTCACCAAAGTGCTTGCCATGCAACCATAAGGATTTGGGTTTGATTGACAAGGTATGATGTCTGACATCAAGGTATGATGTCGCACCATAAGCATCTGAGTTTGATTCATTAGGTATGATGTTGCACACTATAATCCCTGCCCTGGAGAGACAGAGACATGACTCCTGGGCCAAGCACCTGTTATACTCAAAATGGTAAGTTCTAGGTTCAATAAGAAATGCTGTCTCAGAAAAATAAAGTTACAAAGCAACAAAGGAAGACCAATCTTTGACTTCCATGTGTACATGGCACATATGCACATGAATGCATGCAGCCCACACTCATATGCATACATATATATAAAATTTCAAAAATCATATTTTATTTACTTTATATAAATATAAACCTTTAAAATGTATTATATTACTTATACATGGTTTGTGTGTGTGTTTGAGTATAAGTATGTGTATACATATGCTTATGAACATGCACATGCCACACTGTGCCTATTGCAGGTCAAAGAACAATTACTAGAAATTGCCTCTTTGCCTCTCCAACTTTCTATCCAAGATGCTAAATTCAAGAGTCCCCTTGCTTCACGAGTATCATTTTTTCACAAGGGATGTTTAAAGTATAATCTATATGAGCAAATAACAAGATAAACTACCTTATCCTAAGTACCGTACACATTTAGTTGATATAAATAAGTAATTTTACAGAGTTCATGAAAAATATTCAAGAATATACAGTTTTACTGACAGTGTTGAATACTCTATTTTGTATAGATGTGCTCATGTTTAAATAACTGTAGATGTAAATATCTGAGCTATATTCTGTTTGATTTGTAATTCTGGTTATATGAACACATGTCATTCACACACACACACATAATTTAAAATTCTAGTTGTGTCATCATCTTGAGACAGAATCATTTCCCAAGGCTGACACATGAATGCAGAGTTTAATATATATTAACACAAGCACTTCACCCCTGACCTAAATCCCCAACTCAGGTCTTTTCTTATCAAATGTTCAATATCTAATCAACACCTTTCTGGGAGAATCATTATGAGTTATACAATTAATTAAATATGATTGTTTTCCTTAACTTTGTACCACACATAATTTAAATTTTCATTAAAGCTAATTGCCAGTGGCACTAGAATAAAAAACATTTTAACATTCTATTTAATTTTGTTTTAACTTTATATAGAAACTAGAGTGTTTGCTTCATTATAAAGTGTGATGGAGATAGTAATTATGGGAAGGTGAAGACTAATATATGTTTCTGTCATGGGTCACCAAACAATGTCGCATAGTGATTCCAAAAGAGTCAAATATCCTGTTTTCATGTTAGTCTCAACAAATGGAGCTTGAAATGCAGACAGCTGCCGTCAGGGAGCAGAGTTCTTCATTCAAAAGCAGAAATGATTACCTTCTGGTCTTTTCATTAGTTATCAGCAAGTTGCCACAATTAGATTAGGAATGGATGAAGAACTTATTTTTCCAGTTCATTCTGTGTTACATTATCTATGCACCGCATATTGTGCATTTAATAGAAATTCAGGAGGAAAAAAGGTTAAATAGATTTATAATTCTGATGGGTCCAGGAGAAAACAGCAGCACAACTGATTGCTCAGACCTAAAATCAATTTGTATGTGTTAAAGTGTGAACTGTACTCGGTGGCAAGAAGGGTCCTTGCTATGCCCATCTGCAGGGGCATGCTGGCCCTGTCTTTTCATTGGTACCCCAGGATGCCTTCATGGTCTCTGAATTATCACATTGAAACAGTGTATTTAGTTACTTTTCCTTACTGCAAACAAACAAACAAACAAACAAACAAAAAATAAACCTTGACAAAAGCATTTTAGAGAGAGAGTTTTCCTTGGGCTCACAGTTTAAGGATGCAGTCCACAAGGGTAGACAAGTAAAGATGGCAGGAGTTGAAGAAGTAACTGAGACAGTTGGTTATAGTCAGGTGCAGAGGGTGGAAAATGCTCTGCTTGCTTTCTCCTATGTATTCTACCCACAGGCCAAGTCTTCCCCCCATCAATTAGCCTAATCTTGATAGGTTTTGCAGAGGCTTGATCATAGGCTGACCTGATCTCTTATGACCCCCATACAAACAGACACTTGTCTCCTAGGGATTCTAGGAGTCACTACAATGATGATGAAGATCAACCACTACAGGCAATGACTGTTTTAACATTGTGAAAGAAAGCTTACAAATTTAACATTATTGATTATTGTCGGACTAGTTGTTTGAGGAATGATGACTACAAGTGTCTGCTATTGTGTATTTTATAGGAGAGTTATCTAAAATGTAAAATGTATGTCATTGGAAGTCAATAAAGATTGTGAATCTGGTAGAAAACCTAGAAGCTCCTAAGGCAATTATAAATTCACCCCTAAACAACAAAACAGATCTCAGACAGGGGCTATGGCATTTCATCTTTATTGACTTTTAAATAGTCCATACCCAAATAATTTAAATTACTGGTTTTCTTTTTGTCAAAATCACTTTCTGTATTTTAGAATTATAATATATTATGCAGTCATTGTAAATTCAACCAGAAAATGCAAGAACATTAAGCCAAAAAAGAAAGTAATCACTATCCTCTGTAATAATCTTTAATTTTCCTATGTTCTTGTAAGTGGTATGTGTGTGTTCTAATATGTGTAGATATATATGCATATAGAGACACACATGAATATGTGTGCATATATGTGTATGGAAACCGAAGGTTGAAATTGAATGTCTACTTTGATTTGTATTTTGTACATTGAAGCAGAATGTCTTGATAGATTCAGCTTATTCTGAAGACCAGTGTCTCAACAACCCACTATTGTTTTAAGGCTAGGCTTACAGATGGGCCACTATGTTCACCTGATTGTTTTGGTGTGTTTATTGGATTGTTTTTTTTTTTTTTTTAATGTGGTTTCTGAAGATTCAGACTCTAGTACTCTGTGTTCTATGACAAGTATTTTACCTGCTGAACCATCTCCCCAGCTCAACAATTCTTTATACTCAAGTAAAATACTTGTATTTTCTGTGTATACATAGATAAATATAAAGATATGTGTACTGTTTTGTCTGCACAGAAATGGAACTATATTATGCATGCTGCTTGGCAATTCTCTTATTCTTCCTATGTTGTAGATGCTTCTCATTGTCAATAAATACACATTTACATCCTTGTTTTTAAGGATTGCAGTCAGGGAACTAACAATATTTATTGAGTTTTGCCTAAATGTAAAACATACTGAATCTCATTGCATGCATGCCCCATGACAGATTAAACCAACCCAACAGGCAGACATGTTCTACTGTTTGTAATTACTCACCAACACAATCAAGCCTACAATGGATATTCCTAGTAGCTCACAACTTAAAAGATAGAAAGAAACAAGCGTGTTTTGACATTCCAGAGCACAGCCAACATCTCTGGAAACTTCTGGTTTGTATTGCCTTCGCATTTCCAATTTTATGTACATTATTACACATTCAATCAATACACTGCAAAAAGACTATTGAATCAGTGAATCTTGAGCTCTCTTCATTATTACTCGCACCAGTTTCTCCTTCTAGTATATTTATGTATACAATTATACTCCCATGAGAAAACAAAAAAGACAGAGAGAAAAAACATCAATAAAATCAGTCATCAAGCAAGGGGTTTAATCTATACCAGAATTTATACATATATACATTTTCTTATTCATTGAATATTTCCCAGTTCCAAATATTTGGCAATCCCTCTTTTGAGTATAAATAAAATAAGGACAGGATAGATCCTCCAATGTCATACACTATAGTGCAGAGAGATGACTCAGTGGGTAAAATGCAAACAGCCAGGCACAATGGCAGGTGTATGTAACTACAGTATTAGGGTGAGGGGACACAGACAGCTAGATCCTAGGGGTCCCCAAACTAACCAACATAGTGGATGCTACAAGCTTCTATTCAGGGAGAGGCCCTTTCTGCCTTCTACATGTATTTACCCTATCAGATGTATACAACACACACACACACACACACACACACACACACACACACACAATCTTGTAGTATGACCAGAGGCATTTTGCTAACCACTTTCAAAGGCAGACATGCCGGGAGTGTCCCGGCCTGGAGAGGGTAGTGGCAGGGGCACAGAATAGGACTCTGGTGATGGCTTTAAAGTCTGAGCCTCACAGGGCTTTCTGGCTCTCTGACCTGTACTGATATGCTGATGATAACTTTTAAAATGTCCTAAAACTTTCTTCTAAGCTAAAAGACTGCAGGCTTAGGTGATTAACACCTGTAGCCTAACAGCAGAGGATTAGGCAATGTGGCCTTTGTTCTATCTCAGCAGGAACTACTAGGCTCTAACTTATGCCTGAGGTCTCAGGAAGAAAAGACACTTAGAGAAGTTATTATAGAGTTTATTACTAAGTGTAAAAAGTCTCCTATGAAAGCTATCTAAGGGGAAAAGCCAAAAGGTCCTAAGTGGGGAAAAGGAAAACATTCTAATAAGGGAAAAATTCTAAGGGAAAAAAATTCTAGGAAGGGGAAAAGGAAAGGAAGGGATGAATGACCCTCTCTTTGTCTTTGTCTTCAGTACTTAGACATCTTTCAGAGTACACAATCATATGATATAAAGTTTACACCAAAAATCAAATCATAAATTGAAATAGAAGTTTACAACAGAGAATATTTACATGCATATCCATTAGGAGTAATTATCTGGCCAAACATCCATCACCTGTCTAGCTCCACAGTTTCACCAAAGGTTTAAAACTATAACTAAGAAATTAGTGAAGTTTTGTATAGATAAACCCAGGCAATATTTTATCTTCTGTCCTAGCACCTATAACAAATCGTTAGTTCCCTTTTAATGACCTTTGGTTAATTGTTTTACAACTTCTTGGAATGTGCTCTGAGTGGGAGAAAGTCTGGTCACTATCCAAGAGCAATAAACTGATGACACTTGGGAGACTGGCAGAGTTCTTATTGCAGTTCTGACCATCAGAAAGGAACCTAATAGCAGTCCCACTATAAAAGAGCTTAAAAGTCATTGATGTAATTTTAGGAATTCTTATAGAATCATCATTAAGACTCAAGAAGTCATCTATCCATCTATATAGCACCACGATATGACAGCACATCCTCGTGGATCTGCAGAGGCCTGCTCCAAAGGGGTGCACCATTGCCCAGTGACTGCTACATATGTTCAGCAACAATAATAGGAAAAGCAATCAATAGCCGGATCTTTCCTAAAATAAGATCCTTACAGCCTTGCTAAATAAGGACTCACTTGTCGCAGATTATATAATAATCCAAGGCAAGTCATTTCAGGATGATCACCTGCGAATTATTAGCTTGTCCCATTATGGCTCCTGACACATACTCTTAAGCTATTTGCATGGAGAATGTCCAATTCCACACTCTTCCTAATTATATATGTGTGTGTGTTTGTCATGGTGATATAATTGATATACTATTAATAAATCTATAAAATGCTAATATGAAAAATAGTTGTAGACCACCCTGAAAGTTGAGATAAGTAGTCATGTAAATACTAAACAATTCCTTTAAACAGTAAAATTTATTTTAATTACATTGTGATTTCATTTCTAATATTTTCATCTGCAGCCAAAGTCCTTGATATTTTAGGTCCATGTCTCTTAAAGAAAACATTTGGGGAGGTATTAAACACATTTGGTAGTATTCAGGGAAAGTAGCTCTATACACAGCTTAAATATTTAGGAGAAAATCATTTTTAAGGGAAGAAAATGGAATGCTAGGTATACTTCCTAGGCAAAGACTAGAAATAGCAGCATTTATTTAAATACATAAGGTGTATCTTCAGTCTTGACAGGTCTGAGAACATTCTTATTTACTGCAACTCAGCTTTAGGCTGGCCCAGCTTACCAGCTCATCTTCCCTTGGTTGGTTTCAGAAGGTCAAAATGGCATACAACACCAAGCCACACGACTTAAAACCTTAGCTAAGAGTGAACATACTATCATTACTATGCACTTGGCATTAGACAAAATAAGTCATATGAAGAAATCTGCTGGCAACAGGATGGGGAAATATACACCTCTACAGAGGGGAGGAGCTGTGAGTGAATAGTCACGGAAGACAATACAAATGACTCACGTTCATTATCAGCTGTGGAAATTAAAAAAAAAAAATAACTAGCATCAAAGATTGGCCAATTAACCAGATATACTTTGAATCAGTACAGACATCAAACAACAGTGTTGCTTCAAATAGATTCAACATAAACTGCTGGAGAGCACTATTAGAAATGCTAGTTGACATGACCTTTATTTCCATCAGTACTATAGCCTTTTATTCAGGTCCATTACTGACATTTCTTGTGCATATGACTTTTATAAGCCATCTTTTATGACTTCCATTTCCTATTCTATTAAATGGAACACACCAAATACTCTGAATACATAATCCTTGATTCTTATGTTCTTTGTCAGAGTTTATTTGGCTTAGAGCTAATTTAGTTCCTATATTTTCCCCACTTATTCCTACAGAGTCTTCCTAAGCACACAACTTAACTTTCATTGATATAACCCTCTTTTCCTCAGTTGCATATGATTACATATTGTGGTTATGCTTATAAGTGTGTGCTGATATAAAATGGTGTGTTAATGAACTCAAGGGACAAAAATTACTGTGTTCAGGATCAGATATCCACTACCACTTGCCATGGTATTCAACTGTCTTTCCGATTGTGCTAGCTCATTTTATGTCAAATTGACACAGACTAGAGTCATTTGAGAAATGACAACTTCAGTTGAGAAAATGTCTTCATAAGATCAGGCTGTAGACAAGCAGATAGGGCACTTTCTTAATTAGTGATTGGCATGGGAGGGCCCAGTCCATTATAGGTGGGGCCACTCTTGGGCTGGTAGTCCTGCATGTTATAAGAAAGCTGTCTGAGAAAGCAATAGTGACCAAGCAAGTAAGTAACACTCCTCCATGGCCTCTACATCAGCTGCTGCCACCAGGTTCCTGCTCTATTTGAGTTTGTGCCCTGATTTCCTTCAATAATGAACTACAATGTGGAAATATAAGCTAAATAAAAGCCTTTTTCCTCATCTTGATCATGGTGTTTCATCATAGCAATAGTAATCCTAACTAGGACACCCATTAATAAATCACTATGCTTATGATAGAATTGGGGGCTTATTGAATTAAGCAACCACATCATGGGCAAAGTGTCTACTGCAACGTTAGTGTTTACATCTTTGATTACTAAAGAAGCCAATATATTTACATATGTGTAAAAATGTAATATTTACATATGATACTATCCATGTATATTTTCTTAAGAAATTTACTGTTTTGTTTCAGGGATATGAAGTTAATCCTTTTGAAATCTAGATGTCCATAGCACTATAACACAACATATTAATAGAATTATTTTAATGTATATCTATAGCACTAGCTCTTTTGTGTCTAAAGCTTGCTGATATCAGATCATGATCCTTGTTAACTGTGTGAGAAAAGTAATAACAATGAGTCTCTATTTGCTTCTGTATTTTTTTCTCTTTAGACAGATGATAGGTGTATATGTGTATATGTATCTACAATCTATTACCATATTATTATTATTAGTTGTAGTAGTAGTAGTAGTATTGAAATCCTGGATATCATGGCTTTATCTTCCTAGAACAAAGTCACAGGTAAGGTCAAGTGTGTATTTTGGCAAGGCTCAGATCAGGACTCATGCCCATGACTGTTCTGAAAAATCACCGTTGATCCTCTTCAAAGATGGGGGAAGGAGACAAATGCGGAGCTCCTGCAAAGTTGGCTTACTTCATTTGCACGCTTTTCGCAATGACAGGCAGGAAAATTGAGCTACCAATTCAACATAAATTCCCCCGGAGTAGAAACTGGAGCTGATGAGCTATAGTGTCAAGCTATTTATGATGATCAGACTTGATAGCTGTAGGTTAGACTTGAGTGCATTTATCTTTCACCTCACATAGAATATTTTTTCTCACAACATTATTGGAAGCTGAGACACTAACAGCCCTTGTATTTAAATAAGTCCCACCACATTCAGACTCAGATAGAAACCAAAAGTTTGATATTTCAACATACTTTGCAAATCCTCAGTAGAGTAGGGAAGGTGGTTAATAACGGAGCTAATTGAGAAATGCAATTTTTGAATCTTCAGAACTTAGATGTCAGACTAACTATTTTCCTTCTTTGTATTTATCACAGGCAATTGAGTCTGGTATAGGAAAGGAAATTAAGTTAAGGGAGGGGGGATTGGTTCCAAATAAAGCTTAGGAAGCAATTTCTACCCCTGAAGTAATTAATGAGTGAAATGGGTTTCTACATTAGCTCTTGAGGCAAAGTTACATTAATGAGAATCCCTCTTGGGAAATATATTCAAAGTAATCTGCCCCAATGGTCAAGACACATCTGATCTTGAAGTAATGAAAATATGGTCCTTCATTGGCTCAACAAGGTATTAAACAAAGTCATTTCTTTCATCTTAATGACCACTGCCATTGCAGGGGAAAACAGAGAAGGGGATAAGAAAAGGTTGTCCAATACAGAGTGGTCATCCCTGAAACCATATATATATGCAAGTGCAAACGACCCGAATGGACTCATTATGTTGTGACTACACACACACACACACACACACACACACACACACACACACACACTGATGTAATAATAATAAAATAAAAATGGCTATCAACTTGAGAGTGGGGGGGGGAGCTTGGAAGAAGTTGGAGGGAGGAAAGGAAAGAAGAAAGTGACTGCAATTCTATTCAATTAAAAACATATTAGAATATAAAGAAGGGGTTTTAGAATTGCTTTGCGAGTGATCTTTGTCTTGTTTTAATTATAAAGTATGAGTGTTATATTGAAAAATAATTAAACAAACAGGAGTATAAGAAGGAAAAGATGTAAGGATTCACCCCACCTGCCTGTGTTTGAGTGTACTCTTCAATGCTTCCCGGGGGAACCATGAATCTCTGTTGCGGAATCTGGGTTTATGGATTTTTGAAGCAGGTGGTTGTAAGTGTTGAGTCATACTTCTTCTACTTCAAGTGTGCATCTTACGGAGACCAGTCTATAGGCTTTACAGAAACCAGTTATCTGGCTAAGAAAGCTTTCATTCAGACTGAAGACCAATGTTTAAAAACAGCACTGGAAAGGGAACCACCTTTGCCTTTCAAAGTGTAGAGAAGAAAACTAGTGGCTGTGACTTTGTTATTGAAACATTGAAATACAATCAAATCAGTGTCCAGGGTCGCCTAGCACTAAGGACATTTCAAGGAATAATTCTTTGCCAAAAAACAAAAAATTATTTTTCTTTCTTGTTATCTTCTTTGGTTTATGTTAATTACATCTGTCTTGATTATCTGGTTGGCATCTGCTTGTTATCCAAAATAAACATATTTATATCCAACACCTTTTGAGTTTTTATGCAAATTGTATGCCAGATATCATCTCTTTATAGATTCAGTTCAGAATTTTGTGAAAAAAATTATGCTGTAAGTGAATTACTTAGCTCCTTATTGTTATCATTTAAACTCTCTGTTTTACTCAATGTCCAGATGTTATTCAAACAAGGGGTTTAGGCCACTTTGTATCCAAACACATATTCTACCTATGGGCTACAGATATCGCTGTAATAAGTTGAATATATGGTTGGAGGTGTATTCAGTTGTTATAGGTTATATTTTAGCATTGACTAAGTAGCCCTGAGCTGACCATAGGGGAGGCACCACCTACCACCAGTGATAATAACCTATTTTATTTTCATGTGGACTTTCAAAAACAGTAATCACCATTAAATGTTCTTTTGCAAAGATAATTTGAAGGATATTTTTAGAGAAAATGAATAGGTCTTGAATTGAGACTAGTTGTCCATTATAAAAATGGCATTTGGAAAGAATGATACAATGTGATTTCTGCTATTATGTATGGGGGGATGGGCATCTTACACAGCCAAGGAGGACAGTGGCTGTCAGAGGAGAGCACTGATATTCGGCAGGAGCAAGCCTATATGACAGGGCATGGGGGAAGTCAATAAAAATTCAAAACTTGGAAGGGAAGGAGAGCCTGCAATTGCACAGTGGTTCATATATTAAGAAGAGCTCAAATGATTTTATCTGATATATTGGTTAAGAACCATTCCTTCCTTGTGTAGGAACCATGGTTAGAGAGTGGTTAAGTGAATTAGCTCGAGCCACACAGCTAAGCAATGACAGGCTTGGATTAGTATTTTGCTGCACATTCCTAACCAATAATATGTTGCACTCTGTTTCCTTAGTTTATCTCCTTCATGGTTACCATCCAACCATGTAATGGACACTCTTAGGTAGGCAATTATACAAGCCCAGATGCTTTGTGAATGAAAATCCCATTTTCAGGAAAATTAATGATGAGTGAAATTCCAAAGACCAATATATATGCAGTGTCTGTTCTGTTTCAGCAGCTTTAGGAGGACTGATCTGGCCAAGACACAGGCACTACCATTTTCAGCTAAACTTAGATCATGTCCTGTTTTCCATTCTCCAACCTAAGCTCTTACTTGACCACTCTCTGCCTCTGTGATTGGTGCTTGTTCTCTTATCGAACGTCATTTTCCACCATGAACTTGATGTCCCCCTTTAGTTTTGCTTCCGTCCTCCTGCTTCTTGTACCATTGTTCTGTTTGTGAGAAAAGCAAAAGCTAAATCATCAAAGATGTCGTTTATAGACCAAGTAAAATTCTCTTTAAAATATTAAACTATCTTCTCAGCCGGTTTGTTTTAAGTCTTGCCTAAATGACAGCCCTTTTTTGCTCTTACCTTGCTGGCTGTCCCCCAGTTTAGAGTATTTCTCAACAAATCAGTCTCAGCTCTCATTCTGTGTCTGCCTCGAAGCCATCCTCAGTGTTGTGTAACTGTCTAAAAAAATAAGCTGGAGAAATGGTTCAGTGGGGAAAGCTCTTCCTGCTGAAGACTAATGAGCTGAGTCCAGAACTCGCATAAAAGCCAGACACAGTGGAAAAGGCATCTGTAATCCCATCAAATCCTATGGGACATGGGAAGCCGAGACAGAAGAATCCTCAGAATCTTGTGTGCTAACTGGTGTGTATGCAGGGAAGAACAAAGAGACCCTTTCTTGAGCAAAATGAGAGGTAAAACCAAATATCTGAGGTTGGTCTCTGACCTCAGCAAACAAACTGGTATGTGCATACCTGCAAACACACACACACAATACCCTCTTTCACACACACATATACACACAAACATACTCATACAAATATATACACATACACACAACCTCACAAGCTTGCATGTGTGTGTGCACACACACACACACACACACACCACCACCACCACCAAAACAACTCACTTGCAAAAACTGTTACTATTCTAAGTACTCTATAAGATCTAGGGAGAGAAATGAAGGAAGGTTCATATGACAAGGTATACAGAAAAAAATAAAACTTCTGATTATGTATATTTGCTCTCCCACAAAGTTCCTCTCGGATTCCCACCCACACATTCATTTTCTCTTTTTATACTTTGTCTTCTGATAGCCTTTCAAATCTTTTTGTATTGCCCAGAAGCTTCTTACAAAGCCGTTTCCTCATTATACAAGCATGATCTAAGGGACACTGGGCTCCTGAGGGTTTGAATTCAAAGGAAATTACTAATTTATACAATGAGACTTTTGGTAGTCTGTGAAATAACAGAGGTGCAGAAGTAAGAGAACTGACTCATTTTCTAAGAAAGAGAAAAATGTTCCACATTCTTACAATGGTAATGAGAGAAACCAACACAGCATTTTCACATTTCTGCTTGGTTTTCTAAATTATCTAAAAATCTTCTTGATGTTTTGATAGATTTCTACAGGGATTTTTACACAGTGATGTTCATATTTAATAATAAGATTCATTCCATTGCCAAGCTAATACAATAGGATGCAGAGGGAAATAAAGCTACTTCCTAGTACGTAAAAGCTTTACTGAAGAGAATCCTTGACATACACAGTGGCCTTTCTTAACATTGGAGAATCTGGTCCTCAAAACAACACAAAATTTCAGCAGAAGCGTTGGCTGTGTAGCTGCCATCCGTGCTGAGAAAGTCAAGGTTACTGAGCTTACAAAATTAGAATATGGCAAAATGAAAAAGTTGAAATCCGTGATATCTGTGGATGTGGTCATCTCAGAGAGTCATCAATATTTGTAACCCAGGATTTCTGGCTTTTCTCCTGGACAAAATAGCCTTGCACTTCCGCGGCTCAATTGAAGATGAGCCTTGTGACTTGTTTGGCCCAACTCACTACAAATGAAAACAAAGTATCAATTCTTGAAATAACCTTAGGATCCATTCTAAATCTTCCTCATTTACTTCAATCTGCCACTGTGATGAGGTCTGTTTCAGAATGGCACTCTCCTTAGGCCTATCCACCATAGCTATACTGAGAGCAGTGGCATAGTAAGCTGGCTTCAGACTCATAATTTTTATTACATTTTGTGAGAATAGGAGACTGTTCTCAGAGTTACTTGCTGCCGCAGGATTAGTTATCCATTCGGAGATGTATGCACTTTGACATCCTCTTTGCCTTTGTCTTGTGTAGGGATCACACAGTATATGAAGTTTCTGAATGACAAGGGCACAGTATACCTTTATCACTAATGTAATTTTCTTTCTGTAAGGCTTGGGATGAAACCTAAGCCCTATGCATGCTCTCCTGGAACCCTGTCACTGTGCTTCATTCCCAGACTCTCCTCCGCCAAGCCAAGCATCCTGAAGCCACTGAATTGATTATTGCTGATCACTCTGATTACCAAAGGGAATGACAACCCTGGTTGTCCCAGCTTCATTTCTGTTGCTTTGATTTAAAAACATCTCAATCACAAACAAACAAACAACAAAACCCAAGGGAAGAGTTTATTTGGATTTTTGTCCTTATGGAGGAGTCAAGGGGACAGGATGTGAGGTACATTCACATGTCACATTCACAGTCAAGAGCAGAGAGAGAAGAGATGCTATTCAGCTAGCCACTTCTCATTCCAAGACTGAAACCCAAGAATGGGAGCTACCTACTTTCAGGCTGGGTCTGCCCACATTGAGCAATGAAAACAGTATTGCATGGACATGCCCAAAGGCTAACCTGATCTACACAGTTCCGAATGGAGGCTATCCTCCCAGCTGGTCCTAGGTTCAGTACTGTTGACAATCAAAACTAAGCATCCAGCTACTTAGTTGTATTAATTCTTTCCTAACATACTAAAAAAGAGACAACTTCCACTCTCTTCCACCTGTCAGCAGAAAATAAAACACTTTAAGTCGTTAAGTGTCGTTCAAGCCAAGTTGTAGCCAACATTTTCGCCAAAGTGTCTTCAGGTCACTTCCTGTATAGGATAGGACAGCAAAGAGCACATGAAGAGATAAAAAAAAAAAATGGTTTTAATGAAGAAAAATAAAAACAAACCAAAGAAAGACTAATAGAGGTGACTAAAGAAATAAAACTTCACTCCTCTCAGATCCCATGGTATGCTGGAAAGGAAAGAGTGTGAGTGGAGAGATGGATCAAACAGCCAGTCAGCAGGAAGTGATAGGCTAAGTATGGCTGTGACCTAGGATGCCTCCAGAAACTTCTATGTTGTTTCCCCATCCTTCTAGCTCAGTAAAAGTGGACAGGAGACAGTTCTAAAAACAATGGAATTGGGTACTACACAATATCTAAGCTTGCAATGTTTGCATACAGACTTGGTAACAGCCTAAAGCATTTTTTTCCCTGTAGTTTTTGTAGGCTTTTTCCTCTCCCTCAGTGACACAGAACAGGCCAGATTAGACCGGATTAAAAGTAGATAAAGGCAGGTTTATTAGGAGATGGCCCTCAGGTAGATTCCTGCTCTCACAGGTGGAGGTCAGTGAAGTCACACATCTAGGCTAAAGCAAAGGGGTTTTATGTAGTGATGACGTGCCAGCTAGGAACTGGGACTGGGCCAATACATGGTGAAAAACTGCACCCCTGGGCAGGTTCTCTTGGGTGGGTTGCTAGAAATAAGACGATGAGGAATGATAACATGTTAGCCAGGAGTTTTCTCCAAGTGGGTGGGGAGTTTTCTCTATGCTGATGAGATTGGAGGAAGGAGGGCACACAGGGGTTCCCCAGCTAGTGATGGAGCAAACTGGAGATCCAGCCTAACTAACAGTTTTACCAATGGTGAATATTTCCAAATGAAATGGGCAGTGGTCATTTTAAATGAAGTCAATACCTTAACAAAATATGGTCCAAAGTCTCCTGATTGAGTTTGTTTTCATAGTGATTTCCAGTGCCAACTCAGACGGTTCAGTAACCATCTGTATATAATAATTTGAGGGTATGTATTAGTTGGGGAGGGTTATGATTGTTGAGATCAAACACCATGACCAAAGCAACTTGTGGAGAAAGGGCTTACTTGGTTTACATGTCCTTGGTCACTGTCTACTGAATAAAGCCTAGGCAGGACCTCAAACCTTGAGGGAACCTAAAAGCCAACGCTTACTTACCCTGGTTTGTTATAGCATTCATAAGTACAAGCCCAGGGTGTTCCAGTCTACAGTGGGCTGGGCACTCCCACATTGATCACTAAGATAATGCTCCACAGACCTTCCTACATCCTGATCTTCTAGAGAAGATCATTTTTTCAATTGAGCTTCCCTCCTCTCAGATCACTCCAATTGTGTTAATTTGCCATAAACCTAGCCAGCACAGTGGCCAACTGAAGACATTATCTGTCTTTCCAAATAGAAAGGGACTTATCAATTTTCTCTATTATTTCTATATTTCTCTAAAAGGCTCTTTCATTTATGGCAACCACCAAGATTTGGTCTGCTGATATTCACTTCAGATCTATAACAGCAAAAATTTTTCTATATTATTACTTCTCAAACACGAATATGCATCAAGGTGACTTAAAGAACACATTAAAATTCTGGGCTGACAGGATGGCTTAGTGGGTAAAGGTACTTATTGCCAAGCCTGATGCAATAAGAAAAAGAAAACTGACTCCTACAGGTTGTCCTATGATTGTGACAGGTGATCTGTGGTATGAGAACATGAACTCTCATGTACACTCACACAGAAGGCACTCACACAGACACACAAAATGAATGAATGATATAAAGTATTGCATCTGGTGTGGGTTAGTCCTGAAAAACTGAGTAGGAGTGGTGAGGGAATTCAAAAGGAGATACACACACACACACATACACACACAGCCCTACAGAAAGGAAGGACTGTGAATACTCTGAAGAAACCACACCAACCACAGCAACAACGGAGAATCTCAAAGTGCTTGTTATATACAGCACAGTGAGAGGAGATACCTAGTGATTGGCACGAGGGGGACAAAGCTATATTGCTTGTTTTTGCCCATTGCAGAGTCTGTGTGGAGAAGACCTTGCAGATTTCCTGTGAGTCTGGGGCTATGATACTTGTCAATAATATTCATTCCCATAGGATTTATCCACTCCTTCCTCTGCTCCCCAAAATGATATTTTTGTTTTGATTTTGTTTTAATACAGACTTTTATTAGATGGGTCCCGGGAAAGGGCTTAGAATTCTAGGTTCTAATCCTTACCGAACTGTCACAGAGGCTATCCAGGAGTAATTCATCAAATATGGAGGCCATCAAATCTCAGAGTAGTTGATTATCTTTCCACAGAACCATCCTGTTATGGTTACAAGATGAAGTGTCCCAGAAAGCCAGAGTCATGTATTAAAAGTCTTGATCCAGAGCTTGAAGCATTATTGTGGAGTGACTGGATAACGAGGTTACAACCTAATTGATGGATTAGTTAGCTACAGGTGTGATTTTGAAAGGTATATCTTGTCTCCAACCCCTTATCTGCTCAGTCTTTCTGCATGCTGGCCACCATACAGTAGGCAGATTTTCTAGGCAAGTCTCCTCTATCAGAATATTTCTGTTTATCCAGGGTTCTAAAATCAAGGTGTCATCCAAGTATTGACTAGAACTTCTGAGGCATGATGATGTAATCGTCTAATCTCAGGACTTGAGAAGTGGGAGCAAAAAGAAAAGTAGACGTTCACGGTCATCCATGGCCATATAGCTAGTTCAAAGAGCCTGTGTATTTTGTCACAGTGATGACAAGCTGGCAAGGTTTAGCAAGCAAACCTACTTACTAAATGGTAAAACCATGGTTAGACAGCAAATTGGTTTGATTCTATAGCACATAGTCTTGGTCAATACCATCAACAGTTCCTCCAAAGAGAGAGATACAAACAGTACGTACTGTGACATTATTCACCAGAAGACAGTGAATTACCAAGATGGAAAAAAAATAAACAACAAAATAGACAGTAAAAACAGACATCTCAGTTTTCATTAACCTTAAGAAACAGGTCCTCAGCTTATAATTAGGCAATTTCAACATTAAAGAATATCTCTTTTCATGGCTCTAGGTCACAAAGTCCCACCATTCTTTCACTGAAAAGATGTAACCAAAGAAAGACATCATGGCACATAGTGTCAGCACTGGGTACCAACATACACAGATGCTATGGTGTAAAGACTGGAGTGGAAATCAAATTCAAGGAAGATATTTAATAAAAATCTTAGCCTTGAAATGGAGATCTGCCTGTCAAATGCTAGTCTGGGAGTCTCCCATGGCACAAGACTTCCATGGCACATGCACACATTGAGCTTTAGTTCAAAGAGTACTTAAGAACATTCCATGATTTATTTTGTTTTATCACTGTTACTTCATAATAGGAGACAATTTACGGGTAGAAACAGAGCCAAGCATTAAAATATACTACCTCAATGACCTCAATGACAGGAAAAAACTTCAACAAATCTTAAGCTTTTCCTGATGGAAGAACCTCCTAATACCAGCAATTAAGAAAGAGCCTGCAAAGGAAGAGAGACAAGTTGTGATGATTGGTGTTAGTTGTCAACCTGACAGATCTAGAATCACCTAGGTGACAGGCTTCCAGGCATGTCTGTAGGACACTATTTTTATTACATATATTTGGGTGGGAAGACTCATCTACCACGGAAGGTATAATCCTGGACCGTACAAATGGAGAACAAAGCTGAGCAGTAACCTGTGTTGCTCACTCTCGGTTCCTCGTTGGAGAACTGATGTGACCAGTTGCTCCAGGTTCCAATCTCTGCAGCGTCCCCACCGTGATGGATTGTTTCCTTGAACTTCGAGTCAGTATTACTACTTTCTCCTTTGAACTGATTTTGTCACAGTGAATTTCATAACAACAGGAAAAGAAAATAAGACTCCTCGAAAGCTCGGAGGATCCAAAGATTACTGCTGTGGCATGGTAGCTTACCTAAAGAAACACCTGAACTTTCTTCACCAGTTAACTTTTAAGAATTTCTCCAGTGAGCAGCTCTGATATGTCTGTTCATTCCCAACTCCCAGCGGTACTCCAGAGGCATCTGGGTACACAGGAGATGAGGAATCACAGCAATCGTCTCAGACCTTGCTATTTCCCACCTGAGCAAACATGGACTGAAGGCCCTTCCCACATTGTAAACTGTGATCTGCCTCCCAAGAGCACCCCAGTGGCAAGGCAGACACACAGTCCGGCAAGCTTCTGTGCATGTTTCCTTTATAGAAAGGAATTTGAGTATAGAAACTCTGTCTTATTCTTTCTACTTATTTTCCCTAGAATTATATTTACTGTATGGTAGGTACAAACCAAAACTAAACTAATAGCTCTCATTATAAAAACTAGAAATGTGTGCAGTGATATACCAAGGATGGTAGAAGCCTGATGTGTGTGTGTGTGTGTGTGTGTATATATATATATATATATATATATATATATATATATATATATATATATATATATTCATATAATATATGTACTATTATATGAATATATATTATATTTTTATACTTCCTTTTACTATTTTTGAAAATTTTATATAGGTGTAAAATGTATCTTAGTCATATCCATCCCTCACTCCCTCTCGCTCCCCCACACCTCACTCCTTGCTCAACAACATATTGCCTATATGTCTCCCAACTTTGTGTTTTTTATAGTCCACTGAGTCCAATTAGTGCTACCCATATCTATATGTGGTGGGGCTTGTCTACTTAGACACAGGCAAACAACCAATATTCCTGCCCAGAGAAATGTAAGTTTCCCTCTTTCAGCAGCTACCAACTGCCAATAACGCCTCAGGTAGATACTGATTTTGAAAGTATATATTGTTTGAGAACTTAGTACATGCATACAATGTCTTTTGACCAAATACACTCCCATCCCTCTCCTTCAATTTCTCCTCTATGCTCCACCACCATTTTTTCCCTCTTGACTTCCTGTGCTCTTAAAAAAAAAACCTCACCTAGTTCTCCTAATTCTGCCTGTACGTACGTGGATGTAAAGCTACCCAATGGAGGATGAGTAGCATCTCAGGGGCCTCATCCCTGTGAAAAATAGATTCCTCTCCCTCAGTATCCATCAGTTTTCAATAGATCCTCATTGGGTAGTATTTCATGAGCCCCTCCTCCATCCATACTGTGATTTTAGTTGGCTTGATCTTGTGCATACAGTCACAGCTGCTATGAATCCATGTGTGCAATGGTGCTGTCATGTTCAGTAAATGCCACTTTGATGCAGATATCTACTACCTCTGGCTCTTACAATCTTTCTATCCCTTGAACCATGAGGGAAGAGGTGTAGTATAGATGTTTAGGATTTAGGATTCAACATTCTACAATCTCTTATTTTCTGCACAATGACCAACTCTGGGTCTCTGCATTAATTTCCATGTGTAACAAAGAAAGTTTCTCCAATGAGAGTGGACAGATCCCTTAGTCTGTTGGCATAAAGATAGACACATAATGGTCAGTTTATTACTATGCCCATTTAGCAGACTAATAATACTAGGTCCCTCCCAGAACCAGTGGACCTAATGAGCCACAGTTTTGTTTTCCCAATAAAAGATATTAGACTTGAATTCAGTCCTATGGACTGGGCTTTAAATCCAATCAATAAATGGTTCATTACTCCCATGACATTGGTGCCATTCTTCAACTAGTAGGCATAGGTTTCCAGCCAGGTCAGTATTGTAGCTCACAGGACTCATGTCTGGGTAAGGCTGCGGATTACTTTTCTCTCCTCGTAACATACACAGCACTTTCCAACACTGTGAAAGCCAGTCTATAAGGATGAAGCTTCAACTTGATTTTCATGCCCTATAACTCAAATATTTGATATCTTTAGCAATTGGGTCTTAACATCAAGTTTGGGATGGTAACCTAGAACAAAGCCCATATTTTGACATTGCGACATGATTGACCTTTTGCCTGCAAAGTTAATGTTCAAGAAAAGTGCAATCCAAGAAAATGAAAAAGAGAACTCCCATGGTGCTTTTAGTAAATTTAGAATTTTGTGTTGGACCACATCCACAACTATCCTGGGGTCCATGTTGGCTTAGTAATACACTGTTATTATTTTAAGATTAGGAGTAACATTTAAGGCAGGATGGAATTTTGAGAGGGACATCATTTAAACATGTGGCACATGTTAATAATAAAAGACGTACAGAGCCCTATTCTGGTGTATTATACAATTGAAATTGTCTACAGACCAGGAATCCCTTAGTGCATCCGCACCAGGCAGACCACTGTCACTGTCCTGCCTCTGGCACACCACTGTTTATAAGGAGTCTAAAATTCTTGATACGTAGCTTGCATTCATCTCTATCAAAGCCTCAGACAATTAAGAGCTAAAACTGAAACTACAGGAGTCCTCCCAGCTAAGCCTTAGCAAACAGTGACACACTCATCTAAACGTGAGACTCTGCTAAATGGCAAATGAAGCTAAATATCTATTTGCTATAAACTGGCAGACATCGATATTATGAAGACAAGCTGCAGCCCAACTGTTTGAGAGTCAGTACTCATCGCTTACACACTGCACTTAAAGAAGCAGCTCTGAGTCATTTTCTGTGGTGTGATTGCATTTATTTTATTGGGTATTTTTTTTATTGGAAAAGTAATACAATGCTTGTTGTCACAAGGCAAACAATATAAAGGTATAACAACTTTAGCATTCTCTTCTCTGACTCTGTAGTCTGAATTCAGTTTCCTGAGGCAACCTGCATTAATTTGTAATTTGGAGTACATCCTATCTATATTTTTTCCTATAGGCTTTTAGAAATATAGGTAGAGAGGTAAAAAAAAAATGACATGCATATATACATATACATACACACACACACATATATATGTATATATATATATATATATATATATATATATATTATATTTCATGCTTTCATTAAAAAAAATCCCTGGGTCATCCATGTACTATTCTAATAGCTGCTTTTTCACAATGATACATCCTTATTCCCTCTGTATCATTGTATATGGCTATATTTCACTCCGTTGAGCTTATATATCTAGTCATTCAACATAACTTATTATGATGTTTATCTTCTTCTGGTCTGCGGTACTCTGATGAACAAAACCCACAAATTTGTGTGATGGAGTTCACACTCCATTATGGGAGACCGACCATGAACATTTATTTACATGGATAAAATAACAGTATGTAACATGGTGGAGAATGCTGCGAAGAGCTGAAAGCCACATGCTGTAGACAATGGGAATCCAGGGGACAGGAGTTCTGTTACTCATTAGTTGTCGAGGAAGATGCATTAGCCAGGAGCTAAAGGATGTGAGGGAGCCAGATATGAATCTCTCTGGGGAAAGACCTCCCCAGGCTGGGAAGACAGAAAGAACAAACTGTCTGAAATATCCCAAGACAAATCTTACTAACAAAGACTTCTTGAATTATTGCCCAAAATGCACATGCATTTATAAAACAACACAACTCAGATCTCTATTATAGTGACTTCCATTCCTAGCAGCCATATATAAGGATGCCCTTTTCACAACAAATTGACCACAGCCTGATACAATCAATCTTTTTAATTTTGTTAAAATTGATGTTTCCCCATTTCTATGATTGCTAGTAACATTAGAAAACTCTTTGTATGCTCCAGTCAATGCTATACTCTCATCTGGAGAGCTTTAGAATATTTGCACTAATATTTCATTATTAATCCTGATTTTTCTGTCATAGTAAAGCAGGTAGAACCACCCATGTGGCAAAGTAATGGAGTGTTGTCTTAGTATCCTGAGATACTGAGGCAGATGTGGGAGAAATGAGAGGATATGAATTTGGAACAAGACCCTTGATGATGGGTTGATTTGAAACAGGAACAGAGAAATTTGAAGTTGGATTGATGTTTTATATGAAAGTTTAAGTGGGAGGAGAGAAATGATTTTTTTTCAAAAAGACATCTTCTAGTTCTTTCAGTACAATACTGAAGATCTCCTTTCATACAAGCTTTTGTGGACCATTTTAACTGCCAGAAGCAAGTTCACGCAAGCACAGAGCACATATTCACCTACTAGCCCATAAGCACCAAAGAAAAATTTTTTATTTCCAATGAGTTCAGTTTGTGAACTGGATCACAAACAGTGCCTGGGTCTTAATGTAACATATCTATTTGTTTGAGGTGGCCCAGCATGGCAGATTTAAATGACAGAAGTTTGTTCTAGCTACAATGAGCCAAATCTGAAAGCAACTGATGTGCCCAATAGCATGGATACATACTCACACCATACTGACAAAGGAGCATCTGTGGCACCTACGGGAAAAAAAAAAGTCTAACTAAATAGTTTCCAGCATCATATATTCAAACCCCCATCACAATTCATAATTCACACATAGAGTTTGCAAAACTTGAGTCATTGCAAAAAACTCACTCAATTTTAGTAACTAATTTTCAAAAATAATTTATTCATTGAACATATTATTTTTATACAGCTTTGCTTTAAAATAACTTAGAAGATATAGGAACAAGGGGAATGAATCCTAAAACGACAGAAATTTCACATTCTGTATTGCTGCACAGCTTCTGATAATCATAAATAAATCAATGAAATTAAAAAAAAACTTTTAAGAACAATTTTGTTTGTTTAATAATGGACACAATGCCAATTTTTAGATGTACATGGAAAAAAATTGTACTTTATAATATTAAATTAATATATTTAAGTTCAATAACTTCTGGTTTCTTTTTTCTTAAAATAATATGGGTTCTTTTAATTTATAATTTTTATTATCACCTTATGTTATGCAAGAGCTCTGTAATCATGACAATCTTGTGAAGCCAGTATTAGTATTTCATATTTTAGGGGTGTGGGTCTGCATTCTGACTTGCTGCTGGGGTGTGGGACTTACTGCTCAGGAGGTAAAACACCATGAGTACTTGAGTGTATCTCCCTGTTCCACTGTCGTTGGGTGCTGGGCTTTAGGGACGCACTGCTCATGGGTTGGAAGAATGTGGTCTAAGATGGTGGGGGTACAAAAGTTGGGATTCTCTGACCTTTGGGCACTGTGTTGCTACTGGGGGTGCACACAGAGGAATCAGGAATGAAGGATGGGTGTCCACAGGCCTGCGATGAAGCCAGGACCATTGAGGACCTGCAGACTGGGGATGGCAACTATCCTGGGATCAGGGGAAATGGGAAAACTGGCATAGGTCATTGATGATTGTTCTTAGCTTGGCTGCAGTTGGTGGGAAGCACAGAGAAGTCTTCTACAGGAGACTTAGGATGTGGCTCTGTAGACAAAGGCCTTCTCTGTGCTCTCCACGGTGGTTCTCGATGAAAGAGACAGTCTATGCTTATCAGTGCTGCTTATTGACTGTTCATCATGGAAAATGGATGCATACCAACTTCTCAGTGTGGGCCTGAGATTAAATACCTTTTGCAGGGAGGAATGTCCAGGAAGGGAAGCTTATTGGCTAAACCTCAGGGCCTCTAGGTACCTCATTAGCGTGGAGAACTCTGTTTTGAGCTACATGACTAACATGAGGAGTGTGGACATGTGTTCCAGGCCAGGAATCTGGCAGAGAGCAGGGAGGTGTCTACAGTCTCAGGTGGCTGGGTACCTGGGTGCAGGGCTCTCAGATCCGCTCTCCCTTATCAAGTTTCTTGGCATGGTCCACTGTCTCACATAGGGGTACAAAATTTGAAGTCTAGAAAAATTAAGTACTCTTTTTCAGGCTCTAGAACTGGGTGCCTTTGAAGCCAGAGATTTTAAAGTCACATAGTTCAACCATGACATTTTAACCACTAGAAATATATATATATATATATTTTTTTTTTGTAGACTTTCAGGGCTAGAGGAACCCATGTTAATCATTGGTTAGAAACTAACCATGACTATAATGATCATTGTCATTCTTCATAATAAAGAAAACCCAACTCTGACAAGTAAGCAGATGGATTATGCCTGAGAAGCATCCTTACCTGCAATGTTCGTGTCACTGGGAAAGTCAAAATTTCTGTTCACAGAAAGAAAAAAAAAAATAGAGGGTGAAATCTCCAGATGAAATCTTGCACTCATTCCTTTAGCAAACTCTCTATAGTCATTAGTTCTTAGTTTTATCATTTCTAAGAACTAGATCATTATAAAAAGGTCATTATGGGTCAAGAAATCAAGCCTTACACAAAGGACTATGACAGTCACTAGGACTAGAATTAGGACACCAGTAGTACTTAGTCACAGAAGCATAGAAACTAGACTCGGAGAAAGAGCCACAGGTCAGTGGCTTGTTTGGTCCCAAAGTGTGTTTGAGACCAACAAAGAAGCAGTCACTCTCTTCTTTAGTTTCATTCCACCCAAGACAATAATAGCAATAGAGCACCCTCACCCCATTCCAACATACAGGCACATAACCTAAGGGAAGAACTTATCATGAATAAATCATGTAGATCTACACAAATGACATCAACTGTAAAAACAAAATCTTTCCATTTCTTTTCTCTAGCTCCTCAGTCCTTTCGTCTATCTGCACCCATCAGGTTTAGCTGTTGTACCCCATTTCTCTCTACTAAGATACAGAGATTGCATTTGGGATCATGCAACAAACAGCATCCCCTGGCTCATTCTCCGGGTCTTAGTGTCCTCTCAGTGGTGTCTTAGCCAGAAAATCTGAGATCCTATCAATGAGTTAGAATTAGCTTTTTTCACAGTGAGATGATATTTATCATTTCATTCTAGCTCCCATATTTATAGCTCAACAGGTTTAAGTATGTGCATATGTGCAAGTATGTGAGTATGAGTCTGTGTAGGTGTGTGTATGTGTGCACGCATGTGTGCTATGGTGTGTGTATCCATGTTCGGGTCAATGTTGATGTCTTCCTTAAAGGCTCTACAGTTTTTGAGATAGTTTCTCACTGACTTGAATCTCACCAACACACTCCAGGGATGTGCCCTCTAGTGCATGGATTACAGATGTGCCATGCCCTTGCTTTTCTGTGAGTGCTGGAAATCCAAACCTGGGCCCTCTTGCTTGCATGGCATGCACTTTCCCAACTGAGTCATCTTACCACTCTTGTGTAGTTTTTTATGTTGTTTTGTTTTGTTTTTTCTTTTTAGGATAAAGCGGGCAGACACAAAGACGATACAGAGACTAGTTGCTAGGATCTCATGAAATAAACCATGTAAACTCTTTAGCATAGAATAGGGGCCACAACACAAGCCCAGTCTTTTTTTTTTTTTTTTTTTTTTAAATTAGCTGCAGCCATTTTTGTTCTTGAAACTGCCACACTGCCAAAAATGAGTTCCTAAGCCTGAAATTTCTGTGCTGTTTGTGAGCAGAGTCACAGGAGGCCTTAATTTTGCTCATCAGGCTGTTGATTGATGCTTGTTTGCTAACACTGAAAATGCTGGCAAAGGCGGGAAGGAGGGCTGGCAGAGGAGCGGTGCTAATTACCAGAGGTGCAAATCCGACACATAGCACTCTCGTGAGGCATAATGAGCCTGAGCTGAGGTGAGACAGGAGGTTTGTTATGTACATTAAATCAGAGGCTGTAATTGCTTAGCATCCCAAATGTGAATGATTCCTTGGGAAACAGAAGAAAGCAATCCACCCAACCTCCGCCCCAAAACAAGAGTCCTCTTCAGTCAGCCTGTGATGTGCAGGAGGAGGGACACAAGGTTAATTTCCTCCAAGCAGCAGTTGATTAGATAAACTGCTATCTGTCCTCAAACACTGAGGGAAGAAACAGAAGAATGTGATGCAGGAACAATGTCCTTCATCAAGGGAACCTATAGCATTTCTTCACTGGTCAATGAGGGGATTGGCAGTGGCTGATTTGAACGTGTATTTACTTAAAACATGGGAACCTAACTAGTCAATCAAGCTGCAATCAGAATAGAACCAAGAACAATCTCTTCTTCTCGCCTTAAAAATAACATACATTGTCTCAAAAATGGGCTGACGAAAATTATGTTTAGGGTTTTTAGACTCTAAGACAAACACTGATGCAGAGAGAATATGCATACCATATAATGTGGCAATTAAGTCACTTAATAATTATTCAATAGTGCCACCTGTAGGCCAGCATGTGCTTCTTTAATAAAGAGATGGAGAGTAAAAAGGGATTCAGTACCATTCAAAGTTTGCTAAGGACTTTCAGGTCAGACTGAAATTTTAATTCAAAGTCTAACTTTCATGAGCTCTGTAAGCTTTTACAAGTTTCTGAACATTTCTGTGTAAATAGCTGTTTCTGTATCTCAAGTAACAGAACACACATTTGTAATATAAACAGGATGCTGTGGAGGTCTTTTATGGATCATCCATTTTTATCAGTTACTTGTACGGTGTGCACATGCACCTGTGTGCATGTCATGTCACAGAACACGTGTAGAGTTCAGGAACAAGTTGTAAAGAGTGGTTTTTTTCCTTCCACCATGGGACCAAAGGATTGAACTCAAGTTCAGATTCAAAAACATGTTTTTAGCAGGTGAGATACCTCTCAGACCCTTTAGTCCATCCTGAAGTAATTTTATTATTAGATCACTTGTTCCTCCTTCTGCAATAGTCAAATATTGGATCAACATTTAAAAAAATACTCACATAGATCATTTCATTTTCCTTTCCCATCCTAATTCTTCCTAGTTTCCCTAGAGACTAACATCCACAAAACAAACGCAAAATACCACCACTCACACCATTTGTAGATTGTAACTATACTTTGTTTTCAGAATTTCCCCTTATATGCACCAATTCTTTGTTCCTTTATGTACACCTTATATTGTTATGAAGTCTTTTTATGCGTTTGGTAAAGTGGAGTCTTTATTTATTCATTTAATTTTTTTTTTTTTGACGAAATGGGACTGTTATACTCAGGGGAAGCATGTTTTAAAGTTTTGATGATACAATCAATATACTTCTAATTTATATCCGGTCTTTCCCCCACACAGTGATCAGGAAACCATAAGCTTTGTACTTGGTATCAGTCTATCTGGTCCTCAAGTTTAAGAGTATTAAAAAAAAAAGAATAAAAACTGAGGAAATTGGGTCCAAATTCTACTTTCCTCACTTTGTTTTCCCTTCCCATCCTTTCAACTGATATCTCCCCTCCACACACTCCACTAAAAGAAACAAATCTGACGGTTTTGTTGACCCGGCAAACACTGACGCTGTTGCATTTTCACACCAGCAGATCGAATTTACTGAGAAAAGGAAAAGAACCTCAGGAAACTGCTCCGCAATTTTCAGTTTGCAAGCTTCCTCAGTTTGAGGTTGCGTGGAGACTTCAAACCTTGCTACAGGTGTGCACCAAACAGCTTCCCTCCTGGGCCTGGCTTCCAGGAAGAGTTGGCACTTTGACAAAAGAAAGAAAACATTCCTGTCGGGTAACAAGATGGAAAGCTTGGGGTCAAGAAGGCAGCAGATGTGTGAATCTAAAGTTTCCGAAGGAGAGAGGCGCGGATTGCTTTCTGAGCTATAATTTTCAGCTCTGTGAAGGCACCTCGTCCACAGATCATCTCTATGCAGCTATTGTATTTCAGGCATTGATTTTTTGAGATGAGGCTCAGGGAATAAGCAAACACTGAATTTTCATTAGCTCCTTGGGGAAAGGGAGCATCCTCCCCAAACCAGACTGCTTGGGACACATCAAGGAGTAATTTATAAGATCTTGCCGATGTCATTTAAACAAATAGCAGCAATAAAAATAAAGCATTGCTGGTGAGTTGCTAATTCGAACTAGATTGTTCCCGTGATAAGAAGCCATTCAATGTACTTTTCTTTCCTTTAAACTCTTACGGGGAAAGTGTCTTTCGTTTTCATTCTATCTTTTTTGGAGTTTGGTTTACACAGAAAGGTACAATGACAACCTGGAAGAGGTGAGAGATAATCGTGGGTCAGATATACCCTCGCTGAGGAGATATGCAGAAACACCAATTCACTCCAGACACGGCACCAACAGATCAAAGACAAAAGTCTCTGTCTCTGTATCCTACATTTCTCAGGCCTGTCTGTACCTTCTTCCCTCCAATGGCGATCCTACTCCTCCCCTTTGCCTAGGAACCTCTAAGTCCCGCCTCCGTCTCCCTGCCCAGCCATTAGTTGCCAGCAACTTTATTTACCAATTAGAACCAGCTGGGGGCAAGGACTGGCAGCATCTCACACAAGGGTGTGTGAATTCCCATGTATTTTGGGAACCCAATTAACATAATATAACCAATAAACCAAATCCACAACGCATGTAGGACTTAACTATTTCCCTCTGCATTTCTCAGTACCCAGAATAAAAGGGAAAGTGCTCTCTCTGGGACAGTTTGCCACTGAGTCAAGGAGCGATCCGATCGATTGTTCTCAGGCGTTGTATAACACTCACTAAGCAACGAAACAGGGAGTGCCTTCCACTGTTGTTCAAAAGCAACTATTGGCACTTCATCATTTTTTAAGCAATGGTAGCCAAAATTGAAGGAAATATCATTAACACAAAATTTAAGTAAAACATTTCATATGTGTGTGGGCAGCAAAGCTAACAAGTTCCTGTGTTTTTATGTTGTTCTGGCTCAATTTTAATATAAAACTGACAACTGAATTGCTGTTGACAATACTAAGATGAGAGAGGCACAGCCCTGTTCTCAGTGACAGTATTTATGCTAAAAGATATGTGAATGCTTTCATATATTGTATTTGTCTATATTACTATTTTTCCCAGGCTTATCTATATTTAGTGAAAATGCCCCAGATCTCTTCGGAATAATATATCCACAAAACAAAAGCACACTTCTTATCTCAGTGCTTAGACTTGACACAAGATCTTATAAACTTCTGAGTATTGCTAGGTTGTTTCTTCCACAGAAGTCTAGCTACTCATTGCCAAACCACACAGAGTGTTGAATTTAATCCACACTGTAATTTTCAACACATGTTTAAAATGGCTGTCCTAACAGAAGTACAAAGGAATGAACAATATCTAATAATGCATGCTTGTAGAAATGAAAAGGGTTTTAGAATTATATGATTAAGCTTTGCCAATTTCCCCACCAATTTATTTCTGCAACTAATAATTATCTACTAAAGGGCATGTTCTACATGGCAGGTTTCACAAAATAGACACGATTGATTAGTCTTTTTGTCTATCATATTATTTGGAAGATGACTTTGTACCAATTCTCACCATGAGACAAGATCTATTTATTGGGTAGTTGAAATCTGAGCTAGCCTGGTGTTTTTGCTGAGAGTGTCACAGAAACTGCAATTCTTCCTTGACTCTTACAGGGTCACATAAACAGCCTGGATCAGTCTGATAGATGTGGAGACTCACCTGCCTAGATTTCTTCACCTGACTCCTATGCAACCTTAGGAAGAAGAACCCCACTTCCCTATTGATCTATAGCTGATTATATAGGCAGCTGAGGATTATTTCAATGTGTCATGAAACTAATTAGAGGTAAATTGTCTTCTCTATTTTATAAATGAGAAAACCAAGATAGAAAAAATGTGAATCAGTTGCCCATTTCACTTATCTTTAAGAGACACACCTCAGATTTTGGGTCAGGCATGGTGGTCCCAGAGCCAAGTATTTAACAACCCTTCTACCTTAAACAGGATTCAGAAAGCTGGGTGTTGCATGAGTGGAGGGACACTATTTGGCTTCTCCACACAACCTCAGAGTTGATATCGTATTGGCTGATATGAACTGATATGAGCTGAGGAAGGGGAAAACAATTTTATCTTGTTTTTGCCTAATTAACCAACATTATTTTGTAACTTTAACAATTAATTAAGCGAAGACATCTGTAATACTTTTTACACAATTTTAACCTAAATCTTCAACATTTTGTTCTTTTCTAAATTTATATCTCAGGAAACACATCCATGCTAAAGCCACTCACATAGAAAACATACTGATGGATAACATTTTTCTTTTATTATTATTCTCTCATATATTACATCCCACTGCAGTTTCTCCTCCCCCCTCTCCTTTCAGTACCTCCCTCTACCTTGCCTTTCTCCAAGATCTATTCCTTTTTCTTTCAGTAAAGGGTAGGAATATCAACCAAATATCCAGGAATATCAACCAAACATGGCATATCGAGTTGTAATAATACTAGGCACATCCCCTGATGTTATGGCTGGTCGACACAACCCAGAAGGAGGAAAAGGGTCCCCAAAGACATGCCCCCTCTCCCACTGCTAGTAGTCCCATAAGCTATATAGCCAGAACATATACGTAGAGGAACTAGGTCAGACTCATATAGGCTCCTTGATTGTCAGTTCAATCTTTGTGAGACCCCATGGCTCCTGGCTAGTTGATCTATCGGCTGTTGTCGTGTGGTGTCCTTAACCCCTCTTGCTCCTACAATACTTCTTCCCCCCTTTCTGCAGGATTTCCTGAGCTCTGCCTAATGTTTGTCTCTGCATCTGCTCCCATCAATTGCTGAATGAAGGTTCTCTGATGTAGATGATGCTAGGCTCTAGTCTATTGAGAATTTTCATTGACTATTCTTTTATTTATTTTTTTTGCCAGTTGTGTTGAATTTTATTCTAGGTCTCTAGGTCTCTGAGCTGTCTAGCCTCTGTTTCTTGACCCTCCAAGCAGTGTCAGGCCTGAGGTCCCTCTTGTGGCATGGGTCTCAAGTTATATCAATCATTGCTTGTCCACTCCCACAAATTCTGCACCACCTTTACCCAGCACATCTTGCAGGCAGGACAAATTGTCATTCTGGAGGCAAGCTAGAAATCTGTTGTGTAACTTTTACCTTACAGTGTAAGAATATGTTATTTTCAAACTTCTTTCTCAAGTTCTAAGCTCTAGTAGTGTCTAATTACCATTCTTAGAAACTACATCTCAGAACAGCAGCTTTGCCTGGCAAGTGTAGCTCTCACTCCTCATCAAAGAGGCTTCTCTTTCCAGCAGTCAGAAACTACTATAGAAACTACTATAGAAACTACTATAGAAATCTAAAACTAGTCAAAATGCAGAGAGCAACTGAGCACAGGGAACCCAACCTCAACGCCTATACATAAGCCTCAGGAAATGTCATGAAAGGGGGACCAGAAAAATTGTAATATCCTAAGGACCAGGACATCTGCCCTGACACAGTTTTTTCTAGACATGATAGGGAAGCTGTACTTATGAAATTTAAAAAAATATATGGCTGCTTAAAAGAAACCTGCATTTTGTCATCACAGTTGACATTGCAACATGGGTGGGAGAAATCTCAAAAGACCCCATCCTTAGGTAAAAAGACAATTGCTGGCTGCTGAGAGAGGAATCAGTCTTCTCTGGGAACAAGCCCCTAATAGTTTATCTAATACCAAGTCATCAGCCCTAAGCACATATACATATGAGCAACACAAAATAGACTCTGTGTGTATTGTATGTGTGTGTTTAATGAAATAATTAAGGTAGAAAAAGGTCATGAATTTGAGAAGGAATTGGAGGACACAGAAAGAAGGAGGGATGGAAATTATGTAAATATATCTAAAACTCAAAAAATCAAATATTTTCATTATAAAAGATATATATAGTTCCCAACTATCCAATACAAAGTAGTCGTCTCTGAAACTATAATTATACATACATATATACATACATAAAACAACATACACACACACATATATATATATATATACATATATATATATATATATATATATATATATATATATAATATGACATAATGTGATATAATAAGAAGAACAATAAGTCAAAGGAAGGCCATCAATTTGAAAAGGAGTAAAGGGTCATGAGAGAGACTGGAAAGAAGGGACATGGGAGAGTTGGAGGGAGGGGGTATGGGAAGAACTGAAGGGAAGAAAGAGAGATGGTATGATTAGTTTTTACTTAAAAAATTTAAAAGAAATACAACTTTATCAAATGTTAGAAATAACTTTCAGATTTACAAATAACCTTACTTAGAAGTAAAAGCAGGAATAACTTTTATTGATTTTATCACCACAAAACGGATCACTCTTGTTGTTAAAAGATGGTACAGAAAAACAATGATTCGTGATAAAATGGAAAAGGGGAACATAATTCTACCTCTAATGTTACGTGAGACTCTGTCATAGTCACAGGAGACATATTTTAGATTCATCTTAAGCTAGTAAGTTTTGACTTTTAGAGAAGTCAAATGGAAGTTGAGAACCATCACCAGGTGACAGTATTTCTAGGGTGAACTATGTAGAAAAGCTTAGGCTATATAGTAGTTCAAGGGCAGTTGGATTCTCACAGATACCAAAGAAATTTTTTTTTATGTTTAAAAAGCAATCTTGCATCTATAACAGACCTGCAAGCTTAGAGTGGTCGGGCTAAAGTATTATTCATTCCTTAAACATTGAAATCATGGAGGAAAACTGACAGTTTTATAACTAAGATGGTTTTATCCAGAAAATGAAAGTATCAAGCAAACTGGAAAATTATTGCCTAATATCTGAAACAGTGCTGATTTATTTATACCCAACTCTGAAAATAGGAAGAAAGCTGAAAAGCACAGGAAGAAAAAAAACTTTACCTCTGTGTTAAGAGAAACTTCATAAAATCTACTTGACTTCCAAAGTATATGTTCTAACTGCATCTTCAAAAGTAACAAAGGGACTAGGAGAGGGTTCTGTGAGTAAAAGAACCTTTTATTTGCCTGAGGTAATTGTTATCTCAGAGGCTTACTGCTGAATAAGCTCACCCTGTCTAGTTCTTTCTGAACTCTGGCTAGCTGGTTCAACTCAACTGTTCTGGCTTAAACTCCTCTCCAAGCTGACTGATTCAATCTAGCTTCTCTCAGCTTCTCACTGAATTGCTCTGCTTCACCTCAAACTAGGTCTGACAATTTTGTTCTGATCTTCTGACTCCTTATTCTCAGGCTGCCACTGCCTCTGCTGACCTGCACTAAACTGTATGAACTCATGATTGAACTCAACTCCACTGAAGTGCACTCACTGAACTGAATCCCAGCACTGTCTCTCCTCTCCTCTCCTCTCTCCTCCTCTTCCCTCCCCTCATCTTCTCTCTCCTCTCTCTCTCTCTCTCTCTCTCTCTCTCTCTCTCTCTCTCTCCTGTTGCTGCTCTTACATAGCTTCTCTTTCCTGTGCTTATTTCATGAGAGTTAACTGTATTCTATTTCTGACTCATTCTGTCAAATTTTTCTCTGATTTGTCACTTTGTCTGCCTCTCAATTAGTTATCACTTTCAAACATGGCTGCTTTCTGCTACAGATTAATTTTTCTTTGAAAGTGTCTACTAAGGGTGTGTCTATATTCCAACTAGAGGGATTAAAGGTGTGTGAAATTTCTGCATTCCAGCTGAATCACAAAGATTTAGGTTTTGGAACAAGACACTGAAGGTCTTCCAGGGATCTCCATGCACTCATGAACATGCACACACATGAATGAGTGCATGTATATACATACATCACATCTGCATATTTTATGTTCATATACCACATACACACATATATTCGTACACACAGTGACAATGCTTGGGGTAAAAGACAACTCCTAGATGTTTCCTATGTTTAAGTTTCTGTGATTTCTCACTCTATAGAATTTTTCTTGCTGGAAAGACTCAGACCCATTCTCCTCTTAGCCAGACTAATCTGGGTCACCAGTGTCACAATCACTTCAAGGAATTCTTTAAGAATGAAAGGCTTTTTTTTTGTTTCTATTTTTGAGGGTTTTGTGTGTTTGTTTGTTTGTTTATTTTTGCTTTTAGTTTTTGGGTTTTTGTTTCGTTTTGTTTTTTGTCAATCTAAGGATGCTGCTATTCAGAGTCTGTGGGAGGAGCTTTAGAATCTGCATTTAATCAACAACTGCATAAGCATAAGCTGAACCTCTTAGAATTTTCTACTTAGTGTTTGTCAGCTTAAACATCTAAGCTGTGGGCTGGTTCTGGCAGGCCATTATCCACCCTTTCTTATTGGCAGTATCTCTTTGTATTTTAGATTCCTTGGCCTTTCAGACATCAAAGGCTTGTGCTTACGAAGAGAAAATAAGCACAAAAATGTCTCAGGGCTCACCAGGTAGAACAGTTGCTGTTGGATGCCATTCATTTTCTTCTGTTGCCCATAAATACAAAAAGAAAAGAAAAGAAAAAAAGAAAATCTGCAAACAATAGTGCCACATAAAAATAATAAGTTTTGCTAAAATATCTTATTATGTAAGCATCCCCAATGCTATTCATATCTATGGATATCTTATGAAAAATTCAGTGTCTGTAACTCTGAATACAAGTGCATAGAAACATCAAAAGGACCTTCCCAGTATTACACAAGCAAAAGGACACTTAGCAGTCTAACTCTCTGTGTTTTAACAAGGAGCCCAGGGGTGCCTATAACAAACCATCATATTAAATTTAAAACTTCTCAAAGTTTCTATCTCAAGCCTCAATACTTCCCTTCCCAATTCCCTATTTGAATCATGAATCTTGATGTCAAGTTTTAGCTCCCCAGAAGTGGACACCCTGCAGACACAGGCTCCATCTTCACTCTTATGAAGACAGCAAGTTATGCATCATCTACCTCTTAGAACTTTCAAAAAATTCCAACTGACCCCATTTCTCTTCCACAGCCAGCATGAGATGGACTATCATAGCATATAAGAAGGGAATCTAAGCTACAGAATATCCAAACATCACTTGTATTTTAAAGTGAGATTTTGCACATCCTGTACTTTAAAGAATCAAGTCCTAAATGATGAACTTCTTACTGCTATGACAAATTGGTATACCACAAAGACAAGACAAGAACCACAAATTCTCTATACACATAAAGATGATTCTCCAAGAAGTTTTATTTTCCTGGCGAGAGACTCAAACATGTAAATAGTAAAGGTTAGAGAGAGGCAGTGAGTGTGACAGGAAAAGTTGCGGGGCTAAGGGAGATAGCTCAGTTGCTAAAGTACTTGCAATGAAAATATGAGGAGCTGAGGATCCTACAGAACCCACACAGAAAAAGACAGACATGCTGCCATGTGCCTGCAGTCCCAGTGCTGGAGATGTAGAGTCAAACAGATTTCCAGAGCTTACTAGGCAGCCTACTTGGCGAGTTGCAGGCCAGCAAGAGACTCTATCTCAAAGAAACAAATGAAGCAAGCAAGCAAGCAAGAAAGAAAGAAGGAAAGAAAGAAATTAAGAGAAAGAAAGGATGGAGAGAGAGGCACAGAGGGAGGGAGAGAAGAAAGGAAGGAGGGAGTGAAGGATTTAAAAAAGGAAGAGAGATAAAGAGATAGAACTTGAGAAACAATATCCAATGTTGTCCGGTGGCCTCCATAAGCATGCACATATTCATGCATATGCAAAAAAGCAACAACATGTGTAGCAGCAGATATTCAGTGTCCATTCTGCCATATATTTACTGTGTCAACTTCCTTTCTTCAAGTACTATGGCATCTGTATGTAAAATGGCAGCTTTCAGTTAAATGACATTACCGTTCACTCCAGCACTGGGCTTTCCTGAAGTTTTTCTTTGCTCTTTTATTTTTATTCTTCTTATGATTAAAATTATGTCCTTTTGAGGAAAATGACCCACAGCTGTATCATAAGTGAAAAGTAAAAGTCTTTGGGGTCCTAATCAAGAAGTCTGAAAGGGTCAAGAAGGTGACATAAATGCCTTCAGAATAGCATCGTTTTCTTACTCTAATAAAATGTGCCTCAATCTGGCTTTAGCACTGAATAGCAATTAGAATCTTTGTCCCTCTAAAGCTGCTTTCAAACCCCTTTCTAGATATAGAGTCTCACTGTACTGAAACATAGAAAAGGTTCTTCTATGGTGCCCAAACTGGTTGTAAACTAAATGCCATACCAAGTCTCCCCATTTTTTTTTTAAGTGGAAGGCATGATGGATGTTTAGCTAGTGAAAATAATCCTGAGTTTTATGAGATAAAACAAGTAACCAAGAATAAAAGGAAGTTTTGAAACAAAAAATTGAAGGAGGATTGAATAATGCTATTAATATATAGCTTATAAGAGCTCAGGGCTAGTGAGGTCACGGATATTAGAGGTGAACCTACTACCACTGCCTTACTAAATCAGCATAATTGCTATGCACTTATACCCATAGAGAAGCATAGTTCTCACCCCTCTATCAAAGAACTTTCTTTTTGCACCAGAGACAATCATAGAAAATAATAACTGATCAAAATGTAGAGCTGAGCGTGGTGTGCCCAGTCCTAGTGGATAGGTCATATACAATATAAATTCTGCACCCAAGGCTGAAGGAATATCATGGAAGGGAAAAGATGAAGATTGTAAGAAGCCGAAGACCAGGACATTTTAAAGTAAAATTGTGTCTGCTAGGGAAGCTATACCAGTAAAACCTCAACAATATGGCTGCCTAAACAAGACCTGAACAAAGACAATACCAGTAGCTCTGCTAATGTGGCATGAGGAAATCTCATGGAGATTCCTCCCCTGGACAAAGAACTACAGGAAACTAATGACTACTGAGAGAAGGAGAATTAGTATTTCTCATGGATGAGCTTTCTAATTTCTTACCGAATACCAGATAGTCAACTCTGAAACAACATACACCCATGCAACACGAAATAGCCTCTGGAGGTTGTACCTGTACATAGTGCATATATGATATAATGAATGCAATAATTTTTGTTATATCTTTTATTTTTGAGATTATAATATACATACATGCATCATTTTCCTTTTCTCTTTCATCTCTCCAAACCATCCCATATAAAGGCTATCAATCTGAGATACAGAGAAGAAGGAGGAAGAAAGGCTAGAAGGAGGAGACATGGGAGGGATTGGAAGGGGTGAATGATGTCATCATATTTTAATTAAAAATTTAAAAATATTTATCAAAAAAACACACATATACCTCCAATATGCTGTCAATTTTAGCACATGATAAAGAAGTGAAATGTGTATATGAAAAAATGTATTATTCAATAAATCATATTGTAACAAGTTACTAATGACTCAGAGAAAGGAACCAAATTACTAGTTTTTCTGCCTGAAGTCAAAATACTAGATGAATAAGAGACTTGAATATAAAAAGATCATTATAAAAACTCTAGAATTGAATAAAAAATATATTTTAGTACCCCAGAGTTGAAAAGGCTTGTAGAAACAGCCAATATAAAACTCAGGATTATAAAATAAAATATTCATTATATAAAAAAGATTGACTACATAAATACTAAAAAATATCTGCAAAGAGAAAATTCAAACAAATCTGGCAAACTGGAGGAAATTATGAAATATACATAACCAAGAACTAATATCCTCAGTACATAAAGAAATATTTAGAGTAAGAAAGAAACACCAAGATTTTAAAAGCCATAAAAAAGGGGTATGCAGGGAAAGAAACACATATGGCCTTTTAGACATTTGAAATGATGTTGAATTTTACTTCAAGAGAATAAATATCTATTTAAACATTAACATAATATCATTTTAATTCATCAAATTATTGCAATGAAAGGCTTGATATTTTGATGGCCATAGGAAAGATAGACACTCTCTCTTCCCTGAAGTGAATATAAAGCAGTGTACGTTCCATGTATCACATTAAAATCCTCACAGCCTGACAACAGACTGACTTTCCTAAGAATGTGTCTCATGGATACACAGATGGATATGAAATAGGTACTTAGAAGCTGTTTTTGTAGAAATGGATTTGCCCATTGCTTGGTGTACAGTATAACTAAATGTGATAGAAACTCAGCCTCTCTGCATTTTATTTCTGTTGGCTTTGCTTTGGGTCACAGGTCACCTCCTCAGGCCAGCATAGTAACCACTCAGGAGGAATCTGTCTAACCTACTTCAAATATCTATTGAAAGCACGCCCCTCTCATACACTCTCGTTTTAGCACATGACAAAGAAGTGAAAAAAATATACATATGTGTGTGTGTGTGTGTGTGTGTGTGTGTGTGTGTGTGTATTTCAATAAAGAATGTTGGAACAAGTTACTAACCACACAAAGAAATCTGTTGTTCTGTTTGTTTGTTTATTTGTTTTGCTTTTTTTTTCCTTCAAAGCCAAAAATACTAGATGAATTCAGGGCTAGAAAGACAAAGAAAAGTCATTTTCTTCAACTCACAGCTACCTTAGGTTCCTGGTACAACTGAACCTTGCAAGCCTCAGCCTACCACCATCAGATAAGGACAATTACTCATGACAATGAAGCTGAACCCTGGCACAGAAGTAACTGTCACCTCCAAGTCAGACGGTTCTCATGTGAAAATGATGACAATACTTCTTTGGAACATGGTGCAAAACCAGAACAAAGACAATGGCCAACTAGACCCCACTTTGACTAGGACAACTTAATTGTACACAGTGCTTGTCCTCAGCCCAGTCATTCCTCTATTTAAATCAAACTCATGCCAATATCTAGAAGATAGACTTGTGGGGCCAGCAGATTCCTCTTCCTGATTTGGCCCCATTGAATAAATCTCTCTCTCTGCTCTTCACCAGTACTTACTGGTTTAATTGGCATATGGAATGGGTAGATGAGCCAAGTCTGTTATAGTTGCTAAGCCCTCAAACTCCAGTTACAAGTAAATATATGTAATGCAAGAAATTGCAAAGGGCATTAATGTGTACTACATTACACACAATGTGTTAAGGATTACTTAAATAAACCTCAGGGGATACACACACAAAAAAGGTACTATGCAGACACCAAAAAAAAAAAAAAAAAAAAAAAAAAAAAAGATAAATATAAGCCAGGCTGATATTGGCATTTAAAAATCACTATAGTAATGATAATCTACTCAGGAGAACACAAAATTCTCTCAGTAGTGTAGACAGAAATGGAATGGATAGGATACAGTTCTGGATAGATAGTAGGAAAAGAATTTTCCAGATTAGGCAGCTGCTGGGTGTTGGAAGCACCCACGCAATAGAAGGGAAAGCAACACATTGTTTGAAAGCTTTATGTTGCCTCGCTGAAGAAGCCTGGGCATCTTTGCCTGTCTCAATGCTGTTGAACATACTTCCTCTATCATGAGCAAAGGTTGCCCTGGTTACCACTGCTTCTGGTCTTCCTAGAACCTGCTGGATGGAACCATCACTGGCCCAAGTATACCTACAACTGTTCTGGGTTACCCTCTCAGCTTGAGCCCACAAAAATTTGCTGTGGCCCATCACCCCAACAGTAACAAAAAGTTCTCAAAAGAAGAAAGAAATGGCTAAGAAGTTTCTTAAAAAACAAATACTCATTATCACAAATGATTAGGGAAATGCAAATTCAAACAACTTTAGGTTTCCATCTTATCCCAGTCAGAATGGTAAAGGTAACTCTCCTTAGATGATAGATGCTACCCTCTCTGCGTTCTCTCTGTGTCCACACCAAGCCTATTAGGAATAAGGGAATTCATTTTTAGCTTTTTGAGTATTCTCCACACTGATTTCCAGAGTAAGTGGACCAGGAAGTCTGCAATCCCTCTAACAATAAGGCAGTTCCCCTGACCATAGCATTTGTTGTTGACTGTTTTGTTGGCTTTGCCACTTTTTATTTCTGTTGAAGTCTCTTTGTTTAAAGCCCAAGCTCTTTTTCTGAATTGGTCACTTTTAACATCCTCTCCTCTCTTCTCCTCTCCTCTTCTTTTCTCCCCTCTCTCCCTCCCTCCTCTTTCTCCTTCTCCTCCTCCTCCTGTTCCTCCTCCTTCTCCTCCTCCTTCTCCTCCTTCTCCTCTCTCTCTCTCTCTCTCTCTCTCTCTCTCTCTCTCTCTCGCTCTCTCGCTCTCTCCCTGTCTTCTGATTGCTTTCCCTTTCTCCCCCTCTCAATTCTTTTCTTTTTTTTTTTTTTTGATGGGTGCAGCGAAAGTTTATTGATGGTATTTCAGAGAGTAGGGAGGGCTCCCTAGGCCCCTCCTGTTGTTACGGGGTCTGGGAAGGAATTGTGAGGGAGATGCTCAGTGTTGGGGACAGGGACTCCTCAGCAACCGAGGGCCTCTCTCTTGCTCTCAGTGTCCTTGCTGGGGTGGGTGGTCCAGGGCTTCTTACTCCTTGGAGGCCATGTAGGCCATGAGGTCCACGACCCTGTTGTTGTAGCCGAATTCATTGTCATACCAGGAAATGAGCTTTACGAAGTTGTCATTGAGAGCAATGCCAGCCCCAGCATCAAAGGTGGAAGAGTGGGAGTTGCTGTTGAAGTTGCAGGAGACAACCTGGTCCTCAGTGTAGCCCAGGATGCCCTTCAGTGGGCCCTCAGATGCCTGCTTCACCACCTTCTTGATGTCATCATACTTGGCAGGTTTCTCCAGGCGGCATGTCAGATCCACAACGGATACATTGGGGGTAGGAACACAGAAGGCCATGCCAGTGAGCTTCCCGTTCAGCTCTGGGATGACCTTGCCCACAGCCTTGGCAGCACCAGTCGATGCAGGGATGATGTTCTGGGCTGCTCCACGGCCATCACGCCACAGCTTTCCAGAGGGGCCATCCACAGTCTTCTGAGTGGCAGTGATAGCATGGACTGTGGTCATGAACCCTTCCACGATGCCAAAGTTGTCATGGATGACCTTGGCCAGGGGGGCTAAGCATTTGGTGGTGCAGGATGCATTGCTGACAATCTTGAGCGAGTTGTCATATGGTTCACACCCATCACAAACATGGGGGCATCCGCAGAAGGGGAGGAGATGATGATCCTTTTGGCCCCACCCTTCAAGTGGGCCCCGGCCTTCTCCATGGTGGTGAAGACGCCAGTAGACTCCACGACATACTCAGCACCAGCATCACCCCATTTGATGTTAGTGGGATCTCGCTCCTGGAAGATGGTGATGGGCTTCCCGTTGATGACAAGCTTCCCATTCTCAGCCTTGACTGTGCCGTTTAATTTGCCGTGAGTGGAGTCATACTGGAACATGTAGACCATGTAGTTGAGGTCAATGAAGGAGTCGTTGATGGCAACAATCTCCACTTTGCCAGACGGAGAGCAGAAGGCAGCCCTGGTAACCAGGCGCCCAATACGCTCAAATCCGTTCACCAACCTTCACCATTTTGTCTACGGGACGAGGCTGGCACTGCACAAGAAGATGCGGCGATCTCTGGAACAGGGAGGAGCAGAGAGCCCCCCTCTCAATTCTTTATATATTCTGTATATCAATCCTTTTATGTATTCTAGTATTCCCATTCTGTAGATTTTCTCTACCTACAATTGTTCTGAGACTAATTTCATTTTTCTGCATATAGACATTCAGTTTTCCTTGCACCATTTGTCCAGCATGCTCTGTTTTCTCCAGAGTATGTTTTTGGCATCTTTGTCAACTATTAAGTGGCTCTAGTTATGTGTGCTCATGTTCAATAAAATGAACCACAAGAGGTCAAACAGAAGCCATGAGGTTTACAGTGGCCAGTTTTACCTGAAAGACCACAGCCAGCAAAGAGAGAGATTCTGAGAAGAGCTGAGCAGACAGCTTTCTGAGGGAAAATCAAGCCAAGGAATTATTATATTTCAACTGAGAAACTGTTGAAGGAAACAGTTTGAGAATGCAGAAGATTGTGGGGGTTTTTTTTAGCAACATAACATAGAAAATAGCATTTTTATTGATAATTTAAGAGGAACTCATATTTTACATTTAGATGCATTATAAAGTGAGATCAAGAAATCTATTTCTCATGCCCACTAATGGAGAACAGCAAACATAGGAGTTACGTTATCATGAAAAGTGAAAGTCTGTCCAGCATTTCTGAGTATATCTGTTTCTTTTAAGTTCAGTGTATCTGCTTTGTTAAGACATATGCTTCAACTTCACAGGTGAATCGTACTTTCCTTCTCAAGAAACTCAATGAACCAAGCATAAAGACACATCCCCATAAAGCACAGGTATCATGTCTAACAATCTGATATGCTAATAGCTTACTATGAGTGACCATGAATCAGGAACATGAATTCAGGTTATTTGACATGACATGTTCCAGTGAAGAAGAGTTGCATGGACCCTTGTTAGTCACAGAACAAAAGAAAGCTGTACATTGAGGCATTTAACAAATACATTGGTGGAAACATCAGGTTGGGGTTACAAGGCAGGGATATATGCTGCAGCCTTAGATGCTCTCTGATGGCTTTCTAAATTTAAGAGTTGATGGAAGCTAGTGGTGTGCTAAGATAATGTATTCCAAAGGCTTTATCTGATAGTTGAAAGGATGTCAGGTCTGATATAGATTGCAGGTACCAAGTAGCTAGTAAGGGGACAAAAGAGCGACATGACAACTTTGGCTCAGTATCTACAAGACACCATTTCAATGTCTGCAAACTTGTTCCTTTGTCCTCCACCCAACATGTGGTATGATGTGCTATCGAGTTTGTTATCATCACTACAGAGCATTCAAGGTCCTTCTCAGGGATGGGGACTTGGATACTTGACAATGATATTGATGAGATGAAAAATCTCCGAATTTCCACATTTTCCCTCACCTCCATCCTACCTCTTTATAGTTTGATAATTTTGCTATTGTCCCTTCTTCCTTTAAATACATGTATTTTTATAGTTTGGGCATTTTACTCTTGTGTTTTACCTATATGAGGAGAGAGCCTCACACGCAGAACAAGAAAGGAGCTGAATGCAAGAGAAAATCAGTTGTTTGGGATGGATGTGATATTCTTTTGCTGTTGTTGCTCTGGTTGTTGCATTTGTTTTCCTTCTGTTTACTCTGTTTTAAAATCAAAGGCCCAAGAGGATGTAGGACTTCAGCAAATATTTCCATGAATATAGGTAAGCCAGTGTCTGCTTCTGACAACTTAAGTTTGTCTTTGTTATAGGAGAATGGAATTTGAAATACACACACACATATATGTGTGTGTGATGTTATATATATATATATATATATATATATATATATATATATATATATATTTATATTCACATAGTTTTGGCGAGGCTATTATGATTGAGGACTACAAAAAATGAGATAAATGTCTGAGTCAAATCAAACACAAAGAAAAAGGGAGCTGCATGAATAAGAGAATGAGAATAGTATCAAAAGTTGAAAAAAAATCAGGAACAAAGAACAAATGCTCAAAAGGAGGCTAGAAGCAGTAATACAATGTATTTTCTGAGCTCTGTCTTGCAAAAGTACAATTGCAAATGGGGTCACTCAGATTACATGCTTAGTCCTCCAGCCCGTGGGCTTGAGCTAATTTGAACATCTGTTCAAAAGAAGTTCATTGCTATTTGTTTGACTGAGGGAAAAAAATGGTCCTCGCTAATGGCCTGAGCTGCTTTGACACAAACTGATTTCCCTATTGTTAAAACTTACTTGCTATATCAATCACAAATAGCTCTGACAATCTGAACCTATTCTTCAATTCTGACATCCCAAGGGAAGAAGTTTTTCAAGATCTGTGATCAATGTTAGAAAGAACATTACTGTTATTGTAACACACTCTCCTTTATTCTCTCCTGAAGGAGAACCAGGAAGTGGGCAGCTGTGGGTCATATCCACACCCCTTGTTTGGAGGACTTTGTCAGTCACCTTTGTTTCCATTGAAATTGTTTGAAGCTGAGCTCCCTACCTTTGGAAATGAAAGAGAAGATTGTGTTTTATTCCTAAAAAAGGTTTACAAACCTTCTGATGCTGGAACAGACAGCCCGTTATTTATTTATTTATTTATTTATTTATTTATTTATTTATTTATTTATCTATTTATCTATTTATTTATTTATTTACTTTTACCATGACATTTTCTTTCTTTCATTGCATGGGAAGTGAGCTGGGAGATGCTAGTAAGTACTGGATTGAATGAAAGATACACATTGTGTTTGTTACTATGTGGAAATTATTTTTCTCTGTTTCTAGAGAAGAGAGTCAACTGTCTTCAAGATAATTTCTCTTGGGGACAAAGAAGATAGAACACACAATGGAAACAAGGTCCATTCAGTTGGAAAATGTGGATAATATGCATGAGAATTAATAACAGAATTATGGAGGGAAATAGTATACCTTTTAGGGAAGCTGGTAGCTGGAGTGGTAGGAGTAAATTTCTTTCATTCTCTTCAAAAATAAAGATCAGAATTTAAAATTCTTAGTCATCCAGGTAACCTTTCTTCAGTGATCGGATTTGGGATACCTGGGTAAAGATACTCCAGGTCTTTTATGATGTTTCCACTAAGAAATTGGTTTGTTTTCCTCTGCTCATTTTTGTTAATGATTTTATCATTACTGGGTCCAGTATCTTCCACTTTATTTCATCAGCTCATTTTTATTATTTTTATATTTAATATGTAATTATCATTATATTTATTATGTAAGGCCACTTTCTTTTACAGCTATTAGATAAGAGTCCAAACTGTTTAGATGCTGAAGCATAGATTATGAATGTGGTAGTTTTAGAATTTGTATGTTTCTTATTATTCACAGGCAATTAGCATACCCAAGGAAACAAACGAACAAACAAACAAACAGAAAACCCTTACAAGTTGTGACTTTCTATGCTATGACAAATAATTTCTCATAAAATCATTAAATGACAGCTTCCTCAGTGAGTAAATCTGTGTCATAGTTCTTTGCATATTCCTGGTACTCATCTCTGGTTTGTACAAACCAAACTCTGTTGTCCATCAAATCAATCACCTCTGCCTGGTGCTCCCACCCTGAGTCCTTACCACCACCAGACCCAACTCTTCTCAGTGTAGTTGATTTTCTGGATTTATTATTCACTTTTAAACTATAGGACCTGATTTGCAAAGAGGAATGATCACAGAACTCCTTAAGAACTTAGACCCTTTTCTCTATGTTAAAGCAGAACAGACCTGAAATTTTTTACTCCTTTGAGCTACTTAGCTGTCTAATTGTCAGTCAAACAAACAAATCATTAGCATTCTCTAACTCTCTGAAAGACACTATTTAATCTCTTATGATGCTGGGAAGTGAAAGACAGCAGGAGGTACCTGCTTGGCGTGTGAAAAGAAACAACTATTACTAAAGGTTTCTTCCATTACCAGCATTGTAGGAAGTATAAGTATTTGATAGTTTGCATGAGATATTCAAATTTTTACAAAATAAGCTTTTTGTTATATAGACTTGCCTAACTGGAAATGAATGTAAATTTCTGAGAACGTTTTTTGGATAGACTAGGCAAAGACATCATGATCAATATATGAGATAGATTATAACACATTTTTCACCTTGACTCATGATACATTTGTCAGCATGCAGCCTTCTGTAAGTCAAAGAACAACTTCATACTTGCATAGAGTCCTTGCACATTGAATTCTAATTAAATTAGAAACTGAATTCCGGAAACAAATCAGAAATGTCCTTAAAACAAAACAAACCAACAAAACCCCCCTCTATTTCAGTAGAAAGTAGTACTCTTTTTATCATGTCTATGTTAGTTTAAGTTCTCTGGTAATTCAACCAGAAATATGCATAAACAATGAATAATGCATATATTTATATCTAGGTGAGAAAGCGAGAGAAGAGAAAGGGGAAAAAGAAGAGGAGAGGAGAGGACAAGAGAGGGGAGTGAGGGGAAAAGCGAAGAGAGAAGAGAAGAGAGGAGAGAAGAGGTAAAAAAGAGAAAAAAGGAAAGAGAAGAGAGAAGAAAGAAAAGGAAGGGGGAAGGGAAGAGAAGAGTTTGAGAAAGGAGATGAGGAGAAGGGAGAAGAAAGAAGAGATGAGAAAGAAGAAAAAAGAAAAAAGAAGAGAGAAGGGATGATTTACTTTATGATATTGGCTTAGTGATGTTATGGAGATGGCAAACATCAAGATCCTCACATGAGCCAACAAGCTGGAGATTTTTGTTCTATTTGAAGTCTACAGGGCTGAGCATAGCTGACATTTCCTTACCACAAGAGACAGCAAGTTTGAGAACTAGGAAGAGAGAGACTATGAAGACAATTCTGTAAGATAGTTTTACTTTTTCTCAAAGAGCCAAATTTCTGCTTAAACAACCTTGTTCTAGTTCCTTAGGCTGAGTGGATCAAGACTTGGAACTCCAGTCAATTTATAGGAATATTATCTTCCTAAAACAAAAGCACCGTAAATCTTTTCCTTTCATGGAGCTGACAACAATAAAAGAAACATAGAGATGATGAGGGGCAGGTGTAGTTCAGTGAGGCTCACACTTTGCACACGAGGTGTCTGTAGTTCAGTTCTTAGGTCAAATACAAATACATATATGCTTTCATACAAAATCCAGGTATGCTACTGCACACCTGTAATCTATGCACTCAGGAAGCTGAGGCTGGAGGATCATAAGTCCAAAAGCAACCTCAGATACAGGAAAATAATGGTCTCAGAAATATGACAGCACAATAGAGTAAGATACATGAATTTATATGAACTAAAATGCATGAGCATTATCTCCATCCAGTTATTGGCCTAAGAGTATTTATTATTGACTTTAGTGTGGGGATTTTTTTTAAATGAGCTTTACCGGGTAGTGATTATATCACATGCTAACATTGTTTTTGATGATAAATACACGTATCTGGTTTTAGAACTGACTAGACATCAGACTCTATTCTTACAGAAACATAATTTAAATAATGAATAAGTTATATTTTGGAAAACTGTAAAAGGTACATAAAAACTTACATCAAAGAAGTCATTTAGCAGACACTACTGCATATGAAAATAAAAACCAAAAGAGTATACATGATAATTTTACTCTGAAAACTTTGCGAAATCTAAAGAAAAGATTCAACATTTTTAGGTCTAAAACACAGGATGAGTGAACAATAGAAAACAAAAGATTCTCTTAAAAAGGAAAATTCCCTTAAAAAGTCAAACTCTAGAGGGCTTGTGTGAACCTAAAGAAAAACACTTTCATGCCTTACAAGGGATATAGTTCTCAGAAAAAAAGTTGTAAATAGAAATCAGCCTCGTGGAAACTTCTAGCCAAATTCACTCTCCTCTAGAGGTCTGATAAATTTCAAACCAAGATCAAGGTCCAGAGCTGTTCATATTGGTAAGATTCCTGGCACTAGACTCCTTAGGCTTGAGGCAAATCTGTCCTAGAACATGGCACCAAGATTTCAAAGAATTCTCAGAGAAGCATATAATGTTCCAAACATAATGATCCCATTAAACAAACAAACAAACAAACAAAACACACCCTCAAACATACAGTAATCAACAACACAGCATCTAGAAGAACGAGAATTAAACAAACCTGGAACATGTTTAGAGAAAGACTCAATGCTAGGATTCTACTGAATAGTCTTGTTTTATATGTCTCAAGCAAACTAAAACCCAGCTTGAAATTTGTTAAGAAATAGCAAACTACAAATAATCACCAGGCACATTTAAAAGAGACCGAGCAGAATTTCTAAAATGTGAAAACATAATTATTTGATGAATGGAATTCCAGCTATGATGAGGTAGCTTGTGATAGAACAATGCTCCAATTACAAAAGAGTAGAAACACACACATCTGTATGAAGGCACCAGAGACCCACTGAAGTCATCAGGATGAGACAATATGAGAATACAGAGCAGGAAACTGCAATGGAAATTGAGAATGTGGTTAGCTGCTTCCCTATGTGAGCTGTTTGCTCATGAGGATGGAACAAGAAGGGGAGGGGAACTAGTAGACCATTTTATTATATCAACTAGATGAAGCATGACACTTACAGTTGGTGTCAATGAAATCCCAACAAATGAGAAGAGGGATGTCTAACCTAGTACACAGTCATGCTTTCTGTGAAGAGACCTGAAGAGCCATGAGGGGTAGAATAAGAAGCTGAAACCTGAGATCAGGTACATAAAAGATGGCCAACAGGATATAGGTTATAGGAATCTGGAGACAGAAACATGGAGAAGGGGACTCTCACTGGAGAGAGTAGAGGAAGGCCAATGCAGAAGACCAGGAGAGAAGGGACAAATAATGTCAAGGTTATTGGTTAAAGCCTCAAGGAAAGTTTTTATTTAAAGTCATATACAACAAATAAGAATGTGTGTGTGTATGTGTGTATACATTAAGACTTATAAACTAATGATAACTCTCATAAAAATCATAGACAACAAAAACAATCAGTACCAGGCATGAGAAAAATCTTCAAGAATGTTTAGTCAGCCTGATCTATTTGACTATCAAAACAATATAGACTAAGGAAATTGCTCTCGATTATCTCCCAGAGGAAGGTGGTAAGCCCCTATTGCTAAAGATACCATATAATCATATATTTAGAATACAAGACTCAGATTATTTGAGCTGGATCTAATCCAAAAGCCTTCTTCCTGTAGTCTGCCATCCATGGTATCAGAATTCTATGCATGCTGACAAGACAGGATAACAGTTAGTCCTAGCCAGCTGCTATACCTATGAACCACAACAATGACCAGTATTGCAAGATATTCACAAAAGTGCAATAAATGGTGCTCACACATTGGTTGTATCCAATAGCCATCAAGTTGGTCTTAAGGTCCACTCAACAGGAGGAAAATGTGCCTGGTACAAGAAACATAGCCAGTTTCCTGGGGCTAGTGAAGTCATAGATCTTAAAATAGAATATACTGTCGCTTCTGCCTTGACCAGCAATTAAGACACGACACGGTTGGATCCTTCTCAGTCAGCTTTATTGCAGGAACAAATCTTGATTTATGGACGGGGATGGGGACAGGGACCTGGACCAGGACCAGGACAGGGACCCCCAGCAGCGGAAACGAGCTTCCCAAGGTGGGCTGGGTGACGTGTTCTCTCAGGATAGGTTAAGCTGCCAATACCTCATTAGCATAAGCCCACTCGGGAGGGGCATGAGGCCTATGCATGCATAAAGGACTTGTTTACCAATTTAGCTGAGCTGGCCACGCTGGAAGCCAGCTGCTTACATTGTCAGGTGCTAGTCATACGACTTTGCAACTGTCCCAGGTGCTATCTTAAACACGGCTGCCTACATCTCCCCCTTATTTATTAAATTTGAAGTAGGTTACCTCTGGACCTTTCAGACCTTAGGCATCCTGTCGCGTCCCCTCGGCCGGCAGTAAGACACGACATGCCTAGATTCTTGTTTAACAGCTCTTTTATTCCAGGCAATCTTCATCCATCGAAGGGGCAGCCCCAAGCAGCTGAAATGCACTGCTTATATACCCTTCCAAGGGGGCGGGCCAGGCGGCCTGTTCTCTCAGGATTGGTTAGGGCCAATACCTCATTAGCATAAGCCCCAGGATTGGCTGGGGCCTGTGCCTCATTAGCATAAGCCCTGTGATTGGTTAGGGCTCATGCCTCATTAGCATAAGCCCCGTGAGCTCATGTCTCATTAGCATAAGCCCCGTGATTGGTTAGGGCTCATGCCTCATTTGCATAAGCCCTCTCGGGAGGGGCTTGAGGCTGATGCATGCGCAGTAGGCTTATACAGGACGCTGCGCCAGCCATATTGGAAACCAGCGCCGTCTCTTCGGCCGCCTACAGCATCCCACACCCAAGCATGCTTGAACTCATTCATTAGGTGGTTGGCATGATAGAGAGCACACCTAGAAGGTCGCTGCTAGCGCAGGAAGTCAGCAGTGGAAAACAGAGGTCCGAGCCCTTGTGCAAAGTGAAGGCATTGTAATGGGAAAGTTTATATTTCTGCCATACCCGCCTTCATGCCTTTTTTCAGGGAGAGGTACATTTGGCACAAAACCTCTATGCACTCGAACATGCTTTCAGAGAATCTATCTCAAGATTGAGAACATCTCTAGTCGAGGCGCTCCTCATACTCCCCGCTTCAGAAAAATTGAGGTGATGCTGTAGGAGTCTCATGAGTGTACACCCTTGGCAATGGTCAAGATGGTCAGGATCTAGGGATAATGCCTGGACAGCCATTACCGGGTCTAGAAAGCTCCCCACTATGCCTCCCTAAGGGAGGCTAGCCAAATACCTGGGGAGTACCTTCCTCCATGGCAGTCAGCACCTGGTAAACCACAGCCTTATGTCTTGCATGGTCACAGCACAAATGACACAGAAACCAAAGGCAGAAACCACATCCCAGGAGAACAACAGCTCCCAGATAAATACTCCCACCCATTCTTTAAAGAAATTGAGGGCATCCTTGACCCAAGTGGTGAGCCCTCCAAAGTAATGGGATCCAGGCGGGTGCCATTCAGGGTAGCGATCTGCGACAGGAGCCTCCTGGATAGGTCCTTGCCTTCCTTCGACCAATTTCCTTTCAGGTACTCAGACAGGGGACAGCTCTGATTGAGAGGCTGAGAAGAGTTATATACCAAAGGAGTAATACACAGTCCCCTGAGAGAGGAGATGCAAGAGAGCTGAATTAATTTATATAGGTTAGCAAGCAGGAAGAAAAACGGTGGTCGGACACACACCGGAGCAGGTTTACGAGCATAAGAAGTAGGGAAAAAGGTAGGGAGGACCTGGGAGTTAGAATGGACAGGCATAGGCACTGGCCAGGTGCGTGTGATGGCCCACAAAGGTATAAAGTCACCCGGTATCCAACACAAATCCCTCTTTTATTTTAATGCCTCTTGCACACATTAGTTCTTTTAAGGCACTTCTCACGGGGCACGATGGTGAGTTCCCCATGGTTTCACTTTCCTGATTTTATGCTCCCCAATACCCCAGAAAAAACACAATTACGACACCCAGACAGACCCACACCAAACAAACACAAACACAAACAGCAAACACTAACATGATACTTCTAAGGTCTCTCGTGATTCAATTGCCACTTTACCACGGACCTATGACCACGGACCTTATGACGCCGCTCTACCACGGACCTTGTGACCGCCCCACTTTCCGGGCACTTTCTATGACGGCCCCACTTACTGGGCACTTTCTATAATGCCGCTTTTCCGAGGACCTTGTGACAGCCCCACTTACCGGACACTTTCTATGACACCGCTTTTCCACAGACCTAGTGACGGCCCCACTTACTGGGCACTTTCTATTGCAACAAATATACCTGTACCGCCATTCCTAGCTGCTGAGTTCTGAATCCAATGAAGGCGAAGTCCTCAGGTCGCCGGATGGGCCACCATATGTCGCGTCTGCCTTGATCAGCAATTAAGACAAGACACGGTCGGATCCTTCTCAGTCAGCTTTATTGCAGGAACGACTGTTGACTTATGGACGGGACAGGACCTAGGGACCAGACGGGGACGGGGACCCCCAGCAGCGAAAACGAGCTGCTTATATATCTTCCCAAGGTGGGCTGGGTGACGTGTTCTCTCAGGATAGGTTAAGCTGCCAATACCTCATTAGCATAAGCCCGCTCGGGAGGGGCACGAGGCCTATGCATGCACAAAGGACTTGTTTACCAGTTTAGCTGAGCTGGCCACGCTGGAAGCCAGCTGCTTACATTGTCAGGTGCTAGTCATACGACTTTGCAACTGTCCCAGGTGCTATCTTAAACATGGCTGCCTACAATATACTTTGTTAGGCCAGCATAATTCTTAACTATATTTTTAATCTTATCTTTATACCCATACATAAGTGTAGATACCATCCCTCATCAAAGAAGCTTCTCTTTATAGCAAATGATGATACCACAGAAAATAGCAAATGAATGCAAATCAGAGATTAATGGATTATGGGGCTCTTGCACCAGAGAATACATCTTTACCACAGCTCCTGATTCTATGGGTCATAAAACAACAAGGAGGAAGGAATGGAAAGATTACTAAAGCCAGAATAATGGAATATCTGCTATGAAACAGACTCTCTTAAAAAACGATTGCACAAATAAGACCCAACAGTGATAATATCAATAGACATGCTAAGGCAAAAGGGGAGAGGAGACTCACCAGGGCCCTACCTTTAGACAAAAAAAAAAAAAAAAAATTAGAAGCAACTAATGATTTCTGAGAGAGGAAGATTTAGCCTCTCTCAATAAGTCCTTTAATTGGTTATCTAACACAAATTGATCATCCTAAAATTATATAGACACAGGCAAAAATGGATTTAGTGGATTGTATCTATATATCTCTGCAGTCATACACATGTATATTAATAATAGTAATCAAAGAAATACAGACAATCAAATTAGAGAGAGATTGGTACATGGAAGTGAAAGATCTAAAAACCTTGGAAAATTTTCAGCTCCCCAGGAAGCATACTGGACTCCATAGAAGGAGCCACTGATCATGGGCCATTGATCAATGATGGCCCTGACTTAGGGAGGATAAGTCTAGACCTGAATCAGCTCCTGGGACACCTGGCCAGAGGAGATAACAATGCCAGAGCTGAGTTGGTTTCCAAAACTCTTCAAAGTCTCATCAAATACAGAGAAACTAACATAGCAGCCAATCAAAACCGTAATATTGTCACTGCTTTGCCCTCCCACCCATCATATTAGAGATTACATTCTGAAAAACTCCCCTATACCTGTATAAAAAGGGGCCTGTGAGCCCTTCAACTTGTCACCATTTTGATGAGTGTTTGACCCTTTCATGTTTGTAATTTCTGCCAAATTAAAAGTTCTTTGCCTTTGCATACTATTTGAGTCTGGGATTTTCCTTCATAGATTCTTGGAATCCCAAGTGAAGATGTTGGGAAGACAGAACTTGGGAGAGGAGGAAAGGAGGAAGGGAGAAAGTGAAATAATTTTATTTTAATCTGTCTATTCAAATTCAGTTGAGCTTTCTCCAGAAGCAACTCTTAGCTAAAGTTTGAGGTTGAAAGGAGTGTATTTGGGAGGTGATTTCAGAAATTAGAAAGAAAGAAAGGGAAGATGGAAGTTAGGAACCAATACAGAACAATATTTTTTTGTTGTAAAATCCAACTGGCAAGTTCTTGTATATAGTATAAAATCCACATTTTTATTGTCCCATCAAAGCTGTGAGGAAATTGGATTATTTATGTACTACTTACTGCTGGTCATTGACTAGAGGGCATTAATTCCTTTTCTTTCTGGAGTTCTACACATACCGGTGACTAGAGAAAAATCAAAAAGAGAAGATATTCAAATGCTAGCATTTGGGGACTGGATGGGTGGGTAGTATGATGGTCAGACTGGTACCTTGTACCTTGGCAAAACAGTTCCTGCTATAGCTAATATCTTGCAACCTGCTTAGGCAGCCATACTCCAGGCAGTGTTCACTCTGTCCTGTGAATAGTTCTTTAAGGTGATAAGTGCTTCCATTTTTTTTTTTTTTTAATAATGGAAGGGCTGTGTACAAAAAATGGATAGATCCCAGTCCCCACTGCTATAATTGTCCCTGATACAGTATTGATTTTCTTTTCTTCCCTCATTGTAGGTTACCTTCCTCCTTGGCAACTCACATAGCTCAAGAGATCACACAGATTTTTACTCCTGGTGAGTCTGTGCTCTGAGCATTTATTTAGTCTGGGTTTACCTCAGTTTCATGGTGTGGCTATGAGCCAGTAGTGAACTATCCAGGAAAAGTCAAGTCAATCTAAATTCCACAGATACTCCTCCCAGTTGATGACATGAGCTGTTAATCATATCTTATCATCAAATTCAGTTACTGTTGATAAGGTAGTAATTTCAAATTTTTATTACTAATATATAGGAATAAAGTATCCCAAGTGACCATTTGGCAGATGTAGTGTCAGATTTAATAATTTTTTTTTACTGTGGATCCAATGTTACTCCAGAATATTTTTTTAAACGTTAGTTTGTTATTGTTAAAAGGCCAAAATTGATATTTGAGGAACACATAGGGTATACTAACTGGAGAAGTTATTGTAGTTTGATATGAATACCATAAATTCAACAAGATATCCCTGTTCAAAAAAATTATGTCATTTTAGTTACTGGAGTTTCAAAATTGCTTTTTCTAAATTGAAAGAATGAATATGCACAGCATTGGCCTCACCATGAAAGAATACATACATTAAAAGAGCCAGAACATCAATGCTATAGTATTTTACAGTATCCCCCCAGCCCAGAGAGGGCATCCAATAGGTGGCATTTCCCAACTGGGAGCTAACATTATGAGAAGAAGACACTGCTTGCTTATTTACTGTCTTGCATAGATATGTGAGTATCCTTGAAACATTTGAATATTTTATGTTTAAACAAAAATAAGAGAAAAAAAGAATTAAAAAGAAAAACCCTACAAACACATTGTTAATTGCCTTCCACTCCCTTATTGAAATGTCAAGAAGGTATTCTTATTCACCTCCATTGAGCATAATTTCTCACAAAGAAAGGCTTTTTCATCTGGAACCCTTCAGCATCTAAATTTACTCTCTGTGGATCACTGCTATTTTGATTAGGAACCACACGATGCTCAAGAAGAAACTTACACAGCCCAGAAAATGTTGCATCCTGCCTTAGACGAAAAATTCACATTCCTTCGTCAAATGCCTCATCTGCCTTTGGAAATAAAAATAAACAAAAGATGTATTTCTTAGACGGGATACTACGCAGTTATTAAAAACAACGACTTCACAAGCTTTGTAGGCAAATGGATGGAACTAGAAAATATCATCCTGAGTGAGGTAACCCAGACCCAAAAGAACATTCATGGGATGTACTCACAGATAAGTAAGTATTAGCTCAAAAGCTCAGAATACCAACAATACAATTCAGACCATATGAAACTTAACAAGAAGGAAGGCCAAAGTGTAGATGCTTCAAACACACTTAGAAGGGGGAACAAAATGATTACAGGAGGCAGAGGGAGGGAGGGACCTGTGTGGGAAGGGGATAGGGGGGCAGGACCAGGTATGGGAAGAGACAGGAGAGAAGTCCAGAGGGCCAGGAGAATGAATAGAAATAAATAGCAGTGTGTGTTTGTTGGGGGATCGGGGGAGGGGATTGGGGAACGACTAGAAAGTCCCAGACAACAGGGATGAGAGAGGTTCCCAGAACCTAATGGGAATGAAACTAGCCGAAATACACAACAGTGGGGATATAGAACCTGAAGAGACTACCTCCAGTTGGTAGACATGGCCCCCAGTGAGAGATGGGGCCACTTACCCATTTCAAAAAATTTAACCCAGAATTTCCCTGTCTAAAGGAAATGCAGGAACAAAACTGGAGAAGAGGCTGAAGGAAAGGCCATCCAGAGACCCCCACACAGAGCTTGGGATCGGTCCCCTCTACAGACATCAAACCCCTACATTATTGCTGATGCCAAGATGTGCTTGCAGACAGAAGCCTGGCATATCCATATAGTTGACTGAGAGGCTCTGCCAGCACCTGACGAAGCTAGATGCAGATACTCACAGCCAACCATTGGCCTGAGCCAGGGGACTCCGATTGAAGAGTTAGGGGAAGGGCTGAAGGAGCTGAAAGAGAGTGTAACACCATAGGGAGAACAATAGTATCAACTAACCCGACCCCTCAGAGCTCCCAGGACTAAACTACCAACTAAACAGTATACATGGGCCAGTCCATGGCTCCTGCTACATATGTAGCAGAGGACTGCCTTATCTGGCATCAGTAGGAAGGGAGGTGCTTGGTCCTGTGGAGGCTTGATGCCCCAGAGAAGGAGGATGCTAGAGGGGTAAGATGGGAGTTGGTGCATGGGTGAGAAAGCACCTTCTTAGAGGCAAAGGGGAGGAGGATGGGATGGGGGGATTCGTGGAGGGGAGAATGGGAAGAGGGATAATATTTGAAATGTAAACAAATAAAATGATTAATAAATAAAAAATTAAATAAAGCAAAAGAGAATTGGTGTCTGTAGCTTAATAGGCACTCACTGAAGGTACTTTACGAGCAGGACGATGCCATTGTAAACTTCTTACCATACTGAAGCTGTCTTTGAGAAAGAAACACTTCACAGGTTTCCTGATTTAACTAACAAAATGATATGTGAAGAGAACCATAAAGATGAATCAGGACCAATTCCACCTTGGCATATACTCTGGCCATCAACCATTGGATGCCCACTGTACTAGGGTATGTGTTGTAATTGGGAAAAGCACAATTAAAACTAACAAGAAGTAAAACAGACCACCACCTCTTTTAGCTGGACTATCCTGCTTAAGTCAGCAAGAGAAACATGATGAATCAATAGAAGACAGTTTTAAAAGTTGTTTAAGTAGAAAGGGACCCAAAACACTTTGGAAAATATGAAACGTAATTATATCCGGAGGTAAAGGAGAAAATTCAAGAAAATTTTATGTAAGAATTACACTTCATCTCATCTCATCTCATCCTCAAAACTAATGGACCCTGAGATAAGGCCACTACAGATTTGAACCCCACTCTGTCTAATTTTTAAGATATTCCAACTCTAAGCATTATACTATGTGTAGTCTTGCATAAGGCAGAGAACATTTAGCTGAGACTACCTTAAATCCATTGTAGAGAGTCTCTAATGTCAACACTGCACAAGGATGTTGTTTGCCATTTTTCCCATGCTGCTGTTTATCCCGATGATGCAGAAGGGCTGTTTGGTAAGCCAGTGACAACTTCACACGAATCCTGGAAAGCAGGGAGACAAAACTCAACCAGACACTGTATTATTTACTGTCACATTTATAACAAAAAGTGAAAGCCAGGTCTACTTTAAAAGGTCCATGGAAAAGCAGTATATGCTGTTCATTTTATTAAAACCGGACCTTTGAGTTCATGTCGTTTTATTACACTGTGTTACAATATAAGAATCACCCTGGCAGACTTATTTATGGTTGAAGCAAAAATGACACTCTGATAGAACAGGACTTGGGAGATTATTGAATTGTGAATTGAGCTAGCCACCACTTCTGTTTGAAAGTGACCAACAAACTGTTTTTTTTTTTGGACCTAGGATATTAGATATTTTCTCAAAAACAAATGAAAACCTACTAACACAACTTGAGAGATTCCCAGCAGCTGAAATACTTGCAATAGCATCTATTGGAATATTAACTGAGATTTTTTTTTTTTTAAATTAGAAGACTTACACACATAGAAAAATCATGTTTTCCCAAATGACGAATGCATAATATTACAAAAAATTATGCTTTTACCTAAGACCCCTTCTGACTGAAAGACAATTTATGCATGAGAAATTAACTGATAGAGCTTCCAGGTTACACATTATAAATAAGTTTTAAGAACTATGCTTCAAAGTTTGGTGTAGGATTAATGACTATTCACAATAATTTGCAAAGGCTATTATGATAGATCTTATTCTTTCCACTCTATATCTGTGTAGAATAAATTTTCTTCATTTGGCCCAAGGAAAACAACATACTGCAACCAACAGGTATAATCTGGATGTAATAATATACTTTCTTTTTTTTTACCATTAACTGGTTATTAAATTTTTTTTATAAATTTATAACAATGAAATACTTATTAAATTTTTTTAGAGACTGGTTACTTTTACATAAAATAAATTAACACATAATGGATTTATTATTGCTATTGTTATAATATGAATTATACATTATTTTTAAATGATTCCAGTTTAATTTCAATACTGGAAATTTTATAGTTTTATAATAAAAGGCTCTTTGGAATGTTCAATAATTTTTAAGAATACAAGGACATCCACAGACCAAAATTTTAAGATCTGCTGCTGTGTCAGACATAAAACCACACAATTATGCTAGATTAACTGAAACGCTGTGTTATTGATGCAAGAACATTTAAGCATGCCAATGAAGAGAATAGAGTCCAGAAATAGACTCATATATATGATAATTAAATACTATGATAAAGTTTGCATTTTAAATTAGAAATTATATCAAGCAAGGTCTTGACAGGAAGCAGATGGCACTGCCAAATGAGGTAATTGAAGACATTCTAATAAAGGGACTTTTTCAAGGATATGAGCAGGAATAAGGAGAGCCACTCAGGATAGAGAAGTAAGCATTTGTCAGAAAGAGAGATCCTTGTATAACTCACAACAGAAAGAACCAGTGTTTTATCAAAGGAAACCGAGCCAGATAGACTACAGCCCCTAGAAGAGGAAGAGCCATTGCCAGTCCATAGGCCAAGATGGAGCTAGATGAACAACTGAACTTCCCTCTCCTCTTATGCTTCTCTGACTCATTGCTATTTTCTCATGTTAGCCCAGACCAACTGACATCCAGATCATTCCAGGACACAGGAGTCAGTACTGGTGCAAAGACTATTGAAAGCTGAGTGTGGGACATTTCCATTTCAGTCCACTGGTCCTGCTTCTTAGCATCCGCCTTGAGTTTTTGTCTACACTTTTTGTGGTCTGAGTTTCCCTCCTCCTCCACTGAGGATGCATCGATGATATCAGGTAACACACATATCAGTGTGGGAATTTTTCATGCAGAAGTACTTTAGTGTCCTACATCTCTGATCAGGAGAAGGCTTTTATCTAGGACATTCTTGCTTGGTGCTCTTTCTCATATCTATGTGGTGAAACGTTAACTACCAATGGGAGACTATTAGGAGGCTGAACTTCTGGGATGCTGTTAAGCTTCCTGAGAATAATGCCTCTACAATGAGTGTAGCATCGTCAGAAAAATAGAGGCGAAAGTTATGAGATCTCAGTGGACACTCAGCAAGAAGGGACCATCAAGTAAGAAGTCTTCACCAAGAATTTGAACCTGCTGGTCACTCACTTTATTCTTCCCATTTCCCATATAAGTAACAATTTGTCTGAACTACCCATTCCACTCCTAAGGCATATGATTAAAGAAAAGAAAAGTATGTTACTAAAACCAAACCTCTATTTGACATGAGACTAATTTTCTTGACAAGGGGACCTTCAAAATACATCAGGGACATTAATTTCACATGTAGTGACTCGAGCCCTCTCTCTGATTACTCAAGCTAAAGTGGTTTTGCTTAATATTTCATAAGACTTTGATAGGTTCAGTATTGAATTCATGAAAGCTCTGTGAGTAACTGGCCATTGCTGAGACCTCTGCACTCTGAAATACGGAATTTCTAGGATTTACTGTAGCAAATATCCCCTTCTCATCTTGGGTAGTAACATCAACATTTGTTTGTCTTTTCCACTCAAGAAAACTATTGAATGTGTGAACTTGTTGATGCATCAGATTTGATATAGGAGTAAAAAAATAATCAAGTATCAGGCTCACAATACACTATGTTACTTCTCTGTGTCCTCCCACACTGCCCTCCTCAGCGTACCTGAACCTCCTAGTGGTTGCCCTTTCTCGGTTCAACAGTTCCCTTTCTTATTTCATGTCAAATGTACTGTATTGTCCTATTAACCTCTCTCTTTTTCTACTCCTCCCCTTAAGAGCTATTCTTCCTTTCTTATTGTCCCCATTCTAGTTTCATGAACTCTATGCATCTGTATGCGTGTGCACATACACACACGTGCGCGCACACACACACACACACACACACACAGTCTTTATGTGAGAGAAAAATATGCAGTATTTATTGTTCGGAGTCTAGCCTATTTTGCTTGACACAGCATTTACAATCCTATCTATCCTGTTACACATGTCATTATTTTGTTTTTCTTCCCATCTATCTATCTATCTATCTATCTATCTATCTATCTATCTGTCTGTCTGTCTGTCTGTCTGTCTGTCTGTCTGTCTATCTATCTATCTATCTATCTATCTGATTTCTTTATTGGTCCAACTGTTTATTAACATGGAGACTAGTTTTATCTCCTAGCTATTATGAAGAGTACAGTAATAAACATACACAAACACACACGTGCAAGTATTTGTGTGACAGGACTAAGTCCTCTGGGATATACCCAGGGATGGTATAGCTGGCTCATGTAGTAGTTTTAAGTTTGTAGAAATCTCCACGCTGATTTCCAAAGCCCTGTACTAATTTATATTCCGTCAGCAATGGATACAAATTCCCTTATCCTTACAGGTATTTGTTGCTTCTTTTCTTGATGGAAGCCATCAGACTGGGATAAGATGTAACAAGAAACTAGTTCTGACTGACATTTCCCTCATGGATAAGGATGCTGAACATTTAAAAAAATATTTACTGGCTATTTGAGGAGTTTTCTGCTGTTGCTATTGCTGCTGTTGTATGCATCTCAACTGCTTTCCTCTCTAAAGTCATGCTAGTCTATGCTTTTAGGGAAGCTGCTTATATCCAGCATGGTGTGTTTAATAGGACACTAGACACACACTCAAATTAGATGGATATTTTTATTAATTCACTTTGATCTTGATTGACATAATTCAAATCACTTATTAAATATGGTTGTCCTTCTTTGAATATACTAATTGATTGTAAAATCTAGGTTATCCTAAATAATGTGTACTCTCAGATACATAAAAATGTTCAAGGACTAAACATTCCTTCTTGTGCTGTCCCTCAACTGACATGCTCAGTGCTATAGTTTGATCTGCACCTACACAGCTTCTCTCCCGATCTGTGCCAAATAAATGAAGATGACCTTCTTGTGGCTGAAGAAAGTAAATTATTAATCCCTGGGGCCACAGCGAATAAGTAGAGTGGCTTGGTTCACACTAAAGAAATAAATTTAACACAAAAGATGTTTCAGGGACAAAGATTTGTCACTTTTAACAGTGGTTGAGGGTTAGACTGATACTGTAAAGTTTCACAGAGTCGCTCCATGAAAAACTCATTATTAACCTAAATGTGACCACCCTCTGAATTGCAAACAGGGGCTATGAAGTAGCCTGGAAGTTTGTCCTTCTTCTTTAAGCCATAAATTGCCTCCCTTCTTTATGGAAGATTATGCTTCTGTTTTATTTCTATTCTAAGATGTTTTAGGTATAAGTAGTAAATTGTCCTGCTTCTGCTTGGAGATGACTTGTCAGAGGACTATTTCAAAGTCATCTGTCTGAGACTCACATAGTCTCTTCCACAGAGGCTTTAGAGCATGCGTGCACAGGTTACTCCTCACACATGGTTTGCTGTTCTTTCAGACCCTGACTGGTGTGCCAAAGAACTTATGTTTAAATATTTATTTAACACAGCCGTACTTCATGTGGCGCTTATAACAACAATGGAATAACCAAGTCTGAAAGACTGCAGCGAGTGTGAATTTGAGAAAGAATTGGCTTTGTTATTATGCACCATTGAAGATTTCTCCTTTATTCTGTAGCTTGAGGACAGATGTCAACATTGAAATTTAAGGAGCATTAAACAGGAACAAAATGACAGGAGCAAAACACAGGTTAGTAACACATCTGACTTTGGAGGGTAATACATCGCTCATGTGGGAGGCTTTGGTTAATGCACTTTTTAAATTTAAAGCTGAAATATACAGAGATTTTCCTGTATATCATGTTCAGTTATATATATGGGGAATGATTCAGGTCTTAAATATAGTAACTTGTAAGTACATAGCACCTCAGGGGAACAGCAGCAGTTGACTGAGCTCTGAACGTTACTATGATCATCGAGAAAGCTATGCTTTGTTTAGTTTAGTTATCATTATATTATTATTGATTATTTGGGAATGTCACATCATGAACCCCTAAGGACACTCACTTCTCAGCCCTCCCAGGTTTTTCCCTCTACCCTTGGGACCTTCACGCTTCCCTACCCTTCCTTCCACTCTCCCAAAACAGAAGAAGAAAAGGGGAAAAAATAGTACAGCTTTGCCCATATACTCACTGGATCATAATCAAACTCCTGGTGGCCAGCTCCTTAAAGAAAACTGAGTCCTTCCCCACCTACACCCCTACCAGAAGCCATCAGTTGTAGAGAGCTATAGCTCAGCATCACTATCACAGTTTTAAGAGTCCTCTGTGATGGTTTTCTGCTTAGGCTATTACTTTTGGGGACAGGGTTAAAGGTGTAGGTAGAGGGTGTCACAGAAGCCTTCTATGTCCCTTAGACCAACCCCCACCCTCTTCTTTTTTTTTCCCCTGAGAAAGGGTTTTTCTGTGTAGCCCTGCAACTCATTATGTAGACCAGGCTGGCACTGAACTCGGAGATTTGTCTGCCTCTGCCTCTGCCTCTGCCTCTGCCTCTGCCTCTGCCTCTGCCTCTGCCTCTGCCTCTGCCTCTGCCTCTGCCTCTGCCTCTGCCTCTGCCTCTGCCTCTGCCTCCCTAGTGCTGGGATCTAAGGTGTACACCTCCACCAAAAGCCATATTTTACAGCATTGGTTTCCCATATTCATTGTATATTACCTGTAAGTCCAGGCTCCTGGGGCTCCATGTCTCAGTGCCTGGGGTTTCTAGACCACTTAGATGCTTCTTTTATGTATCAACATTTAGAAAATGGCTATTCTGAAGACTGTAGGAACTTTTAAAAGTTCAAAACACTATTGGTGCTGCACTCTTACCACATCAGAACCTGTAACAAATCTTGAGCTATTTATAGTGTCCACGTTGCAGTGGCCACACTACGCTGCCTTAAAGGCAAACAATTCTTGTCATACATTTTGTAGACCAATTTTTACTTCTCTCACAGGAACTTTAATCAAAGATGTCATAGACAGAGCCCATGGGAGCAAAACTGTTTTTCTGGATGATATTCCTGATGCATCCTTGATATTTTGAATAAGAATAGTCCACATAGGCATAGGCTCGTATGTTTGGACACTTAATTCCCGTTTGGTAGAACTGTTAGGAAAGAAATAAAACATGACTTTTTTGGAAGAAAAGACCACTGGGGTTGGACTTTGAGGTTTCAAAAGACTTGCATACCATTCCCAAGATGCTCCCAGCCTCCTGCTTGTGGTTTGAGATCTGAGCTCTCAGCTATTCCTTCCTCCATATCTCCAGGCTGTCATCAAAGACTAACCCTCTGGACACCTAAGCCCAGTTAAACACTTTGTAAGTTGCCCTGGTGATGGTGTTTTAGCACAGCAATAGAAAAGTTACTAATACTGGTTCTCTGCTATCAAACTTCTGGCCCAAGCAAACCATTTACAACAGAGGGAGAATGAAGATGTGAACCCAAGATGGAATTACAGTCCTCCCTCACAACAAGCCTTGGGGCAAGTTGGCAGAACTATCAGAGCTTAGTTTGCCTTGGTGGTATGAAGAAGAGAATACACCTGGCTTGCAGCATTTCTGTGAGAATAAATACATTCATTAAAGAATCATGAAGGAAGTGAGATGAGGCAATAGTGAAAACCGAAGATCACGTTCTGTTCCTTAAACATACATTACAAATAATGTCAGTTATAGGTATTACCAGAACGCCATGTTGTCAGAAGAAACCCAGGGGCAGGGGAAAATACTTTGTAGAAATTGAATTTGGAAGGTTTAATTGAAACTGTCCACTTCAAAGGCATGCTGAGTTACACACAAATGTGATATTTATCAGCAAAAAAACACTTTGAACCCAAATATTCTCACATTTCCTGTCTCTGTCACTGTTAGTGAAGCACCCAAGTTTCCCTCTTTGATTGTCTTGTTTGTTTAGTCTTGTGATGTACCTCAAAGAACTGGTACTATTCATAATATCTATAAATGGGTAAGTAGAGATTTATTGCCTTCTGGTTCCTAGAGGCAAATAAATAAATAACCAAATGAGAGAAGGACCTTGCATGTTAGTGTGTTTCTATGTGTGCATAGTTATATGTGACTGATCATGTTGGAGTTACAACATTCATTAATGTATTATAAATATATTTTACTGCTGTCAACCTCCTCTTTAAACTTTAAAATATTATTCTCCTTAAATATGCATTTAATAAAGTGCCATTTTATTAGAAGCTCATATTACTGAATAATCTCATCTAACTGGAACAAATCCAAGAACCAGATATTAGGCATCTATGCATACACATTCATGCACACATATGCAAACACACCTACATACATACATACATACACAAACACACACACATGTTCTAACGGGTTTCATGAATCACACACATTTAATTTCATGCAGTAAGCTATACAAAATATCACATTCTTCATTCAGAACCCAATTACTTTCACCTCATGTTCCTCAGCCATCGGCAGATTAACAGGGATAGAGATAATGTGAGATAAATTATAAACAGAAATTGATGCTAACAGTATATGCATGAGCTAGTGATGAGGCAGAAGGATGCTCAGAATTCAGACACGAATGCTATATAGACTGCTCAAGAGGTTGCCCCAAAGAGTAGCAAGGACTTCAAAATTTCCTGTAACACTGACTTGGTCAATTTGTCATGGTATGGAGAAATTTCTGTATCACTTAGGCATCATCTGTAAGGGCAATGTCACATTTAATACTCTTGCTGTGTGCACAGGTTTGTGCAGGCGCACATACTTGCATGTGCAGGCTCATATGGAGATCAGAGGTCAGTATCAGGGTTCTCCTCTATTTCTCTCCACTGTATTTTTTAGATAGACTCACTTAATGAACTTCAAGCTTGCTGGCCAGGCAAGATTAGTTCACTAGCAAGTCCCAGGGGGCCCAGAGATAGGATTAAACCCATACAATCATGTTGGGCTTTTTACATGGGTGCTGGAAATCGGTATTCAGAGTTTCTTGCTTGCATAGCAGCACTTCACCAAACAAGTCATCTTCTCAGCCCCTTATTCATTAAAGCAGGAACTTGGTAATACTCAAATCATAAATATTTAAATGAAAAAAAAATAAAAAATTCAGTACCTGGGTGGTGAACATTTCTTACAGTCACATAAAACCTCAAATATACTAGATGATGATTTTGGGAAAACAAGATACAGTATCTGCATTTCATCAACAATATAAGCAATGTGTGTCTTCATTCTATGGCTTCCTAGAAACCCTGGACTTCATGAAGACTGAAGAGTGTGCTGACCTCTGACTCTGAATCCTAAACTCTTTGTGATATGTCCCCATAGTTCCTAAGCATATGGTGGGGACATTTTTGTAAGAAAGGAATGGTATATTCATATACATTGTTTGAATACACACACACACACACACACACACACACACTATAAATCTGCTCAAGGATAAAATTTGTGTGAATATTATAAACCAGAAGCTTAAACATTATATCTGCATAGAAACTTTCAGAGAAACTCCCGTATTTGTTAATTTTTCGTCAATGAAAGCTTCTGTCTGTACAAAAGTGAACAAGTCTGAAAACTGGCCAGAGAAATTCTTTGCTCAGGGTGTAGGGTAAGACTGGAATTACACAGAGTCTGAAGCTATACTTTAGATTCATGGATTTTCATGTGACCTAATTCTGGGTGTCCCCAAACCTGAAGGTATTATGCTGTTATAAAAGTCTTAAGGGATATTTAAAAAGCCTGGCTTAGCTAAAGATCAATAAATTTAATCAGCATTTGCTCTACAATTAGGCAGTGGTAGGAGACTGTTATCCATTACATTTTTAAAAGAGATCATTATAATTTCACATAGTCTATTTGCTTCCTGAAAACCTCATTAAAATAGTTTTTTTCTACTGGTTATAAACTTGCATGTGTGTGCATATGTATAAAGAAGAATTAATCATGAGAGTCCCTACACTGAGAATTAATAACTTTGAATGTAGCAGTATAATTTAAATTAGTTCAGATCATATCATGCATAAAAAATTTTAAGTCCTGAGTGTTTTTTTATTCTGCCCCATCACTGGAAATATTTCCCATCATATTTTCCCTGTGTAACAATCAGGGCTTGGCTAATATCACTTTAAATGCTATACTTCATTCGTTCTAAAGTCTACTTACCAATATGTCTATTGTTTTTAAATGGACTACAGATTTTATAGCTCCTATGAGAAGTACAGTTTTAAATGAGGTAGCAGTGATGGTTTATTGGTGCTGTGGAGGCATTAGCTGTTCAATCAATCAACATGTACATATTTAGCATCTTTGTAATGCCTCACGATGAACCATGAGCTACAAAAAAAATGACAGATCAGAAGAGGAGGGCTGAATGCTAGGATGAGGCAGCACTACTCTGGTAATGCGAAGAGCCTGATGGATCCCTGCGTCCTAGCTTCCTGTCCCAGTCATGCTGTTCTGCATAGCAGTGAACATTTGGCATAGACCCAAAACATTGTAAGATAATTTCCGAAGTAATTCACCATTTCATACGTAAATCCCTGACTCAGGAAATGCTCTCTAGTTGTTATTACAACAGTCATTTGCTGAGTGACTTTGTGCGAACACTGAGATTCACAGAGTGTGGGTTTCATTAATTTACAAAATAGTAAGTATCTTAGGACATACAAGCACATCCCAGATAGGGACTATGCCATCAATGATGCTGAAGTTAACAATATTTTTGATAGTAACAATAATAATAGTTACTATATGTGATATGCTAGAATGGACATATATGAACACATTTAATCATCAACAACTTTATAGATATATACTCGATGGATATAAACTATTATTCTCACAATTAAAAAAAAACCCTACCTACAGAAAGATGGATGAGCTTTCCTAATGCCATACAGCTTTGAAGAGGCAGGAAAAGCTAGGCTTCCTGTGATAGGGTCAAAAGTCCCTCCTCAGGACCAGTTTCCCACATTCCTCAGGGAGATGATGCATAAATAAAGATTAAGACTAGTTCATTGAGCTTCAGCTAAGAAAGCGACTATCCTCTGTCAGATCAGCTGGCTGGGCTGAAGTGTGACTTTTTCTGGGAAGACATTAGCAAAAGTCTCTTCACTCCAGATGGGACACCAACAACAGACCAAAGAAAAATGATTTTATCAAACACTAACTTTGTCCATCAGTGAGTTAAGTACAGATGGAGGCATTATTTACAGGATCATGGGTAACTCAAAAACAGCGGCATTGCAGAAGAGCACTCCACAGCATGGAAAGTGATATGACACAGAGTTTGGGATATCTCCAGTAGTCATATTGCATGGATCTAACAAGCCTGTACTCTACATTTTTGAGAATTAACTACATTTGGTCATTTTCTGGTCATATATATATATATATATATATATATATATATATGTGTGTGTGTGTGTGTGTGTGTGTGTGTGTGTGTATAACTTTACAAGAAAGACAAATGTGTTATATGTCAATAGAGTAGACAGTAGCATGCCTGTGAGCTGCCTTTCTGCTGACCAACTCACCTGGTGGATCCCTGCATTCAAATCTTTCTTTAAAGTCTTCTAATAAAGGCTCATTAATCCAGAATCCTTAGTGTCACAGACCAAGTGGTTCTCAAGCAGTGAACTGTGACCCCTCTGGTGGATAAAATGACCCTTTCACAGGGGTTACCTAAGACTATTTTGTATGTCAGATATTTATGCTACAACTCATAACAGTAGCAAAATTACAGGTATGAAGTAGCAACAAAAATAATTTTGTGGTTTGGGGTCACCATGACATGAGGAACTGTATTAAAGGTTTATGGTATTAAAAAGATTGATAACCACTCTTCTAGAAACTCTCTAGCATATCCATGTGCTTCTGCAATATATTCAGCTGCAAAACAAAAAATTAGAAAAAACCTTACAGAGTTTTCTCACTCTGTAAAAAGTCAAATTTAAGATAAGCTTAATATACTAACAGAAGTCTTTTAATTTATTTTTAATTTTGTGAGAATGTGTCTATGTCTGTGTATAGGCATGCATACACAAATATGGAATTCATGGAGAACAGAGGCATCAGATTCCCTGGAGCTGGAGACAAAGGCAGTTGTAAACCATTTGACATAGGTGCTGAGAATTAAACCTTTGGTTTTCCACAAGAATATAGGCCCTTAACTTCTGAGTCATCTCTCCAGCCCCAAGTAGGTCCTTCAAAAAGGGGAGGATAGCATGACGCCTTTGTGAGACAGACTCAGCTGATTATTGCTGGCTCGGTGATGAACGGGTCTATAAGCCAAAAGACTGTAGGCAGCCTTGAGAAACAGGAAGCTCTATGAAACACAAGTTTGGTCTTTGAGCCTCCAGAAAGAATCATAACTATACTGACACTTGGGTTTCAGCCCATTGAGATCCTTTTCAGACTTCTGGTGCTTCCAAACTAGAACATTGACTCGCATCTACTTAAGTCATTAAGTTTGTGATAATTTACATCAGCAACAGAAAACCAATAGAACAGCCTAAACACTGTTGAATAAAAACAAGAACGAAGCTATAAAATATTTTTGGAGGAAACTGTGAAGATCTAGAAGCATTCTGCACTCAGATTACTTTCTATGTGTGCTTAAATTCTCAATCCCCATTCAAAAATATTAAAATTATACATTATAAAATATATTGATATTCTTTAGGTCAAAAAAGAAATAAAAAAAAAAAAAGAAAGAAAGAAAATGGGTAATCTGTTGGGCACAGCTTAGACAAAGGTACCTGAACTCTTGTTAGAAGTAAGTTTCAAAAAAAAGTAAAGAACATATGATTTTAATTGAGATTTTAAAATTTTAGATGCTGTATAGGGATTTAGCTGGTTCTCTGTTTTACATGCTTTTGGGCTAATCTGTCATTTAGCCACTCAATATGCATTCACACATGTACACTCACAGTGACTACCATTCTGTTTCAGCAAGTCCAGAGTCCTCCACAAATAATCAAGCATAGCTCCTTTGTGGAGGGCATGGAAAACAATGATTGAGATGTTTAAAATGAAAATAAAACCCATTGAGGAAGCAGCAAGTCAGACAAGAACACTTAACTCCCTAACAAGAATGAAAGTGCATATACAAAATCCAAAGAAGTAACCCTGACCCTTGGGATGGAGCAACGAGGACACTTTCCACCCGGTCTTATTAATAGGCATCACAGAAAAAAAAATGGGACAGAGCTTGTTTTCATGTTTTCCTTCAGAAGACATTACCCGAATTGTTTAAAAATAACATGCCATCACATTTGAAACATAGATGTCACATGCCAACTGCAACAAGAATGTCAAAGTGTTTCACTGGATTTAGCACTCTCCAAATTTCTAGTAGTTTTATCCTCAATGTAAAAACAAGCAAACCAACAAACAAAACACTGCAGGGAGAGACAAATTTCAGGAATGTCTAGAATCTCGTGGGAAATTCATTTGCCGTCCTGTTTGGCAAGATAATATTTAGCAAGCTTTTCCATACCCTGTGATGCTGAAGTCTCAATGTTTGGCCAGATCAATTTTCACTTCTTTGGCTTCCCCCTCTTCAGCCAAGCCAATTTACTATGCTGGGCCAGCCTCCAGGCTCAGCTTACATTTTTAACGAGGTAGTTGCCTCCCTCCTCCCTGCCTCTGAGGTATCTTCGATATGCTTGAGTGTCTTCAAGATCTTGTGTGGATGGAGTGGAATTAGGCTGCTGGCTCAGCTCTGCTTAATATATTTTAGTTCGCTTTTGTTTGAGGGATTCATCTTTCTTAAATTCTTGGTGTTCTTCAGCACCTCAGAACAGAATGACATCAGCCTGCACTTGTCAGTATATCACCCGCTAGACATATCCTTCTTTTGGGAGAAAAACGCAGAGCAATCGCACTCATTAGCTCCTTACATTAAAGGCTTGACAAAAGCCAGGTTGGAGTGTGAAAACTCATTTACACCTGCTGGAAGGAGATCATTAGCCAGCTGAATGATGAGAAGAAGCACAAGTCCCTGCAAAGGTTGAGAGAAGCTCAAACTTCCAAGTTGTGAAGCTTTTAATGCCAACAGTGTTGAGCACTTAAGGATTCTGATCCACGGATTTGTTCTGTGACAAGACAGAAGTGACACCGTCCTGAGTTACTTCGGGGATTTGTCTTTGCTCTAAGAAGGGTAAGGTCAAGAGCATGCTGCTGATTACAAACTGCCCAGGATAAGATCAGTGATCCTATACTAATCTTACCATGGCTTGCTGACAGTTTCCACTGCTATACAGTGATTTTTTAAAATTTCTCCTCTAATTTTTTTGCTGGAGGAGTAGAAGACTATATGGTACAATGTTTGCTTTACAGATTATTTATTTATGTATTATGGTGTATATGGATGAAAGGGGACACATACATGGATATATACATCGCACACATGTGGAAATCAGATGACAGCCCTGTGGAGTACAGTCTTCTTTCCATGTGTACGGGTTCTAGGGATGGAACTCAGTTTCTCAGGCTAGCACAGCAGGTCTTTTATCTGCTGAGCCACCTCACTGGCCACAGTTGGATTTTAATGAAACTAAAGATACATGGTTAAGTACAAAGAAAACAGTTAACTGTGGTCTCTGTAGGAAAGAAACCTATTTAGTCCAACACTGTGGGAATATCGCAGAAGAACCAGGATTTGACCCTAATCTGTAGGAACCTGACTCACTTAAGTTTGTGGAGAAATAGAACAAGAAATACAAGGCCAACGGGGAAGAGAAGATGAATGTTTGAAAAAGGAGAGCTGGGATCAATAAAGAGATCCCCAACTCACAGACAGTCTTTGCCAGAAGTCCCTCTCTCCATGTTTATGGATGTGTCCTCCTTGAGTTCCTGGAGTCTCTATTGGGGTGACAAACTTCTACTACTCTTGGCCAGTGCTTCAAAGGCAAAACTCCCCAGAGATAATCTGGTTCTTCTCCACACTCTACACTGTTCTCACAAGTCTTCTTTCTTTTCACTAAAAGCACATTTTTGTTATCTTGTATTTTTCAGAATTAACCTTCTTTCTCTAAAGTTTGGACAGAAAATAGTCAAGTCATGGATTATGGGGAATACCAAAGACATCATTCTAAATCAACAGACAAGCAAGCAACCTCTATTGTCATGTGATGATCAGCACTACATTTTGCCTTTCTGGAACTCATTTCCCTTGCTTATATGCAGAAATGAACCGACATTCTAATAGTTCAGTACATTCTGAACAATTAGAAGTCTCTCCCAGTTTGTCATATATAACTACAACAAGTGTGTTCATTTTACTCTGGCATTTTAGAGATAACATTTTATTTCTTACTCAGCCTTGGGAGTGACCACGATTCTAATTTTCAGGCTGATAGATTTTGGGAAGCTTGGACCATGAAAGGTTAATTGGGGTGCTATTTTTTTTTTTTACTAACAAAGACTACAGCACAATGTGTACTAATCATGCCATGACACATGCTTATCTTATTCACACAACAACCACCAAAGATGCCAACCTCAGCTTCTTCACAGCTGCTAAAGGGAGAAGGAAGACCTTGGAGCACCAGTTCCCAAAGTGTGCCTCAGTGGCAAGCCCCTCTATCCCCAAGACTCTTAGGATTCCTGGGGCTAAAATCACGTTGGCAACATGCTGATATGACTTTCCTTGAAGTTGTAAAGATGTGATGATATGGCTGTTCTAACTGCTAATCTGCTAGTCTATTTTTGTGATATAGCAGACCTTGAGCTGGTTTTGTATATAGCAGACACTGACAGATTTATCTCATACTCAAAGAAGTTGTTTATGTCTCTTAATGAATCTTGTAATCATTCTTGTGGCGTCTTCTTCTTCGCCGGTAAATGAAACAGGACACTTCTTTCTTCACAGCTCTTTTATTTTCCACGAAACTTCTTCCACTCTCTCCGACGACGACCCCTCAGCAGCTGAACTGCCTTTGTTATATACCCTTCCAAGGGGGCGGACCTGGCTGCCTGTTCTCTCAGGATTGGTTAGGGCCAATACCTCATTAGCATAAGCCCTCTCGGGAGGGGCTTGAGCCTGACGCATGCACAGTAGGCGGCGCCGGCCATGTTGGAAACCGGCGCCGTCTCTTTGGCCACCTACACATTCTAATAGTTCAGTACATTCTAAAGAGTTCATTATTATTATTACTACTACTACTACTATCTCATACAATAATTCCAACAACAGCCTTCCATCTCTCCACTTCTAGTCCCCCAACCTCTTTTCTCCTCCACTGTTCTTCTGTTTCCCTTCAGAAAGAGCAGGTCTCCCAAGGATATTTACTGAACAACATAGCATGAAGGATGCAATAAAACTAGGCACAAACTCTTATATCAAGTCCAGATACAGCAACCCAGTAGATGGAAAAGAGTCCCAAAAGCAGGCAAAGATTCAGAAATGCCTCCACTATCACCAAACCCACGAATAATAGGAATAGAAGAATAAAAAGGATCTCAGCTCAGAGGCCTGGAAAACATTTTCAACAAAATCATAGAAGATTTCCCTAACCTAAAGAAGTCCATGCCTATAAATGTACAGGAAACTTACAGAGAACCAAATAGATTGAACCAAAAGAGAAAATGCCCTCACCACATAATAATCAAAACAATAGACATACATAATATACAAAGAGTATTAAAAAGCTGCAAAGGAAAAAGGCCAAATAACATAAAAAGGCAGGTCTATCAGAATTATACTGGACTGTTGGGCTGTAGCGCGCAAACATGGGCATGGGTCCTGTGGGTTGAATTGTTGGTCCCTTGTCTGCCCCTGCCCCCAAGGGGCTGGAACCACAACTCAAGAGAGGCAGAGGCACGGGGAATTTGGCTGTGTTCACTCCAGGCCAGTGCTGCGCAGATGTCGGGCTGTGAGAAGCCACAGGACTCTGCTCCAGGGGTGAGGGAACACAGTCTGGGGTCCTGCGGAGGGCCGTAGTTCTTGGGTTGGGGGTCCCGGGACAAGGCATCCGGGAACCGACCTGTTCTCTGGCCCTTGGGCTCTCAGGCCCTGCTGAGAGGCCACAGAAGGACCAAGACACTTGGGGCATAGGACTGGATCGACCCGCAGCCGAAGGGGTAAGGGGGACAAGCTCTTGCAGCGTCCTATGGGTATAAGACTCTTGGTCACGGTGACTTACTTGGCTGGGTCAAGGCTGCTTGGCTTGCTTGCTTGAGTTGGTGGCCTCTCTGACTGGAAGCATAAAGAGGTCATCAGCGGGAGATTAGAAGGCACCTCAGTAGTTGAGGACCTTCTCCACAGTTCCCCATGGAGGTCCCCAAAGAAAAGAGATAGCCTGTGGTCTTAAGACATGGTCGTAAAATATTTATTGTCATGGCAGAAAATGGATGAAGCTATACCCCTATTCTCAGGGTGGGCCTGAGGTTAAATAGCTTTTTCAAGGAGGAGGGTCTGGGAAGGAATGCTTAATTGACCTTTAGGTATCTCATGAATATGGAGATCTGTCTTGAGGCTCTGTGACCTGTAGTCATGCCCTCTACCTGTACTATGTGACCAATGGCCACAAACCTTTCTGTGGGAAAAGCTGTAGCTATGTGACTCGTCAATGGAGACTCTAAAAGCCAGAAGGGCCTGATCAGATATCCTATAGATGCTATGAGACCACAGATGCCAGTCCAGACTACTGTAAAGGGTTCTTATTACCAAAACATTTGGGAATTTTAATGTAAATCAAATAAAACTGTGTCATGTTTCATTAAACACATGCTACTACAGCACGAAATATGTGGATTATATAATATAGGTGGCTTCTACATAAGAGTAGTCTATTTCTCAGAACTTTGCATGCTGGAGATTCCAAAGTCATTGCCACAGCTTTCCTTGTGGTTTACAGATAATACCCAGCTATATTCTCACATGGCAGAAGGTTGTGCATCATTGGGGGGGTGTAATATGTACTCATTAATGACAGCTCTACTCACATGAATTGATGTCACTTCCCCCCACAAAGACCTCAATTCTTAACATTATAACCTTGAAAGTTAAGATTGCAGTATAAGAGTGGGAGATGGTCACAGTCAAAGCACAGCAGCTGAAGAGTAATCAAAAGCAGCCCTTATAGAGAGGCCTCAGTGTAGGGTTAGATGTTTCAAAACCTACTTTAACAAAGTTCTTAAATGCTTCTACCTCTCTTCTAGCCCACTGACCAAAGTTAGGAGGAAAATTATGGTTAATAGGACACTGGGGATGTGAACCTGTTCAGAAGTAGTTCTTTGGAACAATAGCAACCTTCATTGTCAGAATATCGGCAGTCTAGTTCAAAACATCAAACACAAATCAGTAGTAGTAGACTAGTACAATCTGCAAACACTAAACATGAATCAGTAGCAGCAGCTGGATCCAGAAGAAATAGCATGGCTCTGTCAAATTGCAAGTGTCTGGAAATGGCAAGAAGCAGCCAGAATACCACGAGAAGCTCTATGATGCATTTCTCTCAACGAAGTCATGACAAGTGAAGATAAGTGCAGACTAGACCAGCAAAGCGTTGCAAGATGAACCAATTCAATAGCATCCTCTCACTGTCGGTGGGTTGTATTTATATTCTTTTAAAACATCACGTGCTCTCTCAAGTGTTTGTTCCAGTAAAACAGCATATGTCCCCTCACAAGACAGCTTCCAGAAAAACACCACATGTCTGTTTTCAGCAAAAGATCCTCTCACATGTCTGCTTCAGCAAAACATCTTCTCATTAGACAGTTTTGAAAAACAGCACACGACACAACTGCATCTCCAAAGAAACTTTGAGAAACTTTTTTTTTTTAAACTTTCCACTTCACCTCAGAAGCCTGAAATAAGCTTGAAGTCACCGGGTATTCAAATTTTATTCCTAAAAGAGACACAAGTATATATACCAGCTTTGCAGGCTTACATCTGTAAGTTGTGTGTTCTTTATCCCGATTTATATGCCATAAACTACTATGTTTTAATGATGTACAGTTATTTTACTGATAAAAGCAAAAGGCAAAAACATGAGAAATTAAAACGTTAAACTATCACTGATTTCAAGGACATATGGATTCATAACTATTAAGTACCAGCTTTAACTTTCAGGATGAATGAAGTGAAGCATACAAAGTCTATAGTCTCTTCTGCACCCAGTAAATAGTTCATCTTCTCCTTTTCTTTCATCACAGAGGTAAGGGAAATGGTCGTAAACATAAACTGTATGTAACTGCTTTAGTTACACGAATTATATGCACACATATACAAATATGGCTGAGTTCGTTTCTGGTTTGAGTTTGGCAACTGTGATCTGTCTAATCTCCCCTTCTTGTTTTATCATGGCATCTATCACAGGCAGATATAATGGATTTCTAGTTATCTCCAACTAAAACAGTTTACCAGCATGCATTTTAAAACTCCAATTTTCATCTTCATGATTAACCCACTACACAAAAACTGACAGTCCAACTCCTTCAGAGACTTGTGAAATCTCAAAGGTATTTTGATCTAGCCAAGACTGTCATTACATTCTTGTAATAATTTCTCTTGATTGGTCTAAGACAAAAGTGGTGTGATTCCCACTCTCTTTACTTTACCATCTGCTATCAAGGTTACCTCCAACAAATCTTTCAGGTTAGAAGAACTTGACCTCTGGATTGTCTTCTTGAATGGAACCTCTACAAGAAATCTAAAGCCCCATTACTTGACGTTTCCCTGTCCCACAAAACAATATAGCTATGCACAGTGGTGTTCAGGTTTCCTATTTCCTACCTGTCCCTTTCACTTACCCAGAAATCCCTGTATACATATGCATTTCACTCCTGGTCTGTCCCACTACTTAGAATGACCTAATATCAAAGTAGATAAGAGTAAGTTTAGCTCATTTGTGTCTGACATTTGTTTTTGAGAAAGAGTTTTTCTGTGTAGCCCTGTTCTCAAACTTGCTCTGTAGACCAGGTTAGCCTGGAACTCACAGAGATCCACCTGCCTCTGCCTCCTGAATGGTGAGATTAAAGGCATGAGCCACCACAGCCAGGCTCAGTTAGTTATTAAAAATTCCTGTGGTGCATCCATGACCACAGTCTTTGTAGCCCCCTTTCCACTCCTTCCTTCTAAGGTGGGCTTTTTAATGCATCTATGTAGCAAGTCTTAGATTCCTGTGACCACTGGGAGAAGTGAGGTCTCATTTAATGCTTCTTCTATGACACCAACCTAATAAAAGCTAGCCCTGCCCTCCTTGTTACTGAGTTAATGGCACAATTTTCTTCCCAAACCAGCAATCACTCAGCTCAAACACAGACCCAGCAGAGCTGCTGAGGGCAGTAGAAGAGCTGCCCAGAAGTCTTCAGGAGACCAGTTTTTACCACAAGGTAGCAAACATCTGCTGCAGAAAGCATGTTTCACATATCACAACAATCTTAGGAAAGACTGTGCAGGAGGGGGAGTCTGACAGGTCTGTGTTTCTTTTGGTTGAATAACCACTCCTGTCATGGTTAATTGGAGAACAAAGGAAAAAAGGCTGTTTTCCAGATGAACAATGAAGAAAAGTTACCTAGCAGGAAAAATATGTCTTTTATTTATTCTCCCAGAGCTCTTGATTGTCAGCCCAGGCACCAACCTTACTTCTTCCGAGTTGATGGAAGGGAAACTGAGAATTGGAACTAGAAGGCAATACAGTTTACTAACAAAATTTCTCTTAAAGGAGTTTTGGGCAAGTGCTACTTATGACAGCAAGGATGGATGTGTTCCAGAAAAAGACAAGAAAGAGGGGCTTGGAAATTTTTTGTAAGCTCTCAATATGCCTTCACTAGAGTAGTATGCTATTTGCTTCCCATAAAGAGAACAAAACCATTCTGAACCAGGCTTAAATTGTTAAGAGGTCTCAACAAAGACTTGCTTCCCCGCAACTGAGCCTTATGGATGCAAACAGTCACACACTCGAATTTCATATGCTCATGCACATGTGCATTTCACACATACAATTATCATATATTAACACATGTACATGTGCAAATTTAAGTTGAATCTAAATGTTTTTAATATCTTGTACAAAACAGAAGGAATAGAACTCAAAAAAAAAACTGTAAATGTGACAAGTCATGGGATTTTTTTTTTTAAAGACAAAACTTAGGAGTTCTAATACCCTTGTTGTCTGTGTAGACTATGGATAAGCAATAAAACCAATACAACTTATGTCCTTATATTAGAGCTCTCAATGATGTTGAGCATTCCCTTGGCTCTTTACCACTTAAAAAGGACTTCATCACAAGTGACCTCACTAGGGCCTCAAAACAATGCTGTAAAATTGTTCTTCACTATCTTAAATTTTATAAAGTTAAGAGTTGAACTCATAAAGAAACATAAGCGACCCACTGACAGTTAGGTACCCAGTCACTGGCAAAGTGCAAACTAGGATTACTAATTAACAATATTTTTATCTTTATTGACTCATTAAATTGCCCAACATGCTTCCAGTCTAGGCAACTTTACTTTGTGATTATTAACACATTTAAGGTAGAGGACTTATTGCAATAATCCCCCTTCAAGAATAAGCAACATAGTAAGTAGTAAACAGTAAATAAATGTTTGTTAAGATAATTAATGTATTTGACATTTATTGAGAAGTATCTTAATATTTTTTTCATATATATTTTTTGTGTCCTCCAACACTTCCATGAGTATGATTTTCATTTTATAGGAGAAAAAAGTAAGATTCAGGACACTAGGAAGCTTTTTCTATCGTTTAATAAGAATACACAATTGATACTGCAGACAGAGTTTAATCCATATTTCTCTCATCCCTACACCTCCTTGTCCAATCTTTAAACCCACATTATCCAGTACAATAGTTGCTAGCAACATGTAGCTGCTGGTTACTTAAACTGAGACTAGTCTAATTGCTAAGTGCTAGTTAGTTAAAGATATGGACCAGACTTCACACAATATGAATGATTTATACAAACTCTATTTTAATAATTTTATTTCATTACAGAAGAAGCTTTAGCTTTAGATTAGAATTTTAAATAATATATCATTAAAAATCAATTGTATTTTTACTTCTTATTTGAAAACTTAAAATCACATGTGTGTTTAACATCTGTATGATACATTGTATTTCTGTTGATGTTTAACCTTTTCCAATATCCCAGAACACAGGCTATTCTTTAGTGTTTAAGTCACTTGAAATATACCTCACAAAAGTTGTTAATTACTTCCTTACATTTGCTCCAGATATGTCTCTGAAGGACTTTAGATGTAAATATATTTCCTGTTTTTTTTTTTTTTTTTTTTTTTTTACTTAATTTGGGGATCAGCCCTCATTCTCAATTTTGGAATTGCCTCCATGTAGTTTTTCCAAGTTTAACTGATTATCACAAACATGGTTTTTATATATCTACTGTTACATTAACCACACAATAGGCTAGAGTTTGTTACAGCGAAAAAGTACTCCAAAATTTGACAGAAGTTTATGGTTCAGAGGCATATATCCTCTACAGAGTAGTGCTTTGCCAAATGTTGGCTCCCTGTGCCAAGCTAGCATTTCCATATCAACACAGTTTTCCCCAATTGCCATTAAAAAGGATTCATGCCATATTAAATATTTTCACTTAACAGTGATATTTCTCTTTCCCAGACTCGGGTTACAGAGAGTCCTTAGATGGAATTAGATTTAAAGCACTGAGGAAGAATAATGCTAGGGATCTAGGGTAGATGATAATGAACTGTTGCTGAATGCTTATAATGGTAGATAGCCTTATGTGAAATATTTTTAATTCTCAGCACTGCCTTCTAAAGTTGAGTGTGAATGTTATTTAAACAGAGGAAAGGGAGCAAAATAAGTTGCCCAAATTCACAGTGAGCCAATTGCATCAAGGCTTGGTGAATAACCAGATGTCTCTATTTTTAAAACCTTCAAATTTCTAGATTCCTCCATCATTATTTATCTGACAATATTAGTTATTCCTTTCGCTGGACACTCATTGACATTTGAAGCAAATTCATCTCATGTAGGATTAAGGGCTCACTATTAATTGCCTGTGTTGTTTGCACTCCATTTATACTCTGCCATGCTAAAGAGAAATGATCCTCTTTCTATGTTGTGCTTTGAAGAATGCATACTGCAGAGTTGTGGCTTACAAAATAGTATTTCATCAAATGAGACTGTTGACCCATTGTCCAAGGAAAGTCAAAGTTACTACTCAAATGGATGAAGACTTTATATTCTGTAAACTTTATATGACTCAGTGTTCTTGCCACACAAGAGAACATTTTATATGACAATTATAAAAGGAGAAGTCTTTAGAGTAATCATGTTTTCCTTAAGAAAATGAAGACATTGAAGGAGAAACTGTGCACGCAAAGAGTCAATGATTCTAACCATTGACTCTCCATCAAGTTTGTCAAGCCCAGAAATCCCAAACTCTCCTGTACAACCAAATTTAGCCTTGCTTCTTAGAGCTCACACATCTGAGCTACTTCCTTTGTGCTGCAACAGTGGTTAGGGTTCCATTGCCCCAGAGATCTCATGGCCTAAAAAGATGGCAATGATAAAAGTCTGACCCTTTCCAGAAACTCCTACTCTAGGAAGTCTTTCCCTGGCATCCACACAAGAAGAACAAGGCTATCAAACAACTCTTAGTGGAGCCCAAAAGTAACATGAGCAAGAGGTCTCTTTGGGCAGGCATAGGGGAACATGCCTGAATTCACAGCACTGTGGATGTAGGATAAGGAACATTTGGATTTCAAGGCTAACTTCCACTACGTATTGAATGAGACAGAGGCCAGCATAGGCTCCATGTCATCCTACCTAAAAATTGAAACAAACAAAAAAGAACTTTCCAATCCAACAAGTATAAACTCAATGCTTATAGTCAAGGAAAATTGAATTTTTTTTGTCCACTGCAACAAGTGTATAGCACACCAATGGACAATAAAATTTGTCTCATAGTATCAGGAGTAAGAGGAAAATGGTGCAGTATTCGTACTTCTATTTGGTTATTGGAGGAAGTATTTAAGACTATCACTTTGGTCTGCATGGAGTGTTGCCAAAATGTAGGGGAGAAGTCTATGACTGGGGATGCTGAAGTTTTTACCTTAAAAGCAGAGAAATAAGGTTAGGCTACCCATAAGTAAAGTAACAGTGATTCTTACTGTCTGGGAGAGAGGGAGATGTTTGGTTGAGTTGAGATTCAGACACTGTCCTTGCCTGTGCTATGACTCATGTAGAATACACTGGGAGGGGGGAGGTGTCACCATGGTCTCAAAGTGAACTTATGTTGAGTTCTGTGAAATTACAGATGTCTATAGAACAAAAGAACACCATGATCCAGATGTCTATGAGAGCTAGCCGAGAACTCACCAGCATTTGATCACAATGCTCCATTTCCATCCCTCCTCCCTGCTAACAATATACTTACAGCATGAGTTTAACAAAATGGACTTAACAAAATGCAGCTCCATCTCTTAAATTAGGGTGTGAGGGTACTTATATAGTAACTCTGATGGAAGATTAGCTGAGATAAGTGTAGGTTTCTTCACTTTCAACTGTGTTATTTCAGAAAGGTTTCAAAATCACTAAGCCTTAACTCCCTTATATGTAAAACAATACATTTTGCATGGTAAGAATTGTGTGATATTATGCAAAGAGAGGATCTAAATTGGAGATCTCCATCCAGTCACTCCCCTCAAAGCTCAGAACCCAGCAGAAGAGAGAGAGGAGAGATTTGAGGAATCAGAGGGGATGGAAGAACCAGAACATGATGCAACAAATCAACTAATCAGGGCTTGTATGGGCTCATAGAGACAGAAGTGGCAAGCAAGGGGCCTGCATGGGTGTGTACAAGGTCCTCTGTATATGTTACGGTTGTTAACTTGGTGTTTTGTGAAATTCCTAACCGTGGGAGCAGGTGTTTCTCTGACTCTTTTGTCTGCTTCTGGGACTCTTCTCCTCCTACTGGGTTTCCTGGTCCAACATCAATATGAGGGATATTGATTTGTCTTATTAAATACTGTTTTGGCATGTTTGATTGTTGTCTTTGGGGGTTCTGCTCTTTTCTGAAAGGAAATGGAGGTGGGGAGTAGATGTGGGGGAGAGGAGAGGCAGGGAGGAGCTTGGAGGAGTTGGGAGGAGAGACTATGGTCAGGATGTATTGTATGATAGAAGAATTTATTTTCAACTAAACATAACATAAGAATTTCATACTGTGTTGTATAAACACAAAATATATCTAACACATGGGAAATTTCCAGTGAATAATAGATATCACTTATTGTTTTTATCACTTTTTTCATTTCTGTGGTAAAAGTACATGGCAAAATCAACTTAAGGTAAGAAGGATTGATTCTGGCCCATGTTATTAGGGGTTAAAGAGTTCTGTTATAACTGTGAACCACGAATAGCAACAGGTTATACCTCCCTCCCTTGACAGCTCCCAATTATAGCCCCTTATTATTTTCCCAACCTCATATGGATATTCCAAATTAAAAAAACAATATGTCTGAAGAGTCAAAGTTAACCTGTACAAACGAGAGAAAACATGTGACATCTGTCTTTCTGGGTCTAATTTACCTCACTCAGAATAATGTTTCCAAGCCCCTCTCCATTTTCTTGTGAGTTTTATATTTTATTTTGCTTAATAGCTGAGTAACATTCCTGTAGTGAGAGTTTTGGTTTCTTTAAAAACCCAGTTATGATATGTGAATATGTTTTTGTTTTAGTTCCAGGTGTGAGATAAGAGGTTGCTACACAGCAGGTCATTATAATTTGCCTTGTGCCCTGGTTGGGGCGGGAATCTTTGCCAGCTGCAGATAAGTTAACTCTGGGAACTCTGAAGAGGGGATAAGTGGGAGAAAACCAAGAGGGCCTGTGTGGCTGTGGTTCTCCTGGCTGCTGCTGCTGGTTTGTCCTGCTGCTGAGTTACCTGTTGCATTTGCTGGTTTGCTGGTTGCTGGACTGCTGGATATCTTGATGATGAAGATTGAACTTGCCTCAAGGAACCCGATGCCCCCAATCACCAGGAAATAGCCTATAAAAGTCTTCGTCCATTTTCCCAAATAACCTTCTTCCTACCTAGCATTGGAAAGTTGGAAAGATTAGGGTGGGATAAGGGTTGGAAAGATGATAGTGATATAAGAACCCAATAAAATAGTAACTACTGCTACTACTACTACTACTACTACTACTACTAAGGCAACATTTCACTATGTGAATATTCATTTTCATTATTCCATAATCCATTGATGGACATCTGAATTGTTTCTATTTCCTGGTTATTGTGAATACAGCAGCAATGAACATGAAGAAGTGAGTATCTTTGTAGAAGAATATGAAATCCTTTGTGTATATGCCCAAGAGTGGGATAACTGAGTCATGTGTTAGACCTATTTCTAGCTTTTTAAAGACCCTCTACACTGATTTTTATAGTGGCTGTATCCCCTTGCACTCCCACCAGGAGCAAGGAAGTGCCTTCCCCCTTTCCTACACCCCAGGCTAGCAATTGTCAACTGCACTTTGGACCTGAACCATTCTGATTGGGGTAAGATGACATCTCAAAATGGTTTTAATGTCCATTTTCCCGATAGCTAAGGATAGTGAATACTTTTTAAAATAATTCTCAACCATTTATATTTCATCTTTTGAAACTCTTTAGTTAAACCTGTCAGAAATAAACATCATCATCAACACACCAAAAAGTATATTTTGTGGTAATTCCAAATCTAGGAAAGCTGACAAATAAGGTTAACTAACCTACTAAAGAAATAACTGACATTTACAGCACTAAATATTTCATGTTCGTAAAAATGAACAATAAATGTCAATAAACATGTTATAACTGACAGAGAAAGCTTGTCTTTTTATGTACAAGAGTATTTAGTGCCTTAGAAAAATAAAATACTATTAAAGAGTAGATACTACACAACTCCATATTTATGAATGACTTATCTTTTAATGGACTCTTGGCGCTCAGAACTATTGTATTGACTAGTAGGCCATTTTCATAGACTAATCCAGGTGTTATATTTCTCTTGCTATAAAATAAATATTCACATGCTTCAGCCATTATTTTATCAGTTGTTGATTTCTCCCTATATTACCATATCAAAAGTGAATTATTGGAAAGAGGACATACTGGTTGCTTTCTCTCAACAGTTTCCATAGTGACATATTGGCAAGAAAAATAAAATTATCAGACTACATGACACCTGCTTTAGAGTTCATGTTGTCATGCACAAAATATGATAATAAAATTAAAAGCATCATAATCATAAAAGAAATGTACTGGCCAAGAGTAGCTGACCTTGAATTTGGGCTGCAGTTATCAAGTGGCATGAGCCAACAAAAGCATAGTTCTCTGGGCCATCTGGTTTTCCCTGACTTGTTCTGAGAGCTGACAAATATGTTATGAGCCATTAAAAACTCTTTAGTTGGCTATACATAAATTATGACCCTAATTAGTTCAGTTCAGTTTTGATATGGATGGTTTGTGAGGCACCAGACAAAAAAGAACCGACACCTGCCTGACTTCTCAATGAGTTAATGTTAACATACTGGCAGCAGGGCAAATATCTCAATTACATATTCCAGTAGCATTAGAAGTATCTGGTGTGAATTCTGTGTGCTGACTGAAAGGGTCAAAGATTTAGGAGTGACATCAGAGTCTGTGGAAGCCTAAAGGATTATTATATTCCTCCTGGAGTCTCACTTAAAGACAGAAAGAACGTTTTTTTAAAAGTATGTATTTTTAAATGATTGCCATGTAATACAATCAATCTGGACATAATTAAAATGAACTGTAGCCATGAGTTGAAAAATTAAAATATGAACAAAACTGACCATTCATATTTAGGCAAGCTCATGGAGTATACAGACCACATATTTTTAGTGTCTAAAAAGTTGTTATGAAAGCATATAATTATGGGAATTTGGAGTTTGTGATCATAAATTAGAGAGAAAAGAATTTGCTTTGCATAGTGGTACATGTTTATAATCTCAACAGTCAAGAGGTTGAGACTGAAGGATTGGAAGTGTGGGGCCAGCTTGGGCCACACAACAAGACTTTCTCTCATATAATAACAACAGCAAAAGAAAAAAAGTATACCTGCGTTTGTTGGAGGTTGCTCTTGTGCACAGTATATTCAGATGCTGATTTCTGTGCCCAAATATCTGATTACAGTATGGACTTTAGCATTGTCATGATTGTTGAACTATCTCCTGTATCAATGTTGTGTAAGGAATGTTCCCTAATTATCTCTGATTGGTTAATAAAAAGCTGACCAGGTTATGGATACACAGAGGCTATAGAAAGGCTGGACTTGCTATCCCAGCCAGAGATTTCAGGGAGAGGGAAGGAGAGGAAGGACCATGAGGGAAAAAAGTTAAAGAGACCATTTGGAGGGACCAAGAGGTGGCCATGAGGCAGAGGGTTCAGAAAAAGTCATGATGAGCAGGCTACCAAGTAGTTTGTGATGAGGACACACATAGCGCAGAACAACCCAGGATGGGACTCAGATTGAAGGTAAAAGACCACATGACTGAGAAGTAGATATCTTAGAGGATTAGAATAGATTAATATTTTCCCAGTCTAGGCTTACAGCTTGTTAATTAATTTAACAGGTCTTTGTATCAATTATTTGAGAGGGGGAATGGGAACAGTTATGAGTTACATGCTTAAATTACAGTCTACATGTGTTGGTTTCAAGAACTTAAAATTGGAAAAGCAAATATCCTTATATAAATCTCTCAACCTTGAGACTACACAGATAGGAAAGTGTGATAGGAAAAATATTAAGTTTTAAAAATAGGATGAGAATGGGACACAGTGAAGTAATGATCACTAAACAAAACTACGTGGCAGAGAAGACATTGCTTGGGGAACCCCATACCATCACATTATCTTTAATACTAGACCACAAAGCCTGCTCAATCGTTGCCTGGGTAACATACTTTTGATCACTTCTTTCTTTGCACAATTACCTTAGTCCAAAAGGGACCTGTCCTTATGGTTCACTCTGCAGATGCCCCTCATTTTTTTCTCACTCCTCTCTATGTCCATGGCAAAGGCTTCTTCAGTAACAATGACAGAAAGACAAGGAAAAAACCACACTAATTCATTTAGCAAACTATATAGGATGTCGGGACCTTCAGAAACGGAGTCAAAGAAACAATAAAGATTTGCAAGTTTGACCCAGAAATGGGTAACTGAGGAGCATCGTCATTGAACAGAAGACATGTGACCTAATCATATACACTCCCACAAGTTCATAGAATATACAGGACCTGTGGTTTCCATATCATAAAATTTGTGTCATAAATTGAGTAAGGAACAACTAGGGAAAAAACAGTTTGTTCAGATTTTTTGAGAAAAAAAAATGCATCCATTTGCACTCCATACAAGAAGACATCTAGTGAGTAAGGGCCATTGTGCTTAGTTTCAGGAGAAGGATTGGAAATCCATTCCTAGGTTGTATAGCCTGCTTTCAGGGAGTAAGGCAGTCAGTAACCTTATTTGTGTAGTTTTCTCAAAAGCTAAAGTACCGTATTTTGGAGTACTGTATTTTGAGTCAAATCATCCACACACCTTGGCCAAATACTAATTGGCACTGGAAAAAGGCTTTGGGAGAAACTTTGTGGCACATTCGAGGCTCCAAGGTTCCTCATGGGAAAAGAAATGAAAGCTACTCTCCAATGCATACAGCATTCTTGCTTGCCTGCTTTGACCCTGACCTTTCTTAAACTCTTTCTATACTTCTCTTTGATGAGAATCTTTAAGAATAATTTCTCAGGAATCCCACCTTAGAAAATAAGTTTGTATATGTGTTTGTCTATTTATTTATTTATATTTCTGTGTATGTTCTAAAGAATGAAAGTGTTAGGATAGAGACATCTTTCAATTTGGCCTTGAGTTACAAGATGACACTTTTTTTTTCAATCAACATCTTCTCCTCCATTCCACATGAAGGTAAACAATGCCCAGTGCAGTAAATGTCACCCACTTCTTGATACACATGTGGTCTGTTTCCCACCCATACTAACATGAATAGAAACTATTATTTTGTACCTAATTTGCCTTTTAGGGTCAGGCTTCCAAGTCTAGTCTCGAGTAGATGTTGTTTGTTTTTTGTTCAGAAGATCAAGTTCACTCTTTTTATTTTTTTTTCAATTTGGAAACATTTATTATTTTTTGTAGATTACAAGTGGAATGCATACCCATTATAAACATTCAAGCAGTTTAGAAACATGGGTAGACTGTAAAGAAAATCTGTCTGCAGATACAACAGAGGAAGTGAAAGAAAAGAATAACTTGTTGATTCAAATTAGGTTATTAGAACTAATTTTTTTATGAAAACCCGGGACCAAATGTAAAAATATAAAACATCTACACTCTGCCAAGGTGTAAGACATTGCCTGTTCAGAATCTAGGGAGAAATGAAACCCAAGAACTAGGAAGCAGAGTACAGCATCGTCTAATAGCATCTGCTGATCTGATAAACCAACTCTTTTGGTTTTGATGGCCTCAGAAGTTGACAGAAAGAAAAATCTCATGGTCCACCCATGAAGAGGAGACTTTCCCCACACTAAGATAGGACTGAGTGCTAGAGCCCTATGGTGGTTTGAATAGGAATGGCTTCTATAAGATCATAGATTTGGATGCTTAGGGAGTATCATTAAGATGTATGGCCTTGTTGACCTAGTTGTGGTCTTGTTGGAAGAAGTGTGTCACTGGGGGATGGGCTTTGGGGTTTCAAAAGCTCAAGCCAGTCCCAATGCCTGGCTCTTTCTGCTGCTTGTGGATCTGAATGTAGAACTCTCGACTCTCATGTCTGCCTTTATAGTGCTGTGTTTCCTGGCATGCTGATAATGGACTAAACTCTGAAACTGCAAGCAAACTTCAATTAAGTGTTTTTCTTTAGAAGAGTTTTTATCTCTGGGAGAAACAAAAGTAGAGTTGAGGTGTAGCTTAGTGGTAGACATTTGCTTAGCATCTTGTAAGGCTCTGGGTTTGATTCTCAGTATGGAAAGAAAAAAGGCAGACAGACAGACAGACAGAAAAATATATATTTTCAAAGCATATTTGTTACTGTCATTTATATGAATAAGGTTGTTCACAAATAACAGGCTCATTCATAATTACCAATCCCTAAAAAAAATCAAATATTTATGAATGGATGCATAAATTTTTGTGTGTTTATATCATGAATTATTTCTCAGGAGTAATATGAACAAATTACTGTTATATATAAGAACTTAGCTGTATCTCAAAAAATATGCCAAGTATGTATAAACAGACACAAGTTACATAATTCTACTTTTGCAATTCTAGATCATACTAAATTCATCCATGATGTCAGAAAGCAGGCTAGATTTTTTTGTTTGTTTGTTTGTTTGTTTTTTTTCTTTTTTATATAATTAGAATATAGAAATCTTCAAATTTATTTATTTATTTATTTTTAATTTATTTAATTATTTAAATCACATCATAATTTACTTATTTACACAGGGGTTATAAACACAAAAAGGCAGGATGTGGGGAAGGGAATGGCACCGGAGCATAGGTGTTCAGGGGAGTACAGATACCTTTCAGAACAGGGTATCAGCTGGGTGTAGGTTCAGGGGACAGGTCACTCTGACTCTGCCTATGATGCACTTGTCCTTATCTAAGTTGGTACTGTCCACCGAGGCTGCCTATTTATAAGACCTATGACTACTTGGGCTGGTAAATTTCCACAGAAGCCGCCTGTTTACAATAGCTTATAGCCTGCTGTTTCAGTGTTTTTCCAGAGACCCAAGACTTGGTGTTAGCCTGCATGTATGTCAGGACTATTGCTGACTTTAGGTCTATGGCTGATTTTAGGCCTTTAGTGTATATGTAGGGCTGCTCCTGACATCTCCTCCCTTCTCTAAGTATAGAAGGGCCTTGGTGATTCTATTCTTGCGAAGGCGGGGATAGAAGCCTGACCTCCAATAATTGAAGGGGACCTTGTAATGGCTCAGGTCCTCCTGTCGTTGTCCAGTGAGGCATGAGGGCCATACCCATCCCGATGTCTTTTTCCTGGAGAGGGGATACTTTTGACATCAACCCCTATGCAGTCAGGCTTGTCCCTCAGGGAACCCAGATAGATATTTTTAAGTTTTATTTATATTCCCTTGCAGTGCTTAGCCTCACAGCTTAAGCAAGAATTCAGATTGCCAGACAGAGAGGGTTCTGGGTAGCCTCTCTCTTCTTGGTCTAGGGGTGGAAGTCTCCTCTTTTAGGTTGGGTGGAGATGGGTTTGAGGAACACCCTGATATAAAGTAACAACCTCATCTTGAGTCTCGTGTTCCTCCAGAGCTAACGTATAATAATGTATCTGAATAGGTTTTGCTACCGAATTATCTATCTGTTGTATCACAAAGCTAGTCAGCCTATTTAAGGCCTGGGACTAAAAGAAATCAGCAGAAATAACCCAGTTAATGGTCCCAAGATGGGAGGAAGTGGGGTTGACAACCATGGAGAGGTTGAAAAACAGTCCTTGTACCAGCTCTCATTTTTCTCTTTCTCTCTCTGTCATTTCTCTGGGCCTTCTCTGACCTTTTTCATGTTCTCTTTAACCATCCCTGTCTTGTCTATGTAAGGGCAACATTCTTCTTTAAGGGCTGTACACAGTCAAGAGCTGTACACAGTCTTTTCTATTGTAGAAGAGTAAATCAAGTCCAATAAAGTCCTTTGCAATTTTTGGAGATCAATTCAGACATCGAAACGAGGGATTTCTTCAGATTAGTGATGTCAATCTCTAGCTGTTTGGTGTCCTTGTCAATGGCCCATCAAAGGTCTGAGTAGTATAAGTCTGGAGGCCAGCATCAGGATTAGAGCTTCTACCAGCAGACATCACGGGTCTAAACCTCCAGCCTGAGAACAGGTAAAAATGAAACACCCGTGAAGTTCATTCTTTAAAAGACTCCTTTATGCTCCAGGAGACCTTGAGAATCTTTTTCAAAGCTAAGTGCTTGAGAAGCATCATCAAATTACACTTTTGGTACAATTAGAAACTGTAGACCTTTTGATGAAGTTATGTTCATGTTCTAGAGACTGTAATAAGATGCTTCTGGTGCTTCGATCTTCACTCACTCAATCTCTGCTCCCTTTCACAGGAGAGAAGGCAGCTTAATGTTCATTCACTTTGGAATCCTTAGCACAGGCTTCAGGCTGCAGTTTAGGATTCTAATCTGGCTACACAAATGTATGCAGTCAGGAAACTCACTCAATGTGATATTAACCTTTTGAGACTATAGACTATCTTAGGATAGATAATATGAAAGATGTGCACATAGAGGTCCTTCCTTTCACATACTGAAGAATTTGAAAGTTAAAGAAGTCCCCACCTGCTGTGTAGACATTGCATATAACATCCTCATATGTATCCTCATATGGTTCCACAGGTCATCTTTCCCGGAACATCTGGATTCTCCTCTCTTCTGTCTTAGTCAAGATGAAGGGAAGTAGGAACAACAAAACACAGTACTAACCTGACACAGTTGTTGTAACAGACCACAAGCTTTGTCAAAAATCCCCCTAATAATGGAAAAATACATTATAATAACCTTTGACACTGAAAATTAAGAATGTGCAAACCAGGGCTCACAACATCTGTTCCTCCTGTGAAAAGGACCAAATACTCCTAATGCTCTTTTTCTCACCTCCATGCGGCAGTGGGCACACACAAGATGGACCATACATTTGTGCAGGCAACAAACACACAGGCACACTCATACACCCAGAAACACACTCATGCACATACAAAATAAAATGAATCTTTAAATTATTCTAAAGATATGCCAGATTTACCAGTTCTGTGCATCATTTTACTTTTTAATCTCACAGATTAAGTTAAAATTTGTCTGTTGTTATTTCTCAACAGAATCAAACCCACTACAATGTAAACATCAAAAGGATTTAGGTAAAATATTCCTGTTCTCCTAATAGGTGTCTAATAAGGGAAGCAGTATCTAAATGATACCTAAGATATTAATGAGTATCCCTTAAGTGTATTTCTTATTCCATGCAACAGATATTAACAAGTATTTCTTAGCTATCAAACACTATACTGATTTAGAAATGTACTTCCAACTAGAAGGAAGATTGACATTTTATAGAGGCACGTAAAAGGTTCTAGGTACCTTGTACCAAGTTTGTCATGACAGTGTGTGTAGATGGTAGTTTAAAAAATTGCAGTGGCATTATTATAAATGGAAAGATAGAGAGCATTCTGTTGCCACAGTTTCATGGAGAAGAGAGAAACACCCAAACTAAGCCTCAAAGAATAGCAGTAATAAACCTAGTGTACCTTGCAAGCTTGAGCAGTGTGGACAAGGGGCTGTCACAGAGATAGATTTGCAGTTATAAAACATCAAGACAAGTTTAAGACCTATGGATTGCTCTTTTCAGGTAAGGTGTGAAGCATAGGTATCAGTGACAAGAGATGAAGAAATATAGGGAAGAAGGAATTAAATCATGAAACTTTATCTCTACGGTTGAGAAAATTTAATTTTTTTTATAGACAACAGGGAACAGGTGGATGAATTTTAGCATATACATACTATGCTTAGGTTGTATATGTACATTCTCACATATGTACAGATGCAATAGATAACATGAGATGGTGTCCTCATTAGCATTTTAGTGAATGTGACTCAAGCCAGGGTCATCCAAGAAGAGGGAATTTCAATACAGAAAATTTCTCCATCAGATTGATCTGCAGGCAAGACTATGAGGCATTTTCTGAGTTAGTGACTGAGGCGGGAAGGCCCAGCCTAATGTAGGTGCTGCCACCCTAGTAGACAGATGGCCTTGAGTTTAAGACTCTAGAAGGAAGAAGACAGTATTTTATGTAAGACATGATATATTTGACTATATTAAAACATCACATATCTATTCAAATGAAAACATTCTTTTAAAAAAAGGAAATTACAATGGAGAGTCTGAGAAGGGTATTTTAAAAACAAACAAAAGAAGAAGCATCAGGATTTCAAATTATAAAGAACTACAAAACCAGTAAAAGGATAACCCAGGGGTGAAGTGGACAAAGACACTGATGAGACACTCACAAACGGATGGAAGGATAGAACACAGGGATGTCATACAGGAAGCTTCAACTGAACTGTTTTAGGCTGAAAACTCTGAAAGAATACAGTAAAATATTTAGGCTTGATAAAATAAAACTAAGTTGAGAAACACAGATGTCTGTCATTATTCTTATCTGCTAAGACATCTAAAAGCTGGTGATGATATACTCACAGTTCAAAGCATTTTACTAATGTAAACCTTATATAGCTCTTGCTAAAGTTTATAAAATATTATATATATAATACACATATACAGGAATATATTATTATAATATATATAATTATGTGTTATATATAATAATATATAAAATTATACATATTCAAATATTTTTCCTAAACCTTATAAGGCAGGTACTAACTTATTGTTGCCACTGTTGTATCCTTACGTGACTTGAAGAGTGCTGGGATTAAAACTCAGTCACACTCAGGTACTCTGATGTGAATCCTCTCTTTTCTCAAACATGAACAGTTCAAAAGCCCTAGAGCAACCACATCTACATTAAATTGGCTGATTTTAAAAAATGTATTTACGTGGTTCTTAATAGCAGACATATTCTTCAAACATAAAGCCTTCATCTCAGACATCATTTTCTGCAATCCGTATCCTTGGCACTCATGCATCCAAAAACATCAATATTAATTCCTGCTTTAAAGTCATCCCAGCAAGAAGCCTTCATTTCATACTCATTTACTAGAACTTTCTTGCTTTGAAGTTAACATAATTACCAAATATTCTGTTCATTTTTGGATACATTCTAGTAGTCCTAGAAATCAAGGGTTATAGGTAATATGATTCTGCCTCAAAATACAGGGAAGGAAGAAACTGAAAACAAAAAGCCAAAATAGCAATGTTTGTATCATCCTGCATCACTAAGAGGTGATGGTTTTGCCATGGATATATTCTTTATTCTCTCTTTACTTTCACAGATAAGGCTGTTGAGGCTCGAACAGGGGAGAGTGAAATTTTACCATTCCAGTTTGCCTTCACACTGAGAAAATAAACAGATTACAAAATTAACCATTTTCTTAGAGCAGAGCAAATAAATCTAAGCCTTTGTTTCTGATGAAAAGTTCTGTAAACTTTGCCTAATAAAAAGATTATCTTTTAAAGGGGAATACATAACAATATCTTGACACTCAAAATTTGCAAGGAAATTAAAATGTGATTATATTGATCAAGTTTTAATTCATTCTCAAAAGCTCAATCACTTGTGAATACTGCTAACCATATCTATACGAAAGCCAGCTTTTTCAATATCCAGATCTTCCATAATGTTTTTACAAATTTAACATTTTTAGAAATATTTTTTATGACATGAATGATTGTGGATTCCCCTGTGGCCACACCATTCAGTCCACAAGGAATGCTCATAATATTTGGGAGGAAAGACAAAACCTCACTTTGTAAGAGAGTTGACTTGTAAAATATGCATACACTCCTCTATTATTTTTATGTTTTTAAAATCTTTAATTTAAAAAAAATCATTTTGTTTAGGGGATTGAAGAAGATACACGTTAGTATGAGCACCAAAAAATCCAAAAGGGTTGCTAGATCCTCTGGAACTGGAATATCAGGATGTTATGAGCCACCTGATCTGGGTGCTCGGAACAGAACTCAGGTCCTCTACAATGTACTCTTAACCACTGAGCCACCATCTCGCCTTCCTTGCTTATCTCTGTTTACCACAACATTGACATGCATGTGTTGGATCACAAATATACTTTGGATTCTACATAGCAAGTCCCTTCTTTTCCCTAATTGTGTAAATCACTTTACACTGAAAAGGATCTGCAAGTTCTGATGTAAAAAATAGAAAGAATGTGTTGAATAGATCATTAAAAACCCAATTAACACCTAGTGTCTTTCTCTTGGTCTTTTCTCCTAAAATCTGAGACTATGGTGAAAACTTCCAATTTTCCCTGTACACAAATGGAAAAAACAGACTTCACTCTCCTTTTTTCTCGTTTGCTATGGGCACAGTACTACTGCTAGGGTATTTTAAAACAACAACAAAATCTGCAGTGTAAACAAAAGATAGCAGTGTAAAGGGCAAAAGTGGGACTGGAGAAGATGGCTCAGTGGTTAAGAGCATTTGCTGTACTTCCTGAGGACCCACTTCACAGCCACCTGCAACACCAGCTGCAGGAGATCAGATATGCTGTTCCAGGCTTCCCAGCACTTACAGGCACTATCATGAAGAGACACGCGTGTACACATCATTTAAAAGCCTTTACAAAATAAAAAATAACAGAAGAGCTTTGAAAAGCTGAATGACGAGACCATGCTGCAATCGTAGTAGAACAAAGGGAGTTCTCTGGGAGACAGACTGACTGTAAAGCCGATGAAGTAAATGAGAACCTGACAATGCAGAAAACCAAATGACAAAAAAACTGGACCCACACTGTCTAGAATAAAAATGTATTAAATATAGATTTTATTTTACCTGTGAGAAAAAATAAGTATGACAAAGAAATTAAAGATATTTTAAAGATGTATGTATCTATCATAACCTCAAACTATTGGATACCTCAATATTAGGGTATGAAAGGGACAAAGTGATACCTTGACTACAGATCAAGTCTCTTCCTAGGCAGGCAGGCGAGCTATCATGGCAAGAGAGGTAGCTGTGTGATGGGTAGTTTGATTCAAAAGAAGTTTCATTATAGGACATCTTGTGACTATTCACTGAGGAACAAGGCTTCGCCAAAACCAGATGGGCCAACATGCCCTATTAGAGAGACAAATACGCATTGCCTTTTATCATCTTTGCTATTCTAAGGAGAAAGTCTTACAGTTTGGGCTGTGTATCCATCATGTAACTGACATCATGACCCATCCCTCAAAACAATATTAAGACAGAATAGGAACAGAAATTCTATTCCAGAAACCTTACATCTATCATCCCTATACCTCCACTTAGTTTATGAGCAATTCTTCCCCAGGTGACATTGCTGCATGAGGAAAAACTCCAAACCTCAGCCCACATGACTCGAGCTGAGGAGAGTGGTGGAAGCTCCATCTGATCAGAAGTGTACACTTGTAATTTGCGACAGAAGTGCTCTCCTGCTTCCTTACATACCTTCTCTGAACTTTCTCTGACCTTGACAAAATCCAAGAAACACTGGGTATAAGTCTATCTATTGAAACCTTCCAAGTCCTGACTACCCACAATGCTCAAAAAATACTACTTCATTTAATTCTGTTGTTTTAAACCAGAAACTCACATATAATAATTAAGTTAATTGTATACTTCTGGAGTACAATGTGATGTTCTGCTACATGTTAAAATTGTAGGATGATTCAAACTTTTAAGGATATTGGTAAAGCAGGGTGTTATTTCTAGTTCACCTTCAGTTAACCTGGAGAGCCCTCATGGGTCTTTCCTGTAAATGATCTTCTGTGGGTCTTGTGAAGTTCTGAGACTCCATATGTATTAATTAAAGAGATAAATATGTATGGAATAAGACTGGCCAAGTTCACATCTCCACCTCATCATTTAATGTCCACCTTCTCCTGGACATCTCATATCACCCTAAATGGCATAGGGGAATTGTAACTAATAATGATCTCTGTGTCACACCAATAGTTATGGTGAGAACAATGTATGGGAATATCAGGGAATGGTGGCCTTTGTAGTCTGAAAGCAGTGGGGTGGAAATATGATTTTGAAAGTAAACCAATGAGTTGTACTTTTAGATATGAGGATGGGATTCTGGCAATACAGCTATTCTAGACAAGCTCAAAAGTGATCAAATATGATAGATAATATTCTCTGGTATATTAGACAAAATTCATGTATAGCTGCACTGAAAAAGACTTCAAATTTTAATTTTCACAAACGACTTTATGATTATACTCTTTTATATCATACCCCAACACACATCTGTAGTTTACATTACTGTGATCCGTTGACTAAAGCTGTAAACATCTACAACCCAAAGACCTGTGACCCAAACTGGAAGATTAACTGAGAAATATCCATCCTTGAGCCTGTATATAATACCCCAGGGATTTGCAAGCAGCCTCCAGCAGCTCCCAAAATCCCTTTGATAATCTTTCCAGGGGAAAACAAAAGCATCTTAGGATAAAGTTGAACTTCATTAGATCCACAATATGTAAACAATGAGGTTTCTAAATAAGCTCATAAGAGACTTCTAGAAATCAGAAATGAATAAGTGTACTCCATATAAGGAAATAATGCTCTGAGTTAATCGAGGTTTTGAAGTCTTTGAAGCTTTCAAGGAAAGTTAAAGAGAACTGAGACCAGCAGGAAAGCTGCAGGGTAGGAGATAGCAAACAGATGCTGGCAACCAATTGGTTGTAAACGGTTATAACAGTAAAATCTTCAGTGACTCAACAGAGAGACCCAGAAAGAACTGACTAAAGAGTGAAGGTTAATCGGTGTCTATGGAAGAAAGCCAAAGCGTGTCAATAGAATAGTGGGCAATTGGAGAAAAAATAAAAGCAACAGAAATATGTGTCTCAATCAAGAAGACTAGTGATGCAAACCTGGAAATATCACAAGACAATGCAAATATATTCAAAAGAAAAAGGCCTAGGTTTGTAAATACACAGGTATTGACCTCACCCCAGCTGTTCTCAGAGGCTTCAGAAGGGCTAACCCACAAAGTGTGAAGCAGCAAGCTTTTCCAAATTCACATTTGGACTTCAAGAATAATTCAGATTTCTCTTTTATTTAGGAAAATCTCAAAGACTCTCCCACTGTCAAAGTTGAACAAAATTGACCATGATGATGATTAGAATGTGTAATTCCTTTCAAACTTTAAGTTTGAAAAACCGGATCGTTTCAGGTGATATTATCATTGACTTGACTCCTAAACCTAATGCTAAGAAAATTGTTTCAAAGTTAAATTTCTTGTTCAATCATTCTTTTAATGTATGTAGAAACATTTGCTATTTAAAGTGACTTGAGGCTGGAGAAATGGCTCAGCGGTTAAGAGTGCTTGCCACACTTCTAATGGACCGAGATACAGTACCCAGGAACCACGTCAGTAGTTCACAAATGCCTATCACAGCATCCTCCACATATCTCACACCAGCTGGCATTTTCATATGTATAAAGCATATAATCACACACTTACACACATAAATCAAAGTAAGTCTTTATAATTTCTATTATATTCTAGCCACATCAGGCAAAGCAACCAGCTGCTAATGTATATATTAAAGTGTACTTGTCTACATATATATGTAAAATGTACACAAGCAAGTTGACTATTCCGAAAACAACTGATTTTCTGTTTCAGTCAAATATAAATTCAAGCTTATTCATTTTGATCTCTTGTGTCTACCTTTCTCTCAAGCTTTTAGAGATAGTAGCTTTCATTTCCTGTGTTGTGTTTTTAAGGAAAGCCCAAACTCACAGTAAACTTGAGTCAAATCTTCCTGCTACTCTTTTGCTTCGTTTTGCATTATAGCCTCTCAGATTCTGTGAAGCCAATATAAGACACGTTCGCTCATAAGAATGGTGCCAAAGTCACATACCAACTGTGAACAATCAAAACACGCCAACTGGGGTATGCGCATGATAGCATGTGAACCTGTGCTCATAAATAAAGTTTTATCAGAACATCACCCACCCTCATTCATCCATACCTTTTTTGTATCTGTTCCTGCTCTAACAGCAGAGACAAGCTGAGATAGTGAGTAGATTATCTTAATAGCCAAAGAACTTTCCAGCAAGAAGGATATGTACAATAGAAAATGGTACAACATGGGGTAACATTGTTATTACATTACTATTGCAACACCTGACAGTCATTTACCATGTTAAAAATCAGGGCCAACTTTGTCACATATAGTACTGGACAAGAAAAAAAAAAAAAAAAAAAACCAAACAACAACAAAAAATCCCATGAAATCCAAGTTTTATACAAAATCATTAACTTTTAAGTATTCATTTGGAAAAACAAATGAGTTAATATTATAAGCTCAACTAAATTGATCTTCTGCCTAGATCTGCCAGTTTGCAGCTTCTAAAATGACTTTAACAGCTATGAGGCCTTTCTTCATTAAATGAGTCGCTCAGTGTCTGAGTCTCATTTGCAACTTGTTGACTGCCAACTCTTAAACACCACCATACAATACAACCTGCTGAGAATGCAAGCTTCCAGAATGGAAGAAATCAACACTCTTACCCAGCTATGATGCCTATGAACCACAACAATGAGTAGCATGTCACAAAACCGAAAAGGCTGTGGTAGTGGTATGCATACCTCAGTAGTAACCAACAGCTTTCCAATCTAACTTACAACCTGTTCATCAAGAAGAAATTCATGCCAGATGGTGGAAACGTTGCCAACTACCTAGGGCTAAAAGCTCACAAATCTTAGAAGAGCAACCTACAACCACTGCTTTACTAAACCAGCATAATATCTAATTATATTTTAAATATTTGTCCTTATAGTAACAAATAAGTATAGTCCTCACCTCTCCTTAACTAAATCTCTCTGTTGTTGTTGTTGCTGCTGCTGTTGTTGTTTTGAGACAGGGTTCCTCTATAGATTAGGCTCTCCTTGAACTCAGAGATCTACTTTGCCTCTGTCTCCCTAGTATTAAAGGTGTGTGTCACCACTGCCAGGCTAAGGAAACGTCTCTTTTCAACTAAGACCTTTACAGAAAACCACAAACCAATCAAACAGAGTTATGTATTTTCAGTACCAATTAATACATTTACAAAACAACTAACACACAGGCTCAGGGAACATTGGGGAAAAAGGGCCAGAAAGATTATATAAGCCAGAAGATCATGGAGTTTGCTGGGAGATTGTGTTATCTATTGATGTGAGAAGCTGTACCCATGAAGTCTCACTAACATGATTTCCTAGACATCAGCTGAACAAAGACAACAATATACATATAAACTGGACCAGGGAGAGCCCACAGGCCTGTAACCCTACACAGGAGCTACAGGCAACTAAGAAATGCTGAGAGCAGGAGAAACAGGCTTCCCTAGGGAAGAGCACATCAATCAATTATCAATAATAAATTGTCAGCCATGAAAACATATACATACAAGTAACATTATCCCAGACTGAGAAAGTTGTATTTAGATGTTTAAGACTGCATGTGTGTGCATGTACATATACATATGTGCAAGTAGTAACTATCAAAAATGAGGACCTGAATTTGAAAGAGAGCAAACAGGGGTATATGAGAGGGTTTAGGGGAAAGAGAGGAAAGGAGGGCATAGGATAATTATAAGCTCAAAAAAATTAAAAAGAATGTATCATCCTCAGAAAGACAAAATCCCAAGTCCTCTATTATCTGTGATGACAGAGAAGCTCTAAATCGTCTTCATACTCTAGATTTATAGATCATATCAGAATAATAGTTCCTTAAAGTTATGAGAAAACTAACAAGAGACACAGAGAGACCCTTGTTTAGTTTGTTATTTGGTCTTTTAAATTTAGAAGATGCTTCAATGATTTTTCAGTAATTTCTAAGGTTATTGTTTTAAATTGTTTTACTGTTTTAAAGTCAGTTTTGAATATTTGTGTATTCTTTTAAAAATAATGTGTTTGTTCTGGCTTCCAGTTTATTTGCATTGTGTTGAAAAGAGGAGCTCTCTCATTGCTTGGCTTAAAATATTCTCTGCATCTCTCAATAACTCACTTTTAATTTCTGAATCTGTATGTTTCTGCTCACTCTCATTTTCTTGATTGGAATATGTTATGATATGTGTAATTTACCTTTAATATACTTCAACATAGACAGTATGGTTTTTTGTATTCTTTAGCCTAATATTTTTAAGATTTAAAAAAAAAAAATCAGGAATCCATAGCCCAGGACTAGTCACCTGCTGTTCTAATCAGAAAGGAAATATTTCAGAGGCCAGTACTAAAGGTGCCTCAACCATTCACATATCAATTCTACTTAGAGGCAATGGAAACTAACATAATTCAGGATATTCCCACAAATAATTACTGGCTTTCAACTTAAATCTAATTAGTGACAGGAGTCACGTTTATTGCACACAAATTAGCTGGAATGTACTTAATACATTGCTGTTTATGACACAGTTTTTTCAAGGAGACTCATCTTTGATTCTCTCCCTGTCTATATGTGTATCTTGTTCCTTCCCTTAAGTAGTAGTATGTCCATTGTTGTCTTTGCTATAGACTAAGCAAGTTGTATTGAAATATTTAGGAGTGTGTGTGTGTGTGTGTGTGTGTATGTGTGTGAATCTCTATCAACAATTAATAAAAACAGAGGCTATGAATTTGAAATAGAGAAAGGATAGGGTTTGGAGGAAGGAAAGGGAAGGAAAAATTATATAATTGTGTTATAATCTTAAAAAGGGAAATAATTTTTTAAAAGTTATTATTTCACCTGGGGAGTTGGTGCCACATGCCTTTAATTCCAGCATTTGGGAGGCAGTTGTAGGAGTATCTGAGTTCAAGGCCAGCCTGGTCACAGAGTGAGTTCTAGCACAGACAGGGTCACATGGAAAAACCTTGTCTAGAAATAATCTTTTTAGAAAAATTATTAATTCTTACTTTCTCAGATCTAAAAGAGACCTGTACACACTGACTAAGAGAACGGAGCAGAATTTATGCTCTTAGGGCTGATAATGTAGCTCAGTAGAAGAACACTTGCCTATAATACCCAAGGCCCTAGGCAGGATCTAGTAGCACAACAAAATAGGTGATTCTGACTTTCTGAACCCAACATTTGTGGGAGATTTTGTCATTTCTTCCTGAAACCCAGCAGCCATGCTCTAAGAAGTCACAATGAATAGCATGTGGGAAGGAATGGTGTATATTCTAATCCAGATGCAAATCTTGGATATTTCAATTAGCAAGAGGGAAATGATGGACTGAGTGGAAGAATCCTTAATAAAAATTATATCAGATTTCTTACTAGAGACTATAGAGGCCAGAAGAGAGTAGTATGATATTTTTTAAGTGAGGACAAAAGAAGTCGGAACTGTGCATCAAAAAGTCTATATTTGGCAAAATTATCTACAAGGAATAAAGGAGGAATTCAGACATCCTTGGTTAAGCAAAAGTGGAGGAATTTCTTACTAGTGGAATCGACCCTACACGATATACTAATAAGAGTCCTTGGAGCTGAGCTGAAAGAACATTTTAAAAAAAGAGTCCATAGACATACAAAGAATAACAAACTTTAGTAAAGGTAATTGTACACAGATCTATAAGTAGTTTTATTATAATTTGGTTTGTAACTCCTGTTTTAACTTCCTACATTATTTAAATGATAAATTTATGATCTACAGGATAATATTATTACAATTTGGTTTGGAACTCTTGTTTTAACTTCCTACATTATTTAAGAGACAAATTTATTTTACAACCATGATGTGGCAGAGTTTTTAAGCTGTTAAAGCCATACTGGTCTCAATGAAAAAAATCAACACTTTCACATTTAAAGTATTGAATATAAACTCCCAAGTTCACCACTAAGAAGTCATTTTAAATATCTATACAAAAAGAAATGAGAGTGAATCAAAATGGTACAGTACAAAGAATTCATTAATATGAAAGAAGTGGATAATAGAGAAAGCACAGAACAGAATGACATATAAAAGCACATTTCAAAGTGACAGACAGGCTTCCTTATCAGTGATTACATTAAATGTAATCCAACAAATTTAACCATTAAAAGGCAAAGACCGGACAAATGAGTTTTCAAAAACCATGACCAATTGCCTAGAAAAGATTTATTTTTAGTTTGATCACAAATTTATAGAAGGTAGAGGATGGAAAGTGACATACCATGCAAAGAGTGACCAAAATCCAATGAAATAAAGAGACAGACTTTAAACCAAACTATCCTTAGAAGCAGAACAAGAACCATTTGTAGTGTTTGCTTAAGGAGAGGAAGCAGGAATTTGAAACCAGCCTGGGCTATACATTTTAGCTGGCCATGGTTGCACACACCTTTAATTCTAGCAATCAGGAGGCAGAGGCAGGTGAATATCTGTGAGTTTGAGGCCAGCCTGGTCCACAAAGCAAGTTCCAGGACAGACAGGGCTACCCAGAGGAAACCTGTCTTTTAAAAAGAAAGGACAAGAAATTAAATATTAATTCAAAGGTCAATATACTGAAACAGAGAAGACTCTTTCTTAACCAAGGTAGAAGAGAGGGGGGGCAGCACATCACACATAGGCTGTAGCATATCTCTGCAGCCACAAACATACAAACATATAAAAATGAAAATAAATTAAATACAAATCTTTCCATGTCTGATCTACTGCTTAGATGCTTATACACTATTATACTATCAGTGGAAATATAAATTATGATAGCAGTTATGCCAAACAACATGGAATGATTTTAAAAATTAAATATAACCTTTATGATTCAGCAATATCACTTCTAGATATGTGCCCCAGGGAAATGGTCAGTATCAAGGAGATATCTATATACCCATGGTCATTTCAGAATTATTCACAATAACCATGAGGAAATATTTTAAATGTTCTTTAAAAGTGAATGGAAAAAAGAAATTTCAATATACATACACACAACTAAGTACTGTATAGTGTTTACCAAAGAGAAAGCCCTGTAATATGTGAAGACACAGATGAATTTGGAGGGTATTGTTCTAACAAAATAAGCCAGATATGAAAACTGAATGATCAAATACAGTGTGGAATCTAATATCATGGAATTCACAGAAAAAAGAGTACAGTGGTGATCCTAAGGATGAGAGGTAGGAGGAATCGGAAGATGCTGGGTAAACTGTAGCAGACTCTGTAACCTGATGAGCAAGTACTAGTGGACAGCATTGATGCTGAGTGTGCTGGTTTTATTATCACTATCACACTGTAATCACATGTAACAAATACGTTGTAGACATTGGAAATATTTAATCTTTGTCAACTAAATGTTCTATAGTTTAAAGACCTATTATAACTGCGTCAAATAGCAACTTTATTTATAATAGCCAGAAGCTGGAAAGAACCCAGATGTCCTTCAACAGAGGAATGGATACAAAATATGTGGTACATTTACACAATGGAGTACTATAAAGTAACGAAATTCAATAAAACCACTTGAACCCATATTTTAAGAGGATATAAGAGGTGAATGCCATTGAGACGGGTATGTAAAAGTAGCAACCTCTGTGAACAGCCTGAACAGTATTCTTACTGCTGAAAGGGAGTGCAAGAAAGTAAAGTGAAGAACCGTATGACGAGCTTATTTATAGAAACGTCAAAAATAACTTTCAGTACATGCTAAAATCCCTTTGCTTTGCAACTGCTTAGTCTAAGTTTATATGTTGGTTTGACATTATGAGAGACGCCGTCTCTAAGTGGAATAGAGTTAGATATTCTTTCTAAGAACAGATAGACACAGTGTTACTTCACAGCAATGGCTAGGGAATGAATTGGAAGGTCTGATGCTGTTCAATCATTTCTAACACTCCTGCAATCTTTGCAATCTGAAAGAAAAATGTCCCTATAAAATAATATTGCTAGATTCAATTCATTTCAGCTCAAATGTCATGGTCACTAAACAATAAAAACAGGTTTGATTTTTAACAGTAGTAGAGACATTTAAAATGTCCAAGAGATAGAACTGCTACACTACCTTAACCTCTTTATAAACCTTTACCCAGTAGTTGATTTCATTTTGTGACTCTCCGAGTTCTAGAGTTTTGCAGGTATAGTGCAACAGTTGGCCCAGAAACAAGAGAAATGTGAAACAGGCTTGGACTTCCTTTCTCAACAACATCTCTGCTTTGGTGCTAGATTGTGTTACATAGAAATATGAGGCTACATATCTGCTACATGTAAGCATAAGTGTATGTATATGTATTATATACATATATAACAAATGCATATATCATATGTGTGTTATGTGAGATTTATTTCGCAAATATTTTGATTGACAAATTGTGTTTTCTTACATTTGCTTATTCAGTGGGGAGGGCAAATATGGAGGTCAGAGGACAACTTGCAAGAGTTGTTTCTTTCCTTTTATCATGTGAGACCTGAGAGTCAATTTCAAGTAGGTACCTGGTTTGGCGACACGTCTCTTTACCCACTAAGTCATCTCACTGACCCTCAAATCATTTTTTTAAAAAATGAAAATTACTTACCTGTGAGACTTAAATACAAATTCTTCACCCACTCAGTTCTCCTGTCTTCTTTTGACACCGAGACTTCTTCTTTTCATGAGCATCCTGCAGATGTGCTCTTATCTACATTGTGAGTCCCTGCCACCATTCACCTGATATGCACAGTGACTTGATCTTCTGTATGTTTTACTTTATTTTTCTTGAGTTAAACACCCTGTCTTTGGGCTCAACCACAGTTTATATTTATCAGTTCTACTTTTAAAGTCACTGAAGCCTTTGGTGACAAAAACCCTCTCAACCCTTGGTCACACAGAGTGATCCTAAGACCAGTAGTCAGCATTATCAGGGAGCTTGCTAGAAATACAGAACCAGTCCCCATAATCAGAATCTGTGCAGGATCCCAAATGGCTCTTGAACCATACCCACACTAAAATTAAAGAGCGTTAGTCTAAAGTGCTCTACCTTTGTACAGTCAATGCTAAGCTAGTTTGTTACTTTTCATTTCTCCAGTAACTGTTCCAATCCATTTTACATAGCTTGCTACAGCCTTTCTATCATCCTTTCTACTGTCTTATCTCTTCCTCCATACTCCCACCTGCTACCTCACACCCCAATTTTCTTTTTTCTTTTTTTTTTTTTTTTTTTTTTGGTTTTTCGAGACAGGGTTTCTCTGTGTAGTCCTGGCTGTCCTGAAACTCACTCTGTAGACCAGGCTGGCCTCGAACTCAGAAATCCGCCTGCCTCTGCCTCCCAATTTTCTTTATATAGAGGCCAGTCTCCTGGATTTCAAGTCTGTTGAAATTCATGCTTCTGAAGACAAATGCAAGCATTTTTAGTAACTATCAGTAATTTAATTTGAATTTTTTTTGTAGATATAATAGATAGTTAGGCAGTTTCAAGGCATTATGAGCATCACTGTGAAAAAGCACATCAAATAATTTGTTACTTTATCTAGTATTGCTTTGTAAGAAAGAATTGAAAGACTGGATTCCATGTGTTTTTATCACCAGAATCAACTGTCTGTTAATTTGAATGAGATGGAGCTGAAAAACATCAGAAAGATGACTGTGGTTAGTATTCTATTTTCTTGATTGGAGCAAAAGAAACAGGTGGTAAAAGAAGGGAAATTCAGTCCAAACAAGGACAAAAAAGAAAGAGAGAAAAAACAAAGCAAAGATGTCAGTGGTAGGAGATGAGTTCAGAGACACAGTAATGGGGAAGAGAGAAAGAAAGAAAGCTTGGAAGAGCAGCTAAGTCAGGGCTATGATAATGGTTTGTGTTGTTTGCATTCAGTGTGCAAGTGGGCATTAGGCAGAGGAATGGCTTGATTGAACGTTCAGCTAGAATGTTGTTTCTATTGCTGAGAACAGAGAAACTGTTCAGAAAAGTAGAACAGAAGCAAGTAGACCTGTTAGATGTACACTGAAAGAAACCAGGATAGAGATGCAACCAAAGGCAATGAAGGCAGGAAGCAATCAGAATATGTTATGATGGTGAAGCCAGGGGGATGATTAAAACCTGGGATGTAGGGAAAGAGAAGCCAAGAGTGGTAGAACCCTTATAACAGTTTGAAATGAGAGAAGTATTTATTCCTCTTCCCTCTGGGGAACATGCCTGGGATTTGCTGCATCCTTCTGCCAGAGACCACTGTGGCCCAGGACTCTCTTCCTTCAGAGCCCCTTACACTGCCATATCCCACGATGTCCCAGATACCCTGTTTCTAAACTGTGAAAATGCTCTTTTTCCAAGTGTTGCTTGTTTTCCTACCAGGACTACAACTGACAGAAGCATCCTCAGTTGATAGAGTCACAAAGACATGTTGATGGATTGGAGTGGACAGTGAGAAAGATGTCAAGCAAATCCCTTGTCTGAGCTTTGCCTTAACTTAATTTCTTCAATTCCCAAGGACATACATTTGTTCTCCTATCATGCAGAACTATGAATGATTCAATGCAATATACATTCCATTTATTCAAAACTCACACCCCAAGATTTGACCATTAGGATGTTACACACTAGCAAGGCAACCAGTGATCAATGTTGACAGACTTAAAAATTAAAACAGCCAAACCTCCCAAACATAAGACATCAAGGAGACACTTTGGAAATAACTTTGGTTCTCCAAAAGTGTCACACGGAGCTATAAATAACATCTTCAAAAGATGAGATGACACTAAACACACATCTGCTAATTAATGAAGTAAAGAGGGACAAGGATAACAGCAAGCAATATCAGCAGTATTAAAGTTAAATGGGGGAAATCCTCAGAAGTTTTGATGTTTGCCAAGCATGGAGCAATCAAGACAGAAGGAAATGGCAAAGATGAATGGGGCGTGGCTGAACACACCAGTCATCCAGCATTTAGGACATGGAGGCAGAAGGATGATCACTAGGAGTTTGAGGTCAGTTGAGGATACATGCCCTAATACTGCATTAAAAACCCAAGGGGTAGTGATGTGTCTCAGATGCTTGCCTAGCATCCGAAAGGGCCTGAATTTTATCCTCAACACAGAAATTGAAAGGAATGTAAAAACCATTGCTGATTTCTAGAAGTTCTGTAAACTTTAAAAATAAAACCATATGCTAGACAAGGGAAGAAATGTATGAACAAGCAATATAATCCATATGCATGAGGCCTATAACCCTTAAAACTAGAGCTTTGTCATATTTCAAATCTATCACTTAGTCTCTTGAACCCTTCATTACTTCTCATTCACCACTTAAAAATGGTTTTAATAATGTTTATGCTATTTAATTCAGAATGGTTTAGGGAGGGTTACATGATTGAATATATTTAAAATACTCAAAATGTCAACATATGCACAAACATGTCATATTTATTTCATGAAAATCATTCATGCTTATTTTGCATTGGTATTTATTTTCAGTATATGGATTATACAGAAAACATCTCTGGTAGGTACACACTTTCTACAATTTGTAGAATCCTTTAGTGATCAAAATCTTGACTCTTATGTCTTTGGTGGAATAAATTTGCTATCTTAGATTCTTGTAGCACATATCTAATAATGACAGGAAACAAAACTGTCTATGCTTGATGAGAAAAAAAATGGAGGTATTAAAGAGACAGTGGGTTCTTTACAAGAGATTAGGTAGGCTAGAGATTCTAACTTATCATTAAGCCAACAGAAATGATGGCTACAGTTTTGCTGCATATCCTGCTACCCCATGATGACCTCCACAAGAATTCTGGTACTACTGTTGTTATTGCTGGGAGAGAGTAGAATTTACTGCCAATCAAACTGCTGCTGTCTGTCGTACCAAGACTTTATCCTTATAACCACTGACCTTTTAAATGCCAACCCGTGTCTCAGTGTAGCAATATAGCTTCCATGAGGAAATACTTTCTCCTGGTTGCTTGCTTCTGAAACAGAAGGAATGCAATTCACGATTGTTCTGATGATCCTAACAAAACACCAGAGCTGCGTGGCTTACATAACAGAGATTTATAGTCCGGTGTTTATGAAAATACAATGTTCAAGAGCAAGATTCTGATTAAATATAGTTTCTGATGAGGTCTCTGTGCCTGCTGGGAACCATCTGCGTTGGGTCTCTATCATTAGGAAGCCTTCTTGCATAGTACAAGAATGAAAAACATAAGACGGTGAGAGATCCTGCCCTTTTTTTTTTTTTAAAAAAAAAAAACGGGGCACTAGACCTATCAGAACACAGCCTCACCTTCATGCCCTTGCTTTGCTATAAGAAGCCCCTACAGACTCTCCTTCCTAATAAAGACACACTGAAAACTAGACCATCAGGCTGGGGAGATGGCTCAGAGGTTAAGAGCACTGACTGCTCTTCCCGAGGTCCTGTGTTCAATTCCCAGCAACCACATGATGGCTCACAACCAATGCTCTCTTCTGATGGATGTGTCTGAAGACAGTAACAGTGTGCTTACATGCATAAAATTAATAAACAAATCTTTTTCTAAAGACAGAAAACTACAGCCCTCAGATTTCGAAAGCCTAGGCACATGACTCAGAATTTGATACAAAGGAATCTGAGACAACTGGGAAGTTTGGATGTGGCAGGAAATTCTCCAAAGACAATAAAATCGGGCACTGCACAGTAATATTTTCATCAACAATAGGGTGTGTGCAGATTATTCCCTTAAGGTTATTCGTATAGCATAGCAACAGAGCTATTCCAGTTTTTTCTAAGTATACCATATGACATTAGTGCAGTAGCTGATATATATCATAATATATTTCTCTGGGTGTATCCCATTCTTTAAGTACCAAAGGTATTCTTGGACAGAGAAAGAATTGAACAAGGGCTTTCTGCATTTGTTAAAAGGAATTTAATAGAAGAACAGAATTACATTACTACCTTAATAAAATAAAATTATTTATTGACAAATTTAGTCACATAGCTTACACAGTTTCTGCTCAAATGGTGCATAAATGAGATATAGGGAAAAAAGCAAGAAATACTGGATATGCTTAGTGCTTATTAACAATAGAGTAGTGTTGAAAAGGTCAGAAAGAGCAAGAGCCAGAAGGAGGAGGGATGAGAAGGAAGGAGATTATATTTGGCTTAGTGGGAAATACAGCTTTTCTCCTCATAATACAAGTTTTTAGTAAGCTATAGAAATAATTTTATAAATGACAGCAATAGGTATGATATGATGGTTCTTCTTATAATCAATATAAATTTTTGTTTAAGTCATTTCTGTTTAGAAAATACATGAGGTTTGGCTGAAGCTGTAGTTCAGTTGGTAGACTTTTTGCCTCACATGAACTGATCTCGAAATCCCATCTGCATCACCAGTGGGTCCTACCCATAATTCCAACACTGGAGAGAAAAGAAAGAAAGATCAGAAGTTCAAGATCACCGTCAGCTACATAAGACATTCAAGGCCAGGCCAAAAATCACGTGATCCTGTCTTAAAATAAATAAATATAAATAAAATTGCTAAGCGGATGGAACCAAGCATCAAAAGATACAATTTTAATTGGTTCTTTCTTAAAGAAAATGAGGCTCAAACTTCATAGTTTCAGTTCGTTCACTTCCAAAGTTCCCCAGAGATCAATTAATCATGGGAGTAGAGAAAATTCTAAGCAGCTACTGCAAAATAAAGGTAGATGGTATCTATATATTTGAAAACTGGGAAGTTTCGGATTAAATAATTTATGCCAGAGTCAAATGAGAAGAAGTTTAATTTGCAAAATTCTGTAATGGATTATACATGCAGAAATAGTAGAGAGACTGACACATTGTTCCTGGTACCTTTCTTGGGCAACTAAACCACCGGGAAGCACTCCCTTCAGTCAATGTCTCCAGTGAATTAAAAACCAACAAATGTCTCCAGAGTTCAACCACAGGCCATCCTAACTCCATAAGGCAAAACCATCCTTCAACACGAGGCTGTAAGTCAATATGTCCATTCTTGTTTGTTTCAAGCACTCTGGGAAGTTGGCAATTGCCAGTCTGTCTCCTGCCTTCCACGCATCCCACCTTACCTGGCTTGCTTTCCTTTCTTTGCCTGGTACATTTTAAACAATACAAAATCAAAACAAATTAATTACATTTTATTTTCTGTTCATATTCCCAGAGGCAAAACTCAACCATCCTACTTTAGGTCACTTTTGACCTTTGTACTTCAGATCCCAGCAGGAAAGAAAACACTAGTGGAGCATTTCTGCTTGGAGCATAAGAGAGCTCATGCAATAGTTCCCGGGTTATCTTTATCAATTATATTTGATAACCTCTATTAATTTTTGCTTCCTCTCTAAACTCCCTGGCCTTCCCTCTTCCTGTGCTTGGTAGAAAACCTGCACAGCTTGTCACATTGCTGTGTCTCGCTACAAGACCTTTCCTTAGAGAGTGCACAGAGAAGTACTTGCCTACCAAAAGGAGAAACAGTGAAAGGTGCCCTTTCAGGTGAACTGAAAGTGTGGTACCTGAGATGACAGTACTCTCTGGGATCTGAACACTTGCATAACAAGTCATGCAAATTAACCCAGCCCCACTTCAACATATAGAAGAATCTCCCTCTCCCTCTATCTTTCCTTCTTACTCTTTCTCTCTTGCTCCAACTCTCCTTGCCTCTTCTCTACCTGAAGTCGAAGAAACTATGCTAATTCCTAAATCATAGATTTTGGTCACTTTTGACCAGAATAAACCCTATAATTTGGTTTGCAGTTTAGCATCTTTGTTTTTTGTAAATCTTTTTGTACATTTGTTTGCCATTATCTGGATCCTTTCTCCTCAACCAATGTGGATCCAAGTAACATTATTATCACCTAATAGTTTGTTAAAATGCAGAATCTACAGTCATACTATGCACTAAAATTCAGAACCTTTCTCTACCAACACCCTTTGCTGATTTCTAATGGAGAGTGCTCACTCCTGAGAAGTGCAACATTTAGGAACAAGACCTTGGCTAATCCTATGGGTAACCATTCAACAATCTATCTACAAACTATCTACAAACTATAATAAAATACTATACCTTCTAGCATTTTCTCTTTAGGGTAGATAATCAATTTTGGCATCTAAACAACTACGTTCTGCTCTTTCTATGATTAAAATTAAATAATATTAAAGCTTGCACTTTGCTTTATAAATATAGCCTGAGAGATAAGCATTAGGCTGGTTAGAAGTTGCATTGTTCCTCTGCATGTCAGCCAAATAGCATCAACCTTATGTTCTGTGTGACAATGATGTCTGTGTAGCAGTAATCCAGATCCAAAGAATTTCCCCTGGCAATAGGACAGGGTGCCAGTAACATTTAAACCCAAGGATACCTATTCAACATCAAACACCTGACCCAAAACTAAAATAAGGAATGCCCAAAGTATAACTATTTATTCAATATTTAGCCAGTGACTTGAACTGTGTAGAGTTGGCAATGCAAACAAACCATCTCAGTGATCACCTCAGTGCAGTATGGGGAAAGGACAAATAGAAATGGCCACCGCAGCTACTTTGTAGCATGAAGAGGAATTCCTTTGCCTACCCATCCATTCATATTTCAGACTCTGATTTCAGCCTGGGGATGTGAAAATTGAGAGCGCTCTTTCTACCTTTCGAGAAATTAAAATATAACAGAGTAACACATATCAATAAAACATGTCTAGCATTAAATGGGTAACAGAAATAGAGAAACCTCAGAGTCTGCCTGTTTGGCTCAGCCATGCATTGAAGGGAAGTTTTCACAGGGCAGAGAAATCACCAAATGAGGAAAGATTACCAAAGCACAGTGGCTGAGAGGGAGACATTGCAGGATGAGTGTTTAAGAAACTATGTCAAACATAGGACAACGGAGCTGTTGTTGAAACTGTCTATGAGTTGGGGAGGGAGCAGAAGATTAGAACAGGCTCACTCATAGAGACATTTTTCACCTTATGAAGAAGGTGACATTCATGCTAAATATAATACAGAGCACTTGGGAAAACAACTAAGCATGGAGAGTAATGATAAATATAAATGTTCAGTGAATGACTTTCCCAGAAGTATGGAAGATGAATGAGAGAAGTGAAAGCAGAGGACAAGTGAACTAGAAAAAGAAAAGGCTAATAAAATTCTCGACAAATTCTTCCTCTTCACATGACTGTTAGGAGGACTGAATGCCACCAAAGATGTAGATGTCAGATGTAAATGTAAATTCTAGTACAGCAGATGAACAAAACAGAGAATAGGAATAAGAGAGCCATGGTACCACTAAACTTCAGTCATCCTCAGTCTATGGAGTGTCTTCATCGCCTCCAGAAAGTCTGGGATGCATCATCTGTATTTTGAAGAAACTGCTCAATTGTTGATAGTGAAAATCTCTCTCTCTCTCTCTCTCTCTCTCTCTCTCTCTCTGTATTTATGTATGTTACTGCATGTTCTTGTGTGCGTGTGCATGAGTGTATGTATGTGTAAATGCATGTAAAATCCAGAATTTGGCATCAGGTTTCCTCGTCCATCATTCTCTATCTTCATCTTTTGAGGTAAGGTTTCTCATTGACTTGGCTAGACTGGCAGGCCCAGTGATCTCCAGTGCACTTACTTTCTCCACGCCCTGGTGCTGAGATTACAGGTGCATATGGCCATGCCATGCTTCTTTATGTGGGTTCTTAGGTATCAAACTCAGGTCCTCACGCTTGTATGTCATAGTGTCTTACCAACTGAGCCATCTCCCCAAACCAAGCACTCACTTATTTCTTAGAGGTTTGACATTCTTTACAACTAATTCAGAAACAAATGATGTATTTTATTCATAGAGCTGGGTCACCAAAGCCTAGTCATTCTCTGTGCAGGACGCCACCAGAAAAGATGGCAAAAAAAGAAAAAGTTTACTTGCGTAAAGTGTCTGCTTCCTCTGGGAGCTGTCTATAGGTATTGTGCATGAGTTTCTCAACAGTTGTAGTTTAAAAACTAAAGTCTGCTGAGAGATAATGTCATTTTCCTCAAACCAGATGGATTTTATTCCTGAGAGGGATATGTATTTTATTTTCTTCAAAGGCTCGGAGGAATCAGGAAGATTGGCAGGAAACAAGCAATTAGTGCTGCTGTTCCCACTCAGGTGCATGGTACACCTGAGCGGAATCACAGGCAGGATGCAGAGGAGAGCCAGATGAACTTCACAAATCAGACTGCATCCAACTTCACTGGACTGCTTTAGGAAAGCAAGGACCACTCTTTGATTTTTCCACATTCATATGGTTTCACATTCAAGCTCCTGCAGGTTCAAAGCCATGGTTTCTGAATGGCAACATTAGAAATTCAAGTAGAATTAAATGTGGAGTTATGCAAGCCACCATCTTTCTCCCCCTCTCTCTCTGTGTTTCTTTCTGTCTCTATTCATGTGGATCGTGCCTGTGTCTATCTCGGTCCATCTATTTGTCTATCTATCTATCTATCTATCTATCTATCTATCTATCTATCTATCTATCTATCATCTATCTATCTATCTATCTATCATCTATCTATCTATCTATCTATCTATCATCTATCTATCTATCTATCTATCTATCTATCTATCTATCTATCTATCTGCCTGTCTACCTGCCTGACTGCCTATCTATCTTTATCTGTTTCTCTCCCCGAGTATGAGACATATTGAAATCTATGGGGCTTCAGTTACTTTTTCTTATCACTATGACCAAAGGTCCTAACATTTATTTGCACTCCATTCACAAGAGCCAGACCATCATGGCTAAGAGTGTGGCAGAATATAGAAGTTCACATCACTGTGGGACACAAGAAAAGAAAGAAAACCGGCAACATTCTGCTCCGTTTCTCTTTTTCCTTTTTTTACTCTATTTAAGCCCCAGCACATGGATCATGTTACCCACATTCAGGGTGTATATTTTCCTCTCAGTTAATTCATCTGGAAATGTCCCCATAGAGACATCCAGCAGTATGTCACACCGATCTCCTTGTTAAATAAAGTTCAGTCAGGTTGTGAATGGAGATTAACCTTACCACCATAAACCCTCCATTGATCTTTTAAAAATGCATAAAGAATTGACCAATCTTTAGCAACATTACCCACAAAAAAGGGTGCACCAAGAGACCTGCCTCAAAAGAAAAGGTAGAGAGTGGCTTAGGAAGGCCTGCAACTGCAACTTTGACCTCTAGCTTCTACCATGCCTAGGTGCATGTGGTGTTTGTGTGTGTGTGTGCGCACAAACACACACACACACACACACACACACAGACACACACACACCCAAAGTGATGCATCTGAATTACTTTGTGTAAACTTTGATAAACTTTGTGCATATATCTAAGTGCGTAGTCAAAACCATAATTCAACTAATGTTTGTTGAATCCAGTAATTTACCTTTAGAATGATGATACTATCCAAAATATTAATTGATGCAAGTTGATATTTTTGCATCCATTATCTGCATTCTACTCAGTCATGCTGGCTAATAATACATTCACCAATGTTGACTTATTCATTTGTTTATCTGAGCATCTCAAATGGAACTAGATGCTAAACTTCCTGGTAAAGAAAATCATTATTTTTCTGTTGTAAGCTATCTATAATCTTATAAGTGATTTTCATTACCAGTCATTCCTACCCAAATTGACTAATTTGCTAAGTATGGCTTAACTGAGTACCTACTATGTACTAGGACCTTTCTGCTTGCTCCTCTAGACTGCTCTTCATTATTGTCCAAGCAGCACTCTCCCCATTCACTGACTAGTGTTAATATAAAAGATTCTCTGCTCTCTACTATCTGGCAGTTGGGTGGGTAGAAGTCCCAACAGGAGCTGGAAGAGAAAGAAAACTGAAGCTGATCTCCTTTCCTCTATTCCTGTATGCTGGGTGGCCCCAGCATAGATTCATCACTCAATTAAATCAGTTATACCAGGAAACCCCTGAAGATGTATCACTTACTCACTAGCATGAGCCCCTTCTTCCAGGTTTGCGATGTTCTCTCTGATTCCTCCCCCCTCATTGTCTTCTCCTATATTCCAGTAGCCAGTCACACCCTCCTCCAGTCCCTCTGCTCCCTCTTTCAGTACCTAGAGAGGAAACCTCATCCCCCAGGAGGACCCTCAGGCTCTGCATCATCAGACTTCCTTCCCTCCACCCCCATTACTCTTTTATTTACAAATACTCCCTTTATTTGACCTTCTTGAATTATTCACTGTGCATATGTATTCTTCATGCCATGCCCCTCAATGTGTATCCATAGAAAAGCAGTGAATGATTTAAGAAATATGATAATCATTTAGCTATTTAGCTTTCTATGGTGCCTGGAAATCACATGCATTCTATTGTTTATTGTCCAGTTCATCTTCTTCAAAACCAACAGTGCACCATCTTCAACTTGATCTTGGATTCTGACCTCAGTCTTCTTTATATTTAAGGGTCCTGACAATTCTGTTGAGCCTACCAACCTAATCCAGGATTCTCTCCTTATTTCCAGGGTAACTATTTAATGATCTAGATGCTGTCATCTCTGTATAGCATTTATAGGTTTCAGAGTTTATGTATGATACATTTGGGAAGAGAGCTACCACCATTTTGTCTATCAAAAGTCAACTTAAAGAATGAAAATATTGTTGTGCTAAAAGTAAGACTTTGCACTTATTAACACCATATCTAAACAGACACACAAACAACCACAAAGTAGAAGTGAAGGTGAAGAAGAGACGTGTGTGGTCAGCATCAGCATCTGAAACCAAGAAAAGGTCCAAAGAGCACTGCAGGGTCCTAGGGAAAAAAAGAGCATCCTGGGGGCATGCACATAAATTTTGCTACATCTAACCCATAGTGATATCCACAGAAGGTAATTTAAAATCAAGATTATGATTCTATGGCTCATAAACATGAAGTAATTTTTCTGAGAACACACTGTTATAAGGAGACAGAAGTTGGAAGTTTTCCAGATCTTTCTGGCTTCATGGTCTATTCTCTTTTCAGTGCACCAGACCAGAAGATGCAAATTTCTTGAAGGTGGGATGGCATATGGTACAACTCTGTAATTATTTTAAGCCTTTTGTTTTAATAAGTCTTCATCAAATTATGCCATTCTCCTGGGAAGGTTGCGATTGTGGTATAGGATGAGTTATGTGAGCAACTCTGTTTCCTAATCCCTGCAGCTCAAAGCCAGAGGTAAAACATCATCTGGGGACAGTCTGCAGATAGTGCCTTGCATACGTCACAGTCATCACCACATCCTGACAAACTGCCATCAGTGAAACTGGACAAAAGTTTTTATTAGAATGGTTTTACCTTGGTATTTTTAAATCTATATATACTGGTAGACATCTCAATTAAAAGAGAAAAACTGATGGATAATTAGAAGTTGAAATAGCCACATTGTGTTGTAGTCAGAAACATGTCTAGAAGTGGGACCATATGGCTCAATCTGGATGTGAAAAACTCGGGACCTGGCAGTAGAGAAGTTTTCTGGAGAGAAACTTGCCATAGTCAGATACCATTGCAGGAATGAGACCTGTCAAGTCACCCCTTCCCCCATATCAACTGTGTATTTTATCTTAAATATCCTTTTGAACTGGCAGGAAATGATCTCCATTGATTTTAGGGCATTATGCAGTTGTTCATGAATCTGAAATAACCAATCCAAGATGGCTTACTACTTAGTGCTCTTGAAAAGGACTCAGGTTTGGTTTCCAGCACCCACTTCAAGTGGCTTTGGTGGGTCCATAGTTTCTGGGGATCCAACAGCCTCTTCTTGCCTCTAGGGGTATCTACATTAACATGAACTCCTCAAGCCTAACACAAAAACACATATAATTAGTTAGTTGGTTAGTTGATTAGTTGGTTAGTTGGTTAGTTAGACAGACAGACCATAATTCCAGGTAATATGTAGGTAGTTAGCAGTTCACTCAGGCTAGTCCTATTCTAAGAGATCCACTCTCCCTGTTCAGATGAGCTGTTCTGATTTCAGTTTCCTGCTTTGTCATGAGATCCCACTTCCTCACATGTCTCCCAGGATGCTGTCTGTGAGCTCCCTCCCACATCTTACAGACACCTAAGCCTGTGAAAATATGTTTCAAAGCTGAAACATGCAAAATATGTCAAACCTATTTTATTGGATATGATCATAATTTGCTCTCAGATTGTTCTTTCAGATAAAAAGAAAAACATTAAGCTCATTATAAAACTATTGGATTGCTTTCAAAGTTGGAACTTTCCATCAGATTTGTTTTTCTCAAAGCTGGCCTCTGTCCTCAGGGTGGCAATGAGAGATTTAGTTACAAACTAGTATCAAGTCAGAAGGAGATCTTTTATGTTGCCCTTTGAGTCCTTGTTGGCTTCCTCTGAGTCTTTAAAATTTTTTAACTTTATTATTATTATTAATGCATATGGCTATCTTATCTGCATGTGTGTCTGTGTATCATATGCATGCCTGGTAAGTGCAGAGAACAGAAATCCCCCTGTAATTGTAGCTACAAATGATTGTGAGCCTCCATGCAGGTGCTGGGAGTCATATCCAGGTTCTCTGGAAAAACACCCAGTGCTCTTAATTGAAAAGTCACCTCTTTAGTCTCATTCAGAGTTATTGTATTCCCTACCTGGTGAGTGTTCTTGCCCTCTCTGGTTGTTCCCATCTGGACATTTAGGTATCTAGTGGCCTCAGTTGCTAAAATCCATAGCCCAAGGCAAAGTCTTCAGAGTTGAGGTCTCAAAATAAGACCCCCTTGTATGACTATACAAACCTTTACCTGCTTTCTTGAGAAGATTGGTAATGCTTTGAGGATCAATATATTCTGGCTTCTGGAAAGAATAGAGCTCTGTGAAGCTAAATCTATCACTATGCATCTAGATGTCTTCTACAGCAAAGAAAGCTATTTCTAAAATGATCTTTCAAATACTGTCCCATTAAAGCAATATTTGAAATACTACCCAGTCAAATACTTACCAGAGTTTCCATCTCTTCCTCAGTGAAGGAAAAAGTTTGCATACATCTATCCTGAGAGCCCTCATTCTATAGTCATTTTTTATGCATATTGTACAGTGTGTGACCTAGGAAGAAATACAGTGCTTCAAATGCCCATGTTAAGAACAGAGCTATTAGAAAACACACATGAAGCACAGATAAAAATAAGTAATGTGAGAAGCCATGAAAGGTAGCGAAGAATGCCTGTAGAAGATCTGACAGAGAAGACAGAAGCCACATAGAAAGAGGTAACCCTGCAGACATAGAAAGCTGGTGCCTAAAGACCCTCTGCCAGGCTAGGGTTTAGGTAAATGATGCCCATCACTGGGGGAGCATGAAAAGACGGAGACAGGCTGGGCTTCAGCAGCACAAAGAATAGAATCAGTGGCAAATCACAGTCAGAAGGAAATTGAGGCCAAAAAAGTTAACTATGAAGTTTTCAGAACTGGGGCACATGATCAGAGCAAGACCAACAAGACTCTAAATCTCTATATATTAGGCTCGGGCTCCTTAGAGAGAAATTCAAGATCTGACAGACTATTATCAGACAATAACGTCAGGCAACCCAGCTGTGAGAAGAACAGGCTACCATTGCTGGAAACCTGACAGGCTCTGAGTATAATCTGAAATAGATTTGGAAATATCCATTACTAACTTCAATAAAAGAGTTTTATAAAGATCTCTGGCCTTATGTAGAGAAAGAAATGGAGTCGAGGTTACACTTCAGTGGTAAGGTACCTACCATGTGTGAGGCCCTGAGTTCAATGTTCAGTTAATGAAACAAAACAAAAACAGGGGTTAGGGTGGAGGGAGGAAGAAAGAAAGAGATAAGGAGAGAAGCAATGTTTCAGGTCTGGACTCTCACCACTTCTAACTCTAGATATTTGGGAAGGAGACAGACAGAGAGAGAGAGAGAGAGAGAGAGAGAGAGGAGAGAGAGAGAGAGAGAGAGACAGAGACAGAGACAGAGAGACAGAGACAGAGACAGAGACAAAGATCACACAAACAGAGAAAGACCCAAGAAAAGTTTACCAAAGCTCCAGGAGACACTAAATATTCTTTATCATAATCTGTATTATATAAATTTAAACAGTCTTGTGTGTTGTTGTATTCTAAAATGTTTTCTTTATAAACTTTTTAAAGATACAATGTATTATGATTCATGAGGGGTAATGCACATTTACAAATGAATTATTGTAATGTGATCACATCTAGAGGCAACTGTCCTCAGGCCAGGAATAAAACCTGGACAGAAACCTGGAAACCCTCCCTTGCATCATTGCAAGTGTGACATGTGATTTGAAAAAACAATTCCCTTTAAGATTTGCATACAAACTTTCAAATGTTTAAAGAGCAAAGATCAATAAAAAAACAAATGGGAAGCCAATTATAAATTAACTGTTATGCCAACTCCAGGCTTTCAAGAGAAGGAGCTAGAAGCCAAGGGAGTGAGGGGGAGGAGTGATCTTCACAAGAATGATCGCTTAGCCATGTCTTCCTTCCCACTCAGGGTGTGCAAATGGAGAGGTGCAATATGGCAGACTTTGAAGATAGACTTGGGTTAGTCAAAAATGCATATTGCAAATTTAGATCAATCACAAGAAATGAGCAAACAGAAAAGCTAGCATAACTGTGCTTGCAGTTCATAGTAAAAAAAAAGTACCATAAGTCTTTTGAACTCAAACATAGCAAGTAATGGCCAATATTGCATAGTCAACATACTGCCATTCATTTAATTCTTTGGATAACATTAAAACTATTATTGAGAGACTGAACAGATTACAAATAAATATATTAAGCAGTCAGGTTGCCTTGCAAAGGAGCATGCAGCATGCCTGGCCAAAATTTCATGGAATGCAGATGTAATTAAGCTTTACTTTAAAAACCTAAACTTTTACATACAAATCTATCAAAGACCCCAATCAAATTCACTACAAGTAAAAGTTCTTTGACTGTAAAAGTAGGATTGTCTTCAGAATATAAGTATAACCAGGTAGAAACTCTGCACTTTTAACATTCTATCTAAGTTATTTTCAAAATGTGGTCCCTTGTTGCTCTGCCCTACCCTTGCCCACTAGCCTCAGCTGCAGCCTCTGGATCCAGTAAGAAAAGCAAAGCTTAGACCCAGTCCTGCACTTCTGAATTAACCTGTCTTGAGGGTTCCCAAGACTCCTTGACAATTTAGAAGTAAACATATTCATCTCCTAATGTTTAGAGATTTTCTGTTATCATACTGATACTTAACCCAGTCTTATACAATTTATCTTTTACAATTGTGGTCATTTGTCCTAAATGCTTTGGGTGCATATGAAAAGAGTACTGAGTGATTCTCTATACTATCAATGACAGGTGCAGGTGGATCCGACTAGTTGACATTATTGTCAAACTCATCTATAACTATTCTGATTTCCTGCCTAGTGTTTCCATCAATTATTGAAGCACAAGTGTTGGAGTTTTCAACTGTAAGTTTGGATTTGCCTGTTTCTCCTTTCCTGTTATCATTTTGGCTTTATGAATTTTGAAGCCCTATCCTGTGTATATAAATAAATTGAGGTGATTCATTCCTGCTGGATTCAATTTTTTACCATTACGTGATGCTTCTCTTTGCCCAGTAATTTCCTTTGCCCTCCACCTAATTTGAATCATATCAGTACCCATCCAGATTCCTTGGTTAGTGTTTGTCTAACTTACCTCTTTTCATTCTTTGGTTGTCAACAGACCTACATCACTATAAATGAAGTTTCTTTGGAATAGCATAATAATTGGACCAGGTTATTTTTAAACTCATGCTCTCTCTTTCTATTATCTTCAGCTCATTTGGTGAGGTTTTTCATTGTTAGATTTTTCTGGTTGTTGCTCTAAAATTTCAGTCTTAAAAGAAAACCTTACAGTCTCAATCATAGCTTCAAGAAACAGATGCCCTAGGCAACATAGTGACATGCAATTCTATGAGTAGACCATGAGTGGCAATTCCTCACCACTGCTGAATTACCGACTTGGAATCTGTATGACAATAAATGATCCTCAGGTTGAGCCACTTGAGTTGTGGTACAGTTTCTTGAGCAGTCATAGAAATTAAACACTTTAATTTGTATTTGTGTTGGACATTTAACAGATGTTCAGACTGGAGGGACTTCAAGGATTTATGTCAATGAGCTACTTTTATCAGATAGGTCAGTCTTCAGGAATGAAATGTCCAACATATGCAAATAATAATATCAACGAAAACATCTCCAAGGATTTTTGTCTTCTTCAGGAAGATAAAATGTATGTTTCCTGACATACTATAAGAAGCACTCCATGTCCCAGACCAACATTTATTTGTGCCACAAATTATTACATCAGACTGTCTTAGAGATACTGCCATGAAGCATGCTAATATATTTCTTGTGGATATGCACGACTCCTTACCCAGCTTTTCTACATGGGCTCTGGGCATCAAACTTAGCTTCTTATGCTTGTACAACAACCCTTTACCAAATGTATTATCTCCTAGGCCCATAGTTTAGACATTTCTTTGGCCAGAGTACCTACAACATTGTGGTAGAATGTCAGCTATGTAAGAGTTCTGTTTTAAACAATCTAAGCTGTAAATTCTCCTCTATTCTAACTAAGAAACTGATACCTAAAACCTCTAATTGTCAAGCAATACAACTTACTTGAGGATTATTGGAAAACATCCTATCAGGGATATTTTGTATATCTTAGGTCTCAGTTACACCTGGAAAGTAAACAAGCCATTAGAACAATAATATAAATCCAAGAGAGCTCAAGCTGTTTCCAAACTAGGCTTTTAACTCCAAATTACCAACAGAATGCAAAGATTGCAAACATACTCTTATGTGACCTAATGATTAGTGTAGCCAGCCCATATCATACAGAGAACAAAGAAAACCATTGTTCTTCTACCATATATCCTGTCATTTAGTAGAGAAAACTAATACTAAAAGAACCAAGCACATAAAACCAAAAGGGAAAAAAAAAAAAAAAAAAAAAAGCAATGTTTTGAGAAACCTCAGGAGATTCCAAAAGTCTGTTTCTGCTTTGAAATGTTTGAAAACACATGTTCCCAGCACAAGCTGTCCAGATGTAAGATGATGTTATAGTTCATTCTGGGACTAAGGAGATAATATCAGCTCATTCTATGTCTATGAAGTCTTGGTTATGTTTCTGTCATTCAAAGTCACACAAAGGAAATATAATTTGTGTGTATCCATGCACTACTTAGGCAGATGGTGGCACAGCAGGTGGGTAAACACTGACATTCTCCTCCCAGAATGCCTTCAAAGGAGAGGTCAGGTATAGGATAGTAAGGAAAATGAATGCAGATTAGGCAGAACAGCTGTTTAAACAGGGAGATAAAGGAATAGTCACAGCTTTTTTTAAAAAATGGACTTTTCCCTTCAGGTTATCAATAATCTTATGCCTAATTTCTATTCCTTGTGGCTTACCTCTTTAAGTGTTCTAGCTAAAATTAAAAGCTTGATACACAATTAACCAAAAGGAATGATGTCTGTTTTTGAAATTTGCTAATCTTGCAAGCATAGACGTTATCACTGTTATTTGAGAAGGCCTAAAGCTTTTTGAGAAGAAAGGCTTCATTTTATGCTTGTGCTTGAACTCAGGGCCTTATGCAATGCTAAGTACTTGCCCCATCACTGAGCTGCATACCCAACACAGAAGAAAGGTATTAGGAAAGCCTTCTCGAACTACCACAGTATTCTTTCTGTCTTAGGATTTCTATTGCTGTGATAGAACACCATGACCAAAATCTACTCAGAGAGTTCTACATTTTCTTGTGAAGGGAACCAGGAAAAGATTGGCATCCTCAGGCAGCTAGGAGGAGGGTCTTAAAACCTATGCCCACAATGACACACTCTTCCAAAAGGACACACCTACTCCAACAAGGACACACCTACTCCAACAAGGACACACCTACTCCAACAAGGACACACCTCCTAATAGTGCCACTCCCTGTGCCAAGCATATTTAAACCACTACACCCAGCTTTCATGTTGAGGATAACTTCCTCGGCTCCCCCCTCTCTGATATCTTCCTTCCTTTCTGTCACATGATAATGTTTAATCTCAGGAATTTCTTCCAAGCAATACTTGAACACAGTCAGATTTGGCTAATTGTGATGGCTATTTCTGGTTGTCAACTTGACTACATCTAGAATGAACTACAATCCAGAAATGAAAGGCACACCTAGGATCCAGATCATGAGGCTAGGCAACACAGAGGTTTTATCCGAATCATGACATGGGATGACACATGCTTTTGATCTGGATCTTGAGGCATAGTGGCCATGAAAAGTTTAGTCAAGGTGGTACACACTTTTTATCCCAGGAGATGGAGGCAAGCAAATCTCTGAGTTCAAGACCAGCCTAGGACAGATCGAGTTCCAAGTAAAGAAAAGCTAAGGTCCAGTTGTGGTGGTACCTAACGTTAATCTGGGCCATACATTCTGCTGGAGGCCTGCATCAGGACATTGGAAGAAGGAAGGCTTCCTTTTTCTCCACCTGATTGCACTTACTTCTCAGCATATCAGTTGAAATTTACTTCTTCAGGATTCCAGCTTATACAGGCTAACTGAAACAACTAACCTCATGGAACTGAGCAACTACTAGATCCTTGGATTGCCCATTCACTGCTGCCCATTGTTGGGTTAGTTAAACTGTAAACTGTAAGTCGTTCCAATAAATTCCCTTAACATATAGAAATATTCCATAAGTTCTGTAACTCTAGAGAACTAATACACTAGTCTTAGTGTCATCCAGGCACTATTCCAGGCGTTTTCATTTGTCTTCTGATGTTTTTGTATTATGTTCTGGACAATGTATATAAAGAGGCAATGAAGACTAAAGCATGATAATATTCTGTTTTCAGAAAGTGGAACTCCTCCTCTGCATGAGGGTGGGAGGCTGAACATTTACTCTCGGGAATTTAGCTTGAGCTGGGCTAAGATATTTTAAACTTTTTTATTTTGTGGTGTGTGTGTGTGTGTGTGTGTGTGTGTGTGTGTGTGAGTATGTGCTATGGGGCTTGTTTGAGTTGTGGTGTTTATGTAGAGGTCAGAAGAAAAACTTCATGAAGTCAGTTTCCTTGCACCTTTATATGGATTTGGGGGTAAAACGTGGGTCACCAGACTTGCAAAGCAAGTACCTTCACCTACCTGTCCATCTTGCTAGCTTTGTCCTGTCATTTTAATTATGCTGACTTCATCTTAGTAGCCCAACGTCCAATACCTTTCAAAGACCACCTCTTGAATCATTTTAAATGGGAGTGGGCTTTGGGGGTTTAACTTTGAATTCAAAATTAAAAGGCTCAAGTACTCCTCTAGTGATCATGAAAATATGCCAGTGTATGCAACAAGCACCTGCTCTACTTCTCCTGTATGTATTCCCCAGGGAAATGATGGCAGGGGCTATAACTGCTCTACAATTTCAGGCTGACTCTGGTTGTGTCCAGATAACAACTCATACCAATACACAGTCATTTAAGAGGCCAGATTATTTAGCATCATCTCTGAAATAAATAAAAAAAAATCTCTTCCTGTGTCATGTCAGGTGTCACTCTGAACCCAGACAGGCAAACCAGTTCTTTTTACCTCAGGTATGAATCTCCCATCTTTCTGTCTCTCAAACTCAGTTAATCAAAATTTCTTTGTTTGTTTTCATAGCCCTATATAAAAGCATGCTTTCTCTAATTGTTTTTCTCCTTGTTACCAAGTAGCAGGTCTTTTGCAATTGGAAGCAGGAATCTGTTCCTAGAAGAGATGCTGATTCATCAATCTGTGGACCTTACTTTGAGGAATCTGATTTAGAGTCATAACTAGACCTAGTTAAATGGAAAACTAGGAATGGTTCTGCATTCCCCATAGCCAAATAAAGGAGTTTCTCTTATGTAATCAAGATTTTGGAGATCCCAGTTGTAAGAATCTTTGTCTAAAGCAGCCCTTTCTGATATAGATAAAATATATCTTCAGTTTTACTTTTTAAAGATTTACTCTTATGTGTGTGTGAGTGAGATGATAGATAGATAGATAGATAGATAGATAGATAGATAGATAGATAGATGATAGATAGATAGATAGATAGATAGATAGATAGATAGATAGATAGATAGATAGATGAAGGGAGTCTGTGGATGCCAGATGGAGGCATCAGATCCCCTGGAACTTAAGTTACAATATTTAGATGCTGGGAAATGAATTCTGGTCATCTTCAAGAGCAGCAAGTATTATTAACTGCTGAGTCACCTCTCTATCCCTTATTTTAAGCTTTAGATTTGTTATTCTAACCCAAACTCTTCTTCTCTATTTCTCATAGATATGTTTTCAAAAAAGTGCACTTCAAATGTACATTTACTGTTTCCTCCCCTATAAGTTACACAGACATTAAAATAAAGTGAAATTAACATCCTCTTTGTCTATGCTATGTATACATAAAAAATAAATACTTCTGAGAAGAATGAGTATTTAATAAATGTTTTAATGACTGAATGTTCTTGATACCCTGGCTCACCCCATTTGCTTTTATTCCCAAATTCATTTCTCCACATCCTAACCAGAATAAGCATCTGTTTCATTTCAAATGTTTTAAATTTAAATATCTCATTCACTCTTTTTGTCTGCACTTTAAAATTGGCTATTAAATTTTTCCATAATGGGATCTCCAACTATAATTCTTGCTTTTTTTTTGTATGTACTCTGTCTCTCAATCAAACTAGAAGAAAACCACCTTGGTTTTCTAAACACAGACCCTGATCATCCATCTCCAATTATTATGTATGGCATAGATTTTCTTTACTTATTGGCTTCTTACTAAAGCAAATCCCCATGCCTCCTTTAGTAGCCAATTCCAGTGCCACTGTAGCATTGAAACTGGGCATGCTCCCTTACTCCTTGTACTTCCTACCACATGGAATTTTCTAAAACATCACCTTAGTATTGTTTTGCAGTACTGTATCTCTGGTTATTGTTTCTGAATAGAGTAGGAACTCGAAGAGGTCAGGAGCTGTGCTTTCTCGTGTCTCTATTGTTTCATCACTAATCCAATTACACTGCTTAAATAGCATACACAATACAAATATGTGTTGAAATTTAAAATAGTACACATAAAAAGACACTCATCTCACAAAATTTATACACAAAATATATTAGATTTCAGAAAGCTTAATAAAATTTGATTGAATGTTGTCACATTTGAACAAACCCAAATAAAAATATTAAGGAAGCACAGCTTGTTAGGAAAGACTGGGCATGATTTAAATAAGGGAAAATAAGCCCCATCATTTCTTACTGCTTCCCAGGTGATGTCTGAATTCATGGCTCCAGAATCTTTCACTTTAATTCTACTCTGAGTGAAATGTTCTTAAAAAGAGCCAATGGAGAGAAACCTTTATTTATGTTAATGAGTCTCTGGGGGTATAAATGCAAAGTTTATACGGGTCTGATATGGCAGAGACATTTCAGAGTGGACATTATTATGCAATTATTCATCTTAAAGTAATCAACACTTTTATATATGTTCATTCTAGGTCTTTCAAAGAGTTTAAAAACATTAATTCATCCATTAAAATTAATGAAAATTTTAATTCTACTGCACTGTATGATAGATATTCAGACCTGTTTAGATGCTAACAGTATAATATTTTTCAGACAATAAAGTTTTGTATTTAGGTCCCTTTGAGGTCTTCCTTCAAGAAGTGTCAATGCTCTGTGCAGGATCTCCGTGGGAAACAAAACTATGACAAAGACTGGACATGTGGTGGGTAACTGCTCATTATAAAAACTGGTGCATAGTCTTCACCTTCTGACAAATTTACCCATATATAGTTACTTCAGAAGTAGAGCGTTTGAATATCCAAAAACCAAACCGATTCAGTTACCACTTTACTTTGTATTCAGTTGCAGACACTCTAATGCTAATCGTATATATTTTACTGTAGCCTGGAATTCGTCAGAGACAACAAAGGGAAGAAGGAGGAAGAGGAGGAAGAGGGGGAGAAGGAGGAGGAGGAGGAAGAGGAGGAGGAGGAGGAGGAGGAGGAGGAGGAGGAAGAGGAGGAGGAGGAGGAGGAGGAGGAGGAGGAGGAGGAGGAGGGAGGGAGAAGGAGAGAGAGAAAGAAAGAAAAGAAAGAAAAAAAAAGAAAGAAAAGAAAGAAAGAAAGAAAGAAAGAAAGAAAGAAAGAAAGAAAAAGAAAGAATAGTGAGCTTATGAATTTCAATGCTGCTCTGCTGAGCATGGATGCAGTAGATACTACTGATAAAATTACTCATGGCCTGATGTCAGAATTTCTATTTTTGTTAAGCTTCAAGAATGGCATATATAGCTTGATCATGCTAGCACTTTTTGTCCTGGAAATACTTTCATTCCTGCCCATCATGTTAAAGCTTGTTTTTAACAACATCAACATGTTGGCAGCCAAAGTATATGGCTTGAACCTGAAAATGAACCCCTGGCCAGAGTTATTAAATTAACAGGCTGGCAAACCAAGGATGGGTAAAATTCTGCACAGAGCCTTACCAACTTAAATGACTTTGGGCTAGGACAGGGAAGTTGGCTCAGGTATTTTGGTCATCTTGATAAGACCTTAGAAACAGTGATCATGGGAGTGTTCATGGAATTTTGTTTATTGACTTGCTGGTTCTTTGACTATTTGTGTTTATTGTCTTGCTTGTTCCTTGACTATTTGCATCTATTGTATTGCTAGTCCCTCAACCTAGAACTGACCTGAATACTTGCATGTAATTCAAATGATGTAAAAGCAAAAAGGAGGAAGGGGATGGGATAGGGGGTTCTAGGGAGGGGAAACGGAGAAAGGGGATGGCATCTGAAATGTAAATAAATAAAATATCCAATAAAAAAAGGAAGGAAAGAAAGAAAGAAAGAAAGAAAGAAAGAAAGAAAGAAAGAAAGAAAGAAAGAAAGAAAGAAAGAAAAAAAAAGCACCAATACCCCATGAATATCAGTGCTTATCAGTTTCCTAGTCACTGCCAAGCTTCTCCTGGGTTACCATGTGCCCTTTCTAACAGGAAGCACAGCATGTGTGTCACATGATTACATGTGTATGTAAGGGCAGGCAGTGTCTAGTAGAATGAGGAAAACATTGTGCTAACACTTTTGTGAAAGAAATTAGTATAGGTGTGAATGTACTCATGAATCCCCAGCTCTAACTGAGTAACTATGAGCAACTGATAGTGGTGGGGAGAGCATCAGTTTTCTTAGGATATGGCCCATAACAGGCTAGCTGTATTCTGGTGGATAGTTCTATACCGATGCATGTATTGCCAGCACTAAATTGTCTCAGTGGGTTTACAAATGAGTACAAGAATTTGGGAGGCATAATTATCAGAGGTTTATGGGAGGAGTTGGAAGTAAGGAAATAGTGGTAGATGTTATTTCATCTTCATGCATGAAATTCTCAAAGAATAAAAATAAAAACAAAAAATGAAAACATTACACTACACTACAAATCCCTATTGCTAAAGACACTGTACACATCAGAATCAGGGCCTAGAGGCTCCTGATCTTGAATTGATCTGAATACTACCTCTCTAAGGAGTAGCTACCATTATAGTAGAAGGCACCATGCAAACTTCCAAAGGAGAAAGTGAGACCAACAGTCTCAGTCAGTTATAATGCCTGTGAACTATACCAGTGACCATCATGGCACAGTTACCCTATGTATGCAGCAATGGCACACATACCTTGGCCTGTACCAACTCCTCTCCAATTGGACTAAGTATCTGCTCAATGGGAGCAATGCTATGCCTGGTGTTAGAAGCCTATCTAACTAATCAGTGCAAGAGAATTCATGGTTATTAGAAGAGAATAAATATGCAACCACTAATAACTAAACCAGCATAATCCCTAACAATAATCTGAAAACATGTCTTTATACCAACACATAAGTGTAGTCTTCATCCCTTACCAAGGACACCTCTCTTTGCAATAGACAGAGATCACTACAAAAAAAAAAAAAAATAACCAATCAATATGCAGAGTTGCAGAGTTCGGTTCCAATGGATATAACTACAAAACATTCCCACACCTAAAGCCCAGGGAATATTGTGCAATAGAGGGAGTAAAAGGGTAAGAGTTAGAAGAGGATCAGGGAGTCTGCTGAGAGATTCTGTCTCCTAGTAGCATCAGAATGTATACCCATAAAACTTCATCCACATGACCAACAAAATATGAGCTAAATAAGAACGGTACCAATAACCATGTCAAACTGCAGGTGGAAAAACTCAAGAGGCCTCAAACTTAGACAAACTACTACAAGTAACTGAGTGAAGCTGGGAGTGGGAGAGGTAGAGCACAGCACTTGGTTCTCCAGTGCCAAACAGTCTTGCCTGGAAACATGCATATGTCACATTATATGGACTCAACAAGCTATTTTTGTTGATATTAACCACACAGCTTGGAAGGGAAGACACCAGGCCAGAGGGTTCCACAAAGAGGAATTTATTTAGGGCAGAGGGGAGAGAGAGGAGCAGAGAGGGAGAGGAGTAGGGAGAGGTGGAGGTAGAGACCGGCTATGACCATATGGAGAGAGGGGGGAGGGAAGGAGGAAAGGGTCAGAGACAACCTGCAGGTTGCCAGGTAATTGTGGAGGAGAAGTTTAGACAGAATGTTAACAATTTTTAAATATATATATATGTATATACAAATACATATATATGTGCAGTAGCAATTGATGAGAAGGGAAGCCATGAATTTGAAGAAAAGTGATGATAAGAATATGGAAGGGTTTGGAAGGAGGGAATGGAAGAGAGAGAGGCTGTAATAAAATACAAAAAAAATACTTATCATTAAATCACCAAAAAAAGTAGCAAGTAAGGACAAAAAGATGTCAGTAGTAACAAATCATTTAGAACACAAGACTAACCCAGAGAGATGGTAAATTTTTGACTACCAGCAACTACTTTAAGTATAAAGGGATCAAATTATCAAACCAAGAGACACAGTAACTAAACTGATTTTAAAACAAGGTCAGGTCAGTCTAGGCATTGCCTATGAGAACCTCTCTTGAGTTTTCAGGATACATAGGTTAAAAGTGAAAGGATAGAAAAACTCCTTCTATGCAAATGAAAGGCACTGAAGGCTCTGTATATGTAACAAAACAGGCTTTAAGTTATAAGCTGCTGTCATTATATAAGGATAAGGGGTTAATTTATCAGAAGTAAAGAACTATTGCAAATTTACATGTAATCAATAAGTATAAATGTATATAAAACAAATATTAGCAAATTAGAGTAAACACTAGACAGCAATCCAATAATAGCAGAGGACTTCAGACTTTGTAGTCTACAGTCCATGTCATAAAGCAGAAAGTCAAGTGAATAAGCAAGCAAACATGACCAACAGTGTAAAGCAAATGAACCCATACACATAGAGCATTCTACAACAGCAGAATTCCCTGTCCACCCAAGCACATGCAGAACGTTCTCTAGAATAAATAATATATTAGACCTAAAAAAGTTAACAAATTGAAGACAATTGAAATAACATCATGTATTGTTCAATCACAATTAAGTAAACCCAGGAACCAATAAGGAAGGAAATATATATATATATATATATATATATATATATATATATATATATCTCCAAAAGTATTTATAACTTAACATATTCCCAATTAACCAAGAAGCAAAATGAAAAAATTAAAGAAAAACCTCTTGACATAAATGAAAAATTGAAGGAAATACTAAACTGATGGCATGCATCCAAAGCAATTTTGTCTGTGTGTCTGTCTGTTTGTTTAATGTATATGGGCATTTTGTTTACATGTATATTTGCTCATGGTGCCCATGGAAGCCAGAAGAAGATATCAGCTTACCTGGAAATGGGGTCACAGGCAGTTATAAGCTGTCATGTGCTTGTCAAATATCAAAGCTGTATGCCTGGAAAAACAGTCAGTGACCTAAGCCACTGAGTCATCTTTGCAGTCCCCAAACAAGTAATCAAGTAATTCAAAGAAGGAAGTTCATAGCAATAAATATGACAAAAGAAAACTTTCCCACAAGCACAACCTAAGTCTATTAAAAAAAAACAAAAAAAACCTAAACCAAAAAACAAAAAACAAAAAAAACCTAGCAAGAAGAAGAAACTAGATGCTCCCGGAAGGAAATGCTGGAAAGAGCCATTACCAAAGGGAACAAATGGGAAATCTGTTACAGAGAAGTAGCTGTGGAACTGTCTTTCTTCCCTGTCAGCCTGGTGTCCTCTCTCTCTCATCTTGAGAATAGGACAGCCAGAGGCAGCTGCAAGAAGACCCTGGCACCACAAATCCAAATAAGTCTTCCTATCAGCTTGCATTTCATTATTCATTGAATTAATCAAGTGATTCTGAAATCCTCTCAGCAGCTGAAGACCCAATAGTACCAGCTAAACAAGGAGGCCAGCAACAGTACATCAGTGGCTGCTCATTAAGTCTTCAATGAGACCGCAGCCCATGGAGCGGGGCTAGTTTGTATTTACATGTGAAAGCTAATGGAGTGCTGCCTGTAAGACCAAGATAGACAGAACTTGAAAGAGTTGACCATAATATGAAAGATACCTAGGGTACAATAGATAATACCCTGATAATCCCAAACTGTGAAGTTCAGGACATCATTGAGAAGAGATGACCAACAGACAGCAACAAGAACATGAAGAGGTGTTAGGACTACAAGAATTTTGAGCTGGCTGTGATGTGACTGTGCACACCTGCAATCCAGTGTCTAGGAGCTGAGGCAAGAGGATCACTCACTAGGGTCAGGAGTTCAAGGCCAATTTGAGCCAGAGGGGACTCTGCCTCTATCAGTCAATCACTGGTTTTAGAACAACCACTTTAAAAAGCTGTTTTGACAGCTAGTTATAGAATTCTACTGAAGAAAATAAAAGGAATGTTTATTAATAAGAAATGAGCTATTTTTAAATGATCAAATGTAAATTAATGGAACTACAATAGTGGAAATGAAATATTGCATAATAGTATAATGGAGAGAAACCAATCTTGTTCTTTGTCTCGACTGACTTCCCAGATAGTTCTAAGAGTAAAGGAGACTTGGCTATTTTAATACATCACCACCTCCCTCAGGAAAGGAAGGACGACTCAAAGCCACCTGTTTACTTAAACATTCTCTCAGTTTTATTCTTTTATTTTCTCACGTGTAAAATTAATGTGGGGTAAAACTAGTTACAATTCCCGAGCTCTCTCTATGTTTCTGGACCATTGTTATTTTTTAAATTACATTTTATTTACTTTCCATTTTCATGTCTGTGTGTGTGTGTGTGTGTGTGTGTCAGAGGATAACATATATAAAGGTCAATTCTATCCTTCCACCACATGCATTCTAGAGATGAAACTTGGGTTACCAGTGCTTGGCTTCAGGACCTTTTACCTACTAAGCAATCTCATTAGTCTTGTTTCATATGTAGTTCTCAGCAACCTCCAATGAGGACTAGATCTATGAATTTTTCCTCTTCAGTTCTTGGCTTTTAGTTATGTACTTTTTAGTTATGTATTCACATCTGATAGAAATTTAAGCAAATACACACACACACACACACACACACACACACACACACACACACCACTTCTTTTAATGCCCAAGTAAACATTTGCATCTCCATCTTCCTTTGACTCTTCTCCTACAACATCCTATGTCACCTTGCCCACTTAATCTATACCTACAGGCATCTTGACATTTATGACCAACATAAGTACCATCATAACTTCTTTAATTATGGAGAGGAAGGCAAAATATGGTTAGGTTCCTCTTGGGCAGCTTTATAAGTATGATACGAGACTCCTTATATACACCAGGCTTACTGGAAGACCGTAGAGAATAACTTAACCTCTATCTGCTCCATTTTACTAATTTAAACACTGAAGAATAGGACAGCCTTTGGGAAGCATTTTGAGGTCCTTAGATAAATGAGAACCCACTCATCACAGAGGACTATTATTATCCCATTTGCAGAGACTTTCATCTCCCGTCTGGAAGAGAGCCGCTGCCTGTACTGAGTTTCAGCATGTCGACAAGCTGCCAATGCCCCAAATTAAGTATTTCTTGTCATCTGGGCTTGCCAGAGATTAGTTTGCAGACATTTTGCAAAAAGCATGCATAATGCATATTGCTGAATACAATATTTATCATGAAACAGCTTCTGGAATTGAAAACCACAATGCAGCAGCATTGTCTATCCTGTGGTTTCTTTTCCATCAGTGCCCCCTAAAGAGGCTGTATATCCCCAACCTCTGAGTCACAGCAAATCGAATTTCAAAGCCAAAGCTGGAAGTTGGCTCAACCTTACAGGAAAATTATAGAGTCATAAGATATTGTGTGTTATGAGATAAGGGGTGTGCATATGTGTGTGTGTGTGTGTGTATACATCTGTGTGTGTTTGTACATATATATGTATATATACATCTATGTATACTTCATTTACCCCAGGTAAAAAGATCCCAGAACTGAGAAAAAGTTCAGCTACAAAGTACTTGCCATGCGAACATGAGGACCTAGGTTTAATCCCTAGAACCCATGTGCAAAAGGCAGGCATGGTAGTGTGCATTTGTCGTTCCAATGCTGGGAAGGCAGAGACAAATAGATTCCTAGAGCTTGCTGCCTAGCAATGCTAGTTTAGTTGATAAAATAATAAAGTGTAAAAAAGTCCAAAGTGGATGGAATCCTGAGGAATAACATAAAAATCTGGCCTCTGGCCTCCACATATACCCACAAGCACATGAACACACAAACACACATACACACACACACACACACATGCATGTGTGCACATACACAGATCACCTGTTTCATTTGAAAGCCAGCTCCTTTCTTAGGACCATGTGTTAGAATCAGGATGAGACAGACTTAGTTACAAGGAACATTAGGTAGCGCCTTAGCTTCTCCCTTAATATCCATGCTCCCAGGATAATAAGATTTGGAATAAATTACTCTCTTTATTTCATGAGCACCATGAATCCTGGCAGGTTTACTTTGACAGCTATTTTAATGGCACTATTAACTCAAATATCAGTCAGACCAAGTTTGTCTCTCCTCCACTAATGCCATGCTTGCCAAAAGTCTAAGTCTATTTTAGGAAAGAGGAGGAGATTCTGGAACCACACAAACCTGGGAAGCTAGGGAGAGCCCCAGAGAGGGACTGAGTTCTTCACTAGCAGGAGTTCCTTAGACCATCTCGTTTTTCCTCAAGCCAGTTCACCACCAAGCACCAGCCTCATTCCTCATTTTACCTGGGATACAAAGGGATGAGAGCTGGCCAAAATCCTGTCTCTACTTTGTCTTGAAGTCATTCATCACTTCAGTAAGCTTAGCAGCGTTGTTCTTGGTGTGAGGCTCTCCACGTTTCTTTCCTATAATACCTCTGTGGAGGCCAGTCAGTGATAACAGCAATATATTACAGAAGGAGATAGTTTCAAGTAGAAAAGAGACCCCAACGTAGATGTTAAAGAAGCAGGCGAGAGTAGGGATGACACTAGAAAAATGGATAGATTCCAAAATGAACCCTGAGAAAAGCTTTCTTTCCTAAGGTATAAATAGAAGTTAAGCCTAGATCAGCCCTTCTCAACCTGTGGGTCACAACCCCTTTTGGGGAAGAGTATCACATATCAGATATCTACACTGTGACGCATAACATTAGAAAAATGACAGCTGTGAAATAGCAATGGGACAAATTGATGGTTGGAGGTCAGCACAACATACGGAACTGTATTGAAAGGTCACAGCATCAGGAAGGTTGAGAAGTACCAGCCTAGATTAAAGTAAGGTGATAAAAATACTTACATGATGACATGATATAGTCTCTATCCACCTTGCACCCACTCGCTGACATACACATAATATATTTTGGAAGTATATCCACCTCAATGATTTTAATATCTCAATTATATTTAATTGTAACTCATTTGAATCACCATAACTCATTTGAAAGCCTAATCTAGATATTATTCTAATAAGACATGTGTCTTAGTATCTTTTCCTGCTGCTGTGATCAAATACTCTGACACATGCAACATACAGGAGAAAACATTCATTCTGGCCCAGAGATCCGGAGTTCAGTCTATCTTGGCGCAGAGTCAGGCCAGTAGGAGCTTGAAGAAGCTGATCAGTTTGCATTTGTAAACAGGAAACAGAGAGATGAATGCACAGTGCCGAATTTCAGTCCCTCTCCATCAATACAGTCTTACATCCCAGACCAAGAATAGCGCATCCACACTGGATGAGTCTTTCTAGTTCAGTTAACACAATCAAGATAATCCCCCACATGGAGATACCAAGAGGCCCATCCTCTTCTTGATTCGGTCTAGTTGACAGTTAATAAGAACCACCCGAGGTGTTGTCAGTTTTTAATATTGAAAACTAGGCATGCAGTTACATGACTCCATAGGATGAGAATATAAAGATAAAGACAAAGATAAAAAGAAAGATAAAGATAAAATAAAATCAATAGAGTTAAAAACTAGTCTCTAAAAACACTGGATAGTTACTTACATTCTCAAATTCACATATGCCAAAACTTACTTCTCAAAATAGGCATCCACATCTTATTCATTTTAATATTTACTTTTAAAGATTTTAGTTATAAACAGGTTACATTTCATTGTTATTTCAACATTTTCATTGCTATTAGTAAACATTCCATCAAATATTTCTAGGCAAATAGTTATTTTGTGGGTGAGAATGTATCAAACACTTGATTGTGTTTTTGTTATATTTTTAATCAATTTTTCAATTATGTATCAGTTATTTTGAGTGATGAGCAAACACGTTTATTTTCTGAGGATAGCAACCTTGGTTTCATAATATATGAATCTTTTTATTTTTTAGTTTGTTTATTCATTTTAACTTTGTTATGATGAACTTGTCAATTAGACTTTTTAGAAATATCTGGAAAAATCATGCCATTTATTCTTTGATAGTTTCTCATTATAAGCTCCTCACAATTAACAGTTCGGTGGCTTTTGATTCCATATATTCACACATTTTCACAGAAACTGGAGGTTTTTGAATTATACTGTTGCACTTACACCATCTTGACAATGAGGAATGAAAATACACCTCATATCTTAAATACTTACTTTAATTACAACATGTTTGCAGCCCTACTAGTCAAGGTCAGCACCAACTATAAGGCTACATTTAACTCTGCAGCAGTGTTTGTGCAATTAATTCTTATTCTACACTGCTGTCCTTACAACAATTGATTCTAAGCAGGAACATATTGCTGTGTTTCAAGAGAGCCTTCCTTTTATTAAGGAATGTAAAGCTAGTTGTTATTCCAAACAATCCAGGAATACCACTGTCTGCCCACCTTAAAAGTGTCTCTTAGTTCCTGTTATAAAACAATGCAGTACTCTGGTGTATTGGAAGTATGTGGATGAAAATGTTTATCTGTTTTCTTCTGGTTCTTCTTTTAAAAATATCACAGCCTCTAAGAACTTGCTATTATATACTAAAGCACATAAGGTATAACATAAGCATCTCTTCAAGTTGGTTTGAAATGTAAACATTTACAGCATAATCCTTTTCTTTTCAATCTCTTAATTAAAATGTTTCATTTCTCACTCATTAAAAAATAAAGTACTGGCTATATGTTTGGTTCTTTCTTAGTATTTTAAAAACCATAACTATCATTATCGGACCCATTCTCAAGTCTAGAAAACTAAAGTCTCTGAAGATTGGTAAACTGATTGAAATCACAAGCTTAACAAATAGAAGCATAGGATTTTAAGCCAGCCATGTGGCCCCAAGACAAATTACTAACCACTGTGTCAAATTACCTCTCTGAACAAGTAGATGTTTAAATATGTTTTTATGGTTCCTTCAGAGGTGGGATAAAACTTCCCACACAACTTTTGATTCAAAAGTTGATGCTTTTTTCTCACTCCTTGCCCACTTACACACACACACACACACACGATTTATTATTTATAGGAGGTTTTCTGTGTAATAGGCTCCAAAAGAGGTCGAAGGATCTCTTCACAAAACAGAGAAGAACGCTGGTTTAAGCACATGCAGCTACTGAGACTGAGACCAGTATAACAAGTCAGGAAGCTTAAGTAACAGGAATGTATGGGCTCACCGCTGATGTTGGCAAGGTTAGCACATCCCAAGACTTGTAAAGACCTGTCCCAGGTCTCTCTCTCTCTCTCTCTCTCTCTCTCTCTCTCTCTCTCTCTCTCTCTCTCTCTCTCTCGGATTGTTTTATTCAGTTTCCCCCTTTTCACATAATACAAGTCATATTGGATCAGGTTCATTAACAATCTTTGTTTAAATTCTAATGAAGAACCTAGCTTTAAATGTGACAGTCTGAGGTCTTGAGTGGTAGGTTTTCAAATAAGAATTCTGGTGTGGATATAACTTATACCACGGCATAAGTGGAATGCTTAAATAATGAGAGATGACCAAACGGCAAATGAGAAACCAGGCTCTGTTACCACGTCACATTTTTACCTAAGGATTCAACAAATCTTAACACAGCATTTTGCCTGCTTAGCTAATAAGACAAATGTCCATTCAATTATTTTCTTATTCAAATTTGAAAGTGCTTCCAGGTGTGAATTGTGTCTATTGGGTTTATTATAGTCTAAAAAAACAAAAACAAAAAAAGCAATGTAACCAAAATCGGTCAAAATCCTTGAGACATAACTAATTTTCCTTTAATTGGAGTGGTGGGAGGTCTGTGACTCTGTATTTGTGTTTCTGTGTGTGTCTGCATGTCTATCTGTGTGTCTGTGTGTATGGGCGTAGTGTAACTGATATTTTAAAATATTGGTCTTCCTATTCTGAAATATGGTAGTTCTCCATTCCTTAATAATTTTGCTGAAATTGACTTTGAGCACAGAAGATAACCAGCTTTGAAGAGGTCTCTACTGATTCTCAAATCTTGGCTTTCATGACTTTAAGTAGTGTATAGACTACTTTTTTCAGACTTGTTCTAAATATCACCAAAACACAAAAGTAGCAACATGTGACTTCAAGGTTCTATCCTGGCATGACTCACTTGGAGATGACAGCCACTCTATCTGGCCTATAGAAATGCCTAGTTTAAGAGTTACAGTAGCATTGTGTCAATAGCCAGACTCATCAGTCATGTAGTTACGTCATGTTAAAATCCCATGTTTCAGCAACACAGTTAATTCTTCAGGTAACTATGATGCTGGGCAAGATCCTATCTGCAAGTCCCATAAGACAATGCACACTAGAAAACACCAGCTAAGCTTCTTTCCAAGTTCTTGGCCCTTAGAAAATGTGTTAAATAATAGATAATTTCTTTTCTAGCTGGCAAATGAAAATTTTTTAAAAATGGGAACAATCTGAAGGACTGCTAACAGTGCCATGGGAAGTGGATTCGGACATAAGCAGAAGTGTATTGCATTTTTTTTCTGAATCTCAATGAGATGCCAAAGATTGAGAAATAACAAAGGAATCTTCATAAAATCATAAGACAAACCATGAGTTCTCTCTTATACTGAAAATTCAATATAGCTCATTCTAGTTCCCTCTTATTATTCTTGATAAGTCTTCACAACACTAATATATTAATTTTTATGGACAAAGTACCTAGTAGGTTAATGGGTGAGCACACACCATTTCTTTTCCTGACCTCTACAGTCTGAAGCACTCTGGCAGAGAGAAAAGCAATGAAATTTAAGATTCTTAAGAGACTAAAATTCTCTGAAAATAAAGATTCCCCGGAAAGACCAAATGATTTTTATTGCAAATTCCATTTTTCTTTCACTTTATTTCATCCTGACAAATTAAATACATACACATAGCTGCATTTAAAAGGGGGGAATAATGGTGAATTTTTGACCCCTGGGGAGCAGCCTTGGGCCCCTCCACTCAAACTTTGTAAACTGCTGACCTACCAGGAAAGAAATCCAAGCAGTTTCTACTCTTAGAGAACACAGCCGGGAGGTGTAGTCCACCTGCAGGGCATCAGAACTGCTTTGGGGAACAATTTTTTTTGCTTCTTTTTTACTTCTCTTTGAGTTTAAACATAATAAGCAATTTAATCAGCTTAGCTCCACTAGAATGCTTCAGACGTTTGCATATCAGCATGGCTTCTCTTCTGTTGCTCCTTATTAAAATTGGCATCTACCATATCACAGCACAAGACTGAAGAGCAAAATCCGCTGGGCTAATAATGGCACAAATACAGTCACGTGCTTAACAGCCCGAGCTATGTTCTGGACTCTGAATCTTATCCTTTAGACAACTGGAAAAAAAAATTCTTGCTGTTTTTCCTCTCTCCAAAACAAACCTGGGAGAGGTATATTTTGCTGTTGTTATTGGAACTGCTTAAGCAAAAGTTCTTCAACTACACCCTTGCATGATAAACATTGATGAGCCAAGAAAAAGGTGAGAACATTTCAGATAATTGCAGCCGTGATGTGACACTTGGAGAATTTATGGGACTGTGTTTGTATATCGTGTTCACACAGACAGTAAGAAACTGCATAACAATGGGTTAGAAGTTCTACTAAAAATTATTTGTTTGCAGTATATTTCAAAATAATTCTAAGCAATCAAAGGGACTTAGTTATCATGCAGTGATCTCTCTTAGCAGCCAGCTTTATGATATCCCAACTCAGCAGAACTATTAAAATGCTGAATTAATTACCAGCTTTAAAAATCTCACATGTAAAATACGGGAGAGGCATGGTTTATCAAATTCAGTTTTCGACAAAGCCTACCTCGCATTTAGGAAGGACTATGGTGAGCAGTGCTTAGTATCTTTGTGGAGTAAGCCTTAAAGTCTCTGTGACATCACTACTCTTTATCTTTTCTCTTCTCATCTATATAGAGGACTAAGTGGACTTGAGATCTGAAGAATGATGGCATTCCAATGTCAAAAGAGCTTGAGTCCCTAGTCAGTATGTAAGAAGAAGGTCCACTAGACAAGGATACTTTACTTGAGTCTGTTTACTGAGGTAAAACAGATAAGCTCCTAATGGGTTTTAGCTATTATAGTTCTAAGGTCTCTGAGAATAATACACTTTTCTATGGATTATCAAAATCAAAAGAGATTACAAAATTGAGGCCAGTTAGAAGGTTTAAGAATACAAGGGATGGTAATCATGCCTATAATCCCTGTATTCTGTAGGCTGAAGGAGGAGGATGGCTGTTAGTTTGAGGTAAGCATGAATTACATAGTAATTTCCAGTCTATCCTGAACTATATCTCAGAAGATAGAGAGAAAACAAACAAGAATAATTTGGGTATGTGTCTCTCGTCTAATGTGATTTTAATATTATCATAGCCAAATCTTCCAATCTTCCTAGCCTTTATTTATTTATTTATTTTTGCCCACGATTGTATATTTGTTAGTGAAGTACACAGAAAGCAATTTATGAAATATTTAAAGAACGTTTTAAAATATGCTCAAAACTTGTTTCATCAAAGAAAGTAAATATTGCATATTTGGAGGCAGTTTTAAAAGGCAATAGATAACATTATTTTTATTACATTTAGACTTTTGGTACATTCTAATAATTCTGACATTTATTGAAAGTGACCAGTGACCTATAAAACCACCAACATATGTCAGAACAACCAAACCATTGTGTTTTAAACCATACATGTGCTATATCAATGTAGACAATGCTTTCACAACTCGTGCTTTCACAGCAGTGAGCACTGTGTTTCAGACCCAGAACACACTCATTGATTGTAATTGGACAGTTAAGATGGAGTATCATTTCTCTTAACTTGGATTTGATTACTGAAAATGCGCTTTACAGCCTTCTGTAGACAGATTTTACAACTCACAGCTCAACCAATTATGCATCTTAGACTTTTCCTATCACTGTAACCAAACACCAGTGTAAACTAACTCAGGGGAAGAAAGATCTCTTTGTGATCACAGGCTCATATCACTAGTCCATCCTGATAGGAAGTGCAGAGCTGAGCAGAGCAGTGGCCAGGACACACAAAGAATGCTACAAGATCCAAGGCTTTCTCTCTTTACCTTTCCCTGTGTCTGGACCCCAGCCTATGAGTGGTCTTGCCCATATCTGGGTAGGTCTTGTCCTCTGGGTGAGTCTCAGAAAACAGCTCTCATAGTCATGTTCAGATACGTGCTTTGCTCATCCTTCACTCATCTCTCGATCTCTTTCTGCTTGACAATAAAGACCAATCATCGAGTCGTGGGCCACCATCATTACACAAACCTTATATCATTCTTTTGATTTATTTGCTTGGAAATGTAATTTCTTTCGGTTTTGAACCTAAGAACACCTTTCTCTACATTATATTTTCTTTGGTTATAGCTTCTCTCCAGTGTTCTTCCTATTATTTCAACTTCCTTTGCTCTCCAGAGCACTATCACCTCTCTCTTCTCTATAAGCTTTATTTCTGAGTCTACTCAAGCTGCTTATAACAAAATGCCACATACCGGGTGGCTGATGAACAACAGAGTTCTATCTTTCACAGGTCTGGTGATAAGAGATTCAAAATCAACATATCTGCAGATTTGAGTTACAGTGCCTGCTTCCTCAATGTTGATCTTTTAGCTGTAACTTCACAAGGTAAAAAGGTAGAGATTTCTGTAAGGACATACATTTACTTGTCTGTGTGAGAGAGTATGTTAGTGTGTGCATGGGTACTTGTTCATATGTGTGGGCATGGGTGCATGTATTTGTGTGTGAAAGGCTGAGGACAACTGTGGGTGTCATTTCTCACCAACCACCACTTTCTTTTATTGATACATGGTTTCTTTGTTGGCTTGGGGCTTAGCAAGCAGTCTAGACAGACTTGCCAGCGAGCCTCAATGATCTGCTTGCCTCTTCCTTCCCAGTGTAGGGATTACAGACTCATGCCACCATGCCTGACTTTCTGTATTGTTCTGGGATCAAACATGGGTCCTCATGTTTGTTTGACAAGCACTTTCCTGACATAACTCTCTCTGCAGACCTCGTTAGAACTTTTTATGAAGTCACTAATACCCTGATAAAGGTACATTTAAATAAATGTATTAGTGACTTTATAACCTCATGAACCTCAAGACCTAATTATTTTCCAGATATTTAAACCATACACTTCCTAAGAAGCTGGATTATTTTTAATTTTGTTTCCTCCTATTGTCCTCTTATATCTAGGATGGTGATGTTCTCACTTTTGTTCACAGTGATGGCAATTTTTCCAATGTTTCAAGTGCTGATCAGTCATCAGTTAGTGGAAGGTCGTGCGTGTTTTTGCACAACCACATCAGTCCCATCAACCCACATCCTTTCTTCCTCCAGCCTCTGTATCTGTCCCCTAGATGCTTCTGTAGATCCTACAGTCAACAATCTGTCTTTTTGAAAGCCTTTGGATTAAGCATATTCTTCATTTTCTGTATCTAGTTTGCAGACCATCCTTTTCCTGCTCCTCATAAATTTCATATTGAACATCTTCTTTGGTTGCCACTATCAACATGCCAAGTCAGGTACTGAATCTCCAAGTGTGGGCTTGATGATCTGATCCTAAAGGATTATTGCTCAATGTGTTCTCCACTCTACCCCAAAGCATAGTTACCAATGGCTTCAAAATTCAGCCACCACTAAAAATCCAAGAGTGTCTTTAAGAACATGCTAACATCAAAGCACTGTCTTAGAAATTCTGAGTTACCTTATCTATGATGCAGCATGGGCATCAGCATTTTTACATATTAATAATTTCATATACATATTTTTTGATTATTTTGGTTATTTTCAACTCACCACCATCACCTTCTTATTGCCCTCTCTCCCACTGAAACCTGTCCTTTCCCCAAGGATCCATCTCACTTTCATATCCTTTGTGTGTATGAAAACCTACTGAGTTTTACTGGGGTTTCTTAGGTGAGCATGGATGGGACATTATTTACTGGAACCTGAGCAGCTGACCAGTGGTTGTAAGACTGAAGAAAACTACACCACCTCCTTCAACCACCATTAACTGCTGTAACTCCTCAGGAAGGGCTGACACTTTGTGAGCCCATCCACCATCCATCATGGAATGTTGACAGACCCTGTCATGTGCACATCTTATGAAAACAAACATAGTTTCTCTGATAAAATTGACAATGACAACAGGCTACATCACATCTAGAAGATATCATTCACAGCACTCTGTTCTATCCTCCAGCTCTTCCGTTCTGTCAGCCCAATCTTCCGAGATGTTCTCTAATCCTTGTGGAGGCTGACATAGCTGTCTCACTTAGGATGATTACCACTTTTATCATTGTTCAGCCTATCAACAAAGGCCATTGCAACAAACAAGCTTTTTGCAAGCATCATTAACCAATAGGCAGAAAAATAAGTATTTAGGAAATAGTTTGACCATGTCTGTTTAGCAATCAACAGTTGTAGGCTTCCCTACTATTCTACTTTCATTCTGTTGCTGTGATGAGACATTCTGGCTAAATATAACTGGAATAGGAAAGGGTTTATTTGGATTACACTTCGGGTCACACACACACACACACACACACACACACTAACGGAAATCGGGGTGTTTGAAGTGAGAGGGTAAAGAAAGGCAGGACTTGAGTGGTGTAGCCTAGCAGAGCACAGAAAGTAGTTTGTATTTTATTTTTAGAAAGTTTAGAGTCATGAGAATTGCTAGCAGGAGAGCCCTGTGCTCTTGTGCATGTTTTCAAACATCAACTTGGTTATAGAAGGTGGTTTGGCAGTTTGATGATGCTTTGTCCCACACATTTATGCCAGAATTTAATCCATGCTATGAGATATTAGGAGACAGAGTGAAGCCTTTAAGTGATGGTTAGGATTAGATTATATATTCATGGTAAGAACCATGGGATTGTGTGTTGGTGGGTTTGGATTACTAAAGGATGAAAAGATAAGAACACATATATGTACTTCTTATCTGGGTTGTACCAATGCCCTATGGCAGCTCAGGACTCTGCTAGTGAAAGTCTATCACCAGATCCAGTCCCTTGACAGTTTCTCCAATATCACTTGCCACTATAAACTTTTATTCTCTATAATTCACCCAGTTCATGGTAGAGTATTAGTAATACAATTTTCTCTGACATTGAAACATTCCATCCTGCAAGGACACTCCTTAAGCAGGAAGGTAAACAACTCAAAACAAATTCAGGAAGTTCCTGAAACTAACCATATTCACTAGGTCCCTCCTTGCCAGAGTAAGTATTAAAAGCTGCAAAGAAGACTCTAAGACTAGACCAGCTGCATACCAGAAGCTGAAATGCCTCCAGCTTGCTGGAAGAGGTCCAACTGAGGTACCTAGGAAGGACACTCTCCAAGCTGTTAAACTGCCTGTATGTTGTGTAGTATGCTCCAGTTTCCCAGCTTTGAGTTATCAACTGTGATGGTGTGGGCTTCAGTTATGAAGTTATCTCTGAGTAATTTCTGCTCCTAAAATTAGTCCATTACCCATATTTCTGTAAGCCTCCCCAAATAAAACTCATTGTTTACCAAGTCGGACATTGGGGATAATTTTATTTTGATCTGTGGTAGACTTCATTTCTGGGGTATGTAGACATATATTGCATCTTACTAGGAATAGTTTGGTCACTCAAAAGCAGAAGAACATGGACTGTAGGGTCTGGGAAGGGGAATGTAGGAAAAACAAAGAGGACAGCACTGAAGATGTTCCTATAAAATTTAGCCAGGAGATGATCTTAGAATAGGCTAAGGTTGAATCTATGACATTCAAAAAGAAGTAAATAGAATAAGTAAATAAGTATGTATTTGGGGACTTAACCAATAAGGTAAATGTGAATAAATTGTGGGATCAACAACAAAAATAAAAGCTGGCTTTTAGATTTTTGAGGAATACTAAAATTGGGAAGGCAGAAATGAGTAATTCGTTCATTGTCATGTTAAGTCTGGTAACTTTATCAGATATGTAAACTACAGTATCACGTAGGCAGTTGACTATAAGTATTGGACATCAAGGGATAGAACAAGTCAAAGCTGTTATATATTTATGAGTCATTAGCAATAAATTGCCTTTCAAGCCAAGGGACAGGATAGAATTATCTAGATACACAGTATACAATGAAATGCATAGTGCTGATCTTTGGAAAATGTTAACACTCAAAGATCCATAAACACAAAGAGTCCCGCAAGCAGACCATAAGAATAGAGGGTCCTAAAGTGAGTAGAGTAAAACATGGTGGGCTTTTAGAAGTTGAGATGCAATGTTTTAAAAAGAAAGAACATTTCCAGTGTTTCTGAGTGGCCAGCAATGTGCTCTCAGAGGAGTAGTGATCAGAAGATAAATTGAGTACTGTTTATGGATTAATATACGTGTGGATTAGATACAGATATTCATGCCAACTCCAATTGTACAGACAATAAAATAGTGCAGTTGAAAGAATAAGAGACAAGAAGAGAGCGACAGAGACAGAAACACAGAGACAGAGAGAGACCAATTTACAGAAGATTTTTGAGGAAGAGCGGGAAAAATGAAAAGAACTTTTAGAGATATGCTTGAAATCAAGGATTGCCTGATATGGTGCTGACAACATTAACCCTTTACATGCTGACTGCATTGGTATCCAAGAAAGGACATGTTGGAGTAAAGGAAGGAATAGCTCTTGAACTCTTTAGCCATCTTCTAAGACAACAGAGGGAGCCTTGAATTCAGACTACGAATGCAGGAGCTGAATTTTCTAAAAGAGGTTTAGTAATAAATTAATTTAAAATCATTTCTGGACATACTACCATATGGTTTTGAGCATTGCTTTTGAAATTTACTTGCTATGTGTATTGTTGAGAAACGTCCTTCATAGAAAGTGACGCCCTCACTATATCTTCATTCTACTATGAAAGGATTCTGATGTTTATGTTTACTTTTTATTGTTTCAAGTCAGCTGACATAGGAGAAAAGAAACCCTGCCCTGTATTTTCATTAATATTTCACAAACATTCACAGCACTGTTATTGAGCTTTATATTTTTCCCCAGAAAGTTAATTGTTAAACAACCTTTTTACTCAGTCATAGTAGATTATGATTTTAAAATTCTAAACATCCTATCTTCCTCCGCTGCTTCACCACCCCTTTTCAGTCTCCCTCTAAAACAACACTGCACCACTGGTTTGAAAGCCAAACAATATTTCTTTCCTTGTGTTGTTTTCTCTAAGGGCATCGTGGGATGGTACTTTATTAGAAAGCATAATGATTTAAATGTTTAATTTTTTAACTAGGTCCAAAACAGCATGAGTGTATTGCTGTAATTTATTTTTGACCACCATTTCCAAGATCATTTTCCAATTAGTAGAACTGAGTCGAGATATTATTGACTAATTAATGAAATTAACTTATTATTTTCATAATAATAACACATAATCATCAATCACACTTGGATACGGGCTATGGATTTTTATATTGGTTTATTTACAGCACTATAGTATGCTCTACTGACTGAACTAAGAAGTCAAGAGAAGCATGCTATCTTCTGTGACTATGCTTCAACTGATAGATTAAAGGTTTGACTCTGACAACTCGACAAAGAGGCTCTGTTATTTATTTATTTATTTATTTTAGAATAGCCCCTTAATAGTCAAGGAACATTCTAATAGCATCTACTCAGTTTTGATCTTGGAATATAGAAGAAATACCCTAAAATGAAAAAGGATTAAATCTCTGTTTCTCCAAGGTCTATCAGCTATAGGAGGAGCTAAGGTGGGAGGAGTAAGGAGAGGAAGAGGAAAAGGAAGAGAAGGAGCTAGAGAGAGCAGAGATGTAGGAGCAATGGAGAGTCATGCAGGTATGGAGAGCAGTCACATAGTAACAACTTTTATTTAGGTTAGCTAATTGGGAAACAACTCTCTTTGTATGGGCATACTGTTATTGAGCATTACCAAACATATAAAGCCTTTGATTAATCTTTAAGCATTAGAATCTCATTTTTCTACTGGGTCCACATGGATGGCAGGATGGTCTGGGCACTGCCCAGCCTTGCAGAGACAGCATGGAAGATTGGCAGAGCCATCTCCCATTCTGGCATCTCGTGGGTGGCAGGGCTGGTGTTTCTGGCTGGCCATTTCTAGCTGCAGCAAGCATGTGTCCTCTGGCCACGGAACATGGAGGCTGAGCTAAGCAGAGCCACTGCAGCTTAGATAGTAGGCTTGACTAGTGGCCGTTTTTTAAGAGCTTGGAATCATGGACAAATCATGGAATCTCAACATTGCTAAGTCTTTCTGTCTTGTCAAGTTATCATGGGGCTCCAATGAACAAAAGCATGTAAGAACCTTTTAAACTATAAAGAAATATAAAAGATACTGATTCACTGTGTTCATCTCCATCATCATCACCATCACCCCATAGCCAAAATCCCTATTTATGATGACCAGAAAGCCTATGTAATAGTCACTGATATGCATAGTTATATGAACAGCAGCATATAGTGACCAGCATGAAAGCAAAGTAAGACCCAGTCTTATTTCAATTTTTATTCTCCCCCACATGCACATAAATGTGTTGAAATGTTTACTAAATAGTTTATAAGTTTGATCCTGCATTTTAAAATGCTGTCTGGCAGCTCAGTTCTCCATTTTAAAGCAGCTCACACGTCTGGAGGTTTTCTTCAGAGACAGAAATTGTGTTGAGCATCTTACAGGCCTTTCTCTGATCACTTAAAGTGCTGTTAGGATATGGCACTGTGCCAATCTCTATGGCAAAAATGAGACATCCATAAGTTATACAATGCCTCATTATGCAAAGACTATACTTATACCTTAAAAGGGAGAAAGACAAAGAATTGCACCATGGTCAACTACTAAAGAATGCATTTGTCCTCAGAAGAAATTCTTAGGACTCAGAGTGGCAATCATCATTTTTTGGGGAACTGCAGCTTCTTTGCTTAGCATTGTGAAGACTTCCTAACAGGTAAACCATGAGCCATTGATGGACAATATGGACAGTTTTAAAGACAAGAGGATAATTTTCATTGACCTCATCCTCAAAGCAGCATGACATGTGACAAATTTCTATCTTGGGGACCTGAGACAGTATGAGAAATGCACATGCTCACGAAACATTGAGTTTGTGGAAGCAAACCAGTTGCTGAACTCAATGAGATAGTAACAGAAAAGTCAAAACGGCAACTCATGAGCATGTTCTAAGATGAATGGAGTAAACAAAAGGTTGTCCTCCAGCTCAGGCTTAGCAAGTGTGGATATACGTACAGGAGAAAGAGATGGAGTGGACTGTCACCTTAATCATGGCTCATGTCAATTATTCTGTCATTTACCAAGAAAAAAGTGCAGAAGCAATAAGAACAATTTTTTCAGTTTTTATTATTTTATTTATGTACATTCCTGTGGTTGCCCCTTCCTCTCATTCCCTCCTCCCACAGTTCCTCATCCCATTCCTCCTCCCCTTTGCCTCTGAGAGGGTGCTCCCCCTCCACCAGGTCTCCCCCTTCCCTGGGGCCTCAAGTCTCTCAAGAATTAGGCACATCTTCTCCGACTAAGTCCTGGCCAGGCAGATCTCTGCTATATTTGTTCCAGGGGCTTCAGACTGGCCCATGTATGCTCCTGGCTGATGGCTCACTCTCTGGGAGCTGCCTGGGGTCTGGGTAAGTTGAGACTGTTGATCTTTCTATGCGGTTGCTCTTCAGATTCTTCAATCCTTCCCCTAATTCAACCATAGGTGTCCCTAACTTGAGTTCAATGGTTGGGTATAAGTATCTGCATCTGTCTCAGTCAGCTGTTTGTAGGGCATGCCATGCCAAGGCTCCCATCTGTAAATACATCGTAGCATAAGTTTAACACAAAAATACATCAATCTTAGCATGGTTTATTAGCTAGAAAAGAACATTAGATAAAAATACCTTTATGATTTAAGATCCAGAAAATATAGAATTTTAATATAATAGTTTATAACATTTGACCACTCATATCTTCTTAGTCACTCATTCCCTTAGAGAAATGAGGCTACAACCACAGAGTAAGTGGGAACAAACACAGTATTTCAAGTGATATTTTCAAGTTCAAATGCTGTCTCTGTTACTTTGGCCTTGAGAAAATTACACATTCTCAGTAACAATGGTTTACAAACTGGAGATGAATAAATTTCACCAGAGATGACTGCTATGTGTAGATTTCCAAGTGCCAAAACCAGATTCTTGATTCATAGTTAACAGGCAAGTTTCTAGGGTGTTTGTGTGTGTGTGTGTGTGTGTGTGTGTGTGTGCACCCGTACTCTTTTCTTGGGAATCAAGCACATATATATGTACGATAACTACCTTAAGAGTTTAATGAAGTTGGTACACGACTCTAACTTAACCTATATTCTTTAAATCTGCAAATGCCTTATTTCTAGAAAGGAAGTAGCAATTCCACATGAATTAGTGGAAAGGTTAAATGCAGTAGTATCATGAGCGAATTCATGCTGTTCACATTGCAAATTTGAAAGCTCTCAATCTAAGTTGTCAAGAATCACTCCTAAAGGTATGGGACAATCATCTAGAAATGTTCATCAAATTCTGCCCCTCCCACACTTTAGCTTTCCTGACATCTCACACTGTTGCTGTCATCAGCAGAAAAGACACCAAGAAAACCATTTAGAATGAATCAAATTTTAGATTCTTAAACACATCTCAGCGACAGTTTATAAGGAAAATGTGAGGGATCAAAGCTGAAAACTACTGCCCCAGGTCTTCCAGACCCAAAGCACAGGTTTATACAGATGCCTAAGCCCACATGTCAGTGTCCATTAAAGGAAAACCACTGGGAAATGGCTTCAGGTATTTTAAGCAATGAGAATTTAAAGCATCAATTCCAGGATTTTAGGAAAAAAAGAAAAGGGGATGGGATGAGGAATTTAGTTCAGTAAGACATCTTAACATTATAAATCTATAATTTTTAGAAAATTATATTACCAAAGCCCTAATTGATGGCTCTGTGGTCACGGAAGCACCTATTACTATGATTTTGAAATCTTCCTTATCCTTGGCAGAAAGGTAGCATTGTACTAGTCTTTTGCTGAAGTCATTTGGAGTTGAAAGACAACTAGTACCATCACCAGTGGTATTGTGGGACTCCAGACTAACAAAGGTGTTCTTGTAGTGCTACAGATGCTTTGGTTGCTATGTCTGCCATCCCCACCTAGGCCAGAGCAGGGAGACGGATGGTATACTGTCAGATGACTGTCTCAGATTGCCTGCTACCACCACATCTCCTGAAATCTTCCATCTGAGAAGGATCCAGGACTTCTGCTACAACTTCACTAGAAGCAGCAGCAAATGGCTTCATCTTTTCTCACACTCTTCAGGTTCCTTCAGTGTCTTCCATTGGCAAAACCTTAATCAGGAGTCAGCTAAGACAGCAAGAGAATCTGAGAAGGCAGTTTACACCTTCTCTATACAGCCTTTTGTGGCAGAGGGGAAAAAAAGAGAATAAATTGTTTTAAGACCAGTCCAACCTACCATGTATCTTTTACTAGACTGGAGCTGAGTTCATTTGAGAGGGCTGTGCAGACACCAAGGTGAAAAGAAGTTAGTCTTTTTTTTTTTCTGTATTGATCTGTATGCTTATTCCACATAAAAGAAATTAATTACAGTGACATAAATGAGTGATATTTTTCCCCTGTGTGTGAAAGGAAGTCCATAGATAGCCCAGAACTCTTGTAAGGCTTACTCTTTCCTTCCTTCTTTTTTTTTTTTTTTTAATATCTGACCAAAGTATCATTGAAATGCTAGTAGTCAAGAAAATATATTATAAGCTAGTCACATTGAGACATCCTTGTAATCCCACAATTTGTGAGGCTTAGGTAAAAAGATTTCAGATTATAGGCCAGTTTGATATACATAGAAAGACTCTGGGAGACAGGGGTGGGTGAGAGAGAGAGAGAGAGAGAGAGAGAGAGAGAGAGAGAGAGAGAGCTAAGGAGAAGTAAGGAAAGAAGGAAGAAAGGAAAGAAGGAAGGAATGAGGGAGGGAGGGAGGGAGGGAGGGAGGGAGGGAGGGAGCAAAGAAGGGAGGGAGGAAGGGAGGGAGGGAGGGAGGGAGGGAAAGAAGGAAGGAAGGAAGGAAGGAAGGAAGGAAGGAAGGAAGGAAGGAAGGAAGGAAGGAAGGAAGGAAGGCAGGCAAACAAACATTCTAATTTTGGACTTATGAGCTCCCTGACATTGAAAAGTTAAATGTGGGTCCGTATTAGGAATTTTGCAGTCTAGCAAGCAGTGGTTTCTTCGTCAAGGACACAATAACTGTCTGTAACTTCCCAAGTAGTTCATCTCAAGAAATTTCCTTCTCCTTTGAACATTTTCCATATGAGCTTTGGAGACATCTCTTTAGCACCTAACACAGGCTACTTAGCAACTGTTTGCTATGCATACTGATGCCTTCTTGAGAATTCCTTTGCATTTTATGCCTTTGTGACCTAGTACACAATAAAGGCCCTTTAAACCTAGCATGATAAATGTTTGCAATAATACTACAAAAGAAAAAACAAGAACAACCAAAAATTATTTAAACAATGAAAGTAATTTAGAATAAATATGAGTTTGAAAACTTTTTAATTTAAAAACGTTTAAATTAAAATACATTTCTTAAAAAAGTCTTTGACCACTAGGAATTCAATTCTTAACTTAGATGACCTTGGCATTAATTTTATATTGTTTTCACTAATATTTTTTCCATTTAAAAAAATAGCAAATAACTTGAGACCTAGCTTGAGATCTGTGTGTTACCTAAAAGCTTCTCTAACTCTTCTAGGTCACATTGGTTTCTTTCCTCTCCGATTTTCTTTCTTCTCTAGTCTCCTAAATACCCTTAGCTGGTAGCTCATCTAATAGACTAATTGCACCAACAGTGCCCAAAGAGAGCTAAGAATAGGAATTCTGAGCCTGAATACTTGGGTCTGAATTTAGATTCTACTATCAGGGGCGATGAATGCAGAACAGTTTGTAGAGTGCATCCCGGGCCTGCTTGTAAATGTCTACAATCCCATTGCTTAAGCAGTGGGAGCAGGGAATCAGAATTTGAGGTCATCCTCAGCAGTATAGCAAGTTCAAGGCCAGTCTTAGCTTAGGGCTAGAGATCCCATTTCAAAATAATAATAATAATAATAAATGATTATATAATAATAGATTCTACCATCTGTTATATAATAGATAATATAATAATAGATTCTATCAAAGATTTCCCCAAAGCTGCACTTTGCTTCATATCCCACTTTTAACTGTAAAAGTTACATGATTTTTCCAGCCTCCGTGGATGCGATCTTCCTGCTCTTACTCTAACTGAAACCGTTTTAGCTCACTCATCAGATAGCTGAATCATTCACAGTCTGTCTCAAGCCAATCGTCTCATTCCCTGGGGGCATTTATGTGAGTACATATGTGTGTGCAGTTGTACTTGGCTTGGGCAGGTACTTGTGAAACCCAGGGGTCAACTTTGGGCATCTTCCTCAATCTCTCTCCAATTTTTTTTTTGAGATGCATTTTTCATTGAACCTGTACCTAGCCATTTTTGTTAGCCTGGCTGTCCAGTGAGCCTTGTTGATCCACCTGTCTCTGCTCACCTCCCAGTGCTGTGGTTATGGACACACACTGCAGCATTAGTCTTTATGTGCATACCGGGGATCCAAACTTAGTTCATGCTTGAACTCCACACACTTTACCTACTGAACCATCTTCCCAACTGCACTGAAATAGTTTCTTTCTAAACTTTACTAATATCTCTATTCTTGTGCTTTTCACATTTGTCACTATAGAATAACTATGTTATTGTGTCCTTGGCTCAATAAATGTACACTGGCTTACCTTTGAATCTAAGGAAAAATGACATATAATAACCAAACTATAGAAAGCTTTGACTGCTTCCACTTGCCAAGTTCTTGGACCTGCTTTTGTGTGTGTGTGTGTGTGTGTGTGTGTGTGTGTGTGTGTGTGTTTTCTGTTGTTGGTTTGGTTTTATTTGTTTTTTTTGTTTGTTTGTTTTTCTGTTTTGAATCAGCTGCAAACCCTATCTAGGTAGTGATCCACATTCTCAATGAGAACAATATATGGACAACCTGTGAATGGGAATTCCTTGGTTTGATCAAGTGTCTGAGTAATTTGTGTGCAGGAAGGTAGGCATGTGGTACAAACAGAGAAGTTGGGGTTGTCATTGTCATAACACATGCTGGAACATATTGTCTCCATTGGAATGTAAATGTCTGGCAGCAAAGTCCATATCTCACTTATCCATGTTTTCCATCTTGTCTGTATTTATTTCCACATAGGAGTTGTGGACTGAAATGTGTGTCTCAAAGGTTATATGGTTGTCATAGCCAATGTGATGGTATCTGAAGTCAGGACTCTCAGGAATATAAGGATAAAAGGATCTAGACAGAGGTGGATCCCACACTCAATATGACTGCTGTCCTTATAAGAAAAGAAAGACTGGGCATATCATAGTTGCTTAGAGGTTAAAGTAAGTGTGAACATCTGAGTTCAGATCCCCAGGACCCACATTAATACAAGATGGGTGTGGCAGCCCACCTGTAATTTCAGGAATGGAAGACAGAGATGGAATCCACAGAGCAAACTGACTCCTGGCCATGAAGCTGAGGTCTAGGTTTGATTGAGATACCCTGCTTCAATGAATGAGGTGAACGAACAATTAAGAATAGTCCCTAGCATCAAGATCTGGCCTTCAGGTGCATGCACACACATTCCCCTGCTCACATTTGGGCCCATGCATGTGCAAACAGGCATAAGCAGACAAATGCGTATCAAAGCCACACACATGAAAACAGAAAAAGAAAAGAAAGAGGTCCTATAAGTGCCTTTATTCCCATCTGCGTCTTCCACAATCTTGGAAAGATCAATTTCTTAAGAAAGCTCCACCTCCCTTTTATCAGGTATTTAGGGACCCAGTTTTCTTAGTGAAGCCAGTTGACTTAAGCCGGTTAAGCCTCATTTTGAGAGGCATTTTGCTAGTGGGCCACTTCATTCTCTTCACATAATTTCAAGATGATCATTATTTGAAAGTCCAACCCTGATTGAATTCTTTCTAGATTAGCTGATACTTTCAAATGTTCCTGGTCTGTGCTACAGAAGGCTAGCTGCCTAAATATAAGATATAAAAATAAATTTGTTACCTAAAATCATATTATGAGTTGTTTGTCTGTGTCTAGTGCTTCTGAACCTGTTATCACAATGTGAATCCTGTAATTAGAATGAGGGACATCCTTATTAAAATTCTGTTCAGTTTGTCCTATTGGCTCAGACCACTGTTTAAAACCAGGAATCATCAAAGTTTATCTTTAAATTATCTTGACAACCAGACAATAAATATATTAAGTTTTATCCACTGCACAATGTCCATTACATACCCTCTTTTCAGTCAAAGGGCAAAAATCTGCTTGAAGTACTTCACAAATAAATGGGCACAGATAGGCATGTGTCTAATAGAAGTTTGTCTGAAAAACATCAATTGGCATTGTACTTTGGAAGTTCCTGTTATAACCTCAGCAGAGTTCATGGAAATAATCATGACAACTCTTCGTTCTATAGTATTGCTAAACACTGAAATAACTAAGAGTTTCAAGCCTGGAGACATGGCTCAGCAGTTACAGCCTTGGTAATTTCATATCCAGGAGGGTGTCAAGGCATCTGACACCCTCTTCTGCCCTTGGAGGACACTGCACACATGTGCTACACATCCACACATGCAGGTAGAACACTCAAACACGTAAAATAATAATAAATAATAAATCTTACAAATTAAGCAATGCTTTGCTCTGTTCCTGCCTCATCATTTTACCTTATACACAGACTTTGAATCATGGTATTTGATTTCTCTCCATAAACTTTTCTCCAGTACTTTTTCCTTTCATATTAAAATAAAAACATCTTTCTCTTTTAGGCATACTGTTGTTTTTTTATTTTCTTGATCCATATTGCCTTCTCCTTTGCAACTACCTATCCAACTCTCCCCATCGCTGAACACTTCCCACGTTAATCATCCACAGCTGTCTTTCTACTGAGGACATTGCAGACAAATGGGAGTTTTTGGCTTCTTCCCACAATGCTCTGGAGTTGGTGCTCCCATGGCAATTTTCACACAATGAGGGAACAAAAATGTTCTAGCTACTTGTTCTGCAAGGTCCATTTTTACCAACTATTATAATTAAACATTTGGTATATTTTTTCCAATTTGTCTATATCACCATTTTATTTGTAAATTTTTATGTGTTATGGTTTAAAAATTTTATGATTCTTATTCATTTATTTTATCAGGTTATAGATTTCAGCTGACAAAAATCCTTTCCTTATAAAGTGGTTTTCAGGGGCTGGAGAGATAGCTCAGTGGTTAAGAACACTGACTGCTCTGCCAGAGGTCCTGAGTTCAATTCCCAGCAACCACATGGTGGCTCACAACCATCAGTAATGTGATTCCATGCACTCTTCTAGTGTGTGTCTGAAGATAGCTGCAGTGTGTACTCATATAAATAAAAAATAAATAAATCTTTAAAAAATGCTTTTCAGGTGTATTTTTTTTATTTTAATTTTTAATCAATTAAGTTCAAATAATTTTAGAGTCAGGTGCCATGGCACACACCTACAATCCCAATACAAACAAAGTCAAGACAGAGAGATTGCAAGATTTAGAGCAAACTTGAAAGCTTGTCAAAAAATAATAATCATACAGAAGTGTTGACTGATGTCTATACTTTTAGCATATTCAAATAGTCTTTCTGTTATGTTGACTTTCCATAGTTCTGTCTTTTCTAGATGTCTCTGCAAAATGCTTTCCAATTTTTAACATATAGATGCTATTTATTTATGGTTATGACTATATCTCTGTTTTATCTCCATCATAGTTTTAAATCAAACAGTTTCCACATCTGTAATAGTATGCAAATGGCTGGATGGCTCATAATAGTTACTGTCTTCATAGATTTACTTTGTAGCTAGCTGAATTTTCATTCTTTGATTTGTATGAAAGTGCATCTGTGGAGTCGTGTTTTGGGGAGATGCTATTGGCCTACATAAAAGCTGTGTACAAATTACCACATTAAAAGTCATTGCTCTGATGTATTGTTGAGGTCATTCATGCTCATTTAAAAGGACATAATATTTTATGACCTGTGTTTAATCCCTAGCTTCTTTTAATAGCCTTAGTTTCTTCTAATTCTAAAATGCCAGTTTTCTGTATTTTATGGTCTCCCCATGTAATTTCCAAACTAAACAACTCACGTCTACTTTAATATTCAGTTGATGCCAGCTAGCCATGTGAAGTTGATACTTTTATCTTTGAAATCTACACAAAGAATAGAATTTACTTTCTCCTCAACACAATCCAAATGATAAAATGTACTTATTCTTTTACAAAATCTACAAACAGAAGGTGCATTTTTCCCCTCAGTCCATTATACTGATATTTAAATTTCATTCAGAATTGTTGATAAAATAAGTTTTGAATTTGTGTGCAGTTATATCCATTTATTTTGAGTGGCTTTTGTGGCTTTATATTTACATATAACTCTCTTGGGCAGTAGGGATTTGATCTTTATAACTTACTGTGTAATGTGTACAAACCATTTTGCAATATAAATACCTCTGACTATATAAAATATAAAGTGAGATAACAGGATCTCTATGAAGGCAAAGATGCCATATTCTGCTATAAAGTCTACATTTCTATTATTACTTTTACTTCATTGTTATTTTATGGAGTGTATTAAAAAAAAAAAAAACCCACAAGCATTGCGCATGTGTCTACAAAGGTTAAAATTTAGGGCTATCAAAGATCCAACAATTACCAGCGGGGACCAAAAGGAACCACCATATTTCATTAAAGTTAAGGTGCACCAATTACATATGTATGATTAAAAAGAGAAGCTGCATATTATTAATCTATGACATCCTTTTAATGAGAAATTGTATCCATAGTTCAGAGTAGATAAAACTGTGATCCACTTTTTCATGTGCTTTCCAGTCTATCAAGATCCCGGTTTGAACTCTATATATGTTAACTGTTAAATCACTCCAGATTCAAATTATTATACCCCCTTCAAAGCTTAGGAAATAGAGGTTCTCTAAGGTTCTTCACTTGTAAAAGGAAAATTATCCTTTCAAAACTTATCAGTTTGGAAGCTGCTATGGTACTAAATACATCCTGGTGCAAAACAGGACCAAAATATTTCAGTTCTAAGACTGATGAGTGCTGCTGAAAGCTGCTATGGAGGACTGAACTTGGAAGAGAAAGCCAGAAAGACGCGATGTTTATGGTGAGATGGGTCGATAGACAGCCATCAGATAGTAGCTGCACAATGCCAGGCACTGAAAAATGAAGGCTGTTAGTCCAAGGAAACAGACACAAGGTAAGCTTAAACTTGTGCTTCACCAACTCTTAATCAGGTACATGTTCACTACCCTCTGTAGATAGCAATCTTCATTTTCTGCTATACCTTCCTGCCTTTTTGAACATTTTCACACAAATTTAAGTCAATCCCCAGTGAAGATCTAAAGCACCCTTCATACTAAAAGGCATAGACAAAAGAGCAAAGACTGTAAAATCCTAAGAGGCAGACTACTATATTTTCATTTTTTATACTACCTGCCCAGACTCCCTAGTCTGTGGCTTGGATTTGCTGCCAAGTCATTAAAGGATTCACAGTGTGTAGTGTTCAAAGCAAGCAACCAACTTATTTGCCATGAAATGATCCAGGAAAGGATACTAGTTGGTTTATATTTTCTATTTTTCAACAGCACTTAGTGGAGTCTCTTTGATCCCCACAAAGCCTTAGAAGCAACAGCAATATGAGGAGATCACCAAAGTTATTGAGACAGCAGAGAATCCAGTGACAAAGACTACCCTGTAAGGAGCCAGTCTTCCAGAAGCAAGGGTCTTCCTCAGAGATGGAGAAAGCAGTGGATCATTGGAGCTTATGCAGATTAAGGCTGTGTCTGCACATCAGCCATGGCCTTCTTTGTGAAACAGAAACTAAAATCTAATCCCCTGTTTGCCTAAGTAGAAGTTCAAGGACATCAGAGACAATGCAAGCAGTTGCATTCACATGGGCATAAGTAGGGCTCTTACTTCAAATTAAAATCTGAAAGGCTGATCCTCATAATTCGAAAATGTTTCGAATGACTTTCCCTCTTCTCCCTTTGTTATATTCACCTTTCTTCCTTTCCTATTAAATTGACCATGTTCTATACAGGTGCATTACGAAGTAAGACAAGTCTAAGCCATCAGATGGTGCTGAAGAAGAGCAAGATGGAAAAATAAAAGCTTAACCTTCCTTGAAAACTAAATATGCAGCCATTTTATCTGAACAAGGTGATAAGTAAAGCCAGAACATGGGACAACATGATGATATTTACTTGAATTTATTTTCATGTTATTTCTCAGAGGTGAAGAAGTTTGTGACTTTGGATAGAAAGGAAGGTGGTATTAGTATATTGATCAAGTGTGCCAATGAAGGTATTCCTTGTGGTAAGGACAGGGGCAGGAGTCTATTTGATCAGGTGTGTCAATGATGGTGGCCCCTGGTGAATAGTACAGAAAGTACTGGGCACTTGCAGTATGATCCATGTTTAAGAATGCTGATGTCATGCATGGTGGCTCATGCCTTTAATCCCAGCCTCAGGAGGTAAAGGCAGTCAGACCTCAGATTTTGAGGCAAATCTAGTATTCACAGTGAGTTCCATGGAAACCCTGACTCAAAACAAAGAGACAAAAGAATCCAGTACTTGTTTTAGTTGGTATCTGTTACTGTGATGAAATAGCATGACCCCAAAACAGCTTAGAAGATAAATGGCTTATTTGGATTACAATTCCAGGTTATAGTCCATCACTGTAGGGAAGCCAAGACAGGAGTCCTAGTCATAACACATCCAAGAGCAGAGAGAAAGGAATGTGTATATAATCGCTTATTGGTGCTCAACTGGATGTATCCACTCTCATAGTGGTACCACCCACAGTGAGCTAGGTCTTTCCACATCAAATAACTGAATTAAGACAATCTTCCATAGACACACCCATATGCAAACCCAATGTAGAAAATTTCTCATTGTGCTTCACTTTCTAGGTGAATCTAGGTTGTTGACAATAAGAGCAACTGAAGAGACAGCTTAGAAGTTAAGAGTACTTGTGGCTCTTGCTGAAGATCTCAGCACATATATTTCGGCTTATATCCATTATAACTCTGGTTTCAGAGAATCTGATAGCCTCTATGGCTTCCACATGGACCAAGTACACATATGGTATCCACACATACAGGTAGCCAAGAACTTATAAATATAAAAATAAATTCTTTTGAAAACAATGTTGACAATTAGAACTGACCATCCCAGAGGCCCATACATTGAACAGTGAAAGCCATTTGTGATGGATAGATGGAAGAATGAAGCACCTGTGACTTCAAAGACCTTTAAGAATGTACAATAGGGTCCTGATGTGGATTGTATCATCCACATAACAATAAAATAAATTTAACTAGCATTACTATGCCCTATGTTCAATGTAGTGTATACTTGAGTTTTTATGACACTGTCTGTGTTTGTCTATGTCTGTCATTGTGATTTATCCAGGCTGAAAATTCCATAGCGATTCACTTTTGGAGCATTTCTTTAGATACTTTGAACCTTTCATAGCACAAATAGAGCAATGATTTCCATTCTTTCTGACAGCTATATTGCAGCAATTCTTCATTATTTATTCTCTAAACAATTACATCATGACCTGTTTGTTTTACTTATTTTTTTTCTTTTCACTTTGCAAGATACATGTATGAAATTCATTGCTAAATCGTCACAATATCTTTGTGTATATGTGCATGTGTATGTATGCTACTATAGACTTGACAAAATTATGTGAATTTATTATTAGAATTATTCTTCAGAAGAAATGATTCATTACGATCTCACTGGAGGAATAAAACAGGACAAAAAAACTATATAAACATCTCATAACTAACTGCTATATGATAGACTCACCTGGGTTGAAAAATAAAATGAATTATGGGGAGACTTTCAGAAGCTGTTTCAATGAACATGGTGACTTCTACTGCCACACATAGAACTACATGACCTACAATTACTAGATAACTAATCGCATGTGTATGTGCCATGTAGACTTAGTTCCAACCATTTGTGAAACAGAGGGAGTTTTATTATTTCTCATTAGTTATAGAATACTTCCATTTGTTTACATGCAGAAGGGAAGTCGTAGATTATGTGTGAGCTGAGAGCTAACAGTTTCTTTCTCTCATCTCTCCATGGGTATAGTTACATGGGAATGTAAATAAAATAGAACATCTATTTGGAACAACTTGAACCACATGAAGAGCTCATGGAGTTCTTAAAGACAAGATGTGCAGAGGCAGACATGCCCATCTGCTATGTACAATGCTGCTGATGCTGTTTGTACTCTAGTCATCTTAAAGAGCCGCAACCATAACTAGTAGGCTCTAAAATATAACTATTAGAGGCTTGGATGAATTTTTGAAATTTCTGCTTGTTTTATTCTTTATCTTCCTCCATGAAAGCAAAATAAAACGAGAATGGAACTTACTTTGATTCTTACATACATCCTTTTAAAAAAATCACAAGAAAGATAAAATTTTATGTTGACTCTGAAAATTACATAGTAAGAAGAGTTTTGTAAAACAATTGAGACTGCATGATGAACTTCATCCAGTTTTTCCACAATTGCACATGTGGCCCATTTCATCTGGGTAAATTTTCTGAAGAATGCACATTTCTAATTTGCTTTTACACACCTTGATAATCACAGCTTCCCTGCCTTTAAAAAAACCAAAAAAACCAAAAACAACTCAGCAGGTATCACATACAAACAAATCTCTGGAAATCTTTGGAAATGTATCCCTTTTCATTCTAGAAAACAGTGGGCATCCTTCTAATGCCTACATCCATTACTGCAGCAAGGCAATGCTGGGAAGCATTAAACAACTGCTTTGATCAAAACTCACACTGGCTGCAGAAACAATGGAACAAGCTCAACAAAAGTTCCTTCTGATCTACCCGTTGCAGATGTGCAGGGCATTAAAGTTCTGACTCCACATGGCAACTTTACTGCAGTTTGGGTGCATTCATTATTTGCAGTATAATAGTGCTCTCTGCAGGATTTCATTTTCAAATGCAAGATGTGCTGATTATGCCTTTGAGAGAGGCAGAAATAGGAAAGAAAAAATCAGAGAGCAAGAACATGAACAAAAGAAAGGGTTACAGGGAAAGTTCAATCAAGAAATGATTTGTTGAACAATGGTCTCAAAGCCATGAATTGCACCTATTCAAAGTAACCAGAATAGGAATCTCTAATTTGAGGGGGAAATAGAATTGCTTTGATCAAAAAATTACCTGTATCATGTATTTTAAAGACTTGAATTATGCAGAGAGAGTTCTGTCCCACCAAAATGAAATGATCAATGACTTTTACTGTTTATTTCCATAAAAGGTAATATGAGTCATAGCAAGAATGTTGTGGATAGCCTCAGCCTTGTATTTTGATCCTAGTTCCCAGTGGATAGCCCCAGCCTTTTATTTTGATCCTAGTTCCACCCTCCTGGGAGGGGCTGCAGAGGATGATTGAATCTGTACACAGGTAACATCTTGTAAACCTTTTGTCCAATTAAAACCTGTAAAATAAAGGCTAGAGCCAGAGATTGGGCAGTAGAAGGGGAGGCAGAGAAAAAGGCTTAGGGGAGGAAAGAGTGAGAGGAATTCGATATAAAGGGAGAAGGAAGTAGAAGCAGGGCAGTGGAAGCAGAAGGAGGTAGAAGAAGGAGGAAGCCAAAGCAGAAGGAAACCGGTGGTAGAAGGAAGCCGACAACGGAGTTGCTGGAGCCAGAAGGACAAACACGCGGCCTGGATGAACCGCAAGTTATAAGGGATCTCATAGTCGGGGATTAGAGTAGTGTAGTGGTAAATCTGCCCAATCTAGGCATGCAATTTATACCAATAATTATTGAGTTGTGTTTTCCTTTACTAGTCTCCTTCGAGTAGGAGATTTTACAGCAACAAATTTGGCGGCTTAAATAATTACCGCTACACAAGAGCTTCATATCAGTTTTATCTTTGAGCTTCAAACTTGATTAGCTAGTGCTACTTGAAAGAGATGTGGATCAGGGACATCACAGATATCACACACCTGTCAATTCATGATACAGTTAAGACTAATAAGCTAGTGGTCAGAATATGTGTTCAAATTCTAATTTCATTACTTAACTATAATGTATAGCTGCATGCTTTGACCTTGTCAAAACTCACTCACTGTATCACTTGAGGGATTTGTGCCCTTGAATGACATGATCAAACTTGGAGAGTGCCTTGACAACATCTGTCTCAACCAGCACCAATAACATTATGGGGCAGAAAGTTCCACTGTTGTATTTCTTCTCTTTCCTGTCACTGTGACAAAGTTCCTAACATAAAGAACAATACAGATGTGGATGCTTCCGGCCAACCATTGGACTGAGCACAGGGACCCCAATATAGGAGTTAGGGGAAGGACTGAAGGAGCTGAAAGGGTTTGCAACCCTATAGGAAGAACAACAACCAACCAGACCCTCCAGAGCTCCTAGGGACTAAACCACCAACCAAAGAGTACACATGGAGGGACCCTTGGCTCCAGCTGCATTTGTAGCAGAGGATGGCCTTATCTGGTATCAATGGGATGGAGGACCTTGGTCCTGTGAAGGTTCAATGCCCCATCATAGGGGAATGCTAGAGCAGTAAGGGAAGGCAGGAGTTGGGGGGTAGGGAGAGCACCCTCATAGAAGCAGAGGGGAGGGGGAGGGGATTGGGGGTTTGTGGAGGGGAAACTGGAAAAGGGGATTACATTTGAAATGTAAATAAATGAAATAGCCAATAATATTTCTTTTAAAAAAAGAACTTACAAAGGGAGGACTTATTTCAAGTCATGATTTCAGAGGTTTTAGTCTCTCATGTATGGAAGGAAGGGGGTAGAGGAGCCCAGCTGTTTAATTTATGGCAACAAGTAAATTAAAGTAAGTGGGCCTGAAACAGGAAAGAGTCTGGGTGAATATTCTCTACATAGAGGAAGTGGGTCATTTCCTTCTGATTCCCGGTTTCCACCACATTTCACCACTGATCTGTTCAAATTTTGAACCCATAGATGGGTCAAATCCATGATTAGATCAGAGTATTTTGTCTATTCATCCCCTGAAAGTGTTCTCACATCTCTTCCCCTCCCCTCCTCTCTGTCTCTCTCTCTCTCTCTCTTGCTCTCTCTCCCAATTTCTCTCCTCCAACACACACAAAGATATGTTTTGCCAATGAAGACTCAAACCAATTGCATTGACAATTAAGATTAACCACATGACCCAGAACACAATAGAATACAAAGGAGAAAGGGGACAACCACAAAGCTTGATTTTAATTCTCTTGCTCTACTTTACTTCATTTCTAAGTGCAATATGTACAGTGTATTCAGTAGGTACAGTGACACTTTGCAGTGTAGCATGGCTGCTCCCCTCCTTGGGGCTTGCTGCTGAGGACATAGGAAGTATCAAGCTTTCAGATGCATATGTCAATTTTCCCTATTATAAAATCTGAGTGCATCAAGTTAGGATATAGTCAATATATTCTAGTAAATGTTCACAGGCCATAGGTATGAGATCTAAAGGGTCTCAGTCTACATCAACCTCCAAAAACATTATACAGACCCCTATAGAAAACTGTAACCCTGGTGTAGTCATGAGATGTTAAAGTCTACAAATGGTATTAGATCAAATCTGTAAAAGAATCATTCAACTTCCAATCAATAGATTTATGAAAAATAATGAACTATTATTGTACTACATGACTTACATTTGTTGTATTATATTATACTGTAGTAAATAATACAAGGAAATTTACCTTAAATTATAATGCAAACTAAATAATACCATGTATTATATTACATGACAACACCATAGGAAATAAAGGACATACATTATTATGTATATGTGAATATCAGACCTTCACAATTGAATGAATTACTCAGGTGTATGAGGCTTTGAATTGTGAGAAAAAATGGTACAACATTTAAAGCAAGTGCAGAACTTCTGATATTACCTTACTTGGCCCGACCATCCAGTGTGAGACTTCTGATGAGTAGTAGCTTATACCTTATCTGTAAAATAAGGCAGTGACCATATTTACCTGATATGGCCACTATAAGAATAGAGATAAAGCATGCTTAACAATCAGCATGATGCTCAGAATGCAGTAATCCCTTTAGAAGTCAGGAAAGCTGTTAGTGAAGCTTTCCATTTTAAAAGATCAAATTAAATCCCCCATTGACAGCTGTTATCACTGAGGAGCAATTCCATGGTCCCTGGGACTAACCTCAGGCTTCATTTGAACTTGAGGCCATAGACAAGTTTAAGAACTTATGATACTTAAGAGTTAAGAAGAGCACACCACAGGAAGATGAGTCTACAGCATGGTACACGAGTCAATGCCTAGAAATCTCAACACACAGACGTGACAGATAAGGTTGTCTAGAGTGAATCCATGATAGGGTGTGGTGGTTTAAATAGGTTTGGCCCCCATAGACTCCTGTGTTTGTGTTTGGCCATAGGGAGTGGCACTAATAGGAGATGTTACCTTATTGGAGGAGGAGTGGCCTTGTTAAAGAAAGTGTGTCACTGCTCAGAAGGGCATCGAGAGCACCCATGATCAGGCTCTACCCTGTGTGGAATCAGAGGTTCCTCATGGCTGCCTGAGGAAGACAGTCTCCTCCTGACTGCCTTCAGATCAAATTGTAGAACTTTTGGCTCCTCCAGTACCATGTCTTTACTGGATGCTGCCATGCTGCCTGTAATGATGATAATGCACTGAACACCTGAAACTATAAGCCAGTCCCAATTAAATATATGCCTTTATAAGAGCTGCCTTGGTCATGGTGTCTCTTTACAGCAATGGAAACCCTAACTAAGACATTTGTGTTAGGACAAGAAGCCGGAGATTAAAAAATGAGATTGAACTCAGATAAGTTCAGTTTCACTCAATGTGAGACTTTATACTTGGCACCATGCCATTTTTCAATAATAGTTTTTTGGAATGAACTGCTAAGGAAAGGTCATTATTGGTTCTTGTGTTAGGTGCCCAACAAGCAGATACCAAAATGGAAACAGATCTGCACAAGTATTACCACATATATACAGGGCACCCTGGAAAGCCCTGATATAAGTCTGACTCCACAGAAATAGGAGAGTGTTGGCAGAAGCCTCCTACATAAAATCACCCTCTAGTGAGTATGTTTAGGACCTTCAGAAAGTCTGAGCTAAAATTGTATGTCAGTAGAGACATCCCATATCTCCTAGGAAGAGTACTGACTTAGCATCCCTACCTAACTCAGTTATTTGTGAATATAAAATATTACCTTGTGGATGGTAAGATGGTGGCGCAGGCACAAGTATTGGCTGTCAAGCCAAATGTTTGTAATCTAATCTGTGAGAACTATAGGGTGGAAAAAGAGAACTGACCCTAACATGTTACACTCTGGTCTCTGAACATATACCATGACACACATGCATGTGCATGCATGTGCACACGCACACATACACACGCAAATAAATAAGCAAACAAATGAACAAAGTAAAATATTTTTCAAAAGGCAGAGCTTTCTTTGGAGCAAATTTGCACACTAAGTTTTAGAGCCCAGGAACGGAGACTCCTTTTCAGTTACCAAAAGCAGTGTTCTCGTGGCCGCCACGAGCCTTATTAGAGATGAGCTGGATTGAACAGGTGCTGTGTCCACTAGGAAGTCATTGATATTCTGGCAAAGTTACCAGTGTGTTTCAGTTCTGAGGAGAAGGATGAGAAACAGCAGATAAAGCTACTCTGAAACCTGATCTTATCGTCACCAGATGGAAGCATTTGGAGGTAGAATTAGTTTGTTTCCATTCTGAGACACTGATGTGATTGCCATGACATCTCTCTGCACATAATTGACAAACAAGGATTTGCCCTGCACTGGATGGGTGGAGTGTTTTAAGAATGCAGTAAAATTCAGAGAGATGGTCTGTCCTACCTACCGACACGATTAACTGCTTCTCCACGGAGACACGCACAAAGCAGCCAGATAGATGACTGAAATCAAGGCACTTATTTTTACCATCATTCATATTTCAAAGAATGCTATTATATGGAAGGAAATGTATATGTCTGAAACAGACAGCAATCAGAGAGCTGTCAGAATCTTCAAATGAAATTATACAATTATATACTATCTCAATATTTACAACACAAATCCACTTGCAATTTGATTCAGAGTAAATACCCTTTTCCACTGCCCCATCCCCCCATTCTTTCTGCTTTTCCTCTATTTTTATATTCCACCTAAGTCCAACAGCCAGAAAAAAAAAGTGAAACTCATCCATTCATTTCTATACTACGGTATCCTGATATTTCTAAATTGGATCATTCATTTGCACCAAGTATTTATCAGAAATTTGCCAACCATAGAAGTCCTTCCTTGAGATTAAAAAGAATGTATAAAAAAGACCAATAGTACTGAGTCCTTGAGGACAGAGAGAATGATTTTCAAGTCTACAGTTCCCATGATCTACTGTGCAGATCATTCCTTGCCCAGAGCTCACCAGGCAGAAGTCTACTAGCACCCATGTGCTCCTCCTCCAGCAATTTAATCTGATACACAATGAAATCTTCGTGGAGGGAAAGCTGCATTTTTCTAAATAGCACAGTAGTGTCACAGTGAGGCAGAACAGGACAGAGAGTGAAGTGTGGAAGTCATTGCACAAAGCCTTCAAATTGGCATACAAAAATATAGCTGGTGTACTGGCTGGTTTTGTGTGTCAACATGACACAAGCTGGAGTTATCACAGAGAAAGGAGCCTCCCTTGAGGAAATGCTTCTATGAGATCCAGCTATAAGGCATTTTCTCAATTAGTGATCAAGGGTGGGAGGGCCCACTGTGGGTGGTGACATCCCTGGGCTGGTAGTCCTGGGTTCTATAAGAAAGCAAGCTGAGTAAGCCAGGGGAAGCAAGCCAGTAAGTAACATCCCTCCATGGCCTCTGCATCAGCTCCTGCTTCCTGGCCTGCTTGAGTTCCAGTGCTGACTTCCTTTGGTGATGAACAGCAATGTGGAAGTGTAAGCTGAATAAACCCTTTCCTCCCTGACTTGCTTCTTGGTCATGATGTTTGTGCAGGAATAGAAACCCTGACTAAGACAGCTGGGAGTACACACATTCCCTCAACCCCATCCTCTCTACTCCACCAGTCAGGAAGCAAATTAAATCTGTCCAATGGCACAGGAACAAAGCCTCTCCAGAGTACCTGAAAGTGACTCATTGTAATATTAAAAAATATATTCCTGGCTAGAGATAGAAGATGCTACTGAGACATACCACAAATGATCTTATATGTAGAACCACATGTCACATACAGTGCATGCACCAAAAAGTCCATGTTTTGCAAATGAGACAGAACTCTTCATACACTGGGCACTCTAAGCTATTGAACTCTCTTTTTGCTTCCATTCACTGATCCCTTTCTTAATAAATTTTCTTGTTTAGCTTGCAACTCCCCACATATGGTACACAAGAATTTGAAGCCCGCATGGGCCCACTTAACCCAAATATCAGCCCAAAGCCACATAATAACTAGAGGTACCCTGAAAATAGCTCATGTTACTAAGTGGGCTCAGCCTGGAGCACCTACACAGAGTGAATTCTGAATGAGTAAATATTTTTACATCAGAAAATTCAGAGTATATTTCTATTATCTGTATTATCTATTATCTCAATACAAGGCATAGAAAATAGTTTCTCCTAAAGATGAGAATATGAGAGATGGCTACTGTCTGTACCGCCCTTGGAAGACTATTTTTGTAGCAAAATCAATTTTCTAATGTACACATGGATGATTCACAGTAGAGATAATTGGAAAGGTTGGAACAAACAACATTGTGGGCTTTGAGTGGAAATTGGATGGTGCCTGTGACTCAGGAAAATTACACTGTAATGCAATTTGCTCATAATCATATTTAAATAAGTCTCTATTTCTCTAATGTTCAATGACTGAGAGTCAGAAAGGCAAGTCCTACATTAGACAGATGAAAGTCTATCTGGAAATAAACACTGGTTAAAAAGCAATCTGCTAAAGGGATAAATCATTAACTAATAATTGTGTGCAACAGAATTAGGAAGAAAATGTACTTTCTATAACTCCAGCAGTGAGCTGAGTCACCAAATGGAGTATCTTTCCAAAGACAAGCCAGTGGTACTGAATAGTGAATGGCGTGGGTCTTTGTGGTACCATAGATATAAAACAGCAAAGCATGAGATGTAATATTGACAGTGGTGGTATGGTAATAGACACATCATGTTGGCATTTCTTAGTCAAAGACTCTGAGATGAAACCAAAGTCATATAAGTGACTAGTCACTGTGTTATTATACTACAGTCTGTACAATCTAGAAGAAAATGAACTTGAGGGGCTGTGCTGAGTCTTACACTGTATAGTAGTGAGATTAAAAGCCACTGGGAAATAGTATAAATGGAACTTGAGGTAGAAGAAGTTGTCCCATTGCTATGCTAACATTTAGCTCTTATATAAAGTGGGCATGCATTATTTAAAGGTATGTCACTAAACCAGGGGAGAGACTAGGGCTTGGATAAGGATGGTAACAAAGAAGATGTCCAGAAGTAACATAGGTAAGGATTGGGAAGTCAACACAGGATCAATAAGAGCACTTGCTGTGTATATATGGAGACCTGAATTAAAATCCTCTCCACCATGTAAAATGCTGGACTTGGCTGCAAATGCCTGGAACCCTAACAGTAACAGGTAGTATCAGGCATGGAGATCCTGTTGCTACCACCAAACTCATAAGCTTTCAGTACAATGAAAAACTCTTTCCCAAGCCTTGGAGCATTCTCTTCTGGCCTATGTATGTACATACATGGATACACACTCCCAAAATCTCATGTGTTTGAACCACATACAAGATATGGTCTTGGAATGCAAGAATGGTTTGAAGAACTGAAAGTCGGAGAAAGTTTGAAACTCAAGCAGAGCCAAAGTTTATCAAAGAGAACAGTTTTCTTGTATTGGAAAGAAAATCTCCAAGCCATGCAAGATGTAAATTTCAGCAGGTGTCCAGAGGAAGAAAAGGGAAGGACAGGGCCATGTAACTTGAATTAAGACAGCAAGAAGTTCAGCCATGTTGCAGACAAGCAGCCACGTGGTGGGAAAGGAATTTTTGGAGAAGGAGTAAAGAAATTCAAAGAACTGGAAAAACATACTGAGGATCTGACCAACATCAGAAAGAAAGAGACAAGAAATAAAAATAGTTCTAACTCAGAAAGAGAGACAGACCCACCAAACCTCTTGCAAATTAGCTCCTAGAGACTTTGCTAGGTAGGTTGAATGCTGGAAGAGGATGGCTTAAGCTGATCCTGTCTTCCTAGGAGTGATCATTCCTTTCTGAGAATTGATTCCTTGGCCAGGTGATTAACAAGACCAACTGGATTGATCTTTTTATCTTTTGGGTAACTTGGAACATTAAGTCACCCAGACCAAAAGATTCCATCTTCTTGACCAGAAGGAACTAAGCTTCCCTTATTGGATATCCACTGTACTCTTGTGTCCTCCTTTATCTTCCCTTCCCTCTCTTTCCCTCCCTCCTTCCCCAACCTACCCACTTTTCCCCCACCGAGAGAGACAGAGACAGAAAGAGAGAGGAACAAAAGGAAGTACTATACATGAATGAGGTAAGCCGAACAGGATGACAAAATAAAGAAATTTTATTAAAAATAAAGCAAGGAATTCAAACTACCACCTGTCCTTTATCATCCCCTTTTACTCATCGCTCAAAACTAAAATGTCTGTTGTCCTTACCAAAGAACCTCTGAGCCTTTAAAAATTATGGTTCCAGAGATTTAATTACCTGACTCACATTAATAAAATAGACAATGTAAACATACATTTAAAAATCAGAAAAGATGTGTTTTTGTGAGGATAACGTGAAAAGAAAAAAAGTGCAAGAAAAGAACTACTTCCATGCAATATTGAACATTTAACCACCATAATTTAGAAGGATAACTTCAATTTATATGATATTTTGGAAAGATGTGTTGACTTTCAAGTTGATTTTATATTTCTGGATGCACAAACTAATTCTATTCAAAATAGCTTTAGTTTCTTTACAGTGGTATTATTCATTAAAATATGAATGAAATTGTATTACATTGTCAAGTAAAAACATTAAAAGAGAGTAATATTGGTTCACTAGCTCGGACGTTTGAAACTGGAGTTGAAAGGAAGTCATTGTTGAATCGGATGTCTGCACAGCTGAGCTTTCCAGTTGGTCTTATAGATATGCTCCTCATCCCAAACCTACACCTGCTAGGAGCTGACCAAAAAAAAAAAAAAAAAAAAAAAAACTGAGCCTAACTACAGCTTGGAGGGCAAGCATTATTGATGACTAAAGCTTTATCCAGTGGTGACCTTACCCTAAAATATCCAGCTTCCTACTTACAGGAAATTATGGCTTTTGCCAGTACCAATTTAAAATTCATAACTAAAAAAAGGAAAATGATGTGGTTTCCAAATCCCCCATTGTTTAAAGTCATAAATACAGCCGCCATTTTGAAAAACCTGTGAGTATATTTTCAAGCCTATTTAAATCTGTTTTTCACATTGTAATCATAATTAGCCCCCAAAGAAATACAATTTTCTTTGTTATTGCTCAGTTGACTTTGCTCTCAGTTGATGATTTTGATTATTATAGAACATAATGAGATTAGTTTTTAAGCAAAAATAATTAGAATAACTGTTTTAGCATAAATTAATTTAGTTAGATTTTAGTCAGGTCTATTTCTAACAATTTGTTAGTGGTATTTTTCTTAACAGAAATCTTAAGTAAAGCTACACAATTATTTTCAGTCTTGCCATGTATATATATAATAGATTCAGGCTTATTAATCCTTTCAACTGGTTTCTCCATATGTTTTTTTTTTTTTTCACTTGACAGAAATCTTCTCTAAATCAGGTGTGGTATTGTTTGCTTAGATCTGCCTTCACTGCTCATTCTGAATTTTTATATTATTGATGTGTAAATGTTTCAAAGCAAACATTTTCATGAATATTGTGCTTTAGATTCTATCAGTAAGTTTTCAATTATCATCACATTTCTTGTTCATAATTATATTTGATCCTTTATGATAATGTTGTATAGTTTGCCAAATTTAGATGTTTGACTTCATAGACTTCTTTAATTTCCTGTCACTCTTGTGGAAAAAAATACATTTTTTCAATTAGTAAGAAAGTATCACCAGTGTATTCTTCCCATGTGGCAAGACATTGCAGAGTATAACTGACAGATTTCTAAACCAGTGATTATTAAATTTTAATATGAATACAAACACCCCCAGAAATCCTATGAAAATGAAGAATCTGATCACTCGCTGTTGTGTGGATGAAACTGTATCTCCAACAGCAACAGAATGAAAAGAGGACAATTACCACCATGAATATTTAGCTTATTTTTAAAGTGGCTCACTACAAATATATGTATATATATATACATATATATGCATGTGTGTATATATACAATGTATATGTACATTTGCAAATACCTGCATGTTTGTTTGTATGCATATATGTGTATACATTATAGGTGAGTATATATGTATATAAGCAACATTTGATATATTTAATTAATTCATTCATTCATTCATTTAATTCATTTTACATCCAGTTCACTGTCTCCTTTTCAGGTCTCCTCCTTGCACAGTCCCTCTGCTTCTCCTCTAAGAGGATGGGGAACCCCTGAGTATCTCCTCACCCTGGCCTATCAAGTCTTTGCAGGATGAGGCTCATCTTTTCATACTGAGGCCAGCCAAGGTAGCCCAGTTAGGGGAAAGAATTCCACAGACAGGCAACATCTTTAGGGACAGCCCCTGCTCTACTTGTTGAGGGACCCACATAAGTCTGTGCTGCACATCTGCTACATATGTTCAGGGAGCCTAGGTCCAGCTCAGGCAGGCTCTTCGGTTGGTGGTTCAGTCTCTGAGAGCCTCACAAGGATTCAAGAGAGTTGACTCTGTTGGTCCTTCTGTGGCATTCCTATGTCTGTAAGGGCCCTCAATCCTTCCCCCAGCTCTTCCTTGAGTCCCCAAAGCTCCATGCAATGTTTGGCTGTGAGTGTCATCATCTGTTTCTGTCAGCTGCTGGGTGGAGTCTCTCAGAAGACACTTTTGCTAGGCTCCGGGATACAAGCATTAATAGTGTCAGGGCTTGGTGCTTGCCCATGGAATGAGTCTCAAATTGGCTGGTTATTGGCCATAATGGTTGGCCATTTCCTCAGTCTCTGTTCCATCATTGTCCCTGCATTTCTTTTAGACAGGACAAATTTTAGGTCAAAAGTTTTGTGGGTGGGTGGCTTATCCCTCCACAGGGGATCCCACCTAGCTACAAGAGGTGGGCCCTTCAGGTTCCAGGTTCCTACTGCTATTCATCTCAGCTAAGGTCATCCACATTGATTCCTGGGAGCTGCCCCTATCCCAGGTCTCTGGAACATTCTAGAGATACCCTCCATTCCCCAACACCTGACAGCCACCCATTTCCATTTCTTCTCCTGGTTCTCTGGCCATCTCTCCCCACACCTGACCCTGATACCCCTCCCTTTTCTCTCTCCAACCCCTTGTCCACCAAGTTCCCTGCCACCTATGACTATTTTATTCCCCTTCTAAGTGAGATTCAAGCATCCTTGCTTGGGTCTTCCTTCTTTCTTAGATTCTTTTAATCTGAGGAGTGAATCATAGATATCCTGTACTGTATGACTAATATCCACTTATAAGAGAGTACATACTATGCGTGTCCTTTTGGATCTGGGTTACTTCACTAAGGATATTTTATGGTTCAATTCATTTGCCTGCAAAATTCATGATGTCCTTGTTTTTAATAACTTAATAATATTCCATTACTCATTTCTGTATTCATTCTTCACTTGAGGAACATCTGGGTTGTTTCCAATTTCTGGATATTAAGAATAAACCTGCTATGAATATAGTGGAACACATGTCTCTGTGATATGGTGGAGCATCTTTTGTGTATATACCCAGGAGTGGTATAGCTGGGTCTTCAGGCAGAACTACTTCCAATTTTCTGAGTAACCGTCAGATTGATTTCCAGAGTGGTTGTACAAGTTTGCACTCCCATCAGCAGTGGAGGAATGTTCCCCTTGCACTGCATCCTCTGCTTGTCAGCATGTGTTGTTGCTTGAATTTTTAATCTTAGCTATTCTGATGTGTGTAAGATGAAATTTCAGGGTCATCTTGATTTGTATTTCACTGATGACTAAGAATGTTGAACATTTCTTTAAGTGTTTCTTGGCTGAGAAATCTCTGCTTAGCTCAGTATCCCATTTTTTAATTGGGTTATTTGGTTTGTTAGTGTCTAACTTCTTGAGCTCTTTATATATTTTAGATATTAGCCATCTGTCAGATGTAGGGTTAGTTAAGATCTTATTTTTAAAGTGGCTCACTACAAATATATATGCATATGTGTATATATATAATGCATATGTATATACAAATATTTGCATATGTATACATATGCACATATATGCATATATGTATATTGATACACAGTATAAGTTGATATATATGTATGTATATAAGCAAATTTTGATATTTTTAGATCTATAGTCTTAATTTAAGTGTAGAATTACCATTCATATTTGGAGGTAGAATAGATAGAATTATAAATTATGCATACATTATAAGTAACTACAATTATGTTTTCATTCTACAGCCTCTTAATTTAATAAAACCAATGTTTTACCACCATGTGGTACTCTACTTACTACAATCTGTGTTTATAAATTCTCCTTACACAGAAATGTATTTCTTCATATTTAATGTTAATATATTTAATTAAATGTATGATGCTATTCACAATACTGACAAAAGCTATATTATACGCTTAACAGAATGATTCTGAATCTATTAATTGAAACTTAAAAGCTGGAACTATTAGTAAGTTTACCTGAATTCATTTTCTACTTAAAGAATTTGTCAACATTGATGGAGAAAATGGCATTATTTTCCTGTTTGAAAAGTCATTCAAATGAAGCTATCATAAGTATTGCTTGACTTTTAATATGTTCTCAGGGAATATTGAAGCAAGTAATGAAATAAATGAATTTAAAGAAATCATCATATTTAAATGAAAAGTCATGCTTTTATGAAGAGTCTCACACCCCGAAGCTTATTGCTACACAATTCACAATAGCCAAGTTATATAATCAGTCTAAAAGCACATCAACAAACAAATGGATATAGAAAATGTGTTAGCATACACAAGAGAGATTTTCTGAAAAACCAAACTTCTTTGTTCAGTCATAAAGAAGAAAAAGAATACATAATTTTCAAGAACATGTATACAAGTGGAAATCATGTTAAGTAAAATAAGTTAGCCCCCAGAAAGGCAAATATTGCACATTTTCTCTCCTATGTACTTTTTAAAAACATGAAAGTAGAAGAACTACTTGGGAAAAAGGGAAACAAACAGTAGGTTATGGGGAGCAGAGGAAGCATTAGTGAGATAAGTACAAAAAAATGCAATAATATACGTATGAAAATGTCACCTTGAGAACCCGTTATTTTTTAAACGAATAATGAAAAGGTAAGTGGAAAGAACCATAAGGGTCCTTGGAGTAAAAGCTGATGAATACTGGGGATAGAGAGGGGAGAGTGAGAGAGGAAAATCCTGGAGTTTGGTGGTCAGGAAATCTAGCCAATATACCAAGCTTCAGATTCAATAAGAGACACTGGATCAAAATATAGAATGGAAAATGTGAGGAATACATCTCCATGTCAACCTCTGGTTTCCACATGGACCTGTGCAGGCAGATCAAACATGTACACACATATACACACACACACACACACACACACACACACACACACACACACACTGTGGTGATTTGAATATGTTTGGCTGAGGGAATGGCACTATTAAGAGATGTGGCCTTCTTGGAGAAAGTCACTGTGGAGGTGGGCTCTGAGATCCTCCTCCTAACCATGTGGGCACCAGTCTTCTCCTGTTTGCCTTTGGAACAAGATATAGAACTCTCAGCTCCTTCTGCACCATGCCTGCCTGGAATCTGCCATGCTCCCACCATTATGATAATGGACTGAACCTCTGAACCTGTAAGCCATCCTCAATTATATGTTGTCCTTTATAAGAGTTTCCTTGATCATGGTGTCTCTTCATAGCAAAGGAAATCATAACTAAGACACAACACATACACATACACACATACACATGAGGAAAAAAGACTCCATAACAATCCCATTGAATAAAAGACAACTCTCAGCTTGAGTTTCCAAAGTCAAAAATAAGGCCAACACTGTCTTGCAAGTTCAAACGGTATCACTCAGTTTGTATACTATATGGAGTTAATGTAATAGATTGTACCCAAGTAATATAATTGTGCTGCTCCTCAACTCGAGAAAACCCCAAGACCCTGATATCTAGAAATAAATCCTTCAGAAGAAATAAGTGGTCTTCAATTTGTCATTATCCCTACCAGCCTTGCCAAGGATTGTATTGCCTGCTCATGAAAGTAACGAATTGCTACTTTTTTATTTACACCCTGTTTCTCCTAAGACTTGTTTCTTCTTGAAAGCTATTATCACTCCCTGACTTATTGTATATAGAACAACCAAAGTAACAGAGATGACAAAGTAACAATTCTAACTGGTGAAACACCCAAAGGGTATTGCGTTATTCCATCTAGCATAGCTATGTATGATTTGAGTAGAAGCCATATAAGCCATCATTTTTTGCTACTTTATTCTGTATAACTGAGGAAGCAGAGGTCATAGGCTTTTTGCTCAAGGCCTTGGAGCTGCTGTTGTGAATATTACTTTAAACCAAATAATCAAAATATTGGCCCATGTTCCTTATGGGTAGGAAACAGCATGGATGGCCTGAGGCAGAAGCATATTAGGAGAAAATAGCAGATGTTATAAAGGGTTGTTATATGAAAACAGGAAGGGGGGTCAGGATCACAAAACATTCCAGAGAATACTATCCACCAGAAACCAACCTTTCCCTCAACAAGTGAATGTCCTGCAAATTTTCCATTGTGGAAAAGTTGACTTCCACACATTTCTCATTTTGTATGTCTATTTTCGTCAGTTACTCTAATATTTTAGCAAAATTGGCTATACCTATGGAGCCATGCACAAGTGTGTCCTGAACAAAAACAAAAAGTTTGTGTGATGATCTAATACCTAGCAATAAACCCTGAATCCTTGTAGGTTTAGATTTTGCAAAACCTACTTTAATAGGCTGATGTGGGGATGAAAGGCTTAGTTGCTATGTAGTGCTTGATTGCAAGGTGGTGGCCTTCCTGAGCCATTCAACAGTGTTGGCTTCAGAGAAGGCTTGAGGTCTTGGAGAAGGAATTTGGATAAGTGTGTGGGTGTAGAATTAGATTTGTCCAAATCTACTTTAATTAGGGTACTCAAATGTTTCCACCCCCTTCTATCCTACCATCCCAAGGTATGGGAGAAAAGATGGTAAATAGGACAAGGGGATGGGGACTGGTTTAGAAGTAGTTCTTCAGGGTGGTTCTAATTTCTGTTGTCAGAATACCAGCAGTCCAGTTCAATAGTGTCAGGATATCAAAAATAAATCAGCAATGGTGGCACGCTCCAGAAGAAACAGCCAGTCTTCTAACTAATTGTCAGGAGTCAGCAGGAGCCACCAGAAGCAGTCCTGATGCCCTGAGAAGTGCTCTGCCATGCCTGTCTCAACAAAGTGAGAATGCTAGACCAAGGCTCTATGCAAGCACCCTGTCACTTTCTGTTGAGTCCCACTTCTACTCTTTCCAAACATCACATGTCCTCCTATAGGTCTTGCCTCAGCAAAACATCAAGTGAGTCTGCCTCAACAAAACACCATTTGAGTCTTCATCACATGACACAACCAGAAACTCGCACTTCCAATCCTACTGTACATAGTAGTTCCAAGTGGTATCCAGTAGAGGGACATGGCAGAACATGTGGCCCTAAGTAGAAGTAATCGGATGAATAACACATGACCTGAAAAGAATAGAAAATGAACTTTCCCCCAGTGAGTGTAAGAAGAGATACCAAGATAGAATACATAGAACACATATATATGCATAGATATGCATGAAAGACTATACATACATATATGTATATATAAAGAGGAAAGCAAGAAAGCATTTTAAAATTGTTTTTAATAGATTAAAAGCTGCTTGGGCCTTTATCTTTTCCTTGTGAAGTTTATGAAGGTTAAAAAGCCTCATCTTGCATTTTCCTGACACCTACACAGCCGATGAGTGACATTGTATGCTCAAGTTTTGACACTGTAAGCGATCTAGCAGTCATTCTCATTGCCAGTTTAAATGTACACCCTTGTTTAGATGGCTGGAATTCATCGTGGTAGATAAGGTGTATTGAATAATGTCAATGCACAGCTTGTTAGAGCTGACAATGAATGTTCAGACAGTGTCACCCAGAAGTAGAACACAGCCTTCATCCAGCCCCAGGTTGTTTAAAGCTGAAGTGTGGTAAATTGGGCATGTCTAAAGTGGAACTGTCAAGTTTAGAAGGTTTAACATTGAATCTTTCCCTGCAGATCTCAAACAGAGACTAATGTATTAAGGTACCCACACTTCCTTGGATTAGAAATATTTGAAAAATAATCCTTATTAAAGCTACTAAAATGCCCTGTGAGATGTAGAAACAAGGAGAATAATCACAAGATCAATTATTTCCTTCTTCAAATGTCCACATGATTCCAAGCAGGATTTCTGTCCACAGTTTCATTCTAAAGAAGCAAAGATGGCTAAGTAGTGTGTAAAGGAATCACAGGGTATTTCTAAGCTTAAACAAATCTGTCTGTGGAGAGTGATACAGCTCACGATGCCCAGGAAACCATGGGCATCATCACAAATGACATACTTTGGCTATGAATTGAATAAACTTCTGATGCGATACTATCTCTGTTTTAGCTTTCTCTTTGTGGGGTCATATACAGCACAGCTGATGTTACAATGTGACAGCATTGATTATATAATTATTAAATTATTATCAGTGTGTTTGGGAAGATTCACTATTAAACTTAATTCACCTTTCTGAATGATGATATTGTAAACTCTAATGAGAGCAGAATTGTGAGTTAAGGGTATATGTCAAAGGTAACTCATTGCAGAGTTCCAATAAATAGCAAGAGTTCAAGGATCAGAATCACGAGAATTTCTATCAGACAACGACAAGCAGGAAAAGGGAAATCCTTCATGCTGGACTCAAGTTGAAGTTCTGAGTAAATATAAATCTGCTAAGGGTGTAAGACCGAGTCAGACATGGCAAATCAATGAAGACAGAATATAGAATTGGCTAATAGTTTATAGCCAAAGATCTGGTGTCAAGATAATCACATTTCTAAAGAAGACAAAGTATAGGCATGCTACGTGCCACAAAATATTTAAGAATTTACTTAATGTATAATTTTATAAAATATAGATTATCTGTAGATAACTACAAACATTTATGAGTCCTGTTCTTTGTTCAGTCTCATATATGTCTCCCACAGGAGGTCTGCAGAGCAAATGAGTTGGAAATCTTATGTTGTGACTCAATAATGCACATCCTTGCTCCCCAGTACTCTCAAGATAGCTATATCCTAGTCCTTGAAATCTACAAATATGTTAAGTCACAAGTCAAGAAAAGCTTTGCATATGTGGTAAATTTATAACAAGGGATTTTGAGTTGGAGATTCTAGGGTTTGAGTGATAAATGTCCAATAAAGGCTCGTGTGTGAAAGCACTTGATTCCCAACTGATGATACTATTTGGAAAAAAACATGGAATCTTGGAGAGGTAGACCTTTGCTGAAGATAGTGAGTCACTGAAGGATGCCCTTGTGTCTTTATAGCCTAGATCCATATCAAGTCAATTGTTTGCTTCATCATTATGGATAAAGTGTACCAAATAGCATCCCCTTCCAGCCACCATGTTTTCCCTGTTATGATAGATTGTATGTCTGTCTTAAAGCCATAAGCCAAATATATCTTTTTTTCCCTTAAGCTGATGGAATAAAAGTGAGATGGAAAGTGGTTTTCTAACGACTTTGAAGACTAGGAAGGGATATTCAAGCAGTCTTTAGGAGATGGAAAAGATGAAAAATTGATTCACTAGGTCTTACAGATACTTCAACACTGCCAGTAACTTGATTATGATTCAGTGACTTGGTCACTTGTGTCTGATCTCCAAAACTGTGAAATAATGAATGTCTTGCTCTTGTGGTGATTTTTTATAGCAACAATAAGAAACTAATACTGCATACAAATTAATAGCATTATTATCAGTTGAATGGAATGCGTTCACACACAGTAGTCAAAGGCTCTAACAGGAGTCTCCCTCCTTTTCTGGCTGCAGAGAGCAGCAAGCAGAAATACATTCTTTTTACTGTGTTTGGATTTTTCTAAATGTTAAAAAATAAGTGATTTTATGTTTGCTTATCTAACAGAGAGCGGTTCTGAGCAAACTCTTAAAGTAGTGTCAGCTCTATTTGAATCTTTAAGCAGAGCCTGTTGCTAAAGAGCTAAGAAATCAGTGAGAAATGCACCTTAGAGTTTTATTTATTCATTTTCATTCATTTATTAATTTATTCATTCATTTACTTTCTAGACTGGGTCATACTATGTAGCATGAGCTAATCTAGAACTCTCTCTATATAGATCAGCCTGGCCTTGACTTCACAGGGATCTGCCAGCTTTTTCCTCCCATTAGCTGGATTAAGGGTATGGAATATCACATCTAGTATTGTTTTAAATTTTAAGGAATAAGAATACTGATAAATAAAAAGATATGAAAAAGAATATACTTTTGTGGCTGAGCATCAAGATGCTAGAAATGAAAAACGCCATCTAAGATTTAAGATGCTAGGCATGAGAAAGGACATTTCTCAAACAGGAAAAAAATAATTATAAATAAAGATACTTTCATTTTTAAAGATCATTTTTGAAGTCTAAATGGCAAAATGGTGACATCTCAGAATGATCTGTATCCAAATTCTCTTGTGTTTCAAAGGTTCTCATTCTCAATAAGAAGATTTTGTTTTTCTAGACGTGGCAACCTGTCCCATATAAAGAAAAAGCAGGTCTCACTGAATCTTGAGGAAATAGTTTAGATGTCAGTTTTACTGTTCAGCTGAATAGAGACATTTTTATGAGTTCAATAGAGAGAACAATGAGTGTTGGACATGAACTCTCTAAAGCAAGCAAGGGGAGAATTACAAAGGTGATATACTGAGCATCAGATCAAGGCAAAGATGGTTTTCTTCACATGGGGTAGAAGAAGTTGAGTAATGAGAACTGACTGGGAAAGACTGAGTTTCTTTTAATGGGCTCTTTGTGTTTTTCCTGGCAGACGCAATTTTGACAGAAGGGGCTATATGCCTCTGCATAGAGGTCTAATCTCCTTTCCCAGTTAGCCTAACATTATCCTCTTTTCTCCCACTACAGCACGTAGAAAACACACACACACACACACACACACACACACACACACACACACACACACTGAACATTCCTGTTACATCATGGGCCTTCAGTAGCATCTCTGTCTTCTTTAAATAGCCCATACATCACTAGCTGACTTAATGCCACCAGTAGTAGATTTATGTACAAGATTCAAGTACAGATGTGAGAAGTTAGAGATGACTGGAAATCACATTGGTGTTTCCAATATACAGCACTGAAATCTCCATACTCTTGACAATTTGTCTGAACTACCACCACACCTAACTCCCTTTATATCACCATGGAGTAGTGTTGGGACACTGCTGTAAAACAAAGCAAAGGAAGAAAGTAAGGCACTGTGTCACAAATGTCAGTAACTCCTAGGACTCTCTCATTATTTGAAAATCAGTCACATTATTTGTACAATTATTCAGTCTCACTGTTTTTACTTGGTTTCATCCTGGAAAAACAATATACCAGACAGATAGCAGAGATTTAAGGGACAAACAACATGCTCTATGGTCATTAAATATATTTATAATTGATGCGATAATAAAGTTGGTCCACACACCCTAAAATCATTTCAAGTGCTGCCTCATATGTCATACTTTGAGAAATGCTCAACTGAAATAAATCTCAGCTCAGCTTCTAAGTTTTCAGACTGGGTCCAAAATCACTGAGCTGTTGTGGATGTAGAGAGCAAGCTCTCATTCATCCTCATCTAAACAGGCCAATGTTTTACCCATTTGCTACATCCTCCTCTCTAGCATCTCCAGTTCAAGTTTTGGCAGCTGTTAGAAGAAACCTAAAAAGAAAAGAGAGGGGTGGAAAAAAGAAAAGCAAAACACAAAACTGACAAGCGAAATGGTTGTCTGCTGTTCTCTCTCTTGTGGGTTGAAAAGCTAATATCAAAATATTGTGGTTTTAAAATCATCAGAGTGATGGGATCTTGAATTGTGTTTGTCATCACTCTGGGCTTCTGCTGTTGTCTCTCTTTTTATCTCTGTAATATGCCATAATTATGTCTTCTGTGAGGGTCAATTATCTTTGAACTAGAAAACAAATTGCCATCATTACCTCTGATTATTCTTCCCTTTTCTTTGATCGTATTTTGTACAGCAACCCAAAATTTTGTGTTCATTCAGCCTTTCTCTTTCCTGGTTGCCTTGCTGGGAGAGTTGAGATTCGAAAGGAGATCATTTCCCTGCTGTTCCCCATGTTATCTTTCCCCTTCACTCACTTTCAGTGTCTCTCAGGCCTCACATTACCAAAATATGTTCAAATAATCTCATTACCACATGGCTCTTGGCAAATATGGTCCGTTACTCACAGTTCCTTCTTCATTCTTTTTCTTTCCAAATCTAACTGCATTTACAAAATCCAACAGGGTAGTTAGCATATAAAGACTCATTCAAACTGCATTAATATACTAGGAAGCCACTGCGCCCTAAGGTCAATAATCTCAAGATGAATGTACCCCCGAGTCCTCTGTGACACCGAAAATTAATGAGGCTGGTTTGACCAGTGATCACTGAACTATAAAGAACTTAACCACTATGAATAAAGGAAATTAGCATTTCCTTTGGTTTGAAATAAAGAAGAAAGAAAGGGGATGAAAAATAATAGTTAAGAAATAGAAATACAGAGGTTTTCATAATTAGTTTTTCCATATGGGTGTCAAAAAAACTTATGATAATACATCTGGGAAACTCAGGTATTCATTTGATAGGACACTTTTCCTGAATTGGACACCATGATGACATTTCTAGGCCAATATTGACACGCTGATTTCCCAACAAATTTGAAGACCACTCTCACTGCCAGGGAACAGATCTTTGCTATTCAAATGCATTATGCTACCTAGCAGAAGTGGAAAGTAAGGTTTCAGCAGCAATTTCTTCTAACTTTCACTGGCAGAAGTCCTGGGTGTAAATCAAGATCTTCACTCTTGCCTTCTCTCACTGCCCCTTCTGCGTTTTATGTGGAGCTTTCCTTCTGATCGTTATTCTCTATCTCCCATTGCTCTAAATCTATACTGAGGGGAGAAATAAAATGACATCCTCTGTGGCACCTACTTAAATAGGTAAAACTTGGCATGTTTCAAGCCCCAGGGAACAAGGACTCCTCTAAGAAGTCATTCAGTGTAACTGCTGGGTTAAGGCAAGGATGAGAAGACTAATGCTGAAAATAATTGGAGCATATTATATTATAGTTTAAAAATAGTATATATACTTAAAAATATTTATTGAAAGATTGTATCTATGATTGTGGGAAGAACACATGGATGGAGTCTAGAGAACCAGGCTATAATTTTCAGATCGTTACCAAAGCTAAAAGCATACTACTTCTATGGTATGATGGTCTTTGCTCCAGTGGCATCATAGACCTCTCAGGGGATGATCAGAAACAAGGCATGCAAAGATGGTTTACAATAGCCCATTTTCTAAGTACTAGACACACTTAAATAACATGATCTGCTTTTTCTTCTTTAAGTACAAGAATGAGACAAGCTCTGCTATATATTACACACATGTGACATTCAGCCAGGAGGTCTCATCTGCCTTCTCTTTATAACATATAGCATCCATATAGGCATTATGTTAACATCTTGATTTTGGAGCTAAAAAGGTGGAAACCCTGAGAAGGTTAGTAATATGAAATACTCTTGTATAGATCAGTTTTCTTTTTATTTGTTTCTGTATTCTACAAATATTGAGTGCTGGAACTTATCCTGGAGCAGAGACGGTAAACAGATCAGAAACCCAACACAGCACCATGTATTTATAAAGTTTCATGAGAAGAGAGACACACTCACACATGGTTGTTTGTGTGGGTCGTCTACACCCATTGTAGAATTACTTGGGCTGTCAAAATGCCAAGAGTAAATAGTGGTAAGGGAGACAGTGCAGGCTAGTTTTCTGTTATTGGTTGGTTGGTTTGTACATTTGACATAAGCCAGAATCAACCAAAGGAACTTATTCAAACACACTAATATATCTTACCTATTTGGTGCTCACAGTTGATGTCTTTGGCTACAACAAATAGAGGCCCTGCTTTTGCTTTTTAACAGGCTATTTTGACTTGACTTAACAGAATGTGATGTTTTAGAGTATGGAAGGGAATTGCTATCATTCATTTTCCCCTAGTGATAATAGGAAGCTTAGCCAGCACAAAAGGCCCTGTGAATAGTATGTTCCAATCATACCTATTTTCTCCTGTTATCATTCAGAGCTTTTACAAGCTGGGGTTAAGGGTGCCACCAACAGTTTGAACAGTAAAGTTTTTGCATTACTCCATAAAAACTAAACGCCTTCTCTAGCAGCCTTTTACAACCAAGGGAGATAACTACTTGAGAAGAAATCTGACATTAGGTCTCTTGATTCTGACTCAACACAGAAATTCTGCCAGATCTGAAACTTCAAAGCTCAATATGTTAATGAGTTCACAGTGGCTCTAGAGAGCCCTTTCTGGCCAAAGGAAAGAGCTATCAAAGCATTTCTTCCTTAAAGTGAAAATTGATGCTATTTGGGGGGTCAGATGTAATAATGTTAATATGTTGGGAAATATAAGAGGAACCATCCAAAGTAAAAATGATCAAATTATAGACTTAGTTTGGATGTCCTTGTTTTTCTCTGTCTGATTCAGGGAGTGATTTTACTTTCAGATAATCAAAATTTATTTATATAGATCTGGGGTTCATCGTTCTAGCTAAAAAGGCCCAGTCAGAATTAAAATTTATTTCTTAAGAAAACTATGAAATTTATCTATGAAACAATTTTAACTTAAATATTAGCATTTGGGCCAAATCTTCTTTTACTAAGGAACAAGGATGTGAGTTACATGGGAAAGAGCAACCCCGATGGCCATTCAAATGGGAGCTCTTCCTCCTAAAGGCTTTTATTCCATTTTTTTTTTCCAGAATTTGCTGGGTCAGGAAAATTTATATCTTCAAAGCTTTGTTCAATGATGTAAGTGCGTTAGGAGCTTCCTCAGCTCCCATCAGGAAATCAGTTAAGAAGCTGGTCTATTATCACAGTCTAGGAACCAAAGATACACTGAAATAGCTGCTACTTTGCTCTTCCAGAGCAGAAATGGACAAAAGTAAACCGGAACTCAAAAGAAAAAGGAGAGAATAAAGTCTTTGCTTATATGGTAACAATTATTACTCTTCCTACTAAGGGAGATTTAATAATAGCTCTTCAGTCATTAAAAAATAATGTTATAATTATATTTTATATATTTATATATTTTATGAAAGCTATATTATATATATGTAATTATATTATATTATTATTATTATATTAGACATATGATTTCGCTTTTAGAAAACATCTGTGGATAATCCATTCTGAAATTTGCCTTTTTGTGATTTTAGGTAAGTCACTGAAAATGTCTGAACCTTATGTGCCCATATATAAAACCCATGATACAAATGTGAGCCTGACCAATACAGATACAGATGCTCATAGCCAACCACTGGACTAAGCACTGGGACCCCAGTGGAAGATTTGAAGAAGGACTGAAGGAGCTGAAGGTGTTTGCGACCACATAGGAAGAACAATAATATCAATCAACCAGACCCTCCAGAGCTCCCAGGGACTAAGCCACCAACTAATGAGTACACATGGAGTGTCCCATGGCTCCAGCAGCATATGTAGCAGAGGATGGCCTTATCTGGCATCAATGGGAGGGAACGCCCTTGGTCCTGTAGAGGCCTGATGCCCCAGCAAAGGGAAATGCTAGGGCGATGAGGTGGGAGTGGGTATGTAGGTGGGGGAGCACCCTCATCGAAGCTGGGGGCAAGGGGATTGGATAGAGGGTTTGTGGAGGGGAAACTGGGAAGGGAGATAACATTTGAAATGTAAATAAATAAACAAACGAACTTAAAAAAAACAGCATTTGTCTCATAATGCTACTATAACAGCCAAGTATAAAAAGTAAAACACATTATCTAGAACAAGTAAGTAATACTAATTAAAGCTTTAACCATTAGTTTCTGAATAATAAAAACAGGGTGGCAATTAAGTGTTGATGACGCCATGCTTTTCTTTGTGAGCCAGACATGCTTTGGTAACTCTCATGACCGTTCACTTTCCACACAAGAGGCCTTGATGAAAGGCCACATTGGTCTGAAGGCTTCTCTGCTATTAGTAAGGGTGGAAAGATTGTTTTATTTTATTCTGTGATTTAGCTGAGGATCTGGGGGCATTGGGGAGCACCAGGAACAGAGAATCCAGAACTATTATTGAAAACTGAAAGTTTTGATAAACCTAATAGTCAAAGGCAGATCAAATCCACATAGCTCGAGGTTTAAAGTGTAGCAATGAAGAAAAGGAGGGCTGCACTAACATTCAAGTCTTAAAACATGTGGCAAGAAATAATGTGATGGATGAGAGAGAGAAAGAAAGAGAGAAAGAGAGGGAGAGACAGAGAGAGGGAGAGAGAGATTCAGATGTGGAGTCTGGTTCATGAGAGTGACAACACAAGTACCTTAAGTCTTCACTATTAACCTGTATGAGATCTCCAAAGAGCCTCCAAGTATTAGGCAGCCATCCATTCACTCAATTGACAAAAGTTTGAATTTAAAGGGAAAATGAATTAAATTACTTTATATTAAATCAAATGCCTATTTTGGCCAAGTTGGAGGGCAGGGCACTGGGAAAACTACAAGGTTGTTGTACTGAAAAAATCCAAGTGGGGGACAGGAGATATTTCAGTATATAAAAGTGCATGTCTTGCAAGCACAAGGATCAGAGTTTAATCCCCAACATCCACCTAAAAAATGCTATGATGGTTTGTGCCTGTGTCTCAGCACCAGATGACCTCTGGGGCTTGCTGGCCAGCCAGTCCACCTGAGTCAGTGAGCTTCCAGTTCAACAAAGATTCTTTTTAAAAAACACAAGGTGGTGTGCAATTGGCCTTCACCCATACACACACACACACACACACAGAGAGAGAGGAGAGAGAAGAAAGAGAGAGAGAGAGGAGAGAGAGAGAGAGAGAGAGAGAGAGAGAGAGGTATACACACATATATGCACATACAAAAAGTTTGATATTAAAAGGTAAGGAATATAAAAGAATGTAACCTCCATAAAGATGGAGACTTGCTTTTTTAAAAAATTATTTAATCATTATAGAGAACATTTTTATTGTATTTTTGCTAGCAATAGAAATAACCCATCTGATTTTACCACTTTTTTATGGAAAGTAGTTTTTTTTCATACATTCCTGATTTATGGTTTTCTATTCTTCTACACTTCCAAGTTCCTTTCCACCTCCCCTTCCATCTGGATCTCCCTCCTTTCTGTCTCTCACTAAGAAAACAAACATGCTTCCAAGGAATTATTATTATTATTATTATTATTATTATACAGTAATAAGATAAAACAAAGCACAGCACACTGGACTAGCTCAAAACAACAATCAAAAGGAAAAGAGCCCAAGAAAAGACACAAGAAATGAGATGTAGACTCAGAGATCCAGTCTGGTGTTTACATTTCTTTTTGGTAACATGCAGAGTACCTTCCCCCTTCCCATACCAAAGATATTAGACCACAAGGTTGAAGGCCTTATGTGAGCACCAGCTCAACCTCTCTATTTTCAGTGAGTTGTGTAGGTTGTGACATCAGCAAAGGGGCCTTGCTGTTAGGTTGTGGATAGCAACCTATCCCTTGGCAACAGCCTTTGTTGTTTGGGCATTCCCATGGGACCCCTTTGATAAAAATCTCAATTAGATGTAACTCATTCCCAGTACTTGAAGCTTTATTTGGTGACAAGAGCTGGCTAGTTGTATCTCCTTTTATTTGGCAATTTCATTTAGATCACCTTCATATATGTTATAATTTGGAAACTTCTGATGTACTAAGTTTCTAGACTATCTCTCAAAATGGCTCTTAATTTTAGCTGTCTCTGCCCAAATTTCCTTCCTTGCTCCTTCACCCTTTATCCTTCCCACTTAATGCTCCCATTCCATCCAAATAGAATGAGGAGTAATAACTGCTTTGTGGATTTTCTATTATATGGTTTCAAGGTCTGTATCAGTGAGAGGAAACAAAATAACTATTTAATTTATGGGAAATAAAAGAGAGTAGAAGAATCAGAAGCAGTAAACAGACAATATTATCTTTGGAAGTTTTTCTATAGAACAATAAGTTTTTATATGTAAGTTTTAGATCTCTAAGATAGTATTCTTTGTCTAGGCTAACTTTTTCTAGGATAATTGACTCAGAAATTGAAGGGATGTTAGGTTCTCACAGGCTTTCACAGGGAAAACCAAGTTTGCAAAGGCATTAAAGACCACACATGGCTTCAAACCTGCTGATATGATGGAGATGACGGAGATAAAGCAAGAGTATAAGCTCTCAGGAAAATTCCAGTCATGTAGGGAAGACATATTTACAATGTCGAGGGAGGAACAAGCACTGATGCATTTAACTCTTGAAATGATTTCAACAGGACTACAGATCTCACATACCTTTATATTTAAGATTCAGATTTTGGAACTTTTGGAAATTACCCTCTAGTTTCATAATGTGTGGCCATTTGAAGCTTTGGTAAGAAAAATGGAAAGTGCTCTGTTGAGCTCTTGTGGAAGAAAGTTCCTGACTATACCCACCCAGGATCAACATCTTACCTTTGTGTTTTTCATGTCAACATCACATGAATGAGAACAAGCATCAAGCATTTCACATGAGTTACTTAAGATACTGTTTTGTGTTAATAAGAAAAAATATAGCATTGTATTCTCTGGTTGAGTGTAAAAACATCAAATGGACCATTCACTCTTATTGCAGAATTTTGGCTTAGACATAATGATCAAAACATGAAATAGACTCATATATTGTTTCTCTCCCCGCATGAATAACTATAAAGGCACTATTATGAGTGACAGAGTAATTATCTGGACTAGGAAATTGATGAGGAGCTGAATGATCCAGAGGGAAAAGCTAGAATAGATTCTATTCTATCTAAAATGGCAATACCTACTTAATAAATACAGGAAAATCCACTGTTTTGTTTTTGTTATTTGAGAAATATAGCCTATTTTTCAGTTGTAAACAACAGATTTTTAATGAAATATATATATCTCTTGGGTTGTGTAATGAAAAGTGAATCCAAGAACAGACTTCCAAAGCATAGAGGTTATAATGAGAGAAGAGAGAGAGAGAGAGAGAGAGAGAGAGAGAGAGAGAGAGAGAGAGAGAGAGAGAGAGAGAGAGAGAAGATCCACAGACAGTAAATTATGAAACACCCCATAGTACAAATGTGTTAAAGTCAAATGACTGCAAAAAAATGACTTTGCTTTTAGGAAACATAGACCCTGAACTGTTTTGCTCTAATATGAGTATAAAAATTTTATCAAGTATTCTTGCCTAGAAACATTATTGCGGGAATGTGGCTCTGTTAGTAGAATGCTTGCATGGGATGCATGAAACTCTCTGCATTTAATTTACAGTACTTCATAAACCAGTGAGGTAGTGCATACCTGTAATCCCAGTTTGGGAGGTGGAAGTAGGATCGTCAGAAGTTTGAGGGCATTCATTCTGCTTCATAGAAAGCTCCAGGACAGCCTGGGATAAATGAGAACTTGTCTCAAAAATAATTTGTACAAGAAAATAAATATTTTTAAAAGATACTCAAAATTAATCAATGCTGTATTCAATGACTAGAAACAGCTCCCACTCCAACCCCCATTGTCTCCAGCTGTAACTAGTCAACATTCAACTAAAAATACCAAATGGTATAGAACTGGTAGAATAGTCAAAGAAGTGAAGAAGTCTTTTTCTTTCTCCTTACACTTTTATCTGCCCTCCTGGGGTCAGGAAAGCTTTAAGATTATGTTGATACTGGGGGAGGGGAGAGGAGGATAATATTGGATTGATGCTCTTTGCACAATAAAAACCCATAAGCTCTCTCCATGGTTCTGATAGGTCAGAGACATGCTAAGAACATATAAGAAGAGAGGAGTCCAGGCCTTTTGTATCTGTAGGAATTAGAGTGCACATATAAATACACAGACAAGTTACTGTGGGAGTCTAAAGGCAGCATTTGTCTGCACATTGAGAAGAAGGTGACTCCTATAAAGCCAACTGCTCTTCTATAATCGTCTAGGATAAAGATGCACAAGAGTTCCAAGCATCAAGTATGTTAACGTTGATTTAATGATATTAGACAATGGAAAAGCCCTTCTGAATCTGATTAGCAAACAGTAAGGTGTGGTAGAGGATTCTCATTCCAGCAGAAGCTGATTGTGAGTATCAGATGTGTTACTTTCTTCTTTGCTGTTACCAAATGGTTAACCAAAAATCAATTAAGGGAAGAAGGGTTTACTTTGTTTACCCACAGGTCAGAGAAGCACAGTCTCCCGTGGTTGGAAAGAAACAAAATAAAGAGTGGCTTGATCTATGACACCAACTGTGAGGCAGAGATGGGAGCTTGCCAGTACTTGGTCAATTTTTTCTTTTTTCCTTCTTATTCTAAGTCAGACTCATGGCCTTTAGATGGGGCCACCAGATTCAGGGTGGGCCTTTTTCCTTAGTTAAACATCTCTGGAAATTCCCTTAGAGATAAATTTAAAATGTGCTTTATTAAAACCCTAAGATTCGGTATTTATTGGTCTAATCAAGCTGATGATATAAATTAGTGATTGCAGGAAGCCAGCCATACAATACAGCCATATTACAGAGTTATAAATAAGATATGCTCCCGTTGGTGCACTGTGGATAATTTGCTGACACCTCTCACAGGAATGCCAGTATCTTATGCTTGGCATAAGACAGCACCTATGATGATTTGAAACAAAACACAATCAGCAAAATAATAAGAAAAAAAAATACCCCTACCATCTGGAGCTCTCCTTTTGTCTTGGCATTGAAAGAAAGAGGAGGAGGAGATATGAAATCTCCAGCGAAGATACCAAATTAACAGAATGGCCTAAGCTACCCTTTCTTCTACAGCACTGCCTCCCATCTAAAGGAAAACACACTGCCTTCATATAAAGTGCAGAGTCAAGGCTCTGAGCACTCAGGGGATGAATCACAGGTACTGTCACCTGGTGCAGCAGCCCTGTCACATTGTGTGACTCTAATAGAAATCCTGAGAAACAAATAGTGCAGGAACAGAAGTCTACAGTCAACACCCGGTGCCCATCAGATTGAACACAATCTAATTAGGAATGCAGGCATTAATACTACAGCGGCAGACCACTCGAGCACTCTAAGCCAATTCTGATAACCCCAGATATTGATTTTAAATTACAAAATCATTAATAAATAGCACTGCAATCTCAGTTCATTGAACACCTCCTAAAGAGTCCAAAGAAATAGGAAGTCAGTGACAACCTTTACACAGTATTTTGAAGGGGTAACTATACTGTCACTAACTTGCCTAAAAGAATCAACTATACTACAATCCATCCACACCTGGTGCCTGATTTTTCTTCACATGGTTGAAACCCTTCTGTTCAAGCAAGGGATTAGTTCAGGTTTGTAAAACTCATACCTTCTAGCAATGAAAAGATGTATTTGTGATTTTCATTTAATTCTTATGGTGATTACGACTGCCTATTCATCATTAGATTAGATATTCATCCATCTTTAATTTTTTGGCATCTAGTCACCATTTTTTTTTTTTTTTTTGACAGCAAACGCTTATTGGGAAATCTGTCACTGACTAAGGGATCCATGAATGACACAGTCCTTGTGTGATGTAATGGGATTCTCAGCCTAGTTACAAGGTGAAATGAACACATCTAAAGCACCATACATTGTGTCAGGTAGCATACTAAAATATTGAACTAGCACCCAGCATTTACTAATCATTATTTACACATCTATGTGTCACTAACATGGAGATGTCCACAAAAAATTATGTTCCCTTTTAATAAGCATTAGTTACTACCAGCCAGTAGCCTTCCACAGAGGTGGTGTTCTTCCCAGTAACACTCCGTTATCAGAAAGACAGTGTGATCTGGCCAATAAAATGTAGACAGAAGTGTTCTATGCTACATTTATGCCTGAATATCAAACCTGGAATAGTATTCTTAATTGTCTCACACATGCCAATCCTGCCATATGGCTGGACTCTTGAATGAATGTCTACCTATCCACATCATTGATAATTTTATGAAGTAAAAACATCCAAAATTGGAAAGCTACTGGGATCAGAGGGCTTATCTTTTAAAGTGAGCACGTTATCTTTACTAATACACTCAAATCTTTAATTCTAAACACTTGATGTAATTAACCTTTGAAATTAACCACAACAACTCTATGAAGTTGGTAATGTACTTACTTGTGCTCAACCTGAAAACAGTTTCCTTCCATATGCATATTTTACTCAAGCACTAGTCAGAGAGCACCAAACAAAGGCACCTTGTACAGATTTTGAATACTGACTCTGCCAAGCATTGTCCTTGGGTCTAAAGTTATATAACAGCAAATAAGCAGACATGCTGTTTAACTGTGTGGAGTTTCTAAGGCACTGGTTCTCAACTTTCCTAATGCTGCGATCCTCATGTTATGGTGACTCCCAGCCATAATATTGTTTCATTATTACTTCATAACTCTAATTGTTTAATCATACTGTAATATGATTCATGAATCATAATGTAAATATCTGATGTGCCAAATCTGATACTGTGACTCCCAAAGGAGTTGAGACCCCTCAAAAAGTTGAGAACCACTGTTCTATAGGCTGCTTTGTTTTAATGTCTTTTTTAAAACTCTGTGTTTCCTACAGTTTAAGGTATGCCTCCAAAATTCATATGGTGTTAATGCAGTAAAATGTGGGGCCATGGGGTCAGGTGCAGGACACCTGCCTTTGGATTGTTTGTCGAAGAAATCACAGTGATGCCCACAAAACAGCATAGGCCACTGCTCTTGACTGACTGTAGGGGTGATATTTAGAAAACGCCGCCCGGTCTGACTTGTTGCTGGGCAGGGACCATGTTCCCGCTGCTCCTCGGCTCTGACTGGGGCTCTGGCTAACTAGATGCGCAGGCCCTGTCACACCGGAGACATCAGTGTTGGGGGAATGGCTCTGACAATCCACCCCGCTTCATCCACAAAGTTCGGCTGAACCCCAGACAATATCTGCCATCCTCACAGTACCCCGTAGAACTGAGACTCTTAAAGTTTAATGATTATCTAAAGGATTTATATAATTAGAAATGCCCAGTCAACAAGATGCTCACACAATTAGAGTAGTTACCCAATATCTAACCTTTTGATAGAAGTTGCTACCCAGGACAGCTTTCAACCCATCTGTGGTTCTCTGTAGCTGATAGCCTCCTTCTTCTCCTCCCCTTCCTCTATTTCTCCACCCCCACTTCCTCTTTTTCTCCCCTCCCCTTCCTCTCTTTCTCTCCCAGCTCCACCTCCTCCTCTACTGCCTAATCACTGAGCTCCACTGCAAATACAACGTAGCAGAATAAGTATCCTGCTACAAGTGACCACCAGAACTTGACAGTAAGATCCTATTGCTGAAGACACAACTTTGGTCAGAGGATATGAGGAAATAGGCTGGTATTCACTTGTTAGCTTCTCCCTCTGGCTAGCTGTCATGGTGTTAGAAGATGCTATGCAGTTTGGTGAGTGAGAGGATATTCCTTAACAGTGCTGGTTAAATGCTGGAAAGATAATCTCAGAGGAACAAATGCATAGGTGTCACATTAAGGAACTAAAATCTCAGAATTTCCTCTTGGACTAGTATAAGCAATGGTGAGCTCAAGTTTGAATTTTCCACTTTTCTTACTGTGTCTTCTGACTGTAGTTTATGGTTGTTGGCCCATTTGTAATCTACCTGGTGTATGCTTAATCTAACTTTGTCCTTACTATTGTCTGTGTATAAATGCCTTCGTGATATCTGACTATCCCTAACAAAGGACCTTACTCTGTATTTATTGAATCGCACAGAAAATATTATTTACAAAGATCTTTAGCAAAATTTCACAGAATTAAGTTACTTTACTGACCCCAAGTGACTCAAAATAGTAAGCAAATAGTACTGCAAATATGCTATCAAATTATATCTGTATGTTGTTTCCCACATTTATGGTAGATATTTTTTTTATCATATAATGCTTCTTTCAACCTGTTGGCTATTACATCAAATGGTTACCATGACAGGAATATACACACATCTGTGACTCTGAGTCAGGGTATGATAAGAGTATATCATTTAAGATTAAAGCTATGCACTAGCTTAGGTTGTAAAAGCTGATTACATGGGCAAGCTAAGGCAAGTAAAATTGGGTTTTAAAGACAGGTTAAATAAGCAGGCTGAATATACAGTAGGGGGTCAGTCTAAGTCTTAAGTAATCTCAGTGTGCACTATTAATTTGATTGTGAGGACTAGCAAAAATCTCTAGTCTCTTTGCATGTGAGAGTGATTTTTATAAACTTGTACCAGGACAATCAACAGTCTTATTCATTTGTTAACCCTAAAATAACTACCAACCTGGCAATATAGGCTCACTAGGATAATAGTAGCACAGATGTTATATAAATAACCAAACACATTCTGATTGGACTTAAGACCACTCCAGGAGATGAAACCCATGGCCAGCATCATTTAAGGCCTAAGAACTTGAGTTCAGACGAGTCACACACTCTAAAGGAGAACCTACTATTATTATATTTCTAAATGAACTTAGCATCAAATTGTTGTCTAAATATTTATCTTCACACCCACAGATTAAAACAACATTAAGCATTCATAAATTCATTCTAGACAACAAAGCACAGAGAAACTTCCTTTTGCAGTAAATGGCATTTAATACAGATCCAATAAGTGGTCCAACTTGTCCTTGCTAGTTTTTATGTCAGCTTTATACAAGCTAGGATCATCTGGGCTAAGAAATCTTAACTGAGAAAATATTTCCATAAGATTGGCTTTTGGACAAGTGTTTGATGCATTTTCTTGATTGGTAAATGATATGTGAGGGTCTTGTTTGTTATGGATTCTGTCACCCAAATGCTTGTGGTCCTGGGAGCTGTTATAAGAGAGGCTGAGAAATCCATGAGGCGCAAGCCAGTAAGAAGCACTACTTCATGGCTTCTGCATCAGTTTCTGGCTCTAGATTCCTGTCTTGAATTTTTGTCTTGACTTTCCTGGAAGATGAACTTATAAGCTGTTAAGTGAAATAAATCCTTTCCTCCCAAATTGAGTCATGGATTTCTATCACCACAATAAAAACCCTAAGACAAAATTATTAAGAAAAAGAAACTGTAAGATGTACAGCCTTAAACAAGACATATATAACCACTAGGAATCATCTCCAAAATGGGACTCAAAGATTTGAAGAGCCAGAGATTCCAGAAGATTAGTGTAAACATTTTTTTAATACATGACAAGCATGTACACATGAAATTTCAGGGAATATACATGCATACATAAAATCAAGCCCGTCATAATCCAACATAGATCAAGGAGCTACTGGCAGCTAATGGCTTTTTGAGAGGAAGCACCATTTTTCTTCAGGGATGCAGCCTGAGATAAGCTGCCAATGCATTATGGGCATTCTTACACCTATGCACATACCACCAATACCAACTAGATTTGTGGTATAAAAAAAGAGAGAAAACAAAGGAAGATAGGAAGGAGATGTGGTAATATGGTGACAGAGATATGGGAGAAGCTAGAGGGGAGGGACTGAAGAGTAAATTTGACCAAAATGCATCATATTTTATTTATATATATATATATATATATATATATATATATATATATATATATATATATAAATGAAATTCTGAAAGGATACATTTAAAAATACATTTTAAAATCTAGGCCCTACAAGAAGTGTTCTGGTATGTGTTGTATGTCTATGTCCTCTGGGTCAGACAATGATGTTGTCATCTTGAGTCAAGAGATTCTCCTGTGATTTCATCTACTATCCCCTCATAGATGGAGTGAAAGGCAAAGGGACCCACAGAGCTCAGTCACCTTCATCTCCATCAGACCCCTTCCTCGAAGAGATACATGAGGTAAACGATAGACTTGTTTCAAATCTTTGATACTGCAGCAGTATGTAAGCTTATTCTGTGACTCTTCAGTGGTAAAACTATTCAAAAAGGAGTGCAAGGAACTTCCTGGGAGTGTAGGAGCCTTTCAGTCACTCTTGCTTCACCAAAATGGACCTAGACGGATTCCTTTGTTTAATCTGTTGGTGCTCTCCTCAACTAGAGGGATCAGATGCTTCTTTATTTCTTGCCAGGAAATGTCCCATGGCAGCATCAAAGTTCCTCCCTTATGAGTGAGTAGTAAAACTCCAGTAAAGAAGGCTTCAAGTTGTATTATTCACATAATCTTCTGCCTTTAGCCTTATAAAGAGCCCATACCAGACAACTAAGCTCATTGGTACCTTGATATTTTACTTACTAGTTTCAAAAAATGTAAAAATAAATAAATAAATAAAGTTTTTTTCTAGTATAAATTACTCAGTGTCAGCTATTTTTCTTATAGCATCAAGACAGACTACAATAATGAGTAGGAAATCAGAAATTTTCAAGCTTACAAAAAGAAGTAGAAATATCTTGTGATAGTTTGGTAGTTTGGATAGGAATACTCCCCCTGGTCCTACATAGGTGTACATATTTGACTGCTTGATCATCAGAGAGTGTCACTACTTGAGAGGAATTAAGAGGTGTGGCCTTGTTGGAGTAGCTGTGGCCTTGTTAGAGGAAAGATGTCATTGAGTATGGCCTTGGGGGTTCAAAAGCTCAGTATAGGCCCAGTGTCTGTCTCTTCCTGATGCCTGTGGATCCAGATGTAGAATTCTCAACTACTTCACCACCATTTCTGCCTACATGCCATCATCTGACAAGAGTGAACTAAACCTCTGAAACTGTAACCAAGCACCAATTAAATGCCTTCTTTTATAAGAGTTGTCTGGTCATAGTTGCTCCCCATAGCAATAGGACACTGGCTAAGATACATCTAGCTCCAAGAACGGAATCAGAGAACTTTTTCCTAACATAATCTGAGCATTCAGCAAAGACCACGAGAAAACAATAGAAGTTCTCTCTCTTTAATAAAGAAATGCTAGAAATAAAGTCAGTGGCACAGAGTGAAGAGCATGTGGACGGAAAGTGGATAGAGAAGCACTTTTAGAAAGATGCCCAAACAGAACCAAGAAAGAGACACCACAAATTCCCACACTGTATTGTTCCTATTTTACTAACTCTCGGGTAAGAGCTGAATGACTCACCCCAGAACACAGCTTTATCTTATTTTTATGTTGTTTTCTAGATTGCTGTGCATAAAATAAAGCTCTCATAACCCAATTGTATATTTTAATCTACTCAATGTTTCTTAGGTAAAATCTTGTTTACGTTTAAACACCAGGCACACTTTTTAAAATTAGAATTGTCTTTCTAAAATAAACCGCAACAATGAATGTTAGGTAGACCTTACTAAGAAAGATTCACCTTGATAGAACTGAGAAAACCAAATAAACAGCAGACGTTGCAGATGGTCACGGCTATACTTTCCTGTGTTACAAAAAAAGTCATGCAAAATTAAAGGAACAGTTCACCAGGAAAATCTGCCATGATAAAAACAAAGATCAAATCAAAGTCCAGCCATCTGTGAGCTTTGTATTACAGAACCAGCCTCTTGGACTTTAAATTTAAAGTTTTACTGTGAAAAATATGAACTGAGAGTTCAATGGCTCATTCAAAAGACGGCTGTGGATGGCTAATTACACACAAAGCCCCTGATTCCTAAGATTTTTGTTTCCAATGTCCCCTAGGACCACAAGATCTTCAGCCAACCAGACTAGAAACAGCCTCATTTTGAAAAACCACTCCTCTGACTTTATCAGACCCAGAGAAACAATTCAGAAGTATAAGGATGCTCCCAGTGTTCCCGATGCATGCATCAACAGATATGACAGCTTTGCAAATGTCAGGAGTACGAAGAACGTGCCTCCACTGTTTAACAAGGGCTCAATTTTAATTTATAAAACACCCTTAGATGAAGAAAATGGAATGTAAGACATAAGCAAAGGGGGGTGGGGGAGAGATGTCACCACATATACAAATAAAAAGAGCTATGTCAGAGTAGTCTTAATGTGTCAGCTCAGTGCCTGGTACAGCCAAGTCCTGTATCCCTTCTCTGAGCTCTCCTTTTCAATCTTTAGTGCAAGTAAGCATAGCCTGCATGGAAATCAAAGTGAGAACAGGTATATAACCCAGAATGAGGTCATTCTTAGCGAGTTCCTTTATTATAGCAATGTAAGTAAGAACAGACTCAGCTCTAATAAATAAGGGAAAGACCTCATCACCTGAAGTGGAGTTTGAATAAGAGAAAGAGATGTTTGATGGAGCCCACACTCGTATTGATAGCATAATTCAGTAAAATGGAACAAAAGAGTTGAAGCGATTTTATAAGAAATACTGTATGTTTCGTGAATATTTTACATCCCAAGAAGACTGCTGAATTTTTATTCTTATAAACAATGTAAACTTTCAAGCATTACCAGCCTCTAGGCCACTGCAAAGGGTTAAGATGATTCATTATATTTGAATCTGCAGTACAGTTGTAATTACCATGGTCCTATAACTAAAGATGGTCATGTTCTCAAATCTCTTGGGTATATGAGCATAATTGCCCCTTCTTGTTTACATAATTCTCATATCTGTTATGTTTACCTTGAAACATTTTCAAATTTCTATTATACATAATATTATTTTAGCATGCACCTCATTTCTTAAATTGACACCACAGAGTTATATCTTTGTCCTTCATATACTCAAAAGAAAATGCCAACCCCTGTTAAGGTTTTGTGGAAAAAAATGTCTATACTAGTTTGGTGAATTACTTATAAGAATTGAATGACTATGGCAGAACTACCCAGCCCTCCAGTAACAAGACAAGGTAATTATACCACATGTGTGATATTTCTGTTCTCTGGTGTACATCCCCTAAAAGTAAAACTCTTTCTGCAGTGTCAATAGTCTTAAAGAGTTGGATTTCATTCTGATTCCAGGGTATAATGAGCAGTAATTTCTCTTCGTCTCTTTTAAGCCATATGCACTACTTAGCTATCCACACTAGGTCAAACAATAAGCTAGTAAATTTGTGATAAGTTAATAGCATTTTGTATATAAAATCCACATAGGGATATGGAGGACAGAAATGTGAAGACAAATGTGAGCATTTCTCATTTTATACACAAGAAGCAAATAATTGGAATTTTATTTTAATAAGAAAAAAATCCAGATTTTTTTTTTATTCACAGGTAGCCAATAGTAGGATAAGTAAATAAAGGATCTGATTTTCACATCACTGGAGAGACTAAAATAAAAATTTGAACTATAGTGAAAATATGTAACATAGAAAAATATGAAAAAATATGAAAGTAGATAATTTATTTACAGCAGTAATTAAATGTATGAAGGTCATATATTAAAAGAACGGTGTTTTCATGGTCACAAAATCCAACCTTTTCCACATTTTGCGTTCATTAAACTCCATTGATATGTTCTTCCCATTGGGTGACGTCATTAACCTTAATAGTATATCATACAAAGGAGAAAAAAAAACAGAAAATCTGATTGCTATTATCAGTATCAAACCAAGTAGAATTATGCAGCAATAAACAACACAGAAGGATAAGGTGATGTGCCTACTGTGCAAGAATAACAGAACGTGAAAGTAAATGAAACAAAACTTTAAAACAAAAAGCAGGCAAGAGCAAAGAACAGCCCACCTCATCAGATTCCACCAAAGCAATGCATGTACATGATGCATGTCAATAGCACTATTAATGGTTTATCATGATTGGCTATCTTCTGGCTACGGTTACAAAGAGAGAGACAGATGGACAGAGTTACAGCAGAGAGAGAGACAGATTCAGAGAAGGTGGATAGAGAGAAACAGAATGTGACCTGATAAAATCAGGATTAAAGAAGAAACACTCCATAATTTCCAGAAAGCAAAAGGATTATGATAGGAAAATCTGAACAGGTGTATGCCAATGTATTAGATGACTGATTGGAAGGATGAATTTCCAGAAAATTCCCTTAAGAAGGAAAACAGAAAATCTGAGTATGACTGATAACAGAAATTGAGTCAGTATCTTTAAGATTCCCATAAGAAAATATTTGTCAAAAAATTAATAAGGGGTTTTAATCCAAACATTATGAAGAACTTAACAATAATAAACAATCCAAGTTTTAAAATGACAAAGATTTTATGTCACCAAAAAGGATATACAGGAGGAAGATAAATATATATTAATTTTTTTTCACATCAAGGATACACACATTGAAACAACACGAGATAGCACTACACACCCATTAGAATAGCTGGCCCTAAACTCTTCCTGGAACTGCTAGAGATGACGTAGAATGGTGGCTGGGAAGTCAGCTTGGTGCGAACACTTTGGAAGAATTAGCCAGGCCCTTAACCAAAGAAAGAAAACTCTTCCCACAGGTTCCAGCAATCATGCCACTTGCTATTTACAAAATTACTTTGACGTAAGAACCTGTGCATGCACTTAGGTTGATAGCAACTTTATTCATGACTGTCAAACTTGGGAAGTTCTAAATATAGTAGTTCTCACCCTGTGTGTTGCGACCCCTTTGGCAAACCTCTGTCTCCAAACATCATGGTTCATAGCAACAGCAAAATTAAAGTTATGAAGTAGCAACAAAAATAATTTTATTGTTTGGAGTCATCGCAACATAAGGAACTGTATAAAAGGTCTCAGCCATAGGAAGGTTGAGACCTCCCGTTGTAGGCCATCCAGGCAACTGGATAGTAAAAGGCAGAGAGTCAGCATTACAAGAAAGACAGAGAATTCCCTAGAGCACATGGGCATGGAGTCATATATTACACAGAGCTGTGAAGATGCCAGCCAGGAAGAGAAGTGCTTGCAAGTAAGACAGTTAAACTGTATACGCCTTTCAGTTTTAGGAAGAAATGAGGCTATGTTGTATGGTACATTTTGATTTGCTTCCATCTACATCTACTTGAAATTTTACTGTTTGGATTTCTTCTTTTGAAACAGGTCTCATCACATAGCTCCAGCCAGTCTTGAACTTGTAATCCTTTTGCATAGGTCCCCAAAGTGCTAATATTATAGATACTTAGACACTTGTATTATTTGTATAATACTTGTCATATTTATATTAAAGATTATATGTATGTGCATATAAATTAGGCTTTTACTGCTGTGAATGGACACCATGACCAAGGCAACTCTTATAAAGGCAACATTTATTTGGAGCTGGCTTATAGGTTCAGAGGTGCAGTTCATTATTATAAAGGCAGGACCATGGCAGTATCCAGGCAGGCATGGTGCAGGTGCTGAGATTTCTACATCTGAAGGCAGCTAAGAGAAAACTGGCTCCCTCAGGCAGCTAAGAGGAAGCTCTCAAATGCCACCCCCACAGTGACACACTTCCTCCAACAGGGCCACATCTGCTCCAAGGCCACATCTCCAAATAGTGCCACTTACTGGGCCAAACATATTCAAAAAACCAACATCGTGTGTGTGTGTGTGTGTGTGTGTGTGTGTGTGTGTGTGTGTAGTATGTATGTATGTATGTATGTATGTATGTATGTATAATACTTGTCATATTTATATTAAAGAACAGAAAACCTCACCAGTCTGTGCTCCAAATCAGAAAAGCAAAGATACAGGTTTTCCGAGTGTGTTTGTGTGTGCACATGCATGCATGTGCTGTTACTGTCATTAATTTAATTTAAAAGGAGTTGTGATTATAGTCTCAAAGCTTAATCCTAGGAAACCCTCTTTTTTGTTGTTGAACAAGTTTGGTGGCTGACCTAATGATACTTGAGTTGCTGGAACTATCTGATATAATGGATGTTATCCCAACAAAGTCCCTGGAAGCTAACACATCTTCAACTACTTAGCATCCTAATAGAAAAGGAAAGATTTTTAAAACTCTTGTCTGTCTTGGTGATCTGAATCTATACGACTGCCCCTTACACAATACCCCTGAACAACAGATGTCCTGAAACACAACTATGGTTCTAGTTTATGGTTTGACATGGACTTTATTCTTTTTAATAAGAATTTTTACCTACAACCTGAGTAAATTGCCCTGAATTCTACAAGGAGGTGAATGCAGACACAAAATCTAAATAGCTCGGGATCTCTCATCACTACCATTTTTAATGTGGGGAAAGAAAGTGTGGCATGTTCTTGATGGTTTGCTAATAATATTCTTATGGACATATCATTACATGGCTTTTACTGTGTTGTCTTTACTTTGTTAGGTCACTTTACATAAAGTACTAGTAGAACATTTGATTTCTTCACATGTGAACTCAATGTTAAGGATTATGTTTGGTTTTGAGGACGTGGTTTTGCATCCAAGAGCTGTCAATGTAAAGCAACCCAGGCAATAGAATACAATGTACACAATGTATATATTATGGAGTATTAGACCCATCTTTTTAGGTTTCAAATGATATATTGCTAATTCCAGGCACCCTTTTCTAATATTTCAATGGAGTCCTACAATTAGCTTACAAAGAATTACAATGTGGATTATAATTTCTGTGTTTTTATAATTATATTTGTACTTATACTTAATATTTTATATCAGAGACCACATTAATTAAACAATGTGGCAAGATTGCCAATACAGATAAGGTAGTAAAAAATTAAAATCGATTTGAAATACTAAAACTGGGAAAGAAAATCTGTATACTAGTGATCTCACCTTCTCAAGTACTCTCTCTCTTTCCCTCATCTTCTCTCTCACTCTGTCTTCTCTCTGTATCTACAAATGCACAAACACACATATTTTGTGTAATTTTATATACACAAAATAATAACCCATTTTCCTGTTATTAAAGACAAAGGCACAAACTAGAGCAGATGGATCTGTTGCTGTGGCAACCACAATCCCATATGCTTTGTTAGAAATCAACAAACAATAGAAAGATCCTTGGAATTTCTTCTTCATCTTCTTCATTGAAATCATTTCCTGAACTATGATGAATCAGAAAATGAATCATTTGGTTGCTATCTGATTATAGAGTATGGAGAATGCTATTTGGTTTTATTTTGTCCTTCAAAGAGATGATTTAAATAGAAACTAGCAAAGGGAGAATAATGAGCCAATGCATAAAATGAAGAACAGGTTTTTTAAAAGAAAGAAACAATGGCACATGGTTTAAGACATAATACCGATAGATTTAGAAAGATCCATATATAGTCACATAAAAGCAACTATAAAGGAATAGATAGATAGATATTCTTCAGTTGATTTATCAATATAGTATTTGGAGATTGTTTATGAAAAGCTTACCACCAGACAGTGGTGGCGCATGCCTTTAATCCCAGCACTTGGGAGGCAGAGGTAGGCAGATTTCTGAGTTTGAGGCCAGCCTGGTATACAGAGTGAGGTTCAGGACAGCCAGGGCTACACAGAGAAACCCTGTCTCGAAAAACAAAAAAAAACAAAAAAAAAAAAAAAGAAAGGAAAAAGGAAAGGAAAAGAAAAGAAAAGCTTACCTAGCATGTGACTTTCATACCTAGCATTTAAAAATAGTATTTAGATCAGCTATCTTCATTATTCTACAAATAAAAACATATAAACAACCGTATAGGTTTATAATCCAGAATTTTGAAGCTGAAAGAGCTGAGCCTCAATGTATTCTGGTCTGTTTTTTTTTTCAAAGTTTATCATATGCAGTGTTATAGAACAGGGTGTTAGTTCATATATATAAACACCTTATTTTGATAAATAAATGTTTGTTCTAGTCAATATAATCCATTTAATGGAAATTTACACCACTATAATACTTATCACTATCTAAAGCTTGCATTTATGCTTTATTGAATTTTTAAATTAATTTTAAGTTACCATACAAAGCATTGAAATACTTCATCACATGTTCACCTATGTCATCAAACTTATATGTAAAGCTTACTTTTTACATCTGGATTTTTAAAAATGGTTCAATCTGTATTTTGTTCATTTTTTATGTTAATTCCATACTAAAAGTCAAGACTACCAATTAAAATGGTTTGTAGAAAATACTAGTTACATAAAAGTATAGCTGACGCACAGTTGGAGCAAACACAAACCAAAATATAAATGAACACAGAGTAGGAAACGCTGATCTTGTCCAAAGTAGTCTGCAGATATGTGGATCATGGTTAGGAGAGTCAAATGGTTCTAGAGCCCAGTGCAGCCTGAAACCCCTTGGCTTCTGTGGTGGAGCTGTGTCTACCCTTCATATTTCCTTCCTTGGTCCCTTAGGTCAACCTCTGTGACATGACTCCCAAAGGGGCACCCAGTATTTTGTTCTCCCTTTCTTCTGTTCCTTTCTTCCCAGAAACACCCCAGGTATGACTGAGTATCAGCGAGGGTCAAGTCTGAAGAATGAAGCCACAAGTCATTTGAACAAGGGAGTTTTAATATGAAAACTAAGGAGTGAAATGCAGTGACCTCCTAAAAAGAGTGAGGATTCTAAGCCTGAATGAAAATCATATCACTATTGCTTTGTAGTACAGCTTGATGTCAGGGATGGCGATTCCTCCAGAAGTTCTTTTATTGTTGAGGATGGTTTTCGCTATCCTGGGTTTTTTGTTGTTCCAAATAAATTTCAGAATTTCTCTTTCAAGTTCTGTAAAGAATTGAGTTGGTATTTTAATGGGGATTGCATTGAATCTGTAGATTGCTTTTGGCAAGATGGCCATTTTTACTATATTAATCCTGCCAATCCATGAGCATGGGAGATCTTTCCATTTCCTGAGATCTTCTTCAATTTCTTTCTTCAGGGACTTGAAGTTCTTGTCATACAGATCTTTCACTTGCTTGGTTAGATTCACCCCAAGGTATTTTATATTATTTGTGACTATTGTGAAGGGTGTCATTTCCCTAATTTCTTTTTCAGCCTGTTTATCTTTCATGTAGAGGAAGGCTACTGATTTGTTCGAGTTGATTTTATAACCTGCCACCTTGCTGAAGTCGTTTATCAGGTTTAGGAGTTCTCTGGTGGAGTTTTTGGGGTCACTTAAGTATACTATCATATCATCTGCAAATAGTGATATTTTGACTTCTTCCTTTCCTATTTGTATTCCTTTGACTTCTTTTTGTTGTCTAATTGCTCTGGCTAGGACTTCCAGTACTATATTGAATAGGTAGGGAGAGAGTGGGCAGCCTTGTCTAGTTCCTGATCTTAGTGGGAATGCTTCGAGTTTCTCTCCATTTAGTTTGATGTTGGCTACTGGTTTGCTGTATATTGCTTTTACTATGTTTAGGTATGGGCCTTGAATTCCTGATCTTTCCAAGACTTTTACCATGAAGGGATGTTGGATTTTATCAAATGCTTTCTCAGCATCTAGTGAGATGATCATGTGGTTTTTTTTCTTTGAGTTTGTTTATATAGTGGATTACATTGATGGATTTCCGAATATTGAACCATCCCTGCATTCCTGGGATAAAGCCCACTTGATCATGATGAATGATTGTTTTGATGTGTTCTTGGATTCGGTTTGCTAGAATTTTGTTGAGTATTTTTGCATCAATATTCATAAGAGAGATTGGTCTGAAGTTCTCTTTCTTTGTTGGGTCTTTGTGAGGTTTAGGTATGAGTGTGATTGTAGCTTCATAGAACGAATTGGGTAGCGTTCCTTCCGTTTCTATTTTGTGGAATAGTTTGAAGAGAATTGGTATTAGGTCTTCCTTGAAGGTCTGATAGAATTCTCCACTAAAACCATCTGGTCCTGGGCTTTTTTTGGTGGGGAGACTTTTAATGACTGCTGCTATTTCTTTAGGGGTTATGGGACTGTTTAGATGGTTTATTTGCTCCTCATTTAACTTTGGTACCTGGTATCTGTCTAGAAAATTGTCCATTTCATCCAGATTTTCCAGTTTTGTTGAGTATAGGCCTTTGTAGTAGGATCTGATAATTTTTTGGATTTCCTCAGTTTCTGTTGTTATGTCTCCCTTTTCAGATCTGATTTTATTAATTTGGGTACTGTCTCTGTGCCCTCTGGTTAATCTGGCTAAGGGTTTATCGATCTTGTTGATTTTCTCAAAAAACCAACTCTTGGTTTTGTTGATATTTTGTATAGTTCTTTCTGTTTCTACTTGGTTGATTTCAGCCCTGAGTTTGATTATTTCCTGACGCCTACTCCTCTTGGGTATATTTGCTTCTTTCTGTTCTAGAGCTTTCAGGTGTGCTGTCAAGTTGTTAATGTGCGCTCTCTCCAATTTCTTTTTGTGGGCATTTAGAGCTATGAGTTTTCCTCTTAGCACTGCTTTCATGGAGTCCCACAAGTTCTGGTATGATGTTTCCTCATTTTCATTAAATTCTAGAAAGTCTTTAATTTCTTTCTTTATTTCTTCCTTGACAAAGTCATCATTGAGTAGAACATTGTTCAGTTTCCACATGGATGTGGGTTTTCCCTTGGTTCTGTCATTATTAAAGACCAGCCTTAGTCCGTGGTGATCTGATAGTATGCAGGGGATTATAAAGCAGATGCAGAAAGCAGCTGATACCTCTAGGCTGAGGAAGAACAAAGAAGGGACTTAGCAACTCAGAAGAGGCTTTGCCAAGGCTGAGATTAAGATCCCAAAGGAAAAAAATAAGAGTCTAGTACAGAAACCGGAGTCCAGCTTTCTGGACAGCATCCACAGTTCTCCGTTTCTGGAGCAGCCTTCTCCACTGTCAAGGGAAAGCTTGCTGGAGGGAGGAGTCTACAGTTGAGCCATGTGGATTCAGAGGTCAGCTTTTCAATAACACACATGTATGCACATACATACAGATGCACTCATGACTGTATATCACTCTTCTGGTTGCCAAGGCAGACTGGATATTCCAGGATCCAGTATTGCCAAAGGCTATCATTCTAGCCTCTGTAGAGAAGTGTCTATGCACTATTCCACTACCTCAAACCCAATTAAAGGGTCTCAAAATAAAAAGGAATTAATTAGTAACAGTTACAGCAAATTTCATTAGGACACACATCTAAAAACAAATAAAAATGATATTAGTTCTATAAGAAAAGGATTCCTGGGAAATAAAAGTGTAACTCAGGACTTTTGAGTCTAAATAGGAAAACATAGATTCTTCAAAATGAGGGGGAAATGAAAATATATATATACTTACTAAATGTTAGACATAAAATTAAATACTATGTATTAATAATATATTATATAATCTTAATAACATGTTATTAATATGTGTATAATAAAATATTAATATATTACATATTATTAAATAAATTAAAAATATGTATTCTTTCATTTGAAATCTGTATTCCTTGAAAATATTTTAAGGAAAGCAAGAGATTCAGAAACTATTTTTAATTATTTAAACGATTAAAAAAACCAAATAATTACTTTTTGGATAAACAAAAACCCACTCTTATAGCAAAAGCATAGAGTTGGAGAGATGCAGTCTATTTGAAAGCTATATGAGTAATATTCCATTGTATAAATGTACCATATTTTTTGTATCCATTCCTCTGTTGAAGGGCATCTGGGTTCTTTCCAGTTTCTGGCTATTATAAATAAAGCTGCTATAAACATAGTGGAGCATATTTCCTTGTTGTGTGTTAGAGCATCTTCTGGATATATACCCAGGAGTGGTATAGCTGGGTCCTCAGGTAGTGATATGTCCAATTTTCTGAGGAACCGCCAGACTGTTTTCCATAGTGGTTGCACCATTTTGCAATCCCACCAACAATGGAGGAGTGTTCCTCTTTCTTCACATCCTCGCCAGCAAAGCCACCAGCCTGGGAGTGCTTAGGGAGGGACTCAAGGCTCCAGCTATATAGGCAAGGGAGCTATATATAAGTGGGAGAAGAGATCCTTTGACCCATGAAGGCTGGACGTAGTGGGGGGGGGATACTCGAGGGTGGGGAGGTGAGGTACAGGGGAGGGTGAGTGGGGGTACACCAACATGGAGGCGGGAAGAGGGGGGAAGGGATAGTGAGTTCCTGGGAGGGAGGGGGGGAAATGGGGTAAGGAGAGAACATCTGAAATGTAAAAAATAAAAAAATTTTCAATAAAAAAATAAATAAATAAATAAATAAAAAAAGAAAGCTATATGATGACAAAGATCACTACCATGTGTTTGTGTGGTGGTTTGAATAGGTATGGTTCCCATAGATTTCGTGTGCTTGAATGCTTGACTATAGGGAGTGGCACTATTAGGAGACTTGGCCTTGTTGGAATAGGTGTGACCTTGTTGGAGGAAGTGTGTCACAAATGAGGTGGGGTTTTGAGGTTATATATGCTCAAGCTCTGCCCAGTGTGATATACAGTCTCCTCCTTTCTGCCTGTGAATCAAAATGTAGAACTTTTTGCTCCTCCAGTACCATGTCTACCTGCATGCTGCCATGCTTGCTACCTTGGTGAAAATGGACTAAACCTAAAACTGAAACTGTAAGCCAGCCCCAGTTAAATGTTTTTCTTTTATAAGAGTTGCCTTGGTCACGTTGTCTCTTCACATTAATGAAACCTTAACTAAGATTGTTTGCAAGAAAAAGAAAAAAATTTTTTTTCAAAATAATTAAAAGGGAACAAAGTTCAAAAAGCAAGTGATTGTAGAAGAAGCCATAAAATAGTAGAATATATAAGAACCTGTGGGGATGGAGGACACCAAGGAAACAAGGCCTTCTAGACATGACAGGGTGGGCGCACATGAACTCACAGAGATTGTGGCAGCATGTACAGGACCGGCACAGATCCTAGTCAGATGAAATCCCAGTGTTGGGATGGAAAGAGGATTGAGCCCCTCTCTAACACAGAACCAATCTTTGATTAACAAACACTCCAGGTAAAACCAGTTTTCTCCAATGGAGTCTCACTAGATATACAAATCTCACCTAAAGGCAGGCCTCATGTCCTGAAGTAGATGGCCTACACAAAAAGGGCTCAATTATATTTTTGGATGTTGGTTTGGTTTGGTTTGGTTTGGATTGGTTTGTTTTGTTTGTTTTTGTTGTTATTTTTCTCATAATACTGCATGTGGGCACTGTTTTAGCCTACAGTTTTTTGCTTACATGTTCTGGTTCCTGATTGTGTGTTTTAATGACATTTCTGTGTGTGCAAATATGTGTGTGTGTGTCTGCTCTGTAGGTTTCTTGTCCTTTTTCTTTGATTCTTTATTTTTTCTTTTTGTTTGTTTGTCCTATTTATGGTTTACTTGTTTGTTTGATTTTAGTTGTCTATACTTTTAATAGAGAGAGAAAGAAAGGGTACAGAGTTATATGGAGAGGGAGGTAGGGAGAATCTGGGAAGAATTGGAAAAGGGAAACTGTGATCAGAATACATTGTATGAAAAAATCTATTTTTCATAAAAATGTAAACTACAAAAGGCCAATAGTCATATTAAAATATTCAGGATAGTTGGTAAAATAAATATAAAAATTTAAGTTATAAATGTTCCTTCTGACTGCAAAATTAGAGCACCCTATGAGTGTAAGGAAGTAGGAAAATAGATCTGCTTATGGAGAACAGCAGTTTTCAAGTTTCCAAATAACCTAGGACTATCAATCATTATTTTTAATGCAAATTCTTTAGCCTAGCCAGTCCCATCTCTGAGAAGTTAGGAATTTGTAATATACAAATACATATGTATTTGTATGTTAACATCTCCTTATGCCCTCCATTAAATGCATATCAATGATTATGAAAGTAATATTTTCTTAGCAAAAACATAGAGTGATGTACATACCCACCATTATGGGAACGACCATCTGAATTTGGATGATTCCCAATATGGAATATAATGTAGTCATGTTTTCAAATAAGCCATGTTTTAGCTTTAAAATTCTTTTATTACATTTAGTTAGTTAGTTGGTTGGTTAGTTAGTTAGTTAGTTAGTATGGGATGCAGATGAAGGTCAGAGTGCAATTTCTGCAGTGTGACCCTCAAAAGTCATCAGGCTTTGAAGCAGGTGCCTTTTCCCACTGAGTCATCTCACCAACCCAGAAATGAGCTGTATTTTAAAATGTTACTTTGAAAGTATATTCACAAAATAAGTTACAGTGAAAATGGTTTAGAATAACAAATTTTTATCATGTTTTTGTAACACGATTACATATTTATAGGATTGATATAGACTTGCATAAATAAATGAAAATGAAAAGAACATTAAGTATCATTTTTTGGTATTATTTGCTTTGGTTTTTTGAGACAGAGTTTCTGTGTGTGTAGGCTGTCCTGGAACTTGTTCTATAGACCAGGCTGGCCTCCAAACCCAGAAATCCTCCTGCCTCTGCCTCCTACTGCCTGGCTAAAGTATAACATTTTTAACTGAAAAGGGAGAAACTGGAGTTTGGGTGAGAAGACAGTTGACTTTAATTTAAACATTTCCGGAATGTTTAAATCATTATAGCAAGCATACATTACTCTTATCATTTAAATAATTAATATTTAATAAATATGCTTCAATCAGCACTGACTTATGAATCTTTTTCTTTTTTGCTAATGGCTAAGGAAAAAGAGATCCAATTAATTTTGTATGATAACTTTTACATTAAGCTTCGTGGTGGGGAAAGTCCCTTCTTTTCAGTATTATATAAAGCCTGTGGGAGGTGTACTATCAGAGCACAGCAGGGAGTGAGGCTGCCTTGGGAAGAGAAGTGGGCAGTGTAAAGGCTTGAAGGAGGGATGCAGCTGAATAGAGCTGAGGGATGGTTTCTCAGCAGAAGTGGAGTAGGCAGTGAGTTCTATTTTAACACTTCATTGACAGGAAATAGTATAAGCAAGATTGAAAAAAGAAAAACTGCAAAAAAACCCTTCACCCTTCAGAATAGTTTACAGATAAGAAGTACCATCTGCCTCTTGCACTGTCACAGGAAATTAATCTCCTAGGGCATTAGCAAGTTCTGATATCTATATCCAACACTTCACTTTAAGAAATAACTGGTCAAAGGGACTCTACATAGTATAAGATAAAGCTCAACGAAGCTATGAACAGTAATGGTAGAGTCATCCTGAAGAGTGCATGTTTCTGGATGTTCTAGAGGCAACCAAAATGATTGACAATTAACAGCAGCATCTAAGGAGTAGCCTTCCTTTGGCGGTAGCAAGATGAAGAGAAGGGTGTGTCCAGGGAGAGGATTAGCCATGATTCAATATCTTGGAGTACCAAGTATCCAACAGTATAAAATATTTATTGGACAACTCCGACATTCATGAGTATTATTACGTTTTCCTTTATAGGTAAAGGGTTTAGACAATAAATTGCCCCATGCATTTTGCAGTGGACTAACATAAATTCAAATAAATTTTCTAAGATTAAACTCCTTGAATAGGGCTTATTTAGAAAAGTGATGATAATATCAAAAGCTTTTCCACTTAAACGCCTTTAGCCTACTGTTCAACTTGAAAGAATGTTGCCATTGGATGCTGTAATTTGAATGTGAAACATCCCACAGGTCCATGTATTTGAATATTTGGTTCCCAGCAGGTGATATAAGTTCAAACACTGTAGAACCTTTAGCACATGTGATTTAGCTAGCAGAAATGGACCACTGGGAGTGGATGTTGAAAGTTATTATCTACTGGTTCAAGATCAAGTTCTCTGCCTGTGTATGCTGGTGTGTGTGTGTGTGTGTGTGTGTGTGTGTGAGAGAGAGAGAGAGAGAAAGAGAGAGAGGAGAGAGAGAGAGAGAGAGAGAGAGAGAGAAAGAGAGTATGTGTTTCTGTGTCTCAGTGTGTCTGCCTCTCTCTATGTGTATGCAGTTGCATGTGTATGTAGAGACCAGAGACAAATATCTTGTGTCTTCAATTACTGTTCCTCTTATTTTTGAGACAGTCTCTTACTTCATCTTTAACCCATCAATTTAACTGAACTAGCAGCCAATAAACTCTAGGACTATTCATCTCTGCATCTCTTCGGTGCTAGGTTTACAGATGTGCAACCTGGAGACTAGCTTCTATGTGGGTCCTGGGAATCCAAACTTTACCCACTGAGGTTCTCACTTTACCCACTGAGCCATATCTCCCACCTCATCTGCTTCTTGGTTTAGGATACGAGAAGGCTGTTTCATAGGTTCCTATTGCCACAAGCTCTGCCATGCCTTCCCTGGCCATGATGGGCAGAAATAGTGAATTAAAATATTTCCTCCTTTAAGTTGCTTCTCTGGATATTTTTTATAGCAACATAAAAAGTAACCAATGCACTCTCTCCTCTCAACCTTTAATCTATGTTTGCACATGGGAAGGAGTGTTGTAATTATCAATTCAAATGCATAGGAAGCAGTAATCATCTCCCTTTGTAAATGTGCCTAATACAATTTCCTCGTTGCTCTTTCAGCAGTCTATCAAGTACAACTTACTTTTATCTCAAGAGGGAAATGGTATGGGCTATTGAGTGCTGTAGCCTATAAAGGCACTTTCACTGAAAGCCTGGCAACCTGAGCTCAATCATGTCAACAATGCAACCCAGGTAGAAGTCAAAGGAGAGAATCAACTCTACAAAACTGTCCTCTGACTTGCACACACATGGCATGCCATGCAACACCCACAATAAACATGTACTTCATTTACACACATTTACACATACATGTGCTTGCACACAGTGCTAATAAAGAATGGACTTAATATATTTTTACCAGACCACCATGGGTACCTGAAACGTATTCATATCACATAGAATCTTTATGAGCAATATTTTTAGTATTATCTTTATTCTGCTAAGATCTGAATATCCATGTGTTTATGTGAAACTCCCAGTTGATACAGATGATCAGCTAGAAACTTTGATCTATTAAGACAATGTGAAACCAGTTATATCACATATTGTCCATGCTCTATTTTCTATCAATTTCTGGAGGAAGAAAGAACAGGTTTTATGGTGGAAGTTATGATTCAGAACGCAGTCACTGTGTAGATCTTGAACAAGTAGCTCAGTTATAAAAACCATGTTTCCTACAATAGTTGTGGGCCTATGAATGAAACTGTGTAGGTCCCTGATAGATGTTTTAGTGATGCAATTAATTCGGCACCGTGTCTACAAGATCTATCTATGTTGACTCAACTCCACTGTGCCCCACTTGTAAAGTATATTTTATAAGTATTGGCTGAGTTTTTGAAAAGGAAAGAAGAAATTCACTAGCAAACAGCAAAGCCTAGAGCCATAACCTTCCCAAGCAATATTGAGATAAAGAATAATCATAGGATGAGCAGGGTCATGCATGCCTTTAATCCCAGTATTCAGGAGTTGGAAGCAGGTGAATCTCTGTGAGTTCAACATCAGCCTGGTCTACACATCAAGTTCCAGGCCAGCCAGAATTTTATAGTAAGAATTTGTCTATAACTAAAAAACTAAATAAATAAATGAAGGAATGAGGGAATGAAACAAGGAAGGAAGAAAAGATGGAAAGAAGAAGAAAGGAAGGAAAAAAGAAAAAATCATCTGACTATAAGTAGAAGAAAGAGGTATTCTTGGCCTTTGACATCTTGAGGTCTAAAGTATTTAAGACTTGGATGAGAATCATGGTGCTTAGGCACATCAGTTGATACAGTCTGAAGAGAGTGGAAACACTATGTTCAAGGTTTTTCTGTTAACAGTGACTAGGGTTTGAAATGATACATATTTTCAAAGGATCGTCAATATGTATAAGCATACTTAGCTGCTATATAGCATATCTCTGTATCTTCTGACACATGGTTTATCATCTCAGACACAAAGAAATACATCAACAAGGTGAACAGAGAAATCTTCACTCTATCCTAGAATGAATATTTTCTCTCAGATAATCCAGAGACTATTACTTATCATTGAACCCTAAAGAGAATCTTGTCAGGATGGTGTACATCTCCCAGTTCCATGGTGACTTGGGGAAGATACATCTCAAGCCACTGACGAGTAAATGGAGAAGAGTAGCAAGGGACAGAAAAGAACAGAATGAGAAGGGAACTTGAAAGGAAGGGAGAGAAATCTATCTTGTTAGGCACATGAAGTGACTGCTTTTTAGGTTTCTCCCTCTACAGGGTGACCTACTCCTTATCTGATTGTGAACTTGACAAATGTTAGTATCAGTTTCCCATGTACATGAACAATGTGTACTCAACTACACAGCATCCCATAATTTAATTTCCTTAAAACAGCACTCAGAAAATGAGACAGGTGCCAGAAGATTAATTCTAATAATCAGGAGACATTGATGCAGCCCTAGTTTCTATACTTAATGGCACCTGGAGGCTTTCTTTAGTTGAAAACTGTATGGAGATGACAAAATGAATTTATTAAAAATGATCGAACTAGCAAACTATGATGTAAATGAATGTTATAAATATAACTGGGAAGTACACAGTGGCGTCTGCTTTATCATCCAGCCCAGCTAGACTACAGCACTGATAATTCTTAATCAGTTGAGAGTCTAATGGACTAGCTCTGGTCAAACTGCCCTTGGTCCTCAGGACTCTCTTAAGGGCTGCATGGTGCTTTCAATCATTCTGTTTGTTCTTCTTGTTTGAGGGATTTTTTTTTTAATGCTCAGTTTATATGTTTCATCAGAGTGTAGTCCTTAAGGACTGACCGTGAAAGACTTGAGACTGGATAATCTCCAAGAGTAATTTCTTTTTCTTCCAATATGTTGTGAAAAAAAAAATATTGCTGGCCGGGGTTCACTGTTATCGCCACTATGTTTCTATGGCTTAAGTACCGAGATGGGACATTTTCTAGGAGTTGGGACATTTCCTTCTACCGAATTAGGAATTTCTATACATTTAGGACATAATGTTAGGAAATGGAAAGAAAATTGATTTTTTTCATTTAATTTTCATCAATCTGTTTGTTTTTCTGATTGACTGATTTTTTTTAAAAAGGTGATTTGCAAGAGTAGTCCCTGTCTACCAGGAAATAAAACTGAACCTGAACTTCCTATTTTATGGTACAGTGAGACTGCCTGTGTAGCTTGCTAAAACATTCTAAGAACTAAGAAATTGCTTTTTATTCAGCATTACATGGAGTAAACATAATCTTCTACTAGATGCTGAGGCTAACACAGAAATGCAAATTAGATGACTCAATGACTAAAACACTTGCCATCTAAGCATCAAACCCAAGTTCAGATCACCAGAAACCTACTTAAATGCCAGATGGGCACCACAGCCTTCCTGTAATTCTAGTCTCAAGAATACAGAGGCAGGAAATCCCCAGAGCAAGCAGGCTAGCCATGACAGCCACATCCTGAGTTCTAAGTTTGACTGTAAGACCACGCAATGATGAATGAATCAGAAGAGCACTGTAGGATGGTTCTCAACATCTACCTAAGGCTTCCATGTGTACTTGCACACAGGTGTACACCCACACTCAAGGACATGTATCTACACACAACCACGTACACATACGTGCACACACACATACACACAAAGAAAAAATAATTTCAAATTAGTTTGGTCTACCTGAAAAGAGCTTATTAACTTTGTATCCACTTTATGAAAATCATCCTGTACAATGGTGTATCCAACCACAGAGATTCCATAAATGAAACTTTCTCTACAAGAATCAAATAAACAAACAAACAAAAACATAAGGTTGCAATATTAACACTTTCATCAAAAATTATTTTAAACAGCGTATGTATGTGTCAAAGGCTGTAACCTGACTAAGCACTATAGGAGCTCTGAAGCAAGGAGAGCCATAAGAAGTGTGGGGTGCTAAATTAATTGTAAAGACAGGGTTTCAGATAGCCTTTTATAATGAAAAGTTTGTCATTACAGTTCTCTTGACATCTGCCCCTGCCAATCTGAATTTAAAAGAAACCTCTCTTACCCCATTCTTCAATTTTGTCTTCCATATCTCTCAACCTGGAATCCTGATTACCCAGGATACCATTCATACAACTGTAGCTCCTGAAGAGATGCGCTGAACACTTAAGAGAAAAATCCTCTCATTGTGTAAAAGCAGAAAAAGGGCCAGAGGCTGATCTGACAGGTTCCCACTTTAGCCCTGCAGCAGATATTGTGATGTCTATAGGGAAACAGTTTTAAACCATTGGTTTAGACTGACTCACTACCAGAGAAGTTAAATGCTCAACTGCCCAGGTCAGCAATAATTAGCAATGTCTATAGGCTAGATATTCCAATCTTATCCTGTTACTATTTTCAGTCTGTCACCAAAATCAATAATAATATATGCATTTGGCCCTTACAACCAATTGTATATTTTCCAACAAATGTTTGAAATATTGTGATTTAAGAAATAGATCAGTTGGTAAATTGTTTGCCTTGCAAACACAAAAACCCACATAAAAAGCTAGGACTGTTTGTATGTATTGGTAATTCCTATACTCGAGAAGCCCACAGGCAAATCCCTAGTGCTCAGTAGACAGCAAGACAAAGCTGGATGGTGCCTGAAGAAGGACATCTCTCCAGGTGCTATAGTTCCCTACAATTCTATGAATGGTATTCCTGGGTAACTCAGGATTCCAGGTTGAGAGATAAAGAAGACAGAACTGAAGAATGGAGCAAGAGAGGTTTTGGGTTGGCAGGGGCAGAGGTCAAGGTGTCCTTTGGCTTCCTCATGCATGGACACAAAGATGCACAAGCACACATAAGTACACCCATCAGAACACACTGAGACAGAGAAACATCTTTGAACATCTTGAAAGCACAGAATAAAATTATGCAAATTACGAGAGACTGTGTGGCTCTACAGGTTGCATGCCGGTTGAGTCTTGATGGGAAAGATGGAAATTGAAAGGAGGTAAGGAGAGAAATGACTCATCCAAGTGAGGGCTCACTCCAGCTTCAACCACTTGCTCCCCATATTCTATTCAGATCCTGTGGGTGGTCACTTAAGCATCCAGAAACAGAAATGGAGTCTGAAGGTCTCACGGGAGTAGAGTTCACAACACAATACCTGATTGGAAGTGCCTGTGCATTTATTGGACCAAGGTTACTTGACATGGCCTCAAGCAATTAAATCAGCCGAGGTTAGAGGGGTCACAGGACAACAACTGAGGCAACTGACAATTTTACCGAGAGCATAGACTTTTTATGCCTTTTTCAGAAACAAAATATGGTGCCCATACAGTTGTAGTTACCAGGATACAATGACATTTGCAAGTTATATACAGGGTACACAAGATTAGTATCTAAGACCAATCATCCTGTCAACGTTCTATACTTTCTTGGCTACCATGGGAATAAACAGAGAAACAAAGAGGCCTGAACATTTCACCACCTGAGGGATTACGTTAGTGTCTCAAAACTAGAAGGCACATGCATTGTAATCTGAAAAACCTGTAACACATGCCTTTGAAGGTGATAGGCCAACCCAACTCCATGATTCCACGCACCTGACATTTGGATTTTGATACTCAAGTAAAATCAAGCAAACAAGACTACTTCATATCAGTGCCTGATATTCTGTCTCTTTTGCCCTTTTTAGACTTTTCCCTTAAAGATACTATTCTTGACTTCTTTGTATGAACTAACAACATCCCAGAGTCAGAAGGCACAGTAAAGCATTACAGTAGCCAGGGGAGGCCAGCATGAGTTTTAGGTGGAACAGATGGGCAATCAAGGGATTTGAGAGTTCTCTTTTTCTTTCTGTATTTTCTGAAGGGTTTCTCCAAGCACAATAAGAAAACTCAACCTTGAAGAATTTGTTTGATGCAGGGCAACCAAGCTCTGCCCTCTACCAGCTTTTCCTGACCATCCATCCTCACCAGCCCTCAGAGGTGCTGACCCAACAGAAAATCTCCAGCACCTTCAAACAGCAGAAGAGTTGTTTGAAAGCTGCTGAAGGACGAAGCTAGGAAAGGCAAACATGTTATACTTCACTTACTTTATTATGCCTGGTCCTAGTACACAACCTATGAAATTTTTTATTGTAAAATCAAAAAAAGCATGAAAAAAATTCCTATACATGTCACTACAAAAACTTAGTTGAATTTTATATTTCTTCAATAGTTTTAGAAAAAAATGAAATAAACATACTAGGCAAACTCATAGTACTATCAAAAAGTCAGATGTGCACACTCAGGAAACAGCATTGGCCAATAATTAACTCATTTTTTGAGATTATTAAAATTATTTATGATACCTTTTGGCCATAAAACAGAAAATATAAGCTTCCCTTAACTATATGACTATATTCTCTTATCTTAAAGCAGTGAATTATCAAAATTCCTTCTGTAGAGACTGGGGAGAATGCCCAATCAGTAAAATGCTTGCAATGCAAAGATGAGAACCTGAGTTCAAACTCAAGAACCTACATAAAAAGCCAAGCATGGTGATAGGCACCTATAATCCCAGTGCTGGTGTGTATACACAGGCAAATCATTGGAGCTTGTGGGCTAGCCAGCCTACTAGGATCAGTCAACTTCAAGTTCAGTGAGAGAATCTTTCTCAAAAATTAATAGATAGATGATAGATAGATAGATAGATAGATAGATAGATAGATAGATGATAGATAGATAGATAGATAGATAGATAGGTAAGGTGGAGCATGGTTCACATGATCTAATACGACCTCTGGCCGTCAAACACAAGCATATACTATTGCTTGAAGACTTGAACATACAAATGCACATATACACATGTTCAAAAAATAGTCTGCTACACTTTGATGTAGAACTTTTTTAGAAGGCTTTTCTAATCATACTGGTAGAAGTACACACCAAACAACTGAGTACACACTGATATAGAAGAATAAGTTACAGCACCCAAAGCTCTCTGAGAAGATATGGGTTGTTGATACTTAAAAAATGTAGCTAAGCTGTTGTCTTAGCTAGGGTTTTCTTTTGCTGTGAAGAGACACCGTGACCAAGGCAACTCTTAAAACAACAAGCATTTAATTGGGACAGGCTTACAGTTTCAGAGGTTCAGCCCATTATCATCATGGCAAGAAGCATGGCAGCATGCATGCAGATATGGTGCTAAAGGAGTCAAGAGTTCTACATCTTGATCTGCAGGCAGCCAGGAGGGGGCAGTCTTCCTCAGCCAGGTGGGAGGAGGTTCTTTTCTGCACTGGGTGGAGCTTGAGCACTAGGAGACTTCAAAGTCCACCCCCACACTGATGCACTTCCTCTAACAAGGCCATACCTACTCCAACAAAGCCATATCTCCTAATAGTGCCACTTCCCATAGGCCAAACATATTCAAACCACCACAGCCATATATCATTAAAAAATTTTCTCATCTGTTCATGCTTCAATTTCTCTATACATATTCATTAATAAAATCAACATACATATTAATTAATAAAATCAAGAGGCCCTTCTTTGGTCCCATTAGAGAAATAAGAAAATTATAAATGTACCCAAATGTTTTTACTTTTGATAGGAAATAGGTAGTTTTCTTTAAAAAGTTTTAAATTTTTTTTAAAGGAACCAGATCTTATGCCCATTGTTTCAATATGATTAAGACCTGCAAGCTTCCTGTATGAAACAGGTCCTGCAATAGGCTTGCTTCAAAGTCTAGCTAATAAATAGATAGTTATTTGTGAAACTGTAAACATCAAAATAGAAACTAGACCATAAGGTTCATGGTCTTCTTTGAATCATCAAATGAGACAGTTGGGACAAAGATAGAAAATACTCCAGCCTACCCCCATTTAGACACCTGCTCCGTACTGAATGACTACCCCACTCCAAATCAGATATCTAATATTTAAAGAATATGTCTTTAAATATCCAGAGAGTCTATGGTAGTTTTGCGGAAGGGATGAAGACACAAATTAATGGTGGATAGGCAATAGCCTTCCAGAAGATACCACATTTCTACAGGAAAAACACCAAAGACAGAAAATGATGCTGAAATTCACATTGCAGGCTGAGAAGTGTGTATAAAAAAATCTTGGTGGCTTTTCTTTGGATTTATTGTTATTGCTGATATTGTTTTTATGTTCACCATTAGTTCAGATTATCATGAACAGACCCTGAGGAGTGCGATAAGATGCCAGCTCAGTTTAGCCAAACTAAACCAGATAAATTGCTGATAGAAACTGGAAACTAGGCTGAGACTGGGCACATCAAACTGTTTTTGAGCTATAAATCTGAGAAGAGAATTCAATCTCTATTCAAAGGAGGAGTGAACACTGAGAGAAAAACCCACGTGCTCAGTAGCAGAGTATCAGGACAACTCTCCCATTCAGGAATGAATGCTTTGAACCTTAGGATGCTTGAGAAATATTATTATAGAGTGCTGCAGAAGCCCAATAATGAAGAGGCCTGATTAGAAGGTCAAACATTTGCATCATTTATACTCTGCAGTGCTTTTACTAGCTCATGCATGAACAGACCTCAGCTATCTTACTTTGTAACAACCCAAATGTGTTTCTCTACTAAAATTATCTAAGCAGTAGAAAGCCATTTGTCTGTCTGATGTGCCTTCTCAACCACTTTATATTAAGCTAAGGACAAATTTCTGCACATATGCTACCTCAAATGTGTCTCACCATAGAGCATATCAATTTCTAATTTTATTCAGCCTTATTTTTTTTTAAATGGAACCATGATATAAACATTTTAAAAATATATGTTCATTCTTCAATCTCTATAGATAATTTTGTAAAAGTCAATTCTAGTACTTTAGGGACTGAATTGACAAGGCTTTCTCTTGCTTCTGATGCTGCCTTATTCAGTATCTTTCCCCTGAACCCCTTACAGAGTTCCATCTATGAGGATGATGACCATGGTAGCTATAAGATGTAAAATAATCACCTCATGTAATCTCTGCATCCGGCACTATCCCTCCTACTATAACTTTCCTCTCTTATAGGCCCCAGCATCTTCTATTCCTCTTCTGTCTCTCTCATGCTGGCCTACAAACTTTCTCTACCCCACTAGCCAACTCACAAACCTTTATCCTCATGCTCTAGTATACTACATAATTTTGAGCAATACTCCTTATATCCTCCTGATCCTAGGTTTAGTGGAGCCTGGAGATAATATGGGAATTAGAACCAATATGATTTTTCCCTCCCAAGTTTCTTCTCTATGATGGTACTTTTCCTGCCAATCATTTTGAAAAACTTCCTTCCCATGATACTTTAGGAGTCCACAGTAGTGCCAAAGCTCACCCTGAACCCTGTCCAAGAGCCATAGTTCTCTACACTGATCATTGCCACAAAGCCAGACAAGTAACCTCCTGGACAATAGCCATTCTTTCTCAGTTATCTCCACAAAGGACTGTGGAAGGACCTTCCAATCCCCTTCTCAAATCTGGAGTTCATATCCAAGTGCAACTTTTTTCAGTTTCTATCTCTGAGTGATCCATATTTTGTTCCATCTTATACAACTTGGTTGCCAAATTCCATATACTGTGCCAAACCTCACTGTGATTCGTTGGCATGTTCCTCTGTCTCTGGTCTGTGTTTCTTAGTGCCTATTGCCTTCCAGAAAGATCTTATTTTGAAATAAAAATAACTTCTAGCAACAAGTATCATATTCAAACCCGTAAAATATTGGATTTTTTTTTGTTATAAAAATGGCAAGATTAAGCAGGGCAGGGGCGGCGCAGTCTTCTAGTCACAGCGCTTGGGAGTCAGAGGCAGGCAGGCAGGCAGTCAGTCAGGCAGGAGGATTTCTGAGTTCGAGACCAGCCTGGTCCAGAAACCCGAAAAAAAATGGCAAGACTAGACCAAATATAATAAGAAATAACCCAGTAAATTTAGTATTTATATTCCTTATGGGAAAAAAAAGATTCTTTATGGTATCCTAGAAGTTTATAAAAATGTTTGGATTTTTTATTTGTGTGTGTGTGTCTATGTGTCATGTGTATATATGTGTGATGCTTGCATAGGTGTTTCTATGTACCTAGATGTATGCCCTCATGTAGAGCACCAAATTTGACACAGTTGCTATACTGGCTGGTTTTGTGTGTCAATCTGACACAAGCTGAAGTTATCACAGAGAAAGCATCATCCCTTGAGGAAATGCCTCCATGAGATCCAGCTGGAAGGCATTTTCTCAATTAGTAATCAATGGTGGGAGGGCCCATTGTGGGTAGTGCCATCCCTGGGCAGGTAGTCTTGGGCTTTATAAGGAAGCAAGCTGAGCAAGCCAAGGGAAACAAGTCAGTAAGTAACATTCCTCCATGGGTTCTGCATCAGCTCCTGTCTCCAGGTTCCTGCCCTGTGTGAGTTCCAGTCCTGACTTCCTTTGGTGATGAACAGCAATGTGGACATGTAAGCTGAATAAATCTTTCTTCTGCAACTTGCTTCTTGGTCATGATGTGCAGAAATAGAAACCCTGACTAAGACAGTCACCTTCCTCCATTACTCTCCATGTCTAGTTTGTTTGTTTGTTTGTTTGTTTGTTTGTTTTACCAAAGTAGAGTACTTTGCTGAACCTGGAGCTCATAGATTCAGATTTGCTAAGAAGTCATCCTATCCTGGGAATCCCATCTCTGCCTTTTAGGTGCTATAATTATAGGTACCCACCACACCTGCCTGGGTTTTTAATGTTGTATGCTGGAGATCTTAACTCCTGCCTGACACTTGTACAGCAAGGGCTTTATTCACTGAACCATCTCCCCATCCCAAATTCTTAGATTTTCAGGTAAGATTCATGCTCTGAGGAAGAAGACCTGTGTTACTTATCTTGTTGAAGAACGTATATCACAAATTACAACCTGAATCAAGAAGCTCCATTATTATCAAAGACACATGAAGATGTACCTGGTGGCCAAAGAGGGCTGGGACAAGAACACAAGAAGGATAACATGGCTCTGCTTTGGTGTCAGAGCAGCGGAAATCAATGCAAGGGGACACAAGAGAAAGGTCAAATTAGCAATGAAGAGTCTAGCAACTCCACTGTAGCCACTGCTTACTTTTGTTTCATCCATTTTTCTGTGGTAATTGAGTTACTGATAGCAGTTTCAAGGATGGACAGAAGGTTCATAGCAGCCCTGTTTCTATGCATGTTTGAGTGGGGACCTGCTATGTCTGGGTGAATCAAAAACAAAATACTGGGGACAGGAAGCTAAGGGCCTATACCTCTCTACCCCAAACCCTATAGCCCTAAATCCAAAATATCACCAGCTGGGGACCAACTATGAAAATCTATGATCCTATGAGGAACAGTTCACACTCGGATATAACAATAAACAATAAAAATCTAACTATGTCAAAATTAAAGACAGAATGAGTATTTATTAGAAAGCTCTTGGGTAGTTCATATAATCAATGGGATGGCTGGAGAAATTGGGCTGTGACTAGCTCTAGATAACAGGATCACAGTAAGATGTTTGAGCCACTAGAATAAGGAATATTAATATTTGTTTACCTATTTTCATGGTATTATAGGAAAGAGACTAAAGTATGTAAGCTCTAATCTTGTACTTACTCCTTGGACAGAATAAGGAAGGCTAGAATGCTACCTTTACTTACATTTCCCAAGAATGAGAAACATAGCCATGGAGCAGCCATTTCTTGACAGTTAATTGGAATGCTATTACCAAAAAGCAATTCAACACTGTATGATGCTGAGTTACTGAACACACATTGCATAGCCCAGTATATTTCTGTTCTTTGTTATTCTTTCTGCTCATGTGTTCTTCAGATATTCAGACCATCAGGAAGTGCCACTCTGCCTACAAAACAATCCACAGTATTCTTGCAACAAGCAATAAGGACATAAAAGTGGAGATGTGGCCTTCTTTGGCCTACCCTCATGGGCTGTAACTTGGACTAAACCCACCTGGTTCCTTCTGTCCCTGGTTACAAATTCAATACTTGTCAATTTCAACAAATTCTCATTAGAAGGCTTTTCTACTTCACTGGAGATTTCCTCCAGGAAAGGTGAGAGGTCTTCTACCTCAGCTACATAGATCTCCTGCTAGCTGGGCCAAAGTCTCTCTAGTTAGCTGCTTGGAATTCAAGGCCACATTTTAAATATGTCTCAAGAGTATGTGGGAAGAAAACCTGCGGGAAACAGGATAGTCAATAAACTTTAAATTAGCAGGGAGGAGAGGAAAGCTGCACAGGAAGAGAGCTCTTGAGATTTGTAGCGCTTCCTTTTAAGGCTCCTGATAAGAAGTTAGGGATGCTCTGCAGGGAAACTGCACAAGGCCGAGGAAGATGGTTCAAAGGACCAAGAGAAAACTGTCTCTGAGCTTCTGTTGGTCCAGGAGTAGCTTGTGTCCCCACCAGAAGTACTAAAGGTCTGATGATGCATCCAACAGAGGGCAGCATGCTCTGAAGGAAAGTGCTCAATAGTAATAAAGGAAGAGTATCCGTAACCTAAAGGCCGTCTGATTACACCTTAGAAAGTGTGAAGGCAAGTCCTTAAGTAAGTTTCTGCATCATCTTATTATAAAATACAAAAAGAAATCAAAGGAAAACCTTATATGGAATTTCAATCTACATGAAAAATATGCTGAAAAATCCCTGGGATATCTCTACACAGTGGAGAGAGACACATGTACAGCTCTGGTCACTTACGTTAAAGGAGAATACAGCCCTAATCACCTCAGTTTGCTTTTAGAAGTAATGTATCCAGACAACTGAATTAGTGGCTGGGGTGATGGTGGGCGGGCTTAGGAGAACTCGCTGCTCCAGCAGAGGCTCAAATCTGGTTCTCATCAGCCATATTGTGTGGCTCACAGTCACTCGTAACTCCAGTTCCAAGGGACCTAGCATCTGTGCGTGGTCGCACACATACAAACACCACACACGCACACGCACACGCACACGCACACGCGCGCGCGCACACACACAGATATGCACACATACCACAGAAAGAGTTTAATAATAATAATTAATGATAATAATAATAAACCAAAAATTATCAGAACCAAGATCAAAGCAGAAACCAGTAAAACAGGAAGCAGAAAACGGAAAATGAGACTGAAGATAAAACAAGAGCTGCCTCTAAATTTCCAGACCCTCACCACCCAAACTCCTGCTACTCACGAGGACAAAAGATGGCAGATACAACTGAGAGACACAGTTACTCCCAGTAAATAATCTGTAAAGAAAAAGCTGCCAACTTAATGGCTGTAAATTTGATAAATTCTATGTAATAAATAAACTCGAGGAAATACACAAATAACTAAAAGTCACTCAAAAAATAATTAGGTGCTCCAAACAGTGCCATATCTACAAAAGACACTAAATTTATAGCTCAAAACATTTTTACAAATGAAGCTTAAGGTTTACACATAAATTCTATGAAACATTTAAAATGAAAATAATTCAATTCTACAAAGCCTCTTCTATAAAATTGAATGCAGGGGTTAGTAATACTGCCTAGTTCATTCTGTAAGATCAAAACATTACTCCTACCAAAACTACAAATCTTCACACTAATATTGCCAATTTCAGACATAAAAATATATGAAGTAGTAGCAAATTAAACCAACAATATTTAAAAAGGAAAAATGCATCAGTCCCTAGAATACTTACCCTAGAATTACAAGATTAGTTTAAGATTTAAAACTCAATTAATGCACTTGACCATTTACACAAAAATTAAAAACAAAAGACCATGAATCTAAGGTCAGCCTAGGCTATATAGTAAGACTCTTTCAAAAATGTCTTTTTCGTAATAAAACTAAGATGTGAGAATAATTGATACAGAATAATTCTACACAAAGACTGTGCTGGTCCAAGTGGGCAAAACCACAAAATTTCATACAGAAAGCAATTATTTCTTTTTTATATTCATTTTTCCTACATTGAAAACACGCTTTAGGGTCTGGAGAAATGGCTCCTTGGTTAAGAGTACTGGCTACTCTTCTGGAGGACATAGATTTGAATCCCAGCACCCACATGGCAACTCACAACCACCTGTAACTCCAGTTCTAGGGACTCTGTGGCCCCCTTCTGGCACACACAGAGCCTGAGACTACAGAATGCCCATTGCTGTCACCTAGAACTTCATATGCTGAAATAAAGCAAACCAGAAGGGATCTAACAATGGGATTTTAGGTGGCACCATTCATGGCCGTCAGCAGAAGGTACATATCATTTGTATTTGCTTTTGTTATTGTGACAAACTCCCACAGTTCTGAGTTTGAATGTGGTGGTGGGCACTTGTTTTTTTCACTGTCTATTTGGCAGGAAGTGAGTCTGGTGAAGATGAAGATGTTAATGGGAATACGGTCCCAGCCAGATGCTGACAATGGAGAATCTAAGATGTCTGGGACTCCAGATCCATAAGTACACTCCATGCAAACAGCATGGAAAGTCATTCCTCTCATTCCTACTTCTAACAAAAAAGCTGAAGAGCTGAATGAACTATTTTGCAATGAAGAGGGGAACTGTTTACTTCTTCTGTGGTCAAGAGCAAGATTACTGAGAAACAAAAAAAGATTGCCATTGGGAGGCTGACAGCATGACTGTTACAGTTCTAAACCATTGTAGGTACTCAATGCCTTGGGGCCGCTGGCTGGAATCTCAGCAGAGGGATTGCTTCTGCCCTATCTCTAAGTTTCTAGGCCCTGTAGCCCACTCCTAACCAGGTCTCAAGCCAGAACTTACCAGCATTCCTATCAGCCCTTGCAATTAACCCAAGGCTTCAGCTCAGTTTCTGTACACGGCTTTTCCTAGTTCAACATAGACCAGCACTAGAGAATCGTAATATTTGCTCACGGAGAGAAACTTTTACAAATAAACTTCATAGATTATCTACAGACCCAAATCCCTCTGCCTTATGATTCCTCAACGCCCAGGACTTCTGAAACATTGGATAGCACAGTAATTGCTAGGCTCAGATTTCCTCCTCAGCATTTTCTCATGCATGACTGTTTCAGTCCAGAGGAGGCAAAGCACCCTTTGATTTGAATTTAACTGATGCACATTTCCTAATAAATCTTTAGTGGAAATAAACACAGAGGGAAAACGGACACAGCTTGAGCCAGCCAGCTATGAAGGCTGCATCCCCATTCGCCTTTGATTTAAGACGTTACAGTAGAGAAGAGTACTAACCGGAAACACAGTCGTTCAGTGATTCCAGACACGCTTCCTAAAGTTGGGGTTCCAAATACTACCACGAAGCGTTGCCACCCAGTCTGTCAATTAATTTCTCAAGCCCAAAGGGATTTGAGAGAAGATTAAGCCATATGCTGTTGATTCATTTGCACTTAACTCCACAATATGCTGCTTGGAAAAGAAGATTCGGTGGGTTAAAAAAAAAATAAAAAAGACAGAGGAAAAAAACCTTCTGAAGTGCTTTTTTTTAAATACTATTAAAGACTTATTTGCTTCATAATAGTAAAGATGATTTTCCCAAATGTAATTCAAGTCTAATCTTCCTTAACACCTTAAACCAGAGTTAAAGTCGGAAGCATCTGTGCTTCAGCTGACTGTGCTCAGCACGCCTCTGGAGGCTCCGGGTATGCAGGCATTTCTAAAGTGAAGATTCCAGTAACTCCACCAGCCCTCTGGGGTAACAGCTAAGACCAGTGTTGACAGCATTACATGCAAGCTCATGTACTCTACACCTCTTTTACCAACAAGTTCTTTTCCACTGTTTTGTAAGTTATTTAAATTTTTCCTATAAAAATGCCATTTACAATTGATCTTAAATCATCTGTTTTGGAACTTTCTTGTTTTGATTTATTTTTAAAATTCACGCAAAGGTGCTTAATGTGACATTTCTAGACATGCACATGATGTACTTCCGCCATTATTGCCTTTTCTATTACCCTCCACATCTCTAAGAATCCCCTTTCATTTTCAAGTTCTTCTGCCTTTAGAGTCAACCTATAAGAAGACATTTAGGACACTGATTCTCTGAAACCTTATTTCACTTAACATCATGGGTGCATATCCATCTATTCTTTTAGAGACTGAATCAAACTCGGGTGTGTGTGTGTGTAGGGAAATTTTAATCTCTGGCAAGGGATCACATCCAAAGATATGATCTGGCTGGAATGCAAACAGGCCACATATCTTTGATCCCTCCGGCTGGAATATATTCAGTTCAATTCAATTCAGTTGTGCTCAGTTCAGTTCGGAGCAGTTCAGTTTGTAGCTCAGAGACTGTCTTTCCAAGTAGAGCCATGCAGTTAGAAGCTGAGAGAAGCCAATTTGAATCACCCAGTTTGGAGAGGAGTTTAAGTAAGAACACTTGAATTGAACCAGCCAACCAAAGTTCAGAAACAGTGAGTTGATTCAGCAGTAAGTCTTGAAGGCTGAAACATTCTAGGACTAGGGAAATCTTCAAGGTCAGAGCTTACAGAAGATTAAATTGTATGGAGGCTAGATGTTTCCAGGGCTAGGCATAAGGATAGTTGGAACAGAGAAGAAACACACTGGGCTCAACACAATCCATATCTCATCCCTTCCTCTAAGGAAGGAAAAGTGAGATTTACATTTACATGTATGCATGTGTGTTTGTTTGTCTGTGTGTATGTATGTTTGTGTGTGTCTGTGTCTGTGTGTTTGTCTGTATGTATCTCTGTGTATATGTGTATGTGTGTCTGTGTATTATGTTTCTGCATGTTTGTATCTGTATCTGTTTGTCTGTTTGACTGTGCGTATGTCTGTGTTGGCTCTGTGTCAGTGTGTCTCTGTGTCTCTGGGTTTGTATATGATGATATTTTTATCTCTCACTGAGTTCCTAGGCTGACTTTAGAACCTGGCTATTCCAAACAGCCTAACAACAAGCATGAGTAATAAAATTGTCTCTGTAGTTAACTGGCTTTGGCTCTCTCAGAAATGTCCTCTGAATGTCCCAAATTCACATCGGGGATTAACTTCATCTGAAGTCTGCAGCTGTTAGGGACTAGAGCACTGGACAGCAGTTGGCATGGAGGAGAACCTTGTTAATGTCACTCTTGTAGAAGATAAGGGACTCTGGAAAACAGAGCTGGTGTACTTCCCACCCCTCCCCATTTCGTTCACCACACTTTTTGACCCATTCCCTCCAATAATTCTAACCTTTCAAAGGCTTGAGAGGAACTGCTGATAGAGTGAAATTTTGTGAAGGGGAAATCTCTTTTACTCCTTCATATTATAAAGCCTAAATTTCAATTTTACAATTTTTACAATTCCAAATTATTGAACTTTATGTAGAAGATTCAATATGTGAGACTTGAAAAGATCATGGATGGTTCCTATAGGTTACTCATGGGGAAAGGAGAGTTAGCCTGTCATTATCTTTCCTCTAAACTTGTTTTAGACCTAGCCTTTAATATCTTGCAATCCAGAAATACATATTATAGTCTGAGATTAAAAGACATGTGTGAAACTCTTAGATTTTCACAATGGTTGTAGATGTATATAGTATATGATTCTACTTGAATTCCCCAATTAAAACAAAAATAGTGGCTAAAATAGCAAACAATATGACAAGACAAATTCATAGCTAGGTACCAACTACTCCCATGAACTATAAATTATATCCAGGAAGGAAAGAATGCTTAGAGTCATAAGGCTCTTGAACCATCAGCTTCCATTTTGGATGAAGCAGGGGAAAGTTGCTGGGAACAGGAGAACCCACTGTCACAGGAACTCACTATTGATTGTACACTGAAGTCCCTTGAGAACACCAGAGAACTCCTAATATCTAGGAGGATATTTAAAACCCTGAGCTGCCATCTAGGTCCACAAAACAAAGCAGGGAGATTTGACTAAACAACATTACAAATTCTCAAAACAAATCAAAGCCTCCTTCTAAGACAAGGCTCCAAGCCTAAAAGAAATTACTGGAAATCTCCTTAATCAAACAGGAAAGGATGCACAAGAAAATGCCCACACTTATAAGGAGGACAAACCTGGAGAGAGAGACAGCAGATAGGATGCAAAATGAAAAGGATGGAGCTAGAAACCCATGAAGACTGAATAGCTATCTCCTAACCCTTGCTCATTGAGGAAATAAAACATCACCTAGAAACAAACAACTGGATGAAATAGAAGCAGATGCCACATGCACATCACCATAATATTGCAAACAATGCAAACACACAGGAATGGTATGTTCGAAACACAAATCAAAGGTGTGACTGATTCTTTCATGTTGGCATTGGTCTGGTGCTGCTATGTATTCAAATGCTAAATACTGGCCCCAAGATATGGTTGCCCCATGAGTAGCAAATTCTCATGTACACCAGCTTTTGCTGTTAAAACCTTGCTCCCCAAGTTAATTGGTCAATTAAAAAGCATCTAATGCCCATGATTGGGCAGTAGAGAGAGAAAGGCAGGACTTGAGGGTCCAGTGAGGGGTCTCAAAAGAACCAGGAAGGAGAAAGAGGAGACCAACAAATGAGGAGGCAGCCATGTGAGGAGATGGACCATGAGCATGTGGCCAGGAGAAACAGCAAGTATCAAGGGACATATGGCTGGGATATAAGTTAGAATAGCTCAAAACCTTCCCCATCTAGGCTTACAACTTGTAAATAAGTACCAACATTGTGTCTTTTATACAGGCTAGATAGACTATATAATTCCATTACATGTTCTTTTTTTTTTTATTTTTTTATTCCATCTTTTAATATTTAGTTAATACAAGTCCTTTCTTAAAATTATTTCTCATTATTTTACATATTTTTTTCTTTATTTTATCTTATTTATTTTATTGGATATTTTATTTATTTACATTTCAGATGTCATCCCCTTTTCCCATTTCCCTTTCCTAGAACCCCCTATCATATCCCCCTCCTCTATTTTGCATTAATACCATTTTAATTACATGCATGTATTAAGGTCAGTTCTAGGTTCAGGGTCTAGCAATACAATAGGTGAAAATATTCAAGGAACAAGCAAGACAATAAACACAAATAGTCAAAGAACAAGCAAGGCATTAAACACAATTACATGAACACTCCCATGATTGCTGTTTCTAAGGGCTTATCAGGATGACCAAAGTATCTGAGCCTACTTCCCTGTCCTATCCCAAAGTCATTTTGCCATGAGTAATTTTATCAGCAGTAGTTACTGAATCAATGCTCAGCAGAGCAGCATTCTTTAAATTCATAAGCTTCCTATGCAAAGTTAAAACATCCAGAGAGGTGTTAGAATTATGCCAAACTCCAGGCTCCTGACAAGAGGCCGAAGACCTCCATTGATCTGCTCCTTTCAGTCATGTAGGGCAATGCCCTTACCAGCCCCTCCACAGGTAGAGGGTGTGACTACAGGCTGCAGAACCTCAAGAGATCTCCATATTAATGAGATACCTAAAGGCCAGAGGGCATAGCCAATTAAGCATTCCAGGCCTGCCCTAAGGATATGGGGTACAGCTCCATCCACTTTCTGCCATGACAATAAACCTTTTAAAACTATGGACTTCCTCTCATCTTTGGGGACTGCTGTGGAGAACTGTAGAGGGGGCCTTCAACCAATGAGCCGCCATCTAATCTCCCAAGCTGAGCCAGCCATGACCCACAGGTTGTGGTGACCAAGAGTCTCACTACCCCGTGGGGTGCTGCTGGAGCTTCTCTCCCTCATCCCCCTTTGCTGCCAGCCAGTCCAACCTGTTTGCCCCCAGTCTCAACTCTTCTGTGACTCCCAGCTGTGCTTGGGAGCCTACAGTCTGAGACCAGTCAATCCCCACATGCCTTGTTGTCCGGGGCTCCCCATCCAAGAGCTCTGCCCCTGTGGTACTCCGGCAATGCACGGAGTGAACTCAGTCAAATTCCTCTGCTTCTGCCCCACTGAGCTGCCTGGGGCAGCAGACACGAGAGAACCACAATTCTGTAGTAGAGGGAATTATTTAAACCCCAAATTTGTTGCTGTAAGTCTCCTACCCAAAGGAGACCAGTAACAGAAGACACAACTCAATAATTATGATATAAATTGCATGCCTGGATTGGGCAGATTTACCACTACACTACTCTAATCCCCGGCTATGAGATCCCTTATAACTTGCTATTCATCCAGGCCACGTCCTTGTCCTCCGAGCTCCGGCTCCTCCATCGTGGGCTTCCTTCTATTGCCAGCTTCCTCCTGCCTCTGTTTCCTCCTCTTCTCCCTCTGCTTCTCCTTCGTTTCCTCCTTTTATATCGAATTCCTCTCACTCTCTCCTCCCCTAAGCCTTTTTCTCCGTCTCCCCTTCTACTGCCAATCTCTGACTCTAGCCCTTATTTTACAGGTTTTAATTGGACAGAAGGTTTACAAGATGTCATCTGTGTACAGATTCAATCATCCTCTGCAGCCCCTCCCAGGAGGGTGGAACTAGGATTAAAATAACAAGGCTGAGGCTATCCACAACATTGATTCAGTCCTCCTCTGCAGCCCTCCCAGGAGGGTGGAACTAGGATCAAAATACAAGGCTGGGGCTATCCACAACATTGATTCAATCCTCCTCTGCAGCCCCTCCCAGGAGGGTGGAACTAGGATCAAAATACAAGGCTGGGGCTATCCACAACACAACTCAGCCCAACAGGACCCACACCCACTTGTGAGCTACAGAGCCACATCAGTTACGGAGGTCTATCAACCAGCTTTTGTTTTATTGCCCCGAGTATCACAGAACCTTGGTATTCTTAAAAAAAAGCTTGCAAGTACTGGAAGAAATGGGTCAGGCTTTGAGCAGAAGCAAGAAGGTAGTGGGCTTGATTATTGCTGGTATAACAGCTTTAATTACATTAATTTCCATCACACTTTCAAAAGGAGCTAACAAACCATGCTAACCATCCTTGCCTTCAAAAAGTACCATCCAAGTTTCTTTGAGCCCTCTTCTTGGTCAGGCCTCAAAATTGACCTGTGTCAATATTGAACTGTAACTCCTTCAACAAACATTAACATAGTCTCTAACAACTGGAATCCACTGTTATATGGTCTCTTGGAGTTCCTTTTAAATTTCTGCCTAAAAATTTTCAAGACAGCAAAAAGAACTTACTGATACTTTTTGAGACAATATCTGTAGGCAGAGCATCCATATCTACCAGCCTGTAAAAAACAGTTTCCATAATTCTAGAGAATTTTGACAACAATATATTCCTCACGGTTTATGAGCTTGGAAAGGACACTAAATGAGTTTATTCTTCTCCATGACGCTTGGAACCTCAGAAGACTTGAACACTGAAAGACCAGAATTATCTCCTTGGTGCTGGCTATTGTCTGAGAGCTCTGTTGGGTTTATTGATGGAACAACTACTCCAAACTCTTTAAATGGCCTGAGAAGTTTTATAATATGGCGACAGAAATTTAAGAGCAAGCAGTCTGATACAAATGCAGTTGGGTTTCACCTGAGAGGACCAAGAGGCTATTTTACTTTTATACCTTAACTTCATAAGATGTTTGACAATTTTTCTTTTGTCATTCATTGGTACACAACCAGCCTATGAAAATCAGTCCAGAAGGACCAAGGGAGAATTCTACAGTAGTCTAGGAAAGTTAGTAGACTGCTAAGAAAAAGCATGTAAGCAAACCAGACAATTCACATATAATGAAAGAAAAACTAAAAATCTATCCTCTATTTGTCGTGATGGGTCTACGTATTTAAGCCACAGAAGGAGAAAGAATGTTAGCCAAGAATTTTTATACTAAAGAAAATTGACTTTTAAGCACAACACCCACAGATGAACTATTATGAAGAGAATTCTAGTAATATGGTTCCTTAACCAGGGAAATGCTGAAGAGGATTTCAAAAAAAAAAAAAAATGGACATTGGAAAGGTGTTGGACTCACAGAAGACATGCAGATTTCAGCTTGTCCATTACAGAGGATTAACTATGATATGTTAGATAGCATATAATATGCATGATTGATTGATTGATTGAAAAGCAAGAATTGTCATGCTAGCTTGAACTGTCACTGTTAAAAGTGAACCTCCATGCTTCCTGATACATAGCAAGCTTCAGTGACCTCATTTTCACTGACGGAGAAGAGCAGGGAGCCTCTTGAGAGCAAATCCTAAGTGCCTGATTTGTACTGAGTGAGATGTAAAGCCCGATGCTTATCTGATAGCTAAGCCGTCTGACTAACACGGCGGTCTTTCCTAGTCATCCTGAGGATATCTAAGTGTGTAAGTATAGAATTGAGGGCTTCATGTGGAGTCAAAGCATTATAGTCGATCAACTCCAATGACATAAGGAACTGAGCATTATTAAAGACAACGATAAAATATTTACCTATTTTTAATTGACTTTCAACCAAACTTAGCAATTCTTAATTGCAAAAATCAAGGGTATTCCCTATCTCCTCAAATTAACTTAATATTGTCTTACAAATGTATATTTGTACTTATTTCTAAATATCTTATATTTATGGTGATGCTTACCTCAAGTCTCAGCATTCAGGAGGTTGAGGCAGGAGAATTTCCACAAGTCCTAGGCTGGCTTGACACAGGCCAGACAAGATTATACAACAAGAACCTGCATCTAAAACCCTAAATAAATATTAATTGGTAAAATATTTATAGAAGGACTTTTTAATTTTTTAAAATATTTTTATGCTGGGAATTGAACTTCTAAGGATCTCACACATGCTAGGCAAATGTTTTACCACCTAGTTTTATTGCTTGCCGTTTGTCTTACTGATTTTGAGGCAGGTCCTCAAAGTTATCATGGTTTCCCTTGTAATTATTCTGTTGCCCAGGCAAGGCCTTATAGTTTGATCCTTTTGCCTCCACCTCCAGAGTTGCTGAAATTACAGCTCTCACCATGAGGCCTAGCTTAACATCTTTTAAAGAGCAAAATTATGAGATATTCACAATGAGAATGGCCAATTTTAATTTTGTAAGCATTAAAATTAGTTACGGTATCTTTTAAAGTTAGTAAACTTTGTGACCTATGGCTCAAAAAATGAAAACAGTGGCTGACTGCACACTGTCCCTTCTGACACTGATACCCACATGGCTACTTTGGGTTCCCTACTTTGTAGAAGGGCTAGCTGCTCCTGAGTAGGTACTTCTTGCCACCATATTTAAAACTCAAATCTCCACTCTTGTTTCTTTCTACACTGCACCTCACACCACCATATCATGTGTTTTTCTGATCTGTTCCCTGATTTATCCCCATTACCTAGAAAATTATTAATACAAATAAAACTTTCAGTAAAGTTTAGGTAGAATCATAAAGGACTGAAGATTCACTGCTATGAAAGCAAATCTGTAATAGAGTAATATGAGATTTGGGTGCAACCATAATCAGTTGAATCACGTTAAGAAGTTTCAAATGTGGTAAAAAAAAAATGATGTGTTTTGTGTGTGTGTGAGTGTGTGTGTGTGTGTGTGTGTGTGTAAATGTATATTAACTAATGAAAAAAATGGAGAGTCAGGGAAGTTTTTTAATGTAGTAACCTTGTGACCAAAGGTAAAATGCCATTTTTCGAAGTGTTTTTAGATTGAGGAATCCTAGGAGACTACACAGATAAAGAGATGGTTCCATTACCCTGTTGTGTAATTATTTAAAAACGGCCTCTGGTCAAGCCGACTGTCTAAGCTTCGGCAGCTCTGCCTAGCTCAGCCGTCATGTTCCATGGCCAGAGGCCACGTGCGTGCAGCAGCTAGAACCAGCCAGCCAGAAACACCAGCCCTGCCACCCACGAGACACCAGCGTGGGAGATGGCTCTGCCAATCTTCCACACTGTCTCCGCAAGGCTGGGCATTGCCCAGACAATTCCACCATCCACTTGGACCCTGTAGAAAGATGAGACTCTAATGCTTAAAGATTAATCAAAGGCTTATATATTTGGTAATGATCAGTAACAAGATACCCATACAATCAGAAGTATAACCAAATACCCAACCTAGATATACCAACTACCTTTGACCACTACAGACACGTGAACATCCACTTCCATTTCTCTCTCTCTCTCTCTCTCTCTCTCTCTCTCTCTCTCTCTCCTTCTCTCCTAGTTCCTCTTCTTCCTTTTCCTCTTCCTCTCCTTGCTCCTCCCACCTTAGCTCCTCCTACATTACCCTTGCTAGAGAGATGAGAACTGGTCCTGTAGGTAAAGATGACACCTTGCCCATATCACATCAGGCACTGATAGGACATTGACTTTGGACTAAAGTCAGTGTTCTTAACTCTTTGGCAGTTAATTCATATAATGTATTTGATAAGTCATGTCAAAGCTGGTATAATAAGATTTTTTTAAACTGGAGAGAAAGCTCAGTCAGCAAACGGCTTGTTATGCAAATACCAGGACCCAAGTCGACATAAAAAGTTGGGTGCCATGGTTAGTGCTGATAATGCCAAAGCTGAGGGGGTGGAAACAGGCCAAGGCTAACTGGCCAGCATGCCCAGCCTAGTTGCCAATATGCAGGACCTATGAAGACACTCAGTCTCAAGAAAACAAGGTAGATGTTACAAGGAAAAATAATACCCAAGTTTGTCCTCTGGCCTATATATTCATGTTCCTCCATGGTCCTGTGCACCTCCCAATCCACCATACAATCAGCTGTGAGTAGTAAAAATTAACCTCAAAGAAAAATTTTTGAAAATTAGTATATAACTGAGAAGTTGGTACCTGGGTGAGATTTTGTACCCTCTAGAGTTCAGACAGGTCTAGAAGATAATTCTGTTGTTATAATTCAGAAAGTACTACCGTATCCACAGAGCAAAGGATAGCATAGCGATGTTGGCAGAAAGCCCATCATTCAAGAGGTAGCTCCTAAAACAAACTGTTCTTGGGTCCAGGATCTTGACAGAGCTGAGGCTGAGGAACACTGAGAGTCTGAAATTTGTTTTATTGGTTTTGTAGACAAACTAAGGCCATTTCACTATGGTCATTCACTCAAGGGGCCCACAGTTCTTATTGCATTGTCTTAAATCATTCAGTTCATTGCTCTTGTTTTGATCATGATTATTTAACCAATGTACTTTACTTACATATATAAACCCCTTAATTGTCACTTAATTACCATTCAATTCTTTTTCTTGTAATTAACTCACTAAATGTCTTACTAAGTAAAAACAACACTAAGCAAATGAGGTAATTAGTGTCTAATTATCAGTTACTAAAGATTACCACAAATGACTTACAAATGACTAGCTTCTTTACCACCACTGGGAATTTCAATTGTTAACCTTAAGTAATTGGCTGCAATTTGTTTAGTATGGTAGAACCATAAAATGCAGGATTCTTTAGAGCTGAAGCAAGAAACTCTAGTCACTTGTAGGGAGAGGTAATTTAGCAGTAGGATTCAGGATATCAGGGCCTCCATCTGCCAGCAAAGCCTAGACTGAAGAGTGGAGTCTTAGTTTCATACAGGAAGAGGTCCCGAGCTTAGGCTTCAAGGTTTCTGCTTATCCTGACCTTTAATGCTGACCAGAAAACTATACCTGTAATTGAAGAACAGGGATCAGAACCAAATCCCCACTCCCGTTCATGATGATTATACCCATTTCACAGGTCAAGGAAATAAGTCCATGGAAGTTTCTCTTTTGCTTAAGGATACACAGCAATTGAGGAAAGATTCCCACTACCAACATAGTTGCTTCTCAATCCCTTGGCAATGGTGTCTTCTCTCCAGAAATCTCAGAACAAAGCCTATTGTGGCATAACAGAGTCATGTAGGCTTACTTCATGTGTGCATTTACTTGGCTTTGTAAGCTTATAGGGGTGATTTTCATAAAACCCACCGTGTCTTCCGATCCTGCATGGCCTTAAGTCTGTTACATACTTGGAAGTCAACAGGTCCAAGTTTGGGTTTCTACTCTGCAGACTACTTCCTGCAAGACTTTGGATAAGGTATTGCAGTATTTGAATGAGAAGCTCCCCACAGGCTCATGTATTTACATGCTTGGTTCCCAGTTGGTGGAACTCTTTGGGAAGGATTAGGAGGTGTGGTCTTTTGGGAGGATGTGTCACTAGGAGTGTGTTTTGAGATTTCAAAAGCCCAAGCTAGCCCAAAGTTATTTTCATGTCTGAAGCCTACTTGGGCTAGGACAGGGAAGTTGATATTTTGGTCATCCTGATAAGCCCTTAGAAACAGCGATCATGAGAGTGTTTATGGAATTGTGTTTAATGCTTTGCTTGTTCTTTGACTATTTGTGTTTATTGTCTTGCTTGTTCCTTGAATATTTGCATCTATTGTATTGCTAGACCCTCAACCTAGAACTGACCTGAATACTTGCATGTAATTAAAATGGTATTAATGCAAAAAGGAAGAGGGGGTGGGATAGGGGGTTCTAGGGAGGGGAAATGGGGAAAGGGGATGATGTCTGAAATGTAAATAAATAAAATATTCAATTAAAAAAAAAACCCAAGCTAGGTTCTCTCTCTCTTTCTCTCTGTTCGCTCTCCTTGCCAGCTGCTTACATATCAGGATTTAAAGCTCTCAGCTACTGATCCAGTTCCATACTTGTTTGCTTCCAACCATGATGGTCCTGGACGAATGAACCCTTTAAAAAGGTAAGCCCCCAGCTAAATGCTTTCTTTCATAAGAGTTGCTGTGATCATGGCATCTCTTCAGAGCAGAAGAACGGTGATTATGACAGGTATTTCATCACTTTAGATGCCAGTCTCTTCACCTGGAAAATGGCTATCATCCTAATGTCTGGTAAAATGTTTGACTGAAATCACATAAAATGTTAACAACAGCACTTGGCACATAGTAGGCCTTTATTCCCCTTGATCAAAGAAGACAATATAAAGGACTGCATGAGAAAACATTTTTCTTTTTAGTCTGAGAGTTATGTTGAGTAGTGACACCTGAGATTAAGGAAATGGCCCCAAAAAATTAAGAAAATAAGAATTTCTTATTTTATTGGTATATAATAACTTCACAAAATAATGGGCTTCATTTTGACCTATTCCTACACGCATAAAATAGACATAGATCATATTACCAACACCCCATCTGTGTGAACTGTGTCCAAACGGGCACTAGAAAGAACCATTAATACTACTAACATTATCCCTTTGTCACAGAATACTGAGTATTTACAGTCTTCCAGGGGCTACATTCCTGACTAAAAACATGGCTATTTTGTAAACAAAAGGAAAGAGTTTATTATAGAAGATGAAGATTTATTCTCCTTTTCACAAATATTTGCCTAGTGGTAGATAAGGGAAGGCAGGAGAGATCCCTAAGTTTGCAGCATCAGTGTTGAATGCACAGTAACAGGCAGAAGCATGGAGCATTGAAGAGCCCGGGTGTGGAGTTCCTCCTTCCGAGTGTAATAAGGGCATCCCAGTGAAACACGCTTTGAATTAAATTTTGAAGAAAAAAAAAAAAAAGACACCCAGAGGCAATACAATACTTTCCCCTCAAGCCTGTTCTCTGGATTCCCAGATCTCATTCTTTGTACCTGAGAAACCCCAGGCAAATAACTTAACAGCTCTATGTTTTACGGTCCTTCTTTATAATCTGAGGCTAGCAAGGACACTGCTTCACACTGCTGCTGAGAGGGCTGAATGCATTAACAAATGTAAAACCCTTAGAATTATGCCTGGCTCATCATTATGGGCCCAATAAATTTCGACTTTCATGTTCTAGCCTTTAGGTAGCAGCTCAAGGAGAAGTTGAATGGTGTATACAAAAGGATCAAAGACCTGAAAATACAGCATTTGGAAAACCACAGTTAGACTTACTTGACGGATCAAAACATCCCATTCCCCTAGGGATGCAGATAGATCCTGGAGCCCCCATGGCCACAGACAGGCCTCTAGTTCTCAGGTAACAAACAAGAGCTCGGTGTGGTAGTTATGAGAGAGATAGAAGTATTTCAATACTGGAAATTGAACCCGGGACTTATGTAAGCTAGAAAAGCACTTCATTGCTGAGTTACTTTCCCAGCCCAAACTCTGGTGTGTGTGTGTGTGTGTGTGTGTGTGTGTGTGTGTGTGTGTGTTTGTGTGTGTGGTACATGTGTGCGCATATGTGCACACATACAAAGAATAAAGGAAGACATCAGATATCTTCCTCAACCACTTCCCATCTTACTTCCTTGACATAGGCTCTTTGAACACTGAGTGTCCAGGTCCAACCTGCCTCTGTCTCCCAACACTGGAGTTATAGGAATACAGAGCTGTGCCTAGTATTTTCAAATGGGTTCTGAGGCCTCAGGTTTTGGCCCTCATGATGCCACACCAAGTTCCCTGGCCCTCAGATCCCCACCCTCACCCCTGCTTCAGCTCATAGAGAAGCATCTTCAGCACAAGAATGGTCCAATCTTATGTTCATCCTAGAAAATTCAGTTTAGAGCATTAAAGGCAGGTGAGCTAGAGTCAAAGGGAACGTGTAACAAAGACATCAGGTTGAGTGGTTTTGTGGTTAGTTTTCCAAGTACAAAGCCAAAGATCTTTACTTAAACCATTCATTGGTGGGATGGATGGATGACTTTCTTGAACAGTGGGACAGTTAGGTCTTCATAGCATGGGGTGGTCTGCAATACATGTGTACTGGCTGGTTTTGTGTGTCAACTTGACACAAGCTGGAGTTATCACAGAAAAAGAAGCCTCCCTTGAGGAAATGCCTCCATCATGAGATCCATCTGTAAGGCATTTTCTCAATTAGTGATCAAGGGTGGGAGGGCCCATTGTGGGTTGTGCCATCCCTGGGCTGATAGTCCTAGGTTCTATAAGAAAGCAAGCTGAGCAAGCCAGGGGAAGCAAGCCAGTAAGTAGCATCCCTCATGGCCTCTGCATCAGCTCCTGCTACCTGACCTGCTTGAGTTACAGTCCTAACTTCCTCTGGTGATGAACAGCAATGTGGAAGTGTAAGCTGAATAAACCCTTTCCTCCCCAACTTGCTTCTTGGTCATGATGTTTTGTGCAGGAATTGAAATCCTGACTAAGACAACATTGGGGGCTTTAAGTGGAAAGCCATTGGGAAAAAGACATTTGTTGATTGAAATCTTCAAGTATGCCACGTTCCCAAGGCCACCCCATTCATCACAGCATTGCCTTCAGTCATAAGCCAAGAGCTTACAGAAAATTTACCCAATCTTCACCACTGCATGGAATTAATCATATGCTTTTGAAATATACATCTAAAATTACTAAGAATTTGGATTAATGTCATTTCCATAAAATTTACTAATAATGAGTTATGTTATCCCCATCTGAGGGAAAGAACGAAGTCATCAAACCTGACTATGCAGCATTAGAAGTTCCTTCAAAAGTCCAGATGACTACGAATCTCAGCATCATTGTGCTGCTAACACGCAGAGCTAAATTTGCTGGCAAACTTCCTGTGGTATTCTTGGTGAATGATTCCAGGTGCAGTTGTTAAGGTCAAATATTATGATGTCACTGTTGAAATTTTCCCCTGCATAAACGAAGGGGAGGATTATGTGTCTGAATATAGAGGTCCCTAATGACCGATGTCCCACCTGCAGCTGTTAAGGCGAGATTCATCGCAATAAACATGTATGCTCATCAAAATTTCAACCAAAGACAAGAAAAATCAGAGCTTTATTACCTATGAAATCATAAAATGAGGAGCCCAGAAAAGAACTCACATAGCTTATTCTTTGCTCCCTCAGCTCCAATGAGACAATATGTAAAACGGTGCCCTTTCCCTGGCACTTGAAGGCCATCTGATTGCAGCACGTCCATTCTGAGTACTGAGGTTGTTTCAACTGATCCCATAGGAAATGGAAGCTATGTCATCATTTTCTTTACCATTCTACCCGACAACTTACAGATGATATATGTTTCGTCTAGGAATACAGCCTTCTAGACAGAAGGACCATTTATCACATCATGGGCATCCAAGGGTCTGTACTGTCTTGCAAGTCCTAAATAAGTTTAGTTAGAGTCACTAGAATGGCATGATATGGTAAATCTTCCGAGTACGCCTTCCTCCAAAGTCCTGTTCCACAGCTCGGTACTTGAGTATAATAACGGGTTTGCAGAAAAGATCTTAAATATCAAGTTTCATCTCTCTTTTATGCATTTAACAAACCTGAGGATATGAAGTGACTCCCTCTGGTCTTATAACTAGCTGAATGCAGAAGAAGACTGGAACGCAATTACTGTACAGTTTTCAAGCAACCTAACTTTTGGGTGCTGTGGAATATGTGTAAGCTTTCTGGTTTGTTTGTTTGTTTGTTTTTTGGATAGTCTAGACATTTTCATCCTACTCTCAAGTGGGTAGAGGATGGCCAAGTTAACTAGCCATGTTAACTAGTTTAACAAGTTTAACTAGCTTGAAGGATCATCAAAACACACTGTTTGAAACATGAGCTTGGAAGTTGCTAAAAATTTGTTGATTTTTTAAAAAAGCAGCTGAGATAATGTGGTCCAATGCTCCAAAGGTGGGATGTCTTATTCTGAAGCAGAATCTGAGCAATCCACTGAAAACACACACTTGGGATTACTGAATTCCCAGTCATTCTGTGTAAGCACAATTGCACTCAGTTTCAGAACAGAGGATTAAGAGTCTGCCTGTACAAACAGAAGAGCCAGAGGTTGGAACTTCCAGCAACTCTTTGGAAGGCTAGAAAAGCAACCAGGGAAAAGAAGCTATTAGAAGTTTGTATTCCTGTGTGTCTTCTCTCTCCCAACCCTATAAAATAATCAAAAGTACCACCGGTCTTCTCCCAGCTCAGCTTGATATTTAATTTAATAGAGACTCGTGCTATGGGCCGCATGCTTTAAAAGGATTTACAAGCAGACTGTTTGGAAGAAAGTTCACAGTTTCCGGAATTTCAACTCAAGCCCACAGGAGTGTTGTTCCCTTGTTAGAAACTCGGTCCATGCAACAAGTAAAATTAGAGTCGCCTTTCCTAAAAGGCCCTTTGTGTTCTTTGGGTGTTTCTATAAGAAGCAAGCATCCCGGCCACAAGTGGGAAAGGAAGTGGACAGTGGGCATGCAGTGAGTTAAATCCATTAAAGAATCTTCTAGAGATTGCTGCTGCTGTTAACAGAAAAGATTTGTAAAGCTAACCAAATCTCCCGCAAATGTCTATTTTATCTTCCAATTCGTAAAACAGGAAAAGACACAGTCTGAGAGATATATGTTGGCACTAGTGGTTTTCTTTTGAATGTGTGTGTGTGTGTGTATTTGAATTATATCATCTGAGCTCTATTCAGATATAAGACTTTTCAAGTAATAAAGATTAAATAGGAACATAAAGATTTCTGTGTGAGAAAGCCATGGTAGGAAACATCTCTTGCTTTTAACCCCATTATGGATATCCTAAATGGGCCTAGAACAGGTATAGAATCACTATTCTGTAAAGGAAATGTAATACATATTCTAGGCCATCACAACTGACTTCCTCCATTGTGGGGCAATAGAAACCAGAGAACTTCTAGGCAAGTCATGTGTGGCTGTGGGTTTTTATTGTTGTTGCTGCTGTTTGTGTTTTGTTTTGCTTTGCTTTGTTTTGTTTGACTTTATAAGAGCCGACACTGAGTTGAATCTGCTCTGCTATCTGGCCATAGTTCACAAATCACTAGCCTAAATATTAAAGTCAACACGATAGGGGTCAAATCACAAGTTGAATGTGTAAAAATAAAATATGCAAAATGAAAGCAGCCAGGGCCACTGTAGGCACTGGCCACGCTGACAGATACTGTATAAGATGTTGAAACTATCCCTAACTTTCTCATGTAAACCAAGAACACAAGAAATAAAGACATGGACCTGATCTACTTTGGAATACCCTAATTTAATTGTCAATAGTAAACAAGAGATTCATGAGCTGACTGTTGAAGGCCAGTTTAAGTAAGCCAGTCTATAGTAGCAAATTTTTCCCTATCCTTAGCTGGCAACAATCTGTCTGCATTTACCGAGAAACAGGTCATCTATGCTACAGCTTATTTTTGAAAGATTTTTCAGCTAAACTGGCTAATCATCTGTTCTCTATTCTTGTACTCATAATAAATTACCTACTCTTTGTTCATGACCCTCTTTTTCATGGTACACATTAAAACCTGTGACCATATCCCATCCCAAGATCATAATATCAAGGAACTCAGACCCAACTTAGAATGAATGTTTTCTTTCATCATTAACTTGCCTGTTTTTTCTTTCTAATACAATTATGTGCTTGTATCTCATGAAAGCTCACTGTACTCCTTTCTAACCTATGCAGTTCTTGCTAGTCTACAAGGAGGGGGCACATCTATTCCTGATTCTAACTTTTATTATATTGTTCTGGCAAAACAGGTTAACCCATCTTCTTAAACTTTCTATCAACTATCCTACCTTTCTAAAACTATTTCAATCAAATCAGGAATTCCATAAAATCGTTAACAGCATTATCTCATGAAAGCTCATCTTCATGTTGGTCTGCAGGAAGATTGCCCAGTAGAGTGGGCAATCACAGAAAACAATCACACCAGGCTATAGACAGTGAGGATCTCCCACAATAATCACACCACACCAGATATATGAGGAATACAGCAATGACAAACAAGGCACAGCAACAGCAAGAAGCAATCTGAAGACAAAGCCCCTGGGGCTGTGCCTCTCCAAGGTATATCCATCGCAGCTGAGCAAAATGATAGAAGCTCACTTGCCCGCTACAGCTCCTCCTGCATGGTATCTGCCAACTCACAAGATGGTTTCATAGGTAAAAGTGTTTGCTGCCAAGCCTGGTGACCTGATTCAAATCCCTGGGACCAACTTGGTGGAAAGAAAGAACTGATTCCCAAAAGTTATTCTTTGACTTATATATGCATACTATAACATGAGTATGCCTGGGTACACATGCATAAACACACACACACACACAAAGGTGATATAAGCTTGCCATTGAGAAAAGATGAAACTAATATATACCAATTAACTCAGCTCAATTTTTGAATGGCAATCCTTCAACATTTTCCCTACGAGTATTGTGTATTTTAAAATACTATAAAGAATTGCATATTAGAAAATCACAAATGTGCTCCCTTTAGTGATGCCAGGTCTTCTGCTAAGACGGTTCACAAACTAAAATTCAAAAGACTTTATGGAAGGAATGTGTCAAACATTTAGCCTCAAAAAGTGACCCAGTGACAGCATTTCTGCATGCTAAGGAAAGCAACACTATTACCAGAGACAGTACCAAAGAGTACACATGGGAGAGACATGATGTAGCAGAGGATTGCCTAATCTGGCATCAATGGGAGAGGAGGCCCTTGGTCCTGTGGAGGCTCGATGACCTAGCATAGGAAAATGCTAGGGCACTGAGGCTGGAGTGGGTGTTTGGGTAGGGGAGCACCCTCATGGAAGCAGGGGAAGGGGGAGGGGTTAGAGGCCTTGTGGAGGGGAAACCAGGAAGGGGGATAACATTTGAAGTGTAAATAAATACAATAACCAATAAAAAAGAAAATAAAATTATTGAGAGTTATAGGAAGACAAATTACAGATGGTTTACCACTTTGTTTTGTGCAGTGAAAAGAAACAGCTCAACGTCCACGTGTTGTGGTTTGTTAAAATCTCCTTTCAGTGTGCTGCCAGTCCACAGCTCTGCATGTCAGTCACAATGTCTCCTGAGGAGAAGGAACCTCAGCTGCTTCTCAAATTATTAGTTTTTTTTCTTAAAATTAAAAGACAATTGAAATTTCATTTCATTTGTATGGAATCAAGGAGATAAAGGACCTTTAAACTCCTCCTCTTTGATCATCTACAATAGAGCTCCAAGGGCATCTTGGGCTTCTCGGCTGCCATAGCAGGTTATCAGCTGGAACCCTTCCTCCCTTTCCCACTAGGAGAGTGTTCGTCATAACCTCTGTTAATCTGTGTTCTTAAGAACCTCAGGATTGTTTTTTAGAGGAGAAATATGCAGATTTTTTTAATGGAGATTTTCAAAAGAACAGAAGAATTCCATTAGCTTACAAGAAGGAAAACGAGGTAGGATGGACTTGAACAGTCCCTTGTAACAGGAGAAAAGGACTCTGGGGATGGGCACAGGGGAGCTTAGAAGGATGAAGGGGACGGCAGTGAATAAAAATAAATTATGTTTGGAAACATCATAGTACCTATATAATTTATTTATTTTACTATTATTTATTTACTTATTTATGTTCACGAGGAGGCCAAATGGGTATCAGATCTCCTGTGCCTGTAGTTGCAGGCAGTTATGAGCTGCCTGGCGTGGGTGCTGGGAATCAAACTCGGCTCTTCTTTCAGAAGGATATGTGCTCTTAACCATTGAGTCATCACTGCAGCCCCTCATTTTAACTTTTTAAATAAAACATAAGGAACTCAGTTTGGCTCTATTGCTTGGAGAAATTCCAAGGTCAGTGGATTCCTAGATTATAGGAAAAAGTGGGCCCCCCTTTTCTCCATTGCTGATAATTTTATCAGTCCCTATAGAGTACCTGTTATCCTCTATCTGTGAATCAAGATCGCTTTGCATTTTCACTGCAACCTGATCAACTGTCGGCCTGCTTTGTATCTCCTGTCAGAATTCATTTAGCACACCTGTACCTTAAATTCACGCAAATGCTAATGTAAGGTATTTATGTGCTAAAGAAGTCTTTAAAAACCACACTCACTTCTAGTATAGCTAGGATGCATCAGGGGAGAAGAGGTGATACAAAGCAAGTAGATTCTGCTTTAGATCTGACTCTTAGTGCAAACATTAACCAAGCCAGAAACTTTATGTGACTCATCTCAAGGTGGGGAGTAGAACAGCTCCCTCAAAGCCGGGAGGATTAGAGAATGCAGTGCTTTCACACAGATTAAAGGAGAAGATGCCCTCAGAAATGCTTTGAAGATTCGAAAGTGCTAATCTGTTATTTTCTGCTAATAACTTTTCTGAAAATGTCACTTTTTAAATAAACCTTTGCTCTTCCTTGAGTAGAGCCAGACTGCCATAGAGAAGGCCAGCCATTAGATATAAGTATCATCCACAACATTTCCCCCCCTCCTTACCACAGTCTGCAAATTATGTCAGTATATGCTTTTGTAGCCTACATTGAGGTTGATCTGCAATGCTAAGGGCAATGATACCCTTACTCAACTGCAGAGGCAGTTAGAAGAAAGAAGACAAAGCATGCAAGGAAGAGAAGAGGTCTCTGGCGGTGAAGGATGAAGGAAGCATTAGAGGATGGTATGCCAGAAACAGATGATTCCTGCAGAGGAAAGCATTATTCATAAATGATCCCACAGTTAGGTATGACTAAGTGCGATGGTGAAGATTGAACCTAAAAACTTATACATGCTAAGCAAGCTCTCTCCTACTGAGCCTTAACCGCATACTTTAGTAATGGCTTATTCAATTCTAGAGAACAAAGAGACCCAGCAGAAAAAATTGGGACATTGAACAAAGGACTTCCAGGCTAAAGCTAATGGCAACAGGAATTTCTCACCAAGTGTAGACAAAAATGGAGTCTTTGCTTTAATAGCAAAACTCAAAAAGTATGAACAAAGAGACTGGCTTTTCTGTATTCTTTAACACTAAGGGGTAGCTAATCCCACATAAACTGTGTAGGACAAAACTGCATGCAATCAGAACAAACCATCCAAGAGGGAAAAACAGAAGGAAACACTACAAAGATTTTGTCTGTAGTGAAGAAAATTAGACATTGATTTAAATGCACAATGAAAATATAACATCAAAACATGAAACCATATCAATAAATAGTTATGTTCCTAAAATATAGTTATTGTTGCTAATCTATACTCTCCCCCAAGACTTGTGTGTGTGTGTGTGTGTGTGTGTGTGTGTGCACCATCATCCATCATCCTTGGTGTACAAAGAGAACTTACTCCAGTCCTTCCCCGCACTTGCCACAGAACCAGACCTGCAGATGCTTAAGTCCCTTATACAAAATGGCATCATGTTTACATTTAACTCATGCATGCCTTTTCATAGACTCTAAATCACCTCTATACTATGATAAAACTTGATGTAATGCAAATGATAGTTGCACTACATATAAACATTATATTATACTATTTAACGAACAATTACAAAAGAAAAGTGAGTTCATATTTAGCATGGACAAATTTTATTTTTGAGATAGTTTCAATTTGCAGTTGGTGGAATCTACAGATAGGAAGCCCATAGGAATGAGGGTTAACCCAATATAAATACATACATACATTAAAATGTGTGTGTATATAATATTAATATACATGTATACTTCTTCACACACATATATAAACAATTTTTAAAGTATGCTAAGACGTTAATTGACCCTGACATGAATCAAAACAACTGAAAACTAGTCACAGATTTTATAACCAAAACAGGTAAGTGGAATGACCTCATCATCTCTAATGGAACCATGTCCAAACCACTTTATCATTTTCTATTTACTTTTATTACAGTTCCTGTTTCCTCTAAACTGTCCTCTCCCTCCTCCTCCCACATGTGAGAGCAGAAACAGTACAGCACTTTCAAGTCATTGATGTGAAAGGGGATGTTGTGTGGCCTAATAAAAAAGATGTCCCTTAAATAAACTCACTCAAAATCTACAGATAATAAGACAAGTCCTTAGGATGACTAAGGAGGGAGAACCATTGTCTAAGGAGGATTCCTTTCTCTAATGAGCATATACTGAATTTGATCTTGATACCACTCGTATTAAGTCTGCAAGGACATTGCCTTTACTGGTGGAAATTGGAAAGCTTAATTAATACCTAGAAATTAGTGACATACACAAAGGAAGCCCAGAAATGTGAGAACAAAACTGTGACATTTATGAATCCTATAGGCTTGAGAGCCTATCACTGCAGATTTAACAGACTTGCTACTATGCACGGGGCATGGATTATTGAATCAGGACTGGATTACGTTCTGATTCTGCTGCTATTAGCTAGATAACATGGAGAAAATTCACTCATCCTTAAGGTGGGGCAGTGAGTTTGCTGTGGGTTGTCTTTTCCTGTTCTATGAGCTACAATTGCTGACTGATCCTGACATTTACAATTGACCCACCTCTGGTCTACTCAAATTATCTTGTCTGAGGCCAGGAGGATTCAAATGAATGACAAAAGTAGAAAACTCTTCTATAGAAGAGTGACATTGAGTCGCTTATTCGGGAAAGACCATAAACCCTACTCTTAAGCCCTATGAGCTGTTGTTCTTATCTGAACTACCAGCTATAGTTTTCACACTCAATGAGGCTTGGTTGTCACATGATCCAGACTGACCAAGCAACTCTTTGACTCACTGGAAGTGGGCCTTTCAGTATAGACTCAGAGCCCAAGTTCAGTGAGTAAGATTCAACTCTAGAATGTTTGCTTAAATTGTTGAAAAGAAGGGAGGGAATTTTTCTTCCTGTTGCTTAGGAGAGAATGGAACACAAGTCTGATGCTGCTAACAGTCTTGGCTGCTTGGGTAGAGAACATGCCTAAGAAAGAGCCAACAGGAGAAAGCACAGCCAAGAAATGATAAGAGACAAGTTCTGAAAAAATTACTTCGATATAAGCACCCACTGCTCCCAGGTAAATACTACTATGTAAAGCATGATACTCATTAAGACAAGCAGAGCATGCAGAATGTTGACAATCAGACACTCTCGGGCAAGGTTGGAAACATCCATACAGCTTCAAGTTGGATAATGTAGATGTTCCCTTGAGATACTTCCTGGACAGGGGTAGTGGTGCACATCTGCTAATTCTAGTATGAAGGAGATTGGGGTAAGGGGATTCTGAGTTTGAGGCTAGCTGAGGCTGCGTAGTAAGACAATTAAATATAGGCAAATGGGAAAGAAAGGAGAGGGAGCAGGAGGTGGGGGACTCTTCATCTATTTGCCCCATGACAAATTAGTAGTTTACTGAAAACTACCCAAGTGAGATCACTACCATTTTTTGAACACAGAATTTTTTCTCCACTTTATTTCCATAAAATCTAAATGCAGCAGGTTCTCAGGATCCCCTAGTTAAATCAAGAAAGCAGGCATTCAGTTCGGCCTTATGTAAAATATTCAAGTTGAAAATTTGAAGTGGTGTCTGGAGCCCATCTCACAATGAGAAGTTGGGCAGAGAAGTGTTTACATGGTCAGAAGTCATTTACAGTTTTCTCTTTCCAACTTAGAAACTTCTACCACCTAATAGAGAATGTCTTACTTGGAATAATGAACTGGAAACTGTAGTGGGCATGTAAGCAACTGAATAACTCAGTAAATTAGGTTAGGGGGTTTCTGACCCAGAAGTTTTATGAATCAAGCACATTTGCCATTTGGATCAATGGAGTATTTGGAAGTCAATGATTACGTGTTTTCTATCTCTACTCTCTTGTGGGTGTGCAGCTGTGATTCACACTGACCTGATTGGAAAGTTGTATCCAAGGAGATAAGACAAGTCTTGCATGCCCACTGACTCACTCTGTTTTTGGGCAGCTTGCTATATCCCAGGGAAGCCCCTCTCTTCCTACTCCTAACCACAATTCTCCTGCTCATTGTCTAGGACTTATATTATCTGCACATGCTCACTGTCTTGCTTTCATGTCCTCTTTCAGACTATCACATCTTCACCTGTCAGGATTTTTCAAGTTGACTGTGAAACCCATAAGGAGATACCATGTGTTGTTTTCTTTGTTATTTCTCATTGCCTAACAAAGTCACCTTTACCATACACAAAGGAGAGATTCAGTGAATAGTCCTGAGATTCGCTAATGAACTCTTCTACACTCAGCAGACACTTTAGTGTAACAACTGGGTATAATATTTCAGTCACAGTCAGCTGGGCCATCAGGGAGCCCCCATCAAATTGAAGAGACAGATATTAAACAAATACTCTGCAAGGTATTGGATGGTCTCAGAGAATACAAAGGAAGAAAGGGTCAGAAAGAAGATGTTAAGAGTGAGATTACACATTACTTTGATTTTTTTAAAAAACCTCAGCTTTTCCAATTTATTGGATGTGTGGCTTTGGCAAGGAATCTCTCCAGTGTACCATTCCCTGATATAAAATTGGAGTAAAAACAGCAAACATTGGAAAGGACTTTCTCCAACTAGGAAATTGAAATAACAACAGTATGTGATCCATAGGGTTGGAAAAGGCATTATATTTTTAACTTATGTAAAATATTTAAAACTGTGTTTGACATAAGTAAATACCTAATAGCTGTGACTTATTACATGCATTAGTATCTTTTATTAATTTGTTCCCTATAGAGAACAATAGGCATAAGTATTATGCCTAAGTTATAGTATATTTTAAATGGATATTTTCACCTTATTTACTTTGTGTGTGTGTGTGTGTGTGTGTGTGTGTGGTGTGTGTGTGTGCGTGTTCGTGCACATGTGTGTGTCTATATGTTGAGAGGTGAGAGAACAAGATATGGGAGTGAGTTCTAAGAATACAAGCAAGGTCCTCAAGCCTGGTGTCACGGCCCCTCCATGCTGAACCATCCTATGAGTCATTAGTTTAATATTTATAAAAAGTTTCTGATAGTGAGATGGATCTCAAATCATTCTTTAAAGCATTATATGAGTCAAAGGTACTTTCATGTATAGAATTTTAGTTTGTATCTGTCCTTGTAATTCAGATTAATCCACATATATTCATATCAACATTCAATTTGCAGCCAACAGATACACTACACATACCTGTCCTTGGAATGGGCTTAATAAGGATTTTCTCAGGAACTATTACTATAGCATGCTCACCAAGAGAAGCTTTCAGTTACCGGGTGAGCCTGGCTGCTTTCACCATAGTGTCTGAGAGTGTAAAAAATCAGAACTGAGCTGTTTCTAAACTCTGTGATGAGCCAAAGATGCAGGGAAAGGTTAGAGACTTTGGAGGAAGAGGATGAGAAATTTTCTTTAATCTCTTCCTCCCTCTGTACAGAGGGACTAGTTTCCATATACTATGAAGACACAAAATAAGTACAGCCATAAAATGAGGGCTGATGAAAGGACATCTGAGATTCTGGGAACAAATAGTGCTCTCTCAGGACCATCAAGGTGATGATAATGGAGTTCACTTCAATTTAGCACTGAGGGGAAAAAAATCTCTCTCTCTCTCTCTCTCTCTCTCTCTCTCTCTCTCTCTCTCTCATACACACCACACAGACACACACACAAACACACAGAGACAGACAGACAGACAGACTCATTTCTTTGTTACCCACGTGGCCAAGAGCAAAGCCAGAGTGCCACATTAACTTCACTGTGGCATTATAATGACAGTGGCTGTTACATCCTATTCAGAATCTCTGAATCTCTCCAGCCCCAAATGATCAGAATGCTTAATTAAACCCATATTTTTAGTCACTCCAATCTTTTTTTTTAATGTCATTATTTTTCATCTTTCACACCTGGGTAAGCACTCCCATTTTGGCACAAGAGACAGAAGGCAGTTTCCAGAAACCATCCTGCTGCTGGGAGAACTTGTCTCATGAAAATGAATTTTTCACAAATTGGAGAAGCTACCTCTTTGCCCTACACCTAAACAGCATGGGACACTAAAGTATCTACTTCCCTTCTAGCCCTAAGCTCAGCCCAGACCACATTGTTGAAAGATCTCTTTCGAATCACTGGGTGCCCAGAACACACTACTTCAGCATGCTTTGAAATCTTCAGGAATGAATACTGTGACCTTCGGGCACTTTCAAATAGCAGAACTTCTGATGTCTGGAATCTGTATCTCCCAATGATTGAGATGCTGTCTTCCCACTGACGGCCATTTTTCTGTGTTATTGACTATCATGTTTTTATGCTGTTCATGCTGTGGCAAAACTCAAAAACAAAACAAAACAAAAAACCAACAAAAAACTCTTTCCAATATGGTCTTAGCCAGTGGATTATAAAAACCTTGTACTGTATTAAATATTTCTGATGCGTCTATCTTTCATTTGAAACTACATTTTAATTTGACTCAAGAGATTTTCTTTAATTCCTTGTCTTCAGTAATGCCCAATGTGTCCCAAATAAGCAAGAATTGAAAGTCACCACCAAGGAGAATTCGATCTTCCAGTGCACTTGTGACGTTACCTTTAATTTTCTAGTTACTACTGAAAGGGCTTTCTTTCCTAGTATCCCATAAGGACATCAAAACATGTATTTTTTATTCCTAATGCCAATGGGGTATATGGAAGCTAATGAACAGTTTCCCAGTACATAAGTTTTAGGGTTTAAATTCTCCAGGCAAGGCCAGTGCGAGGGCTCAGTGGGTAAGAGTGCTTGCTGTCAAGCCTACCTGTACTGAGTGTGCAGGTCACACAGTGGAAGGGGAGAACCAACACCCACAGGCTGTCCTCTCACCTCCAGACAGGTGCCTCAGCGTGTGTACATTCACACACACACACACACACAAAACAATTTGAAACACACACATGTGTATGCGCACGTGCAAACACACACACACACACACACACACACACACACACACACACAGAGATAAACTTTTAAAAAGTAAATAAATCCAAGGATGGAGAAAAATATTATTGGCTTCTTTGCTACATATCATCTTTTCTCCTGTTTATTCAAATCATACTCTGCATTACATGTGCAAAAAACAAAAACAAAGGAAGCTACAATAATTGAAAACAGGAGATCATCTAAATATTTACACCCATTCATTCATAGGACAGTGTCAGATAGACGAAAGAACCATGTGTTAGAGACATAAGGCTGATGTCACACTCTTTACTGTGAGCCCTTGGATAAGTCACTCAACCTGTTTCAGATGCGGCTTCTTTACCCAATCTACGACTGCCCAAACACCTGTTGCCTGCTTAATATCAGCTGCCCTCTGCTCTGCAAATGTTCAGGCCTCTTACACATCTAAAGGCATGTAAGATTGCATGTAGAATGGGTTATCTAACAGAAAGGCGTAATGCAAAAGTTGCCATCAGATTAATTGTTGGTGTTCTTTCTGCCTTAGAAGAGATTAAAATGTTACTGGTTGCCAAGGCTAAAGCAAGTGACAGCATGGGGTAGCATTAGACTAGGCATACTGAGATCTGGCTGGGATATAAAACAGCTATGGCCGATCCACTATATGGCCCATTCCTCTACAGATAATCAAGAGTTGACTAGCTCACAGCAAGGGCACACGCCGGTTCCTTGCACCGCAGTTACCCATATGGTAGGAAAACGAAGGTTGCTGGTGCCAACTGCAAATCCAATTAAAACTTGGAAAGGTTATTCCATTATCACATTTGCAGCCATAATTAAATTTGCGATCTGAGAAGAGCTGCCAAGCTTGTCTCTCTGTTTTGGAAGGTGGGACATCTGTTAACATTAGTGTGGACACAGACATGGGGGAAAGTCACAACAATTTGGCTTCAAAGTGAACAGTCAGAAGAAACTATATTATGCTTTAAGGCTGTGGGGCAAAGCCCTCTTTAATATTTAATGTATCTCGGTTTCCTAAGCATCATTAATTATGTGATTTTTAATGTAAATTACTTTTACTTACGATTCTTCATTTCCAGAGTTAAAGATTTTTAAGGATTAGAATTTACATATTACCATAATTTTATCAAGAAATTAATTTATTATCAGAAATAAAAGTTTAAAGAAGGGCACTAAGGTTTGGATAAATCCTGAAGACCTGACAAGTGAGCCCCAGAAGAAGCCTGTTGGGGTAACAACTTGCATCTATAATACCAAAGTAATGGTAAGAGAGAAAAAGACAGGCAAACCCCAAGCCACTGGTTGGCCAGCTAACCCAACATACAAAACAGCAAACAACTGGAGACTCTGCCTCAAATAGGTAGAAGACAAAGATCAATCCGAAAGATGCCCTCTGACCTACACAAATACATCACAGCATTCAAACACACATGAAAATGCATATGTGTGTGCATGTGCACACACAGAGAGAGAGAGAGAGAGAGAGAGAGAGAGAGAGAGAGAGAGAGAGAAGAGAGGAGAGAGAGAGAGAGAGAAAGAGAGACAGAGAGAGAGAAATAAAAGTAAGGAACCTTATAAAGCCTATGGATACTCAAGATAGCACTGGAATTAAACATCACCTGAGTCACCAACCTATTCCAGCTGGGAAACTCCATGGATGTGGAGTTACACTTAACTAAAAATATCAGCACATCAGGGTAATTGTTTTATGGACATCATTAAGTTTCTCATTCTTTTAAACCAAATAGCAACCTTATGACAGGTAGCTGTCTTGCTTTCTTTTCTATTGCTGTGAAGAGACACTATGACCAAACCAACATATAAAAGAGAGCATTTAGTCTAGTCGGGGCCTTGCTTTCAGTTTTAGTCTATGGTCACCGTATCAGGTATCATGGAGCAGACATGGCACTGGAGAAATAGCTGAGAGCTTCCATCTTACCCACAAGGCGAAAGCAAAGTGAGATCGAAGCTGGGCCTGGCACAAGTTTTTGAAATCTCAAAGGCCATTCCCAGTGACACAGTTCCTCCAACAAGGTAACGCCTCCTAATCTGTCCTAAACTGTCCACCAACTGGGAACCACATAATCAAATATATGAGCCTTTGGTGGCTATTCTTATTCAAATAACCATAGTAGCTTTATCTCTACTCTGCAGAAAAATAATTTGAAATTCCAAAATATAAAGTGATGACAAATTGACATTCTCATAGCCAGTGAAGACACTAACATCAAAACCCAGGTTTTCTAATCCTCTTTTACCTGCATTTACTTAATTTATAAGCCACACAAATATGTATCATTAGAGGCCAACTTTTTGAGTTATGATACTATAACAGTACATAAATAACCACATTCCTGGATAATACAGTCAAATCCTTGATTGAACAATATGAACCCCAAGTAGTGCTCTCAAAATAACATAGAGCAACTTTAAACTAGATTATGAAGAAATTCAGAATACACTGGACACTAATCATTAAAATATCAAAAAGGAAGATGAGGAAAAATAGCTAGGAAGTGCTTCCGACAGAGAGGCCTCAGTTCTGGATCTTTGGTTGTCTCCTGGCCACAATCACTTACAATGTGAGTTGAAAGGGTGTGGCTGAAGTAGATTCTCCTAGGAATCCTTTTTCTGGCTTCAAAGTTCATAACTAACCATCAAGCTGGAATTCCCACCGCACATCTCCCTGATGTGTTCTAGCTGGATCTGAGTTTGAACTCCTCTAATTACATCCGAGTTTCCCACTTCCTAATGTTTTGACCACAGTAACTCAATCCCTACTATGTCTTCCAGATCACAGTGAATCTTAAGTGACAGTAAGTCTTGACAAGAGAGTGAACTAATTAGGCCTGTAGTTTGTTACAGGACAAGAAGAAACAGAGAGAGATTGGACCAGTAATTTATGTAGAAAAGAAAGGAGATAGCTAGGCATGATCGGTTACTCTTAAGTGATCATTTAACTTTACATGAAAAGTAGCTTAAAAAGACAAATAGAAGGAATTTCCCTAAGAGACTTTGCTTGATATTTCTCTGCAAGTGTGGCATGCTGTAAGAGACTATGAAGGACGCTTGTACACAGGACAGTCTGATCCTCACTGAAACATTGTGAAGTGAAATGGCACCAGTCTCCCCATCTGATAGATGAATGGAGAGATGTTAAGAGTTTTTGACAAAGTATCTGGGAAATCTGTTAACATATTTGTAGCCACTGGAGTGCAGATTCAAAGCCCACATTAATGGACCATATACAATATTTTCTTAGGTGGCTACTTCAGATAACTACCAAATGAAGCCATTAAACCTTTGAAGTACTTTCCTATTCAAGTTTATAATTATTATGACAGGTGTATTCAATTGTAGCACATAAGGATCAGGTAAACATTGCAAAGACAGATTTCTCTAACACAATATGAATTTGATGATATCTTTAAAGTCCCATCATATGTAATCTGTAGGTCCTTGCTCACTTTTCCCAGGAAATTCTCATGGGGCAGCAAAACAGTACTGTTCTGGAAGTATCTCTACCTAGCCTCCAAGAACAATTCAAGCATCTTTTCTCACTCTTTCCTTTCCACATTACATGTGGGATGTCCTTGTGTTGTTGGACTGTAAGTTGTTGGCCATGTCTAATTTATCTTTGGATCCTGGTCTGCTTCCAATCAGGGGTCATCATGAGATGCGAAGGAACAGATGGATAAAGAAGTGTGAGAATGCAATCCGGATACCATGCTGGAAAATGTGCATTTCACACAAGTCACTACATTGCTGTCTAAACTGCTTGGCCAACAGTGTAGGTTGCTCAACAGAGTCTATGCTTCAACTATGTTTAAATCAAACACAGCCTGCTTTCCTGGGAAACAGAGAATCTCAAAATCAAGAGCAGAAAGGGGGCTTGAGAACCATCTGGTCGAACCTTGCCTGTAGCATCTGTAAATAATCCAAGAGGTTATAATTATTTCATTCAAAGCTTGTTTTTAATCCCTTAAAACAGGAAAAAATGAGAGAGAGTCCCTAAGTCCCCCTCTGTAGGATGATTTTCTTTCCAGAAAAATCCTGCTTCCGTGCCTGACTCTTAAGAACAGACTCCAAAAGTCACTGGCAACTACCACCTACATAAATGTGTCTCTGTTCCAACTCCATTTTCTTCTCCACCCTTCCAGGGCTGTGATCTCTTCCTTCCTAACACACACTGATGACTACAGAACAGAACGTCCATTTCACACTGTTCAAAAATCCCATCTCACTCTTCAGTGCTAACACGATCCAGTGCCCTGCAGCGTCTCAGACTCTCATTCTTTTAAGGCATTGGCATAAACTCTGTCCATTGGCTGTGGGTTTAATAAACTCTCCTGGGTGCTGATAACTTTCAGCCTGTCAATTTAAAAATCTTTTCTTGAACACCCTAGATCACTGCGGAGAGAAGAACACTCACAAAGTGCAGCAGCAGCGAAGTATAGGAAAGCAAAGGCCACAAATCGATGGTTTAGGGGCTGATGCTGATGAAGATAACGAACAGCCCAAAACGTAAATAAAATTACTCTGGGGTGCACATTGAGACAGCCTTGCTGGGAAGAGGTCCTCCATGTTCTGGCACCCATGAGATAGTGAAATTAACACACATTAGGAATTATTCAAGGCATCCTTAAAAATGCCTAGATTTCCATGGTGTTCAACTTCCTTAGACATAGAGAAAGAGAAACAGCTCTGTGAGTGGTCTTGATTCTTATTTATGTCTTTCCCTCTAATCTCAGAAAAAAAAAAAAAAAAAAAAAACAAGACCCAGGCGTGAGTCCAAGCCTCCTGGTTCCTTTCTCTCTTCAAACACAATCACGGACTCTAATTACATAGCATACTTTGCAGCCTGCCGCAGGATGCTTTGCCTTGCCTTTTAATTGTATCTATTTAAGTGTCTTGTCTCATCCAATGTGATTATAAACTACTGGAGGGTAGGAATAATGCCTTATATTTATCTTGTCTGATCCATAACAGCTGTTGCCACAGTGGAAAAGCACAACACAGGTGCTCAATATAAACTCTTTGGTATGAATAGATCAAGACACTTGGAGATTGAGAAAGTTTGATTTCTATCTTTCCTTCTGGCCTGACCAGAAATGCTGTCTCAGAAATTTTGCCTCATGCATTATTAATTTTTACAGGTGCCACCTTTTCCTAAGAAGATATGGGGCACAGCCAGTCAGCCACAGTGCATTACTCTAATCAGCAACAATCGTGGTCTTATCATAATCAGAAACTATTGTGCAGCTAGGACGGAGCCCCTAAATGACAATCATCTCACCATTGTTACATGGTGAATGGACCATCATACCATCAAAGCAGAAAAGTGGCCCGAAGTGTTCTCTTAAGTAATTCTGCTGAAAGATTAGGCACCAGCAGGTAATTTGGCCTTATCCTTCTCTGGAAAATGTAGGAGACACTTGAAGTTGAATAAATCACCACGAACAATTGTAAGAACAAATCACCAAGGGCAATTTGATGAGGAAGATCATTTTATAGTCATGATTTTCATATCATCCTCTGTGCTCTCTGATTCTCTGGCAGCCAATGGTATTTCCCTCCCCCCACATAAAACAGTGTGTCTGAATTGGTTAAGGTGTGGGTTTTCCTAGAGATAAGAAACACTGGCACAAAACTGACTGCATTGCTGTTTCCTGGAAGATGTTGCAACCTGAGGCTAATCCTAGAAAGAACAGTCTTGGCCAAATAGAGGAATCAGAGGACGATAGAAGATACTTTCATAAAATGGAGCAAGAGCAAGTGAAATAGTATTTTACAGTGTTCTTTTCATAGTCTTGCTTTTCTAGCATGCCCAAAGGCCTGGGTTAAATCCTAAGCACCACACAAACTGAAAATGATGGTCCACACCTAAATCCCCAGAACTGGGGAGGAGGAGGCAAGAGGGTGAATTCTTAGTAATAGTCAGCTACAGAGCAAATTTGAGGTCAGCTGTATGGCAGGAGATTTTGTCTAAATCAACAAATAAACAAATGCTATAGCTGTCTGGAGAATTGCACTAGGTACATATTAATCTACTTAAGTATCTATTATATGCAAATAGCTTGCTGAAAAAAATGTAGGCGATACAAAGATAGGATCTATTCCTAGCCTGAAACAATATAGTGTTGTAGACCGTATTATAATAACACACCACACACACACACACACACCCCAAAGCACCATTAGGTGAAATCTGTGAAAAGAATATCAGTGCTCTCTGTCCCATAAGATGGGATCCACACCTGGCATTCCATAAAGATATGAGTCACTGAGTTTTCCAATACTAACAATCTGTATTGTTTGCAAAGCTCACATGACTCTTACGGTTACATTTTTAGAGAGCTCTAATTAGAGGAAATATAATTTAATTAGAGAAAAATATGTACGTGTGAAATCATGGACTGATCAGTACAGGCCTAGAAAAGTATGGCCACTGACCAAGAATTAAGGAAGAACTAAAATTTAAATTATTAAAATGTATAGGGAACTGGGGATTTCCCAGACTAAGAGAGCAATCAATGAAGCCGACATCCATAACAGTATATCTGGGAAGAAAGAAAATCAGTCAAGAAAGGAAGATTGGAGGCAGAATAAATAAGGTCATAATTAACAAGATAATGAGGGAGTTTACATTTTAATCACCAGGGACTAGAAAGCAACTGTTAATTTTTCAACAGAAAAGTGGTTTAATGTAACTATTACTTTCTGAAGGATTACTAAACAAACAGAAGTGTATGAGATGGATTATATTTATGCAAAACTTAAAGCTTAACAATGTTGAAGACTAATCCAGTGGTGTAAGCAGAAATGTGTTGTAAACAGACATTTTGATGCAAAGTCTGGAGAAGAGAAAGCTTGCAGAAGTCGGTCCTTGGGTATACAAGGAGGCAAAGGAAGGAGGCAGTTAGCAGAAGTTGATCAAGGTAGAAAGTATAGAGGCTGAGTTAGACAGATGATGATCTTCATGTTATGTGTTGAATCTAAGAATGTGTGAATGGAAACACCCCGGATAGTGCTGATGATGAGAGGGAAGGAACAATAAATGAAGCCAGGCTTAAGAAGAGCAATTAAAACTTGGTGAGGTCACATCCAATAGGATACACAGTCCCTAGTGCTTAGCTTTAGTTTGCCATTCGTAGTCTAGAGAAGCATAAGTAGATTTTTCAAATGTAAAGATCACAAATATTTAAGAGAAACTAACTCAAAAACTTTAAGTTCTACAACATAAAATTAAGTTAAAATACTTCTGGGTCACCTACCTGCAACCTGGTCTAGTGCAAGGATAGAAACCCATTATCAGAGTTTGGGAGTTAGAAGTATAGGTTTGGGTGTCTTCATTATCAGGAGGAATGGGTAAGATAAATCAAGGAATTAAAGGGGTAACAAATAACCACAAAATTGAATTGTAAGAAAAAGAATGATCAGGATTTAACAGACTGGAGGATTAGGGGAAAAAATACATTTGAATCACAAATGGGAGATTGGTAAAAATCTCAAATGTCAGCTTATTTCTGATAATCACTGAATATCAGCTTAAAGCTTAGATCATAAGTCCACATTTCAGGGAAGTCCCCTTCTAGCAACCATAATACACAGTACATAACAAACCTCATGGGTTCATAAACCATAGAGAGAAGAAAAAGAAAACTTCCCCACAATGCATACACACATGTACATACCACTGTCCATGACTAGATGGGGGCTGCATCCATGCACAGCATGATAGAGGACTCTGTAGTCTCAGTAGAAGAGTACCAGGGTGGCTACCTTATGTTTTTATAGGCATGAAAGGAGGAAAAGTTCATGTGCTCAGTTTAGGTTGGTTTTCCTGGAAATTGTTTGCATCTAGTGAAGTCTCACATTCCAGTCTAGCTCATGGAAGTTAGTTATCTCTTTCACAGTCACTAATTTACTAATCCTCAGGAAAAGCCTACTTTGTCTCTCAAAATTTCTGGCTCCCTGTACAAAATAAGGAGAGTAACGTCTATACACGGAGCCATAGTGAGGCTAAAAGTATTCTTAAAATAAGAGAGCATTACAAGTCAGGCAATAGGCTAGTTTGCTTTTCATTCTGTGACAGAGAATGTTGATCGGGGTCGTAACTGACATCTTAATCAAGGAAAGTACTGGTTAATGGGTCAAGAGGAAGTTAACAGCTTTACCCAAATCAATGTTGTCAGATTAAGTTCTGTAACATCTGGTTAGCACACACCAAAAAAAAAGTGATTTTGGGGAAAAAATATTATACTACAGGTATACAGGTATATTAGACTACAGGTAGCTAAGCAATCTTTTTAACATAAGACTTTCCAGGACCTTTAGAATACGAACATGGGCTAGAACCAACTTAGAACGAATGCAGTGAGCAGTACCCTTCCAGAAGCAGAAAAGCTCGTGTCTCATGGATCATCACTTAAGACAAGAACCCTTCAGAACACAGGTAATAAAATGCTGCCTGAGACCATTACTGCAAAGTTCACCTCTAGATGATAAGTCCAGAACCATTTATTCTTCAAGGTAAGACATCATGATGGAAAGAAAGAACAATGAATGACCTGAGAGATTCAAAGACAAAAGGCTCACATTTCAGTCATTACTGACCTTTGACCTTTGTGATTCCATCATCATCTGAAGAATGCAGAGGGCAGACCAGAAAAAAAAATTCTCCCTATTCTCTCTCTCATATTACTCAAGTTTATAAATTACTCCCTTGGAGACAGCATCATTCTAATATTTTAATATAAAAATGTTTTTGTAAGATATTTAACTGGTAATAATATGGTTCTTTTGCCCTTTTGAGTTTTTGCCCTCTTAACTAGTGTTATTAGTTAGTGAATTTCCTCTCACAATGCATCCAAGCACAATATTTAAATCATTTTTGATAGATGAATTATTCTGCCATTTTCCACTGAAGAGCCTCCTCTCTGAACAGGGCCCATCTTCCACTTTGAATGCTAAGAGTTTTCCAACTAAGAAAATGAGGTTTTATAAGGCTCTTCTCCCCAGATTGCCTGGGCAGGAAAAGGAGCCTCACCTGTACAGAAATCTGTGTTTCCCTGTGCTGCACAGTTAATGCCATCTGTGGCCTTTTTTGCTTTATTTCCTGCTAAAATTGCAAAGAGGAACTTAAAATCGTGGAATGTGGATCAATTCTTATGGCAGTAATTGTAATGAGGATAGGAAACCGCACCGTGTAAGCATTTGACACCTGAAGCTGCACTTGGTAAAAATCTAATCTATTTTTCATTAGAGTTTCCTCTCAGAAGATCCCAGGAGACCAGTCCAAAGCCCCGATCCTGCAATCAGATTAGGCCATCTGGCCTCCTGCCACCTCTCAGTACTGTCCTCTGAATGACAGTCATATGTAGAAAGACACGTGAGTAGTGTTTTTAAAAATAAATAAATAAAAATAAGAACTTATTCATAGTTCGTGGCATAAAATGGCATTTTGCCAAATGACAAGGTATTTAAAAAAAAAAAAATCAGTGCTCCTGAAAAAAATAGTAGAAGTCGATTTTAATTGGTGTTTAATTACAGGACCCAAAATTTCCCAAATCATGCTCTGTGCTCTATTGTTTTACAAATAATAAGAGTCTGACTCAGAGAAAAATTGCAACAGTAACTTAAGAAACAGTCCTCTTTACTGTTAGCTGAGCCATGCCCAGCACTCTTTAAAGATGCCTGGTAAGTGCAATGGATTCTGGAAAAGAGGAAGAGATTCAAGCCTATATGCATGGTTTCTTGCTCCCCACATGGAAACCTGCATCCAGTTTTAAGCACCTGTCCCAGAGCAATGACCAATCTTTAAATGGTGAAGGAAGAAAAACGATGATGTGCCCCATTAGCGGACTCTCTCAGTTGTTTAAAAGACCAGAAAGGGTTAAGCAGACAGAGCAATCTAATACAGGAGAAAGCAGTTTTGAGTAATAAATGAATTCAGTAAGGTTACAGGACATAAAATCAATGTGTAAACCTTTTTAACCAGCATAATCTGACTGCTGGTGAGCCCTGTCCCCATTTGATACCTTGGAATAGAAGTCATGGGTCAGCAAACTATAGTTCCTGGTCAAACCCAGCCCATTTTTCCTTTTATTGGATAAAGATTTATTTGAAACACACCTAAGCCTATTTATCTATGTCATCTATAGCTACTTTCTCTTCATAATGACAAAGTTAAATAGTTAGTTACCTGACTATACAGTCTGTTAAATCTAAAATATTTACTTCTTTGCCACTGGAAGACAAAACTTGCGCGAATCCTGTTCTAAGCAGCTAGATTTACAAGCCATCTATCCTGTGGGACAGGCAAAAAAACAAACAGAGATACTGGACATTTTCCTCCTACTCGGCTACCTCACTTTCATCTCTGTCACCCATCAAACCAATGAAAAGCTCACCTTTTTTCATTGGTCCCCTCATAGAGCCTTTGGGTATACAGATATGTATGGATTTTAGACGATTCCTTTTGTCATATAATATTTCAAAAAGAACAAGTCTTGTTTTTAACCTGGTAAGGTATCCTTAAGTATATACAAAGACATTTGGCCCATTAAGACAATAATTGGAGAATTCTATGTATACAGCACTAGAGAGAGGAAATCACCACTAATAGTGTAAATCCATATCTTAAAGCTCGTGATTTATTGTAACTTTAATAATAAAGTTTCAAATAAGAAGAGACCCAAAATTATGTTTCTGAAATTATCACCAAGGCTTTGAAAGCAAACATATGCTGATAGGCTTGTATATATAAATGCTTAGAGGGAGTTATGGCTATGCAATGTGATTTTTTTTCTTTTAGTTTCAAGTTCTCTATAATAAACACAGATTGCATTTATGATAGTCAAATAACTTCCAAATATTGGTCAATGAAGACTCTTGAAGGTCACAGATTGCAGTAAAACAAAGTATTGAGCAGAACACAGATTTAATACACATGTTAAGGATTTTCTACCAATTGCTAATTAATGGTCAATATGCTGAAGCTTTATGAGACCTTGGAACACTCAGTCCTAAAAGGGTTGTTTCTATCCCTTGCCCCAAGGCTCAGAAAACCCTGAAGAAGTGGAAGCAGAAAGATATATCTATGAGTCAGAGGGGATGGAGAACAAGCAAACAAGGCCCTCTAAACATAACAGGACCAGCACACCAATGAACTTACAGAGACTGCGGCAGCATGCACAGGGCCATCAAGATTCCCTGGCTGTGAGCAGAAGTGGATATAAGTCCCCATCCCTAATCCAGAAAGTAAAGTTCTTATTTCACAAATGAAAACTTAGTTTTCTCCAGTAAAGTCTCAATGGTATGCAAACCAATGGCTCTTTTGTTTTCTTTAAATGTGCATTGGTGTTTTGTCTGCAAAATTCACTCTTAAGGGCAGGTTCTGTGCCCAGCAGCAGATGAACAATGCAAGACAAACTCAATGGCAATATTTGGAAGTTCTTTATCTCATAATGCTTTGTCAGAGCATTTGCTTGTTTGCTTGTTTACTTTTTAACATTACTGGTCCTTTGTGCCTGTATTGTGGTTTCCAGTTTTGTGTTCTTATGGGATTTCTGGGGAGGGGGGGAACATATATATATGTCTGTGTCTTTTTGGTGTTTCTCTTCCCTTTTCTTTGAATCTTTTTTTTTTCCTGTTTGTTTTGACCTATTTTTTGTCCTATTTTGCTGTTTGTTTTTATTTTATCTTAGTTTATTCTATTATTATTAAAAATGTATATTTAGATGCCTGTTTATATATATTCTAGTGATAGAAAGAAAGGGTGTTGATTTGAGAGGGTGGGAAATTGGGAAGGGCCCAGGAAGGACTTGGAGACGGGAAACTGTTCAGAATATATTGTATGAAAAAAATCTATTTTCAATATTTTCCAACCATTTCCACCGCACTGTTATCAACTTTTATTTTAGCAACGGGCTCCAGAGTTAAGAAAAAGTTGAAAACCACAATCCTTTAGAGTCCCCTCCAAACTTCTCTGCACAAGTTTCAAAATTCTCTTCTTCTAGTCCTTCAGTGGCAAGGGATTCATTTGTTTCTAGCTTTCTTGGATCAATGTTGAAAAGAAGGTGTTTTGAGAGCCACCCTCAACCTCTTGTTTAAGTGAAGTATTTTGCTCTCCAGGCAATAAGGCTGGACTGGAATAGAATTTAAAAAGAATTCTGGTAGCTTAAAATGTGCAAAAAGAGATCATAAAATATTCTTCCTGGGAATGGAGAGATGGCTCAGAAGTTAAGCTGCCTACTGCACAAGCTGGAGGAGCAGAGTTCAGATCCCCAGAAACCCAGGTAAATGTCAGGTGGGTGAGGTGGCTTTTCTATAAGTCTAACCTTGGCAGGCTGAGACAGTGCTATCCAGAAAAACCTAGATAGCAAAAAGTAACCATACTGGGGAGGTCTGTATTTAATTGCGAGACACTGTCTCAATCAATAAGGTAAGTGAGCAATCAAAAATGATTGCTGACATCAACTTCAAGTCTTCATATGCAAACACATGAATGTAAACTCCCACAAATGTGCTCACCACTATAAAAGAACAAACATACACACACACACACACACACACACACAGAGAGAGAGAGAGAGAGAGAGAGAGAGAGAGAGAGAGACTCCATCACTTTCTGACCCTTAAATCTATTGACAATGTAACAAATGAGCACTGTACCAGTTCACTGTAAAAGTAATTTTATTCTCTTTTAGAAATTGTCATTGTGTAGACTACTACTTCAATCTGCTAACCTAGGCCTAGGCCTGTAGCTTCTATCCTCTACACAATCTAACCTAGACCTAGAATGTTTTCATCCTCTGAAACTTACTTCTGAAGAAACTCACCCTTTCTAGTTTTTTCTGAGCTCTGGCTGGCTGATTCAACTCTGCTGTTCTGATTCAAACACCTCTCCAAGCTAACTAATTCAAGCTGGCTTCTTTCTCTGGCTCTGACTTTTTGCTCTGTTTTGCCTCATACTAACTTTGGCAATCTATTTTAATCTTCTGGCCCCTTCTCATTCTCTGACTCATTCTGTCTCACCTGTGGCTAGCTTGTTCTCTCTTCAACCTGTCTCTGTAAAACTCTCCCTGTAAAACTGCCTCCCTTCTCCTCACTGTCCCTTAAGTAGCTTCCCTTTCTTCTCTCTCTTCTCATGAGAGTTGGGTATATCCTCCCTGTCAAATCTTTCTCTGATTCATCACTTTGTCTGCCACACAATTAGACATCACTTTCAAACATGGGTGCTTCCTTCTCCGAACTAACTTTACCTTCATTGTTTGCTATTAAAGGTGTGTACTAAAGGTTTGTCTGTATTCCAGTCAGAGAGATTAAAGTTGTGTGCTGAGGGTTGAGACACACCATAACTAGAAACAGATTTTTTTTTTCAATAAATAACACACTCTTAGGGTTCACAGTGTGATCAAATATCCTGCAACAGTTCACCAGTTCTAGAAAACTGGACTTCTTCAACCCCCTTTTTGTGAGCCCCTTCCTCACAGTCCCTTATGGTTTTGTTTGGTGGTGGGATGATTAGTCCGTATCATTGCCATTTTCAACTGAACTCCTTCACTTTTTGTTCTTGATTTCCCTCGCGATGAAAGAAACAGATATGTAAGAAGAAAATTCCCTATAAGAGTTTTGTTCTGCTGGGAAGGTTTAGTTCATGGAACCATGGAGAAGAATCTACTCAGTGAAAATTAATTGTAAAAGTACAAGACTTTTCTACACTGCCCTGGCTCTGAAACAATGACACAGAGATTTGGCATATTTATTAAGAAGTTTCTGGCACTAAGTGGGGCAGATTCTGAGCTATTCTAAGCCAACTCTTGGTGGCCTAGACTACTTCCCAGTCACTTCTGAGCCACATGGAGTCACCTGCCATCTTAGCCTCACTCTGACACTTTCTTCATTTATGCCCTCAAGGAGACTTCCTATGGCCCACGTCAGATCCTTTCTCTGGATCTCTGGGACCAGAAGTCTTGTCTTATCCTCTTTACTGACCAACCAGAAAATGCTGGAGAATATTGTTTTACAAAATACTGAGTCAGGAAATGTTCATAATAATGACAACACCAAAGTTTGGATTACAAACAGATCTCCAGGTACAGAAAACAGCACTCAAATACACTGTGCACAAAAACATCCCCCAACAACTAATGATAGAAATGATTAACTCAACTTTATTGCATCAGCCTCTTGCTTATATAAACTTGGAGCATAGGGAGGGGGATTTTTGGTGGGGTGAGATGATGTAGGAGGAGGGGAACGGTGACAGAGGGTATGGGGTGACTGAGAGGGCTAACGGCAAAGCTCTACATTAGCAATGGCGGGGCAGAGGCAGGGCCAAACAGGTCTTGCTGAGTCACCAGGGGTATGGAAGTGACTGTGAAGGGTTAAGAAAATTTCTACCCCTAGCAGACTGGCAGATAGAATAGAGCTAATATGGTTGAATAAGATTGAGTTCTTAAGAAAAAAACCCTGTACTTCCCCATGATTGTTCCTTGAACCCTGTCACATGCTGAATAATGGACTGAGACTTTCCACTGGTGCTGCCCAGTACTCCCCTGGCTTGTGTTTTTTTCCTTTAAATACCCTACACTCCTCAAGCTAGGGGTCGAGGCTCCTCTGCCCCTGTGTGGGTTACGGGTCTCGACCTCAACGCGTTGATTTCCCCAAAATAAACTTCTTGCAATTGCAACAAGATCAGTGTCTCATGAGTCATTGGATGGCCATGATCTCCCATGGCTTGAGTGGGGGTCTTCCCTCTCCCGGGGGCCTTTCAACTGAAACAGATCTCAAAACTTGAGCCAGGCTTAGGTTCTCCCACAAGGCCTCAGAAACTCGAGCCAGGTTCTGGTTTGTCCACAAGGCCCAAACCAGGGCCAAACTGGGGCCCAACAATAAATTATAGTCAAATCACTTGATATTTAATTGTTACCAAATCTTAGTAATGAATGCATTCTCACTTCTATGTTTATTTGAAAGTTTTCAAAGTAAAATAGTAGAATGAAATAAAGAGCTTAGAAAGAAAAGAGCAAGTAATAATTAGTAACACTGAAAATGGAAAATAATCTATCATTTAAGATAATTACAATGCATGAAATTAATAAATGACTAAAAAGTTATTAAAATGATGTTTTGAGTGAGTGTTTACATAGGTATTTTATTAATATTTTTATACTTCTTGGTATATTTTACAAAGTATTTTAAATGATTATTATATTGAGAAAGGAGTACAGGATTCAGAGTATCCTAAATTTTAAGAAAAATATGTGTACATTATCTTTGCAGATAGACTAGAAAGAAAGGCACTGAGATTTCAATATCTGAAATGAAGTTGGGTGCCAATGATTCATGTAGGACACTGTTTACTGGATTTCTAATTATAATTATTAGAATATATATTTCTCTAATTACTAGCATAGGACAAATAGTAGCATTGATTACTAAGTGGTGATATTTCTGCATCTGGGTCCTATACAATTAGTACACATGTTTTGGAAAATTAGTAAAAAGTAGTGGTGTAAAAATGTTGAATATAAATGCCTGGTTGTTATTAGTTTAAAAGTAATGGTAGCGCACACCTTTAATCCCAGCACTTGGGAGGCAGAGGGAGTTAAAGGTCAGCCAAGGTGACACAGAGAAACCCTGTCTCAAAAAAAAAAAGTAATGAATACTATAAGGCTTTCTACACACTTAACTAAACTTCTCTTTAAAATTAAACTTGTGTATAGTGATTTTTCTATCAGTAATTCAGTGAAGTGCCTATTTAGTTCAACATGAATTTTTAACTTCTTTTTCATTGTGATACCAGGAAATTTAGATATCATGTTTTGACTTCCAATTTATTTTATTTTTGATAAGCTGTCATATTTTCTCATGTTTGTCATCTATATTTCTTTACTTCATCATATGATTTGGATATGCCTATGATTCATACTTCTTTTTATCTTATCATTTTGTATAAGCCTTTGTTTTTTGGAAATAATGATTAAAAAAAAAACCAAACAAACAAACAAATAAAAAACACTGTGAGTGGTTTTGAGGAACTTGATGTCCACTCCCAGACTCTTGGAAAGGCTTTGTGTGATGTGAAAAGAAATGGGAAGATTCCTAAAGTTTGTGTTCCCCCAAATAATAATGTATGTTTTATTCTAAGGGGCCTCAAGTCTCTCAAGAGTTAGGTGCATCTTCTCTCACTGAGGTCAGACCAGACAGTCCTCTGCTGTATATGTGTCAGGGGCCCCAAATCAGCTAGTGTATACTGCTTGGTTATACAGTGTCTGAGAGATTCAGGGGTCCAGGTTAGTTGAGACTGCTGTTCTTCCTATGGGGTTGCCCTCCTCTTCAGCTTCTTCCAGCTTTTCCCTGAATTCAACCAGAGGGGTACCTTACTTCAGTCCATTGGTTGGGTGTAAGTATCTGCATCTGTCTTGATCAGCTGCTTGTTGGGCCTCTCAGAGGGCAGCCATGCTAGGCTCCTGTCTATAAGCACTCCATAGCATCAGTAACAGTGTCAGCCCTTGGAGCCTCCCCTTGAGATGGATCCCAATTTGGGCCTGTCACTGGACCTCCTTTCCCTCAGGCTCTTCTTCATTTTTTGTCTCTGCAGTTCTTTTAGACAGAAACAACTCTGGGTCAGAGTTTTTGACTGTGGGATGGCAACCCTTTCCCTCCACTTGATGCCCTGTCTTTCTACTGGAGGTGGACTCTATAAGTTCCCTCTCCCCACTGTTGGGCATTTCATCTAAGGTCCTGAGTCCTGAGAGTCTTTCATCTCCCAGGTCTCTGGTACATTCTAGAGGATTACCCTACCTCCTGCCTGCTTCCATTCATTCTGCTGGTCCTCAGGGCTTCATTCCTGTTCTTCGCTCAATACCTAATCATGTTCCCCTTTTCCTCTCCCTGCCCTTTCTTCCATCCAGGTCCCTCCCTCCCTTTGCCCCCTATGAATACTTTCTTCTCCTTCCCAAGTGGGATTAAAGCATCTTCTCTTGGGCCCTTTGGCTTGTTAACCATCTTGAGTTCTGTGGATTGTTTCCTGAGTATTCTGATTTTGGCTAATATCCACTGATTAGTGAGTACATATAACCCCTAATACTATCAATGATACTTGGTTATGCTAACAGACAGGAGCTTAGCATGAGTGTCCTCTGAGGGGATCCACCTAGGAGCTGATTAAGACAGATGGAGAGCCGGGCGGTGGTGGCGCACGCCTTTAATCCCAGCACTTGGGAGGCAGAGACATGGTGGATTTCTGAGTTCGAGGCCAGCCTGGTCTACAGAGTGAGTTCCAGGACAGCCCGGGCTACACAGAGAAACCCTGTCTCGAAAAACAACAACAACAACAAAAAAAAAAAAAACAAACAAACAAACAAAAAAGAAAGACAGATGGAGAGACTCTCAGTCAAACATTGGATGAAGCCTGGGGACTCTTTTATGGGAGAGTTGGGGAAAGGATTGAGGACCTTGAAAGGGATAGGAACTCCACAGGAAGACCAACTGTTAACTAACCTAGACCCTTGGGAATCTCGGAGACTGAACCACCAACCAAAGAGCATACATGGACTGGACCTAGGCCCCATGCACTTATGTAGCAGATGTGTAGCTTGGTTTTCATATGGGTCCCAAACAACTGGAGCAAAGGCTATCCTTAAAACTATTGTCTGTCTGTGGAATCCTTTCCCCTAACTAGCCTGTGTTGTCTGGCCTCAGTGGGAGAAGAAGCACTAGCCCTGCAGAGACTTGATAAACTAGGTTAGTAGGGATACCAAGGTGGGGGGAGCCTCCACTTTCTCAGAGGAGAGGGGATGGACTGTAGGAGTGGGACTGGGAGAAGGGACAGTGATCAGGATGTAATGTGAATTTTTTAAAAAAGCAAGCAGATAAATAAAAGGCTAAAATTTCTCTGAATCTGTTACTGCCCCCACAAATTTTTAAATCTTAAATGTGCTCTATAAAGATGGTCTTTATCTCAAAAATGTTTTTCTCATTATTTTTACTAGATTTTACTAGGAAACAGGATGGCATAGCTAGTCTGTAGGAGAACTAGAATGTGAACTCAGAATACCCTAATTAGGAGCCTGAAGTCCTAAACACTACACGATCCTGCTTCCTGGATATTTTCTGAATACTAGTTATTGAACGGTGCAATATATATTCCCTATACCCTTGAAGTGGGTAGTAACCATAAGATGGATTCAAGTGTTTCTTCACAGATAGGAGATCTGTGCATTGGGAAAGAAAAAGCAATCTGCCCAAGTCAAAATATAAATAAAGAAAGTAACATGTATATAAAAGAATTTTTTAAAATGCAAGAACATATTAAAAGAATTAAAATCACAGCCTACTAGTTCAACAGCAATGTCCTCAACTAAAAGATTTTATACTGCCTGCATGTATCCCACAAAATGTATCCCAAAACAAAGTTCAGGAATGTAATAAATTACAGCTCCTTAATGTTTGTGTATTTCATTACATTAAAATCAAGTGAACATTTTGATTTATGATTCAAGATGAAAATGTATTTGTGTCGCGTCCGCCTTGACCAGCAATTAAGACACAACACGATCGGATCCTTCTCAGTCAGCTTTATTGCAGGAACGACTCTTGACTTATTGACAGGGACGGAAACGGGGGACAGTATGGGGACCGGGACGGGATGGGGATGGGGGCAGGGCCCCAAGCAGCAGAAATGAGCTGCTTATATAACTGCCCAAGGTGGGCTGGGTGACATGTTCTCTCAGGATAGGTTAGACTGCCAATACCTCATTAGCATAAGCCCGCTCAGGAGGGGCACGAGGCCAACACATGCACAAAGGACTTGTTTACCAGTTTAGCTGAGCTGGCCATGCTGGAAGCCAGCTGCCTACATTGTCAGGTGCTAGTCATAAGACTGCAACTGTCCCAGGTGCTATCTTAAACACGGCTGCCTACATTTCCCCCTTATTTATTTATTAAATTTGAAGTAGGTTACCTCTGGACCCTTCAGACCTTAGGCATCCCACACCCAAGCATGCTTGAACTCATTCATTAGGTGGTTGGTGAGAGGCAATTGAGAGCACACCTAGAAGGTCGCTGCTAGCGCAGCAAGTCAGCAGTGGAAAACAGAGGTCCGAGCCCTTGTGCAAAGTGAAGGCATTGTGATGGGAAAGTTTATATTTCTGCCATACCCGCCTTCATGCCTTTTTTCAGGGAGAGGTACATAAACCTCTATGCACTCGGACATGCTTTCAGAGAATCTATCTCAAGATTGAGAACATCTCTAGTCGAGGCACTCCTGTACTCCCCGCTTCAGAAACATTGAGGTGATGCTGTAGGAGCCTCATGAGTGTACACCCTTGGCAATGGTCAAGATGGTCAGGATCTAGGGATAATGCCTGGATGGCCATTACCGGGTCCAGAAAGCTCCCCACTATGCCACCCTAAGGGAGGCCAGCCAAATACCTGGGGGAGTACCTTCCTCCATGGCAGTCAGCGCCTGGTAAACCACAGCCTTATGTCTTGCATGGTCACGGCACAAATGACACAGAAATCAAAGGCAGAAACCACACCCCAGGAGAACAACAGCTCCCCAGATAAATACTCCCGCCCATTCTTTAAAGAAATTGAGGGCATCCTTGACCCAAGTGGTGAGCCCCTCCAAAGTAACAGGATCCAGGCGGGTGCCATTCAGGGTAGCGATCTGCAACAGGAGCCTCCTGGATAGGTCCTCGCCTTCCTTCGACCAATTTCCTTTCAGGTACTCAGACAGGAGGCGGCTCTGATTGAGAGACTGAGAAGAGTTATATACCAAAGGAGTAATACACAGTCCCCTGAGAGAGGAGACACAAGAGAGCTGAATAAATTTATATAGGTTAGCAAGCAGGAAGAAAAACGGTGGTCAGACACACACGGGAGCAGGTTTAGTGGAATGGAGTGAGGCGTTGGCCAATAATTTAAAGTTTGTGGCCCTGTATGTTAGAGGGGAGTCCTGATTTGGGACAATACAGGGTACATTACATTACGAGCACAAGAAGTAGGGAAAAAGGTAGGGAGGACCAGGGAGTTAGAATGGACCGGCATAGGCACTGGCCAGGTGCGTGTGATGGCCCACAAAGATATAAAGTCACCCGGTATCCAATGCAAATCCCTCTTTTATTTTAATGCCTCTTTCACGCGTTAGTTCTTTTAAGGCACTTCTCACGGGGTATGATGGTGAGTTCCCCATGGTTTCACTTTCCTGATTTAATGCTCACCAATACCCCAGAGAAAACACAATTATGACACCAAGACAGACCCACACCAAACAAACACAAACAGCAAACACTAACATGATACTTCTAAGGTCTCTCGTGATTCAATTGCCACTTTACCATGGACCTATGACCACGGACCTTATGACCCCGCTTTACCGCGGACCTTGTGACGGCCCCACTTACTGGGCACTTTCTATGACAACAAATATACCTGTACCGCTGTTCCTAGCTGCTGAGTTCCGAATCCAAGGAAGGTGAAGTCCTCTGGTCCCCATAAGGGCCACCATATGTCGCGTCCACCTTGGCCAGCAATTAAGACACTACACGGTCAGATCCCAGGAATGACTCTTGACTTAGGGACGGGGAACTGGAAGGGGGCCTATGGATGGGGGACCTGGACGGGGACGTGGATGGGGACCCCAAGCAGCAGAAATGAGCTGCTTATATAACTGCCCAAGACGGGCTGGGTTATGTGTTCTCTCAGGATAGGTTAAGCTGCCAATACCTCATTAGCATAAGCCTGCTCGGGAGGGGCACAAGGCCGACACATGCACAAAGGACTTGTTTACCAGTTTAGCTGAGCTGGTCATGCTGGAAGCCAGCTGCCTACATTGTCAGGTGCTAGTCATAAGACTTTGCAACTGTCCCAGGTGCTATCTTAAACATGGCTGCCTACATATTTGCATACTAAGTCTTCACATGCCTGAAGATGTCTTGGTCACCTAGCTAATTTATTGATCATTCTGTCTACCTCTGCTTTCTGTGTGCTCATAGGAGGCTTTGAAACTCCTAACAGCTTTACAAAAAGAAGAGTTTGCCAGTTGAGCATCTCAGAAACTGTCAACTTTCTTTGTACTTTGACCTTCTATATGGAGTTGGCAAAACTCTGAATGCAGCCTGGGGTGCCTGCAGTGACATGAATTCTGGCCTTCACAGCACATTTTCCTTTTGGAAGGCATTAGACTAGAGTGGGGAACTTTTTATGAAATGGAACTGTGTGTTTGCTGTTTCGACCCCTGCTGACAGCAGAGCAACATTAAGTTCCCCTATCCAGCTTGCTAATGCAGGGGAGGTATCATAGCAACATTACTCAGTTCCCAGGGACAAGAGTAGCAATTGGGCAGTATAGATTTATTAGAGATAGAAGGCATAAAAGCTGTAGAACACACCACTCAATTCTTGTCTCATAATTCTTGTAAATTTTCAGTCATTATGTCTTCCTGCTCATAAATTTGGTTTTAACAGAAGAGGCCATGAACAAGTGCCTGCCTGACTCTTATCACCATGAAAGGCCATTTCCTCTGTCCATGTTTAAATAAGGGCAAGTCAGTCTCTGTTCTCATAAAGTGGGGCCTTTCTCCTATTCCTTTTTCCTAAAGTTATGAATATTTTCCAAAACATTATCTAAGACGGCCTTTGCTCTTACACTTATGAAAACTACACACGGTGCTGGGCAGTTGAGTGTTTTCTGAGGCATCAAATAAATATTTTAGAGAAGGTGGGTCATTCCACAGAAGTCCACAGACAGGCAGGGTTTGGTGTTGCTGGCACATGGCAGCTGCTTGGATGTCATTCCTACTGATAAGTGTTACCATCCTGTGAAAACAGGATTTTGGTGGCTGAGGGTAACACCCTTGCTGTCTACACTCACGGGCTCTATGAGTGATTCTCTTCAGACCTATCTCTACCATATTGAAGTGATACCGATGTAAAAGTCTTGTACTGACTGTTGTTGACATTATTGGAGTGTCTTCTGCTGGATCTCAAGCTATGTCTACAGTCTTTGGTACAGGTATCTACAATATATGTTTGTTCTATTTCTAACATTTTTTATATTAATCACCTGCCAGCCCAGACTTTATTATCCCCTTCCATCTTATTTACACTGTCCTTACAGGGTAAGTCTTCTCTTTCCACTCTCTTCTAGACAGTAAGTCTTTCTGTTCTAGTAACCACATCCTAACATCTCCCTTGTCCTCCAGTTGAATTATTGCTTCTAATGCACAGTCCTCCACATTACATTCCTCTAACCTTGCTTCCTAATGTTAATCTTTACTTATTTGGTTATTTAAATGAAATCCAACCTTTAAAAATAAGGGTTGCCATTCCACAGTCAAAACTCTGACCCACAATTGTTCCTGTTTGAAAGAACTACAGGAATGGAAATGGAGAGGAGCCTGAGGAAAAGAAGGCCCAGCAATAGGCCCAAAGTGGGATCTAGCTCAAGGGGAAGTCCCAAAGCCTAACACTATGACTGAGGCTGTGGAGCGCTCTCAAAAAGGGACCTATCATGACTGCCCTCCAGAAGACCTAACAAGCAGCTGAAAGAGTCAGATGCAGATATTTGCACCCAACCAATGGACAGAAGCTGCTGTCACCGTGGTTGAATTAGGGAAAGGCTGGAAGAAGCTGAGGAGAAGGACAATCCTGTAGGAGGACCAGCAGTCTCAATTAATCTGGACCCCCAAGATCTCTCAGACACTGGACCACCAAAAAGGCAGCATACACTAGCTGATATGAGGCCCCCATCACATATACAGCAGAGGACTGCTGTGTCTGTGATCAATGAGAGAAGATGCACCTAACCCTCAAGAGACTGGAGGCCCCAGGAAGTTTAGAGGTCAGGTAGGAGGGTGGGAAATAAGCTCCAGGAGTAATGCCTAACCTCTCACATACACAGTGATTGCTATGAAAGGAATAGCATAACTACACCTTCATTTGGTTTAATCTACTTTATAATACTGCAGAATGTTAGAGGGAATCTTCAAGACAGGTGGTCTATCCAGAAAACAAAAAGAATACAAGGGGAAATCATTAGTACCAAAGAAGATGAAACGAGCAAGTAATATCAATAATTGCAGCGGATTAGGCAGATTAAATTCATAAATTAAAAGACAGGAATCATCAAATTGCAAAGTTTAGAATGTTTCTAAAGCTTTTAAATAGAAAGATAATAAAACACTTAATATTAGACTTCATAAAAGAATCGGTATCACGCAAATAAAGCTTGAAGGGAAAAGCTTTATAAGTAACAACTGATAGGCTTTCCGTCTCCCTCAGTGATGCAGATATAGGCCAGATTAGATCAGATTAGAAGTAGATAAAGGCGGGTATTTTAGGAGGCAGTTCTCGGGTGAGTTCACCAGTCTCACAGGTGGAGGTCAGTGAAGTTACAGATCCAGGCTAAAGCAAAGTGATTTATGGGTCTAGGCCAGGAGCGATGACGTGTCAGCTAGGACCTGTGATTGTGTCCATACGTGGTTGAAACCTGAGCCCCTGGGTAGGCACTCTTCGGTGGGTTGCCAGAAACAAGGAGATGAGGAGTGACGTGCTAGCCCAGCGTTTTCTCCAAGCAGTCAGGAGAGCTTTCTCAAGGCTGATGGGGTTGGGAGCAGGAGGACAGATGGGGTTTCCTAGCTTGTGCAGGGGATGAATAAGGGTTACAGCCTAAAATCCCGACCTCTTTGGGTATCCGGACACCGATGCAGATCTGGCTACTTCCTGATGAAGAGGGAGAGCATGGAGTGGAGAGAATTGGAAGTAGGTGGGTTTGTGTTCAGTGGAGGTATGGCTGCAGATGCATTGGGGGTTGACTATTACTCAAGTATCATCATGAATTCATTCCTGGAGGACAAGAAGAAGGCAGGGTATTAGGAGAAAAAAAATAGATTAATACCATCGGTCCTAGAAACTGGACGAGCTGTCTGAAGAATGAAAGCTGTTGGAAAGAATGGAATGGAGATGTATCCTGGTTGTATTTGTAGAGTTCCTCAGACAAGCTGTAGAGTGATACAATGATACAAGTTGTAGTTGGAGAGTTGGTAAGTCTCCACCAAGCCAGACTCATAACTAGTAACTACTGCACCTTTTCCCAGGAACATGTAGGTGTCACTCTTTTCAGTCCTGGGGAGGTCAAGGGCCCTCTAGTTTTATAGGGCCATTGAAGCTTGTAAGAATATTTTTAAGGTTACAAGAAGAGATAAAACTTTTATATGTTAGTATAACCATCTTTAAAAAAATATTCAAGCTCTGAACTTTGACATCTCAATCCAGAAGTAGCATAGTGAGGGGGGAAATCTGAAGTGTTTTTCCCTCCTTTCCTATACTGTGAATCACTTTCCTATGGTCATTTAAGTTCCTCACGTCCTCTAACCTTTATAACTTGTATCTACCAACCTTAAAACACCTTCCTAGACCTTAAACTTTTTCTTAGATCCTCAAACTTGTTTTTAGATCTTCAAGTGTTTTCTTAGAATCTTTCATATCCTTAGACCTTATATAAATTCTAAACTTTACATTTGTCCTATCCAACCATTTACCGTAAGACATAGGTGGTTGATCATTGGGAGTAGTCATTGTAAAGTGAGTTCTTTCGGATCAAGGAATGTTAAAACGTTGCTTCTTTTACTAATCTAGTTTGCAAACCCCTCAGAGACCTGAGAAGGATATATTTTACCTGAGTAAGCAGGAAGTATAATCCAAATGGCCTAACTATCAGTTAAAATTAAAAAGATTTACCTATTACCTAGATGGCCACCCCCACCTAGTTCCTGTGATGTCAAAGGCGCCACAGGCAGATGCAGTCTTTGGCCATTAGGCCTAGAAGATGAAGAAACTTTTTCTCTGGAGGAAGAACATAGAAAAAATAACCTTCTCTTAAACAATGCTAGGCTCTGGCAGCAGGTGAAGCATTAGGGCTGTCCCCTCTCCCAGGGGTTACTGTAACACAATCCAGGTGCAGTCCCTTGTTGTTGTGTCCATATCTTCTTGGAGACCTTGGCAGGGGTTTTGGGGGAACTCACTGTTGGGATTTGGGAATCTCTGTCTGTCATGGTAAGTTTAAATATCTTAAATGCTGTATTCAGCAGATCTCTGAAGTATGTGAGGACTATCTATCTATCTATCTATCTATCTATCTATCTATCTATCTATCATCTATCTATCTATCTATCTATCTATTTATAATATATCCAAATTGACAAATGTTGCTTGTTTTTAGCTAATTTTTTTTTTTTTGTTTAATTAATTTGCCCTCCTTCCCTGAATCCCATCTGTACAGAGGAAACTCCTCCACCTGTTTGTCAACAACTCTGGGCTAAAATGCCATCAGCCTTCGTCTCTGTGTTTCTGCAGCCCACCCAAGAGTGCCAGCCCAGGGGTTCAGTTTTTGACCATGTATGAAGGCTAAATAAAGTTTATTTGGTCATTAATTATGACTATAAGTATAATTATAAACATATTAGTGAGTACGATTATTTATGAGGTAAATGATAATTAATTTGTACATTTTCATTATTTTTAACAGTTTATAATAAGTTTGTATGATTAGGTTTAAGCAGCAGGCAGTGTCAGGACAGGAAACGATTAATAAGTTAGGAAAATGTCAAGGACCTTGACTGAGGGAGCTGTCATCACAAGGTCATAAATTGTGTTGTAGCTTCTGCGGTTAACAAGAAGGGAGAATTTCGCTTTAGGAAGGGAGGGGGAGCACCGTGTTGCGATGAAAGGAGGAGGCTTTTTAGAGCCATGTCTGTGAGGAGGAGGTGGGATTGTTGGAGTGGTGCAGCTGGAACAAGTTTTAGGACCCATGGCGATGGAATGGAGGAAGGTTTGTGGGGATGGTCACGGTAGCCCTTGATGGGCCTAAGGGGAAAAGGTTGCTGTGGCCCAGGCATAGGATTAAGGAAGCAGTGGACCCTGGAGAGACAGGAGTGACCAGTTATTAAGGAGTGCTGAAGAGACTAATGTGCTCAGTACATGAGCAATGAAGACTCCCGGCTAGCCCAGGCTGGACTGTGCAGAGTTCGTGGGGCTGCATGGGAATGAGCATGGCCTTGTCTGATGGGCAAGGAGAAAGGGGGGCTGCCAGAAGAAGGGGGGCTTCTGGAGCTTTACCTGAGCGAAAGGGAGTGGCTTGCAAGAGCCATGTGGAGGACATAGTGGACTGAAGAATTAGACTCTGGAATTTGGAATCAAATTTGCAGACAAATGATCCGTACATACCTTAGAAGGGCTAGGGTAGCACCCTGATTGGTAGCCATTGGAGCTGGAGCTGGTTAGTCTTTTGCAGTGAAAAGGGGGCAGGAATTGTCGGGGCTCGGTCAAAGTAGGAGACTCAGGTTCTGGATCCTAGTCCTTGGAGGCGAAGGAGTTTGCTGGCATGACCATCCTTGCTAGTAAGATCTGAACCATAGAATATTGGCTACGGAGGGAGAGACAAGACTGCTGTTCCTGAAAAACCCTGGGCAGACTGGAGTTCAGACCGTTTGCCCACCTATCAGCAGAAATTTTAAGATCATGAGGATATTAACATCAAGAGCGCTCTCTGGTGGCCACTTCCTAAAGCCAGGCCATAGAACAAAGGCGTTTGGGGTTTAAAGTCTGGGACAGTCCCAATTTGGATAAATATTGTAGCAGATACCCGAGGAAAGACTGATGATCAGGTTTAGACTCTCGTTGCTCACTTTCCATCCTTTTACAGACATCTGAGAACTATGACTCAGCGCCCCATGTAATAGTCTGGGGTCAAACAGTGCGGGAGGGGTGTCCGGGGATGGGGGTGAGGTGAGGAAACCATGGAAAGATCATCTCTGAATCCAAAGGCGTGTCTTTGTTCCAGAATGGACAAGCTTGCCCTGGCATGGCTGAGGCTTGACAGGGGATCCTGAGGGTCCTGGATCTGGTACCTCTTAGGCTGTGGCTGGAAAAATGGTGATTTACCCTGAGCCAAAAGTTGATCATATCAGGAGAAGAGGGAGGGTAGAGGGAGAGGAGTGTTCCCCAAGTGACCAGGAGCCTTGACCAGGGAGTTAGGGGTTCAAGCCCACCCCCAGATTTTGGCACCAACCTGATAGGCTTTTTGTTTCCTTCAGTGTCACAGGTATAGGCCAGATTAGACCAGATTAAAGGTAGATAAAGGCAGGTTTATTAGGAGACAGCTTTCAGCAGGACTTCCAGTCTAACAACACTCACTGAAACTGATGAAATGTGCTACCCCTAGAGGCCTTGCTGGTCTGGCTGTGGTGTCACGTGTGCATTGGTGGCAGAGAGGAGAGAGGCTATTTCTAAGCTCAGTAGCTCAGTATTCTGACCTATGAACAACTGGATGACTAGTATCCTAACATTTCCTGAAAGAATCGTTAGACTGTACGGACCACTTGTTCAGTGCCAGAGAGCCCAGACAGGAAGCTAGTCTGAGACAAACACTAGTATGGTGCTGGCACTATGCTCCCAGGAAAGGGAGCAGGATGGATACAAGAAGAACATGACCTGGGATCACAGCCCCAGGTGGGAATGAGCCTGAGACAGATGATCCTCGAATGGGGCTACTCAAGTAGGCCAGGTGAAGGACAATCCCTAAACTAATGCCATGGGACCCAGACAGGGAGCCAGCCTACAATGACCACCAGTCTGGTGTTGCATAGGCCTGAGGGAGGGAGGTAGACCATGCCCAAGATGATCATTGCCTGGCACCATAATGTGAAGGGAGACATAGCCCTCCTGAGACCAAACACTCAGAGACCCCAGGCACCACTAAGAGGAGCAATTAAGTGGTGGGGAAATGGAAGAGAAAGAGAAACAGAAGAATGTGGTCTCAATGAAGAGAGGAAGAACTAAAGACTCAAAGGTAGTGAAGAACAGCCTGATGTGAGAATCTGAGTGACATCACCTGGGGTCATGATGGGGTATTGGCCTGTGCTGCCACTGGGGGCTACATCTGGGTCTGTGGCCCTGCAGCAGTCAGAAGTCTCTTACTACCAAAGGCCAGGTGGACATTTCTGCTCTGGACTGCCAGCCACGGACGGACATGGTGATGTCTGAGGGCTGTGCAAAACTAGCTCCACCCCTTACCTGGGCATCATGTGAGAGCTGTCCCTGGGGCATAAGAGTGGGAGAGCTGACCCCACCTGTAGCCAACCATAACACTTGGGAAGAATGCCCTCACAGATTTCATGAGTTGTAGGTGAGCTGACCAGAGGGTACAAGCCTGGGAGAACTGGCCTTACCACTCATTTCCCATGCAGTGGTGTGGACAGGGAGAGACACCATCCTCTGCTTCATCCCTCACCACCTGCAGGGGTAGGAGACCTGCCCCTGTAGTCATGAGAACAGGAGAATTGTCCCTGACCCTCAGCAGCTGCAGCACTCAGAAGAGCAGCTCCTTCACATACACACACACACACACACACACACACACACACACACACAGATTCAGTAGAATTTACCTGGTAGCTGGGATGAGGGCAAGTCAGACAGAAGGCATGAGCAAGGGAGAGCTCGCCTCTACCACTTGTATGCCATTCAGTGACATGGGTGAGGGAGAGATGCCACCCTTTGCCCCTTGCCACCCATGACAGGCAGGAGAGATGGCCCCAAGGTCATCAGACCAGGAAGGCTGTCCCTGTCCCTCAAGTGCTGCAGCAATCAGGAGGGCTGGCCTGGAATGTAGGGCTTTCAAATGAGCCCACCCCAAAGATGAGGGATTCTGAGAGCTCACTAGTTGAGACACCTCTCAGGCCCAGATCCATGGCTTTGAATTGATCCACCCTAGCATTTATTCCATCCATGAACTACTGGAATTCATGGAGAGGCCAGTCCTACAGATCCAAAACTACAGGATCTCTGTGATACAGGACAACAGAATATTCGAGAGGAGTCCCAGTGAAGACCCAATAATGATAGAGTAGCAGAAGCCAGAGGCCTTGAACCAGACCAATGACTCATTGCAATGCACATTTGCAAGCAAAGAAGTATGGACAAAAGAGTATACTGTGGGACATACTGTGACACACTGCAGCTTCCATAATGGGATTTTTTTTCCTTCGTTGGAAGGAGGTTACAAGGGTGGAGGGTGGGCATGAGGAGAGGGGGAGATGAGTGGGATTGGGGTACATGATGTGAAATTCACAAACAACCAATAAGTTTTTTGAATAATTAAATATTGTATGTTGTTCTTGGTGACATAAAATTTATTTGCCAAACCTTCAAAAATTAATTAATTAATTAATTAATTAATTAATTTCTACTCATCTAGATGATATAAAAATTTTAAAGTTTTATCACACTAATAAAACCCCTGCTTAGGAGATTAGATCCCCTCCCACCACCCCGTGTGTGTTTCTGTGTATGTGTATGTATGTGTATGTGTATGTGTATGTGTATGTGTATGTGTATGTGTATGTGTATGTGTATGTGTAGATGCTGCTGCTGCTGTTCTAAGTCAAGGAATGGAGTGCTCCCTTGCTTAACTTGTAACGCAGTGACTTGTTGGTAAAGGACTTGGTAAAGACAGGAGAGGCTATTTGGAAGAAGAAAGTGGCTGGTGTGGTGAACCTTTGGGAGATGTCTTGACCTGCTTGATTCCTGAGTGCTCCCCATTCACTACAATGTGAACTCCACGATGTGAACTACCCTGTTCAAGAATATTTTCCCTGCAACAACAGACTGAACCTTCAGAAACATGAGCCAAAGCAAGTGTTCTGTCTTTACACACGGTCAAAGCTATGCAAATGTACCAAACACATTTGCATAAAATTATGAAATCTTCACATTAATAAAAAAGATCATGAGGCCATAGCCCTTGCACAAAGAACAACAGGCAACTATGCTGAGAAGGGGAGAAATAGTCTTCCCTGGGGAAGAGCACATAGGGTGATTATCCAATACCAAATAGTCAGCTCTGAAAACCAATATATATGCAACATTATATAGACTGAGCAGGTTATATCTAGGGATATATATATGTATACACATATATGCATGTAGCAAAAATTAATTTAAAAATAAGGGCATGAATTTCAAGGAGAGCTAGGAAAGATATATGGGAGGTTTTGGAAGAATAAAAGAGGAGGGAGAAACTATGTAACTAGTATAATCTCAAAAATAAAAGAAACAAAATAAGTAAAATAAAATAAACTCCAGGCTACAGCAACACTTCAAGAGAATTTTACCAAATTTCTAAGAAATGGGATTTCTGAATTATAAAAACTGCTGCAGAGAGTAGGGGAGGGAGGTAACAGTTTTATGAAATATTATATTTAAACTGTTTATCTTGTCTCAGTATAAGAAATAAGAAATGGCTTCACATGGTTGACTTATAATATCCCTCTGTTTTACAATATTTTAGTTTATGTTCAGCAACTTCCCCCCTTTTCATGTTTATACACAGATTTCTAAAGGATATTTTTTTCATTAAAATTGCCTATTTGAGATATAAAAGAAAGCCTCAATTCTAAACTTAGAAGTTGATATATTTAATTACTGAAAGTTTGTATAGAAGAAATATAAAAAACATAAAGTATTATTTTTTAAATTGTTGATAAATGATCATTTCCTCTATTTGGAACAAACTAAAAATATCACAGGAGATTTTAAATCATTATTGATCATCTAAAATTGAAATTATTTTGCATTCAAAATAAGTTCAGGCTTTAAGGGATAAACAAATCAGGAAAATATTTGCAGCAATCTATTAATATGTAAGAAAATATTGTAAGGAATAAAAGTACAGAGAGTGTACAAAGAGTGTTCTACTAGACAAATAAAATAAAGTGAACCTTGAGATAATGCTGCGTAATCATTAAGTATTAAATAGTCACACTACAAATGGAGAAATTGTGTTGGCTCTGCCTGTTCCTAACTGCTTGTGAGACTAACAACAGCCAAAAGCTGCAGCCATGAAGGCAATGTGCTAATATGTACACTAGAAGAGATTTAAGAATGGAGCCAGTGCACTAATGCCTACAATGGTAAAGATTTAACAATGGACAGAGTGCACAAACATAGCTATAAAGATGTAACAATGGAGACAGTACACTATTACCTATGATGGTAAAAACTCAACCATGGAGACAGTATGCTAACACCTACAGTAGTGTGGATTTAACAATGGACACAGTGCACTAACACATACAATGGTAAAAGCTTAGCAATGGAGGGAGATATCACAATAACACCCGCAGGGGTGCACATTTAGCAAGTGCATTCATTAATATTTAAATAGTAAACATTTAGCCAGGGTGCAGTATCTGCCACAGAAAAGGTTTATACACAATCTAAATACCCACAAATGTGGTGGCATGTTAATTTACTACAGAGAGAGCTCGGCATGACAGCAGATGCCTGTCATCTAATCATAACACTTGGGAGGCTGAGGCAAGAACATCACAAATTCAAGTCCAGGCTAGGTTACCTAGTGAGACTCTGCCCTCATAAAAGTATACTAGTCTGCTTTCCGTTTCTGTGATAAAACACTGGCTGAAAACAATTCATGGGTGGGAAGGGTTTATTTCATCCTATGTCACAATCTATCACTGAGGGAAGTCAGGGCAGGAACCTGGAGGCAGGGACTAAATCAGAGGCTATGGCAGGGTGCTGCTTACTGGCTTGCTCTGATGGCTTGTTTGGCCTTCTTTCTTATACAACCCAGGATCACTGTCAGAGAGGCATCTCAGCCTAACCTCTATACAACAATCATTAATCAAGTCAATGCTCCCAAAGGCTTGCCCACAGAGAAATCTGCTGGGAGCATTTCCTCAATTGAGGTCCCCTCTTCCATGTGTCAAGTTGGCAAAAACTAACCAGCACAAACTACGGGAATGGAATGACAGAATCTGTCAGAACATCATAGAAAGCATTTAACACAATGTTAGGTAAACATGGACTCAAATCTCCTTCCTACTAAGCCAACAACCACAAACCCACAAATGCTGTGGATGGAATCCAAAGGGCACCTGAAGACAAGTTAACTATTGGGTTAGGAAATCAGCATAGTAGGGGATTTACAGGCTATCATTTAAACTTCATTTTGTCCTCTTGTAAACGGACTTTAAATAGTTGTATATGGATTGTTTTAACAAATGAAAAATGACAAAAAGTATCTCTCTAGTGGCAAGAATTTTAGTGTGAACATTTATCACACAGAACAGATTTGGAAGATAAGCATTAAATATCCAGTAGATTTATTTATTGGTGATATAACCACACAATATGTTTCTTAGTCTCTCATCAGTACAGTAATTTTCCAGAAGTTACACACACACACACACATACATACACATACACACACACACACACACACACACACACACACACATACACACACACACATACACACACACACACACACACACACACACACACACACACTTTGTTTAATTAAATTCATGTACCAACCAAAGACATTTCAAAGCTACTTGATTGTTTTCACTGGAGATCTATTCTGGCTAACAGAAAGCTACAGAGTTTCGAGGGTTTCCTTTCTCAAACAAGAGTCTATTTCACAATTCATCGCACTTTTAAGCATTCTTTAGGAAACTAAATTTTAATACCTAGATTACTTGACTAGATTTAAGTTGAAAAACAAAAACAAGAATCATAATTATAGATGACTTGCTCATATAAACCAGGGAACAGAGACATGAGGGGTCTACCAGTCATATCTGTGTCACTGGGGAACTTTTGCAAGTTTTTGGTCTCATTGATAAAATAATTTCAAAAGGAAACAGATGGAACTCGAGGACAACCCTTTTAGCACTAGAGTAAGAAAATAACAGGCTGGAAACATTTTACAAGAGAAGACCAAGAGGTATTTAAGAGCCAGAGGATGAGAAGGGGTCTATAAAATGCTGTCTTCTGGATATAATATAGCCTTAGATTCATGGACACAAAAGCTTTGGATGTCTACCCAACACTTACACAAAATTGGGCCTTTCTTCCTTCCACTATGGTTGAGGGATGCTTGGGAGGCACAACCCCTCCAGAAAGGCCTGTTGGCAGTTAATAATTATGAGGACACACAGCAGATAATAAGTTACCATTTTCTCCAGTGGGAAGCCATTGGGACATTGTCCATGTTCCAGTAGAATGAGCCAAATAATGGGAATTTGAAATAGATGACCAAAGCTATCACATGAAGATGTGGTTTCTCTTCTCAGGATGGACATATTTCTCCTGTGCTTCATCAAATAAATAAGTCCCTGTGTCAGGATGTACAAACATTCACTTCCAACTATAATCATTTTATCACTCTTCTGTTTTATGACAATATTACAAAAGAAAAGAAAAAACAGATTGAAGGAGCTGGAAAGATGGATTAGTTGATAAAATATTGGTTGTGCAAGCATGAAGACCCAAGCTTCATGTCCAGAACCCCATTTCCAAAAGCCAGATGTGTGATGTGTGCATGTAATCTCAGTGCTGGGGAGGCAGGGACAAGCAGATCCCTGGGACTCACTGACAAGCCAGCCTAGCTTACTTGGCAAGATCCAAACCAGTGAGATATCTTGTCCCAAAATGTCCAAAAAAAAAAAGGATGGTTCCTGAAAAACAACACAAGAGGTTGACCAATGGCCTCCACATATGCATGTACACATGTACACATTCACCTATATATACATGTGCCCATACAAATACAAGTTCAAATAATACTTTATGTTTTTTAAATTTATTTAGTTAAATCACATTATAATTTATTTAATTACAGAGAGGTTATAAACACAAAAAGGCAGGATGTCGGGAAGGGACTGGCACCAGAGTATAGGTGTTCAGGGGGAGTACAGATACCTTTCAGATCAGGGTATCAGCTGGGTGTAGGTTCAGGGGACAGGTCACTACGACTCTGCCTATGATTCACTTGTCCTTATCTAAGTTGGTACTGTCCAACAAGGCTGCCTATTTATAACACCTATGACTACTCGGGCTGGTAAATTTCCACAGAAGCTGCCTGTTTACAATAGCTTATAGCCTTCTGTTTCAGTGTTTTTCCACAGAGACCCAAGACTTTGTGTTAGCATGCATGTATGTCAGGCCTATTGCTGATTTTAGGCCTATGGCTGATTTTAGGCCTTCAGTGTATATGCAGGGCTGCTCCTGACATCTCCTCCTCTAAGTATAGAATGGCAGTTTCTAGGAGATGCTAATTGACTAAGATCTTATTTTAAGCTCTCCACAAAAGAATTTTAGTCTCTGTTTAATATTCTTGAGAGAGATGTAAATCCTAATTTCCCTGAACAACCAATTGACAAAAGAGGAGCAATTTTACAAAAAGTAGAAGAAGCTATTATTAATCGATATATTATAAAGACTGATTAGTTGCTGACTGTTCTATAACAGTCCTTTGATAAAAGAGATTATTAATGTAGATTTATATTTCTTTAAATAGTGTCTTTATGACTCTCTGAGTGTGGAAGAAGTGGCTGCTGGCGCTTCTGCCCAGATCTTACAAGAACTCTGAAAAAATGTGTTTTAAAAATAAAAGAGGGAGAACTGTTTACCCCAAGAAGGAGTCTCCTGAAACACTCTCCATCATGCCTTGTTTACTTTTAACTCTCTAAAACTGAAAGCTCATGACAAATCTGCTGCTGACTGCCTCTGGCATCACTGAGACCACTAAAGACTATGCCATAGCTATGAGGAAGGTCCCTCTTACACTTAAATGGAATGGCCCGGACCCAATACTCATATGGGGCTGAGGACTGATATGCTTGTTTGATACCACAGAAGACACAGCTAAATGGCTGCCAAAAAGTTTAATGAAATAAATAGATACCCCCACAAAGCCAGGCCCAACTATAAATAAGATGAATAACAAATAATACTTAAAAAAAATAGAGTAGAAACATAATTCCACCTCTAATAACAAAAATAACAGGAAGCAACAATCATTTTTCCTTAATATCCCTTAACATCAATGGACTCAATTCTCCGATAAAAAGATGTAGACTATCAGACTGGATACATAAACAGGACCCAGAATTTTGTTGCATACAAGAAACGCACCTCAGTGACAAAGACAGACATTACCTCAGAGTAAAAGGCTGGAAAACAATTTTCCAAGCAAATGGTCCCAAGAAACAAGCTGGAGTAGCCATCCTAATATCAAATAAAATTGACTTTCAACCAAAAGTAATCAAAAAAGATAAGGAAGGACACTTAATACTCATCAAAGGAAAAATCTACCAAGATGAACTCTCAATTCTGAACATCTACGCTCCAAATGCAAGGGCACCTACATACATAAAAGAAACTTTACTAAAGCTCAAAGCACACATTGCACCCCACACAATAATAGTGGGGGATTTTAACACCCCGCTCTCTCCAATGGACAGATCGTGGAAACAGAAACTAAACAAAGACACATTGAAATTAACAGAAGTTATGGACCAAATCGATTTAACAGATATCTATACAACATTTCATCCTAAAGCAAAAGAATATACCTTTTTCTCAGAACCTCATGGTACCTTCTCCAAAATAGACCATATAATTGGTCACAAAACAGTCCTCAACAGATACAAAAAGATTGAAATAACCCCTTGCATCCTATCAGATCACCACGGACTAAGGCTGGTCTTTAATAATGACAGAACCAAGGGAAAACCCACATCCATGTGGAAACTGAACAATGCTCTACTCAATGATGACTTTGTCAAGGAAGAAATAAAGAAAGAAATTAAAGACATTTTAGAATTTAATGAAAATGAGAAACATCATACCAGAACTTGTGAGACTCCATGAAAGCAGTGCTAAGAGGAAAACTCATAGCTCTAAGTGCCTACAAAAAGAAATTGGAGAGAGCACACATTAACAACTTGACAGCACACCTGAAAGCTCTAGAACAAAAAGGAGCAAATACACCCAAGAGGAGTAGGCGTCAGGAAATAATCAAACTCAGGGCTGAAATCAACCGAGTAGAAACAGAAAGAACTATACAAAATATCAACAAAACCAGGAGTTGGTTCTTTGAGAAAATCAACAAGATAGATAAACCCTTAGCCAGATTAACCAGAGGGCACAGAGACAGTATCCAAATTAATAAAATCAGATCTGAAAAGGGAGACATTGTAGGCAGCCGTGTTTACAGTTGCAAAGTCATATGACTAGCACCTGACAAGGCAGGCAGCTGGCTTCCAGAGTGGCCAGCTCAGAAACTGGTAAACAAGTCCTTTGAGCATGCGTCGGCCTCGTGCCCCTCCTGAGCGGGCTCATGATAATGAGGTATTGGCAGCTTAACCTATCCTGAGAGGACACATCACCCAGCGCGCCTAGGGCAGCTAGATAAGCAGCTCGCTTCTGCTGCTGCGCCCTTTTGGCCTTCGCCCTTTGGCCCTTCGCTTCGCTTCCCTTCCCTTCCTTCCCTGCCCTTCCCTTGCCTTCCCTTCCCGGGCCTTCCCGGTCCGGTCCCCGGCCATACACCCCTATCCTAGTCCCTCGTCCAGTTCCCCGTCCCTAAGTCAAGAGCTGTTCCTGGAATAAAGCTGACTGAGAAGGATCCGACCGTGTCACGTCTTACTTGCTGGCCAAGGCGGACGCGACATATGGTGGCCCGTACGGGGAACTGAGGACTTCGCCTTCGTGGATTCAGAACTCAGCAGCTAGGAACTGCGGTACAGGTATGTTTATTGTTACAGAAAGTGCCCGGAGAGTAGGGCCATCACAAGGTCCGCGGTAAAGCGGCGTCACAGAAAGTGCCCGGTGAATAGGGCCGTCACAAAGTCCGTGGTAAAGCGGCGTCACAGAAAGTGCCCGGTGGATAGGGCCGTCACAAGGTCCGCAGTAAAGCGGCGTCATAAGGTCCATGGTCATAGGTCCATGGTAAAGTGGCAATTGAATCACGAGAAACCTTAGAAGTATCATGTTTGTGTTTGTTGTAGACCAGGTGTGGGTCGGTCTGGGTGTCGTAATTATGTTTTCCTAGTATGTAGTCTTTGTTTCTATTTAAATTGTCATTGTCCAGGACATAAGTGTAAAAAAGACAAAGGACGAAAAAGGGCCTCCAACATTTATCCTAGCTTAAAAGATTAGAGACAGAGAGTTCCTCCAGCTCCGATAGCTCAGATGAGGAGAAGGAGGGAACTTAGACAAGATGGCGGAAGAAGAAAATTTAGAAAAGATGGAGGAGGATCTAGAGAACCTATCAGTTGAAAGGGAGTCTGTGACCCTCCCTAGGCGGAGGAAAGGCAAACATGGGGCGGAGAAGCTTAAACCACCTGCTCGGAGACGCCCACAGCTCCGCCCCTAGGCCCGCCTCCATATGCGGAGGTTCCTCGGGCCGGTCCACCCCCAGGGACTCCAGGGACTCAATCGTTCTGCCCTGAGACTTGGAAGGAAGCGTGTATGGCCTTCCCAGTTTTTGAAGATCCGAATCAACAAAGATATCATGAGCACTTGGATATCAAGATGTTAAAAAATCTTGCAGAATCAGTCAGGACTTACGGCGTTAATGCTTCCTACACGCAATCCTTGATAGAAAGGATAGCGACACAGGCCATGACACCATCTGATTGGATAAGTACTGTGAAAGCCTGCTTAACTATGGGGCAATATCTTGATTGGAAATCTATTTACAGTGATTATGCTCAAGGACAGGCTCAAGCCAATGCCGCCGCAGGACAGCCCTTATGGAACCTGGATATGTTTCTAGGTCAGGGACAATGGGCAGGTAACCAGACAGCATACCCGCCAGCTGTGTACGGCCAAATTAGTGCCATGGCTGTTAGAGCCTGGAAGGCTCTACCCAATAGGGGAGAAGTTTCTGGCAATTTAACAAAAATCCTCCAGGGTCCTACTGAGCCTTTCTCCGACTACGTGGCTCGCATGATGGAAGCCGCAGGGAGAATATTTGGCGATCCTGATACAGCCATGCCATTGATAGAGCAATTGGTGTTTGAACAGTGCACCAAAGAGTGCAGGATGGCCATCACCCCCTGGAAAGCAAAGGGCTTGCAGGCTTGGATGAAGGCTTGTAGGGAGATTGGTGGACCATTGTCCAACTCTGGCTTGGCAGCTGCAGTTATGCAGTTGTCTAAGGATAAAGGCAGGACCCCTGCTGCAGGGGCTTGCTTCAACTGCAGCCGCCAGGGAAACTTTAAGAGTCAGTGCCCCCAAAGAGACAGGGAAAGACAAAGAGACAGGGAAAAACAAGGGAATACCCCTCATCTGAGGCCGCCAGGAATATGCCCAAAATGTCACAAGGGTAATCATTGGGCCAGTGAATGCAGATCGACAAGGAACCCTGAGAGCCAAACGCTGCCTTCTGGTTATGGTAGTACACAGTCAAAAAACGTGCAGCGGGGCCCACGCTTCCAGGGCCCTTAAATATATGGAGCAGTAGAGGGGCAGAGTCAGCCCAACCTACACCGCCCGAGCCTTGGAGAGCCACTCCGGGTTCAGCGGGGTTGGAGCCTCGGAGAGCCACCACGGGCTCAGCAGGGTTGGACCTGCGCTGCACCACCAGACTCGTATTAACACCCCAAATGGGTGTGCAACCTATTGAGACTGACTTCCAGGCCCACTGCCTCCCGACACAGTGGGTCTACTGATAGGACGCTCTTCTTCCACCCTAAAAGGTCTCATGGTACATCCTGGTGTTATAGATGCCGATTTTGAGGTGCAGTTAAGATCCTTGCCTCCTCTCCGCAGGTATTGTGGCCATTTCACCAGGAGACAGAATTGCTCAAATAGTAATGCTACCCAGCTTACATAATGTGTTCCCCAGTAAAAATGTAATAAGGGGAAATAAAGGCCTCGATCCTCCGGGACTGAAGCCGCCTTCTTATCTTTAGATTTGGACCAAAGACCTATAATAGAATTGGAAATTAACGGCAGAAAAATATTGGGCCTATTAGACACAGGAGCTGACCGTAGCATTATAGCCCAAAAAGACTGGCCTAAAAATTGGCCTATTCAAGCATCAACCCAAACCCTACAAGGGCTCGGGTATGCAAAATCGCCCGATTTAAGCGCAGGTACATTATCTTGGAAAGACAAGGAAGGAAATGAAGGCACCTTCCAACCTTTTGTGTTATCTTTACCTATTAGCCTTTGGGGCAGAGACCTGTTAAAAGCCATGAAATTGAGATTGACAAACACACATTATTCCACAGAGGCAACAAACATGATGACAGACATGGGATGGCATCCATCTCATGGCACTGGAAAACATCTCCAAGAGAGAAGGGAACCAGTGCAACTGCAGTCTAAAGGGCTGCGCATGGGACTGGGTTTTTCCTAGTGGCCACTGGACCTAGTATACCCATTATCTGGAAGACTGAGGAGCCAATGTGGGTTCCCCAGTGGCCTCTTTCCTCAGAAAAGTTGCTAGCCACTAGACAACTAGTCAAAGAACAATTAGAGTTGGGACATATTAAACCTTCTATCTCTCCCTGGAACACTCCCATATTTGTTATAAAAAAGAAATCAGGGGATTGGAGGCTGCTACATGACCTGCGAGCCATAAACCGTCAGATGCAGGTCATGGGGCCGGTTCAAAGAGGATTGCCTCTACTATCTACTCTACCTCGTGATTGGCCTATTATTGTCATTGACATTAAAGATTGTTTCTTTTCTATTCCACTTTGTGAAAAGGACAGTGAGAGATTTGCCTTTACAGTTCCATCCATTAATCATGAGGAACCTGACCAGCGGTACCAGTGGGCAGTACTGCCTCAAGGCATGGCCAATAGCCCCACCATGTGTCAATTATATGTGGCAGAGGCCTTAGCCCCTGTCAGGGAAAAATTTCCCCAGGTTCATTTTCTTCATTACATGGATGACATTTAATAGCAGCAAAAACTGAACCTTTGTTGGACCGTGTCTATGCAGAGTTGATCAAGCATTTAGACAAAAGACAGCTGATAATAGCTCCAGAAAAGGTTCAGCAAAGCAAGGTAATGAAATACCTTGGGGCAAAAATAAGTATCAAGGACATAGTACCTCAAAAATTTGAATTACGTAAGAACAACCTTACAACCCTAAATGATTTTCAAAAATTGCTAGGGGACATTAATTGGATACGTCTTTATCTACATCTGTCTAACCAGGAATTAAAACCTTGGTATGAGATACTGATGGGTGATTCAGCTCTTGACTCGCCCCGTCTCCTGACTCCGGAAGGCAGAGCTGCACTTGAGAAGGTAGAAAAGAGCTTGAGGGAAGCCTTCCTAGGAAGACTAAAACCGGAGCTACCCATAATCCTATGTGTCCTTGCCACACGTAATCAACCTACAGGGGTTTTGTGGCAGGATGAGCCACTCTTGTGGGTCCACCCAAAAATATCTCCAAGCAAATCCATTGAACAGTATCCCACCACAGTAGCTCGTCTGGCCCAGGAGGGCATTCGCCTATGTGTGCAGCACTTTGGACGAACGCCTGATACACTCATAACACCCTACTCTGCTTACCAGGTGAAGGTCTTATGTGGTACAATAGATGACTGGGCCATTTTGACCTGTAGTTTTGATGGCATTATAGATAATCATTACCCCAAACATCCTTTATTATCCTTTTTCAAGGAGCATCCTGTAGTTTTTTCCTTCTGTCACCTCTCATAGTCCCTTGAAAAATGTACCTAATATTTTCACTGATGGCTCCAAAAATGGCTGTGGAGCATACCTAGTAGGGAACTCTCAGCCTGTACTGTGCCAATTCCAGCCTGGTTCACCTCAGGTTGTTGAGTTGCAGATAGTTCTGGAAGTTTTCAGAGCGTGTCATTTTGCTTTTAACTTACTCTCCGATTCTGCATACGTAGTGAACAGTGTCAGAGTCCTAGAGGTCGCAGGACCCATCAGAGCCAGTAGCACAGTGTGCGCCCTCTTTAAAGATTTACAAAACGTAATTAGACAGTGCACCAACAAATTCTTTATCCAGCACATTAGAGCTCACACAGGATTACCAGGACCCTTGAGTGCTGGAAATGACACGGTAGACCTATGGGCTAAGAAGGAATGCATCTTCCTGAGCACTGCTTGGGATCGTGCAACACAGTTCCATCAGTTGTTTCATGTAAATTCTAAGACATTGCAGCAGAGATTCAACCTGCCGCGGGCTGCAGCACGCCAAATTGTGCTCGATTGCCCCCAATGCATTATACACTTACATCCATCGCATGTGGGCATCAACCCTCGAGGCATTTCACCCCTCAGGGTTTGGCAGATGGATGTCACTCACTTTACAGAATTTGGAAAATTAAAATATATTCATGTCTCTGTGGATACTTGTTCAGGTATCATCCATGCTACTCCCCTCACTGGGGAAAGAACTACCAATGTAACTACTCATTGCTTGGAAGCATGGGCAGCTTGGGGAAAACCCCAAACGCTTAAGACGGACAATGGCCCAGCCTACACGGCACAGGCCTTTTCTTCCTTTTGCCAACGCATGGAAGTCTCACTCACTCATGGACTGCCCTACAACCCCCAGGGGCAGGGCATTGTAGAACGAGCACACCGCACGCTCAAAGAATGCCTTCAAAAACAAAAAGAGGGAATAGGCCACGGCCTTACCCCCAAGCATAGACTATCCTTAGCACTATTTACCTTAAATTTCCTAAATTTGGATGCTCAGGGTCAGTCTGCTGCTGACAGGCATCATAATCACCTACGCCCTCCGCCAGAGAAAGTAAAATGGAAAGATATTATAACAAACATATGGCAAGGGCCCGATCCCGTGCTCTTAAGGGCACGAGGTTCTGTTTGTGTCTTTCCAGAGGACCAAGAAAACCCCATCTGGGTACCCGAGAGATTGACTCGGAAGATCTCCAGCCCAGCAGTCCCAGACGGAGAAAAGGATGATGAGGGCATAGATCCTGTTTTTGACCCTACTACTGCTATGGATACCGGGTGACTTTATACCTTTGTGGGCCGTCACACGCACCTGGCCAGTGCCTATGCCGGTCCATTCTAATTCCCCGGTCCTTCCTACCTTTTCTCTACCTTTTGTGTTTGTATGCTTTGCCAAAATCAAAACTCTGCGCCTTGTATTAGCCAATGTATCTGCTTGGTTGGATCCCCTTGCAGATAGTAAGGTTGACGCAGAGGTTTTGAGAAACGTGCTTGTTCAGGTAAGTTTGGGATCGTCACAAGGTTCGGGGACGCCTCGAACCGGACTGATGACTCCCTAAACATCACCATGCTATTTATGATTTACAATGCCACCATATCTTTGCCAAAGAACTCTACTAAATGCAGAGTGCTGGAAAGGCAGGAATGACACTGCCTTTATTGTCAGACTGCCTACTTCTGTACCGGCAATGGTGGAGGCTGACCTTAATACCTTTCCCATTTTTAACCTGTTTAAATATAAACTTATTCAGCTCTCTTGCATCTCCTCTCTCAGGGGACTGTATATTACTCCTTTGGTATATAACTCTTCTCAGTCTCTCAATCAGAGTCGCCTCCTGTCTGAGTACCTGAAAGGAAATTGGTCGAAAGAAGACGAGTACCTATCCAGGAGGCTCCTGTTGCAGATCGCTACCCTGAATGGCACCCGCCTGGATCCCCTTACTTTGAGAGGGCTCACCACTTGGGTCAAGGGTGCCCTCAATTTTCTTTAAAGAATGAGCGGGAGTATTTATCTGGGGAGCTGTTGTTCTCCTAGGATGTGGTTTCTGCCTTTGGTTTCTGTGTCATTTGTGCCATGACCATGCAGGACATAAGGTTGTTGTTTACCAGGCGCTGACTGCCATGGAGGAAGGCACTCCCCCAGGTATTTGGCTGGCCTCCCTTAGGGAGGCATAGTGGGGAGCTTTCTGGACCCAGTAATGGCCATCCAGGCATAATCCCTAGATCCTGACCATCTTGACCATTGCCAAAGGTGTACACTCATGAGGCTCCTACAGCATCACCTCAATGTTTCTGAAGCGGGGAGTACGAGGAGCGCCTCGACTAGAGATGTTCTCAATCCTGAGATAGACTCTCTGAAAGCATGTCCGAGTGCATAGAGGTTTTGTGCCAAATGTACCTCTCCCTGAAAAAAGGCACGAAGGCGGGTATGGCAGAAATATAAACTTTCCCATTACAATGCCTTCACTTTGGACAAGGGCTCGGACCTCTGTTTTCCACCGCTGACTTGCTGCGCTAGCGGCGACCTTCTAGGTGTGCTTTCAATCGCCTCACACCAAATACCTAATGAATGAGTTCAAGCATGCTTGGGTGTGGGATGCCTAAGGTCTGAAGGGTCCAGAGGTAACCTACTTCAAATTTAATAAATAAATAAGGGGGAGATGTAGGCAGCCGTGTTTACAGTTGCAAAGTCATATGACTAGCACCTGACAAGGCAGGCAGCTGGCTTCCAGAGTGGCCAGCTCAGAAACTGGTAAACAAGTCCTTTGAGCATGTGTCGGCCTCGTGCCCCTCCTGAGCGGGCTCATGATAATGAGGTATTGGCAGCTTAACCTATCCTGAGAGGACACATCACCCAGCGCGCCTAGGGCAGCTAGATAAGCAGCTCGCTTCTGCTGCTGCGCCCTTTTGGCCTTCGCCCTTTGGCCCTTCGCTTCGCTTCCCTTCCCTTCCTTCCCTGCCCTTCCCTTGCCTTCCCTTCCCGGGCCTTCCCGGTCCGGTCCCCGGCCATACACCCCTATCCTAGTCCCTCGTCCAGTTCCCCGTCCCTAAGTAAAGAGCCGTTCCTGGAATAAAGCTGACTGAGAAGGATCCGACCGTGTCGCGTCTTACTTGCTGGCCAAGGCGGACGCGACAAGACATAACAACAGAAACTGAGGAAATTCAAAAAATCATCAGATCCTACTACAAAGGCCTATACTCAACAAAACTGGAAAATCTGGATGAAATGGACAATTTTCTAGACAGATACCAGGTACCAAAGTTAAATTGGGAGCAAATAAACCATCTAAACAGTCCCATAACCCCTAAAGAAATAGCAGCATTCATTAAAAGTCTCCCCACCAAAAAAAGCCCAGGACCAGATGGTTTTAGTGGAGAATTCTTTCAGATCTTCAAGAAAGACCTAATACCAATTCTCTTCAAACTATTCCACAAAATAGAAACAGAAGGAACACTACCCAATTCGTTCTATGAAGCTACAATCTCACTCATACCTAAACCTCACAAAGACCCAACAAAGAAAGAGAGCTTCAGACCAATCTCTCTTATGAATATTGATACAAAATACTCAATAAAATTCTAGCAAATCAAATCCAAGAACACATCAAAACAATCATCCATCATGATCAAGTGAGCTTTATCCCAGGAATGCAGGGATGGTTCAATATTCGGAAATCCATCAATGTAATCCACTATATAAACAAACTCAAAGATAAAAACCACATGATCATCTCACTAGATGCTGAGAAAGCATTTGACAAAATTCAACATCCCTTCATGGTAAAAGTCTTTAAAAGATCAGGAATTCAAGGCCCATACCTAAACATAGTAAAATCAATATACAGCAAACCAGTAGCCAACATCAAACTAAATGGAGAGAAACTTGAAGCATTCCTACTAAGATCAGGGACTAGACAAGGCTGCCCACTCTCTCCCTACCTATTCAATATAGTACTGGAAGTCCTAGCTAGAGCAATTAGACAACAAAAAGAAGTCAAAGGAATACAAATAGGAAAGGAAGAAGTCAAAATATCACTATTTGCAGATGATATGATAGTATACTTGAGTGACCCCAAAAACTCCACCAGAGAACTCCTAAAACTGATAAACAACTTCAGCAAGGTGGCAGGTTATAAAATCAACTCGAACAAATCAGTAGCCTTCCTCTACGTGAAAGATAAACAGGCTGAAAAAGAAATTAGGGAAATGACACCTTTCACAATAGTCACAAATAATATAAAATACCTCGGGGTGAATCTAACCAAGCAAGTGAAAGATCTGTATGACAAGAACTTCAAGTCTCTGAAGAAAGAAATTGAGGAAGTTCTCAGGAAATGGAAAGATCTCCCATGGTCATGGATTGGCAGGATAGTAAAAATGGCCATCTTGCCAAAAGCAATCTACAGATTCAATGCAATCCCCATTAAAATACCAACTCAATTCTTTACAGAACTAGAAAGAGAAATTCTCAAATTTATTTGGAACAACAAAAAAAACCCAGGATAGCGAAAACTATTCTCAACAATAAAAGAACTTCTGGAGGAATCACCATCCCTGACCTCAAGCTGTACTACAGAGCAATTGTGATAAAAATGGCCTGGTATTGGTACAGAGACAGGCAGGAAGATCAGTGGAATAGAGTTGAAGACCCAGAAATGAACCCACACAACTATGGTCATTTAATCTTTGACAAAGGAGCTAAAACCATCCAGTGGAACAAGGACAGCATTTTCAACAAATGGTGCTGGTTCAACTGGAGGACAACATGCAGAAGAATGCAAATTGATCCATTCTTATCTCCTTGTACAAAGCTCAAGTCCAAGTGGATAAAGGACCTTCACATAAAACCAGACACACTGAAACTAATAGAAGAGAAGGTAGGGAAGACCCTCGAATACCTACGCACAGGGGAAAAGTTCCTGAACAGAACACCAATGGCCTATGCTCTAAGATCAAGAATTGACAAATGGGACTTCATAAAATTGCAAAGTTTCTGTAAGGCAAAGGACACTGTCAATAGGACAAAACGGCAACCAACAGATTGGGAAAAGATCTTTACCAATCTCACATCCGATAGAGGACTAATATTCAATATATACAAAGAACTCAAGAAATTAGACTCTAGACAACCAAATAACCATATTAAAAAATGGGGTACCGAGCTAAACAAAGAATTCTCAACTGAGGAAATGCGAATGACCGAGAAGCACCTAAAGAAATGTTCAGCATCCCTAGTCATCAGGGAAATGCAAATCAAAACAACCCTGAGATTCCACCTCACACCAGTCAGAATGGTTAAGATCAAAAACTCAGGTGATAGCAGATGCTGGCGAGGATGTGGAGAAAGAGGAACACTCCTCCATTGTTGGTGGGATTGCAAGATGGTGCAACCACTCTGGAAATCAGTCTGGTGGTTCCTCAGAAAATTGGACATATCACTACCTGAGGACCCAGCTATACCACTGCTGGGTATATATCCAGAAGATGCTCTAACACATAACAAGGAAATATGCTCCACTATGTTTATAGCAGCTTTATTTATAATAGCCAGAAACTGGAAAGAACCCAGATGCCCTTCAACAGAGGAATGGATACAAAAAATGTGGTACATTTATACAATGGAATATTACTCAGCTATTAAAAGCGATGAATTTGATAAATTCTTATATAAATGGATGGAACTAGAAAATATCATCCTGCCAGGCAGTGGTGGCGCACGCCTTTAATCCCAGCACTTGGGAGGCAGAGGCAGGCGGATTTCTGAGTTCGAGGCCAGCCTGGTCTACAGAGTGAGTTCCAGGACAGCCAGGGCTACACAGAGAAACCCTGTCTCGAAAAAACTAAAAAAAAAAAAAAGAAAATATCATCCTGAGTGAAGTAACCCAATCACAAAAGAACATACATGGTATTCACTCACTGATTATTGGATTTTAGCCCAGAAGCCTGAAATACCCAAGATTCAACTCACAGACCACATAAAGCTCATGAAGAATGATGACCAAGTAGGGGGGGCTTCAGTCCTTCTTAGAAGGAGTAACAAAATACTCAAGGGAGCAAATATGGAGACACAGTGCAGGACAGAAACTGAAGGAGGGACCGTCTACAGACCATTCCACCTGGATATCCATCCTATGTGCAGTCACCAAAGGTAGAGGTTGATGTGGATGTCAGGATGTACATGCTGACAGGAGCCTGATATAGCTGTCTCCTTAGAAGTCTGCAAGAGTCTGACATACTCAGAGGCAGATGCTCACAGCTAACCATTAAACTGATCATGGGGTTCCCAATGGAGAAGATAGAGTGAAGGCTGAAGGAGTTAAGAGGATTCGCGACACCATGAGGAAAGCAACAATCCCAACCAACCAGAGCCCCCAGGGTCTAAACCATCAGCCTGGGAGCGCTTAGGGAGGGACTCATGGCTCCAGCTATATATGCAAGGGAGCTATATATAAGTGGGAGAAGAGATCCTTGGTCCCATGAAGGCTGGACGTCGTGGGGGGTGGTATTCGAGGGTGGGGAGGTGAGGTACGGGGAGGGTGGGTGAGAGTACACCAACGTGAAGGCAGGAGGAGGGGGGAAGGGATAGTGAGTTCCTGGGAGGGAGGGGGGAAATGGGGTAAGGAGAGAACATCTGAAATGTAAATAAAATTTCTAATAAAAATAGAGTAGAAACTTGAATCCTAAATCCTTTATCACATGACACTTCATTTTGAAAAGTCCTGTTGCTGATCCCCCGGATATACAAATTTGATCCAAATTGAAAATAAAAGTAGATAGATGGGTTATTTTGTATCACATCATCTCACAAAAAAGAGGAAGATTTGTAAAACTATGGTAGTTACACTACCGAAAGCATTTAATACTCAGTTTTATGGACTTTGTTTGGGGCTTTGGATGGTGCTTCAATGCAATAACTCTCCACTGTTGTAAACATTATCAGTCTGCCAACTTACATGGCGATGTGCACACTGAGCATAAATATGTGTGTGACACGTACATTTAATTCTTTCTATAAAGGATTTGAGAAACAAAGAAACTGATGCTTGTGTTTGTTATAAATGCAGCACAACAAAGAGACATAAGACATAAATGTAGCTGTGCTGAAAATTCAGTATGAAAAAGTGACCTTAAGAACAGATGTCAATGAGAATTTTAAAGGAGAGGGGAGAAAAATGTATGGGAAAGTATCAGACTGATTCAGTATTTCAATCTCAAAGCCTACATGTTGACTTCATGATGTCTGTCTGACATTATCCTTTATGTGTAGTCACCTACACTTGGAAAAGATATGTATGAACCCTCCTCATCCAATTATCTGATCAATACATATGAAGTGCTTATCAACTGCCAGGCATTGTCACTAGATGCTAAGGACATCAAGGAGACGCAAAACTCCCTGCCCCAAGAACTGAATGACTTATTGTTAAAGAAAGACAAGAGAACAGACTATTTCTGTTCACTGTTCTAAGAATGAGAAAGAAGTTATCTGTGAGACAAAGATACAGAGAAAACACCAGACTAAGTTTAGAGATCAGAAAGTGCTGGTAAATGCACCAGCTAAACTTTCCAGAACAAACACAACGTCAAATAATTTTCTTCCAGAGATACTGTTCAAAATATCAGCCCATTGACTCTGATAAATGATTCCACAATGAGAGCCACGACCTCCACAGTCTACCAGTTTACCCATCGTTAGGGGTTTTATTTTACTTTTAAGTCATAGAAGAGACAGTGTCAGCCAACAAGGAATGCACTCACCAAGAGGCCTCTTTCTTACTACCTGCAATGAAAACCTGGACAGAATACAAAATGGAAATCTTGCTTCTGAAAAAAATGACAAAAACCATCAGAAGCATGGCAGAGTCTAGGCTCCTGCTTTGTTCCTACACTGTTCCTCTTGCTGTTTGTGACCAGGTTAGTAAGTTATAGATTTGCACAGCACCTCTAAAAGCAACATCCTTTTTTCTGCCTCTAGGACTGAGAAAGAAGAGGTCCTGAAGAAGGAGGCCATGCAAGACAGCTTTATGTTTGTGTTCTCACTCCATCTTTACTTCTTTCCTGCCTTTAGTCCCCTCCAAGTCTTGTCCTGCCAAGTCACAGAGATGCTTGGCTATTGTCATGGTAATGTGTGTGCAACTGAACCCATAAGAGAAAACTGCTCTACCAGATCAAGTAAGTAAAAGAATGTCTGTGCTCCAAGGACTGCTAGGGAAGATATCTTAAATATTCTCAGTTGTAGAGGACTGAGGCAGCACAGAGGGAATCCATTGTTCTACAAAGAAATGAAAACAGGAAGCTCTTGAAACCTGAGTTCAAGCAAACTTGAATTAGGGTAGGGTGATGATGAAAGACTACAAGAGGACAAGTTTTAAGGAAGTTAAATAAGGTTAAAGAGATGATAAAATTAATCTCTTCCTGATAATTTTAGAGAGTAGTAAAGAACACAATCATACCCAGGACCATCATAGTGGATATGAGGATCATAGCAATGAGACTTCATAGTGGAAAACTCAGTTCCAAATGTAGCACAAGCAAGATGATCCTACAGCTTAGGAGCAGGGTAGAGTCAGCAAAGGGATAATTTCTCAGGAAACATGCAACAAAGAGTGTTCTCTGTAAGCTGATCTAATAGACAGTTTCTCTTTGTAGAGATAAGACATCATAGAGTACGGTGGAAAATGAAGATTGATTAGGTATGGAGGAAAGTTGTCTTAGCTACTTTTCTATTCATAACTTTCAAAAGAAGGCATTGGAATGAGATTACAGTTTCAGAAGGTTCAAGTCTATGATGACAGAAGTATGGCTGTAGGAACAGCTGACAGCTCACATCTTGATCCTCAAACAGAAGAAAGACATTGGAAAGGCATTGGAAATGACAGCAGTCTTTTTAAACCTCAAACTCCACTCCCAGTGACACACCTTCTCTAACAAGGTCACACCTCCTAATCCTTCCCAAGCAGTTCCACTAAATGGGGACCAAGTATTCAAATACATGAGCTCATGGGCCCCTCTCATTCAAATCACCCCAGGGATCAGATGTTAAGAGAAGACAGACTGAGCTGATGCTTCAGGATTCTTTACTAAACCTTGATTTTGCAAGTGAAGGTTCAGAAGCCTAGTTAAAGTGTCTCTGTCAGAAGTGCTGGCTCTCAAAGTAATTGTGTGGACAGCATATACTATACATGGAGCAGATTGAGACTGAGGCCCACTAAAATTTTGAACCTGAGTTAGCTTATGCATTTTGGATACCAAGTTTCAAACCCAATACCTAATACATGATAAACAAGTGTTCTGCCTTTGAGCAATACACTCTGCCTCTAGATACCTTCTCCATGAAAAAATTTTCTGAATGCATCCAGAGGAAAAAGGCAACTTGTTAGACATAAATAGAAAAAAAAAAATGACCCAAATGAAGATAAATTTCTCATCAGAAACATCTAAAGCCACAAGACTGTAGATCATTTCATCTTTTAAGGGTTGAAAAGTATCTATTGAGAATTTTATATCCAATGAAAATAGCCTTCAACATAAGGAGAGGGGACTGGAGATGTGGTTTAGTTGATAAAGTGCTTGCCTAGCATGCACAAAGCCCTTGTTCAGTCTCTAAAGTGCCATAAACTAAGTGTGGTGGTGCTTACCTATAATCCTGGCACCCGGGAAGATCAAAAGTTCAAGATTGAGATCTATAGAGATAATTCAGTGATTAAGAGAGCATACTGCTCTTTAAAAAGATCAAAATTCAGTTCCCAGTACCCACACAATGGCTTATAATCACCTGTAACTCTAATTCCCAGAGGATCTGATTCTATCTTCTGGTATTTGAGAGTTCTTGCATGCTCATGGTAAAAAAAAAAAAAAAAAAGTGCAGGCCAAGCACACATTCACATAAATTAGATAGATAGATAGATAGATAGATAGATAGATAGATAGATAGATAGATAGATAAATGTTTTAAGTACAAGATCACCTTTGGCTACCTAGAAAGGATTTTTTTGTTGTTTTGTTTGTTTGTTTGTTTTTGTTTTTATTTTACTTTTGGCCAGCCTATGATATATACAATATACTTCAAAATTAATAACTACTAACAAAATTTCTCAGATAAAAAATTTTTAAGACATTTCATAAGAAGAACCAAGAGGCATGTTCTAAAATAAATCCAACAGAAAATTCTTCAGGTTAAAGGACAACTACACCAGGAGGACAGTTAGAAGTTAAGAAATGGTGGAAAAGCAGAAGAAATGGTATGTTCCTGGATAAATATAATTGACATTCACCACATAATTTGTTATGCTAACCTAAGAACACAAATGAAACAAATTAAAACATAAGAAGCAGAGAAAGAAGCTCAAACCAAAAGTATACCTTTGGAAAGTATATCTGATAAAGCCTTGTCTTAGTTTGGGTTTTATTGCTGTGAAGAGACACCATGACCAAGGCAACTCTTATAAAGGAAAACATTTAATTGAGGCTGACTTAACAATTTCAGAGTTTTAGTCCATTATTATCATGGGGAAAGTATAGCAGTGTACAGACAGACTTGGTCATCAAGGAGCAGCTGAGAGTTATACATCTTGATCTGAGGGCAGCAAAGAGGAGACTATCTTCCGTATGCTGCCAGGAAGAGGGTCTGAGTCCACACTGGGTGGAGCTTGAGTGTAGGAGACTTCAAAGACCACTCCTACAGTGACACACTTTCTCCAACATGGCCACACTTATTCCAACAAGGCCATACCTCCTCATAGTGATCATGGGCCAAACATTCAAACACATAAATTTATGGGATCCAACCTATTGAAACCACCACATGCCTCCAGGAACCATAATATTTTATATTTATCTAAAATTATACACAAAAAAGTGTGATATGTATGTTTTAAAGGAAGTTAACTAAGCCACTTGAGCTGACAAGGCTCTCCTTAAGAACCACAGACTAACAAAAATCTCAGTGCCAGACACAAGAAACCTTTCAAATGGTTAGTTTGGGTAGTGCAAGTGACTTTGAAAATAATATAGATTATTGATGTTGTCCTTGGTTGTTTCTCAGGGGTGGAGGATGGACCATTATTCCTGAAGACACGACACATTTAGATCATAGGACTTGGATTATTCAATCTGGTTCTAACACTTTCCTGCAGTCTAGTACCCATAGTACAAGAAAATACCATGCAAGATGCCAAGAGAAAAAAGCAATTAAACAGTCCTACCTAACTGCAATACCTATGAACCTATGAACAATGACCAGCATAGCAAGATATCCATAGATGTGCAATAGAGGTTGGTGAAAACTAATGTTTTCATATGTTAGTGAAAACTAATAGCTATCTAGTTGGACTGAGGGCTCACTCAACAGGAAGGAAATTGTACCTAGTGCTGGAAACCAAGTCAGCTTCCCAGAGCAAGTGAAGTCATGAACCTTAGAAATGATTCTACAACCAATCTGCATAACTCCTTTTTACATTCTAAATCCTATCTTTGTAGCCACAGATAAATGTAGCTACCAGCTTTCATCAAAGGAACCTCTTTTTGTGGGAAGTGGAGACCTATCCTATGAGAAATGGAGAAATCAGAGAAAACCACAATCTGACATATACAGTAACAGACTGTGGGGAGGCCAGCCCCAATGGACACACCTACATTACAGCTCCTGCACCTATGTCTCAGGGAACATCACAGAAGAGGTGATTGGGAGATTATAGAAAACCAGAATACCAGAACGTCTGCTGTGAGATAATTATTCTTAAAATGATGGAAATCATAGTAGCATCAACAGACATATTAACAAGAAAGGGAGAAATCTTTGCAGAGTCCCAACACTAAGAAATAAATACAGGTAATCACTGCCAGATAAGGAAGAATTAGACTCTCCTGGGTGTGAATCCCTTTATTGGTTGCCCAGTGCACAGTAGTTGGCTCTGAAACCATACATATACAAATAACAAAAATGAAATCAAGTTGTATTTATATATTTGTGTACATCTACATATGTGTGTGTGTGTGCGTGTGTGTGTGTGTGTGTGTGTGTGTGTGTGTGAATGATAATCAAAGGAAAAGAGGCTATTAGCTTGATAGGGATATGTAGAAGAGGTTGGAGGGAGGGTACTTAGGAGAGACCAGAGAGAGGAAAGAGAGGATAAAATGATAATTCTATTGTAATTAAAAAATATATTTTAAAAATGTATAACACCTCAAAACTATCCAAGAAAAACAGGACAAACAAAAAAAAATTGGCAGTCCACTACATACTACATAAGCATTAAAATTACTCTAAAGCATATTAATGTCATTCATTAAGAGCACAGTTGAAATGGTCCAAATCTACTGAAAAAAAAAAAAACTATCAAAAGTCTTTCAAGAAAATTAAAATTAGAATTAAACAAGTAGGATAGACTACAGTCACTAATAATATCAAACTTCTATTTAGAAACTCTGTAACAAAATGTTCAGGTTCCAGATCGTCTCAGTGGCCATTTCCACCATGGATTTCACAAAGAAATTTAATTGCCATAAAGAAACAGCATTAATTCTACACAACTGCTTCCACAAACAAGGAGAGGAAGCTTTCATAATCATTTGGGGACTTGCATTACCTTTATACCAAGCTCAAAATATTATACAAAAGAAAATACAAAGCATGCATGCAAATTCCGAGTCCATGAAAAGAAAACTAGAGTATTAATAAATCAGAAGGAACAATTTATCAAGCACCTAACACCTCAGGAGGTATTGGGTTTATCCTAGAAAGGAGAAGTGCTTTCAACGTTCAAATCTTAATCAATGTAATGTGTCATATTAACAAACTAATGAAGAAAAACTGCATGATCATTTTAGTAGATGAAGAAAAGGCAATTGAGAAAATTCCTTCATATTAATGATTTCTAAAGTGCCTCTCAGCAATGACAAATGCACTGTAATTTCCTGAACCTTACAAAAATGTGTGTAGGACAAGTATGATAGAATACAAGACATTGACAAAAGCAGTCAAAAATCTAACTTTATCAATGGAGTGGAAGAGCCAACATAGTGAAGAAGTCAATTCTCTGAAACCAATTCCCCGTCTGTGAAACCAGTGCAACCCAAGTAGAATTGGGTGATGCTTTTCTGTATCTTCTTCCAGTGTCTGCTGACCAATTCTGAGATTAGGGAAAAGACACTAAAACTAAGCAAAATAATTCTGAAATAGAAAGGCTAAGTCAACACATTACCTAATACTTAGATTCACCATCAGGCCATGGAAATTTTTAAAATGTAATATTGGAAAAAACACAGCCACATAGATAAATAGGAGAGAATACAGGATTTGTAAACAGATGTATTTATATGTAGAAATTTAATTTTTAACAAATTACACAAAAACTTGAGAAACTAGAAGCAATGATAACAAGAAATTAAGCAAAGACATGCACAAAACTAAACTATAACCTCTATTTCACCTCCCATACATAAACTGTGACCTAAATCTAATATGTAACTTTTATTGGTTATTTTATTTATTTACATTTCAAATGTTGTCCCCCTTCCTGGTCTTCCCTCCACAATCTCCTGATCCCATCATCCCTCTCTTTGCCTCTAAGAGGGTGCTCCTCCACCCATGCACTAGCATCCCCCTATGCTGGTGCCTCAAGCCTCCACCAAGGGCCTCCCCTCTCATTGATGCCCAACAAGGCTATCCTCTGCTACATATGTAGTTGGAGCCATGGGTCCTTCTATGTGTATTCTTTGGTTGGTGGTTTAGTCCCTTGGAGCTCTAAAGGGTTCAGTTAGTTGATATTGTTGTTCTTCCTATGGGGTTGCAATCCACTTCAGCTCCTTCAGTCCTTCCCTTCACTCTTCCACTGGGGTCCAATGGTTGGCTGTGAATGTCTGCATCTGTATCATCTGTATTAGTCAGGTGCTGGCAGAGCCTCTCAGAGCACAGCCATACTAGGCTCCTGCAGCAAGTACTTCTTGGTGTCAAGGTTTGGTGTCTGAAGATGAGATGGATCCCAAGGTGGCACAGTTTCTGGGTGGCCTTTCCTTCAGTCTCTGCTCCATTTTTTGTCCCTGCATTTCCTTTAGACAGGATCAATTTTGGGTTAAACTTTTTTAGATGCGTAGGCTACCCCATCCTTCAACTGGGGCCATGCCTATCTACTGGATATGGTTTCTACAGGTTCTCTCTTGGGTATTTCAGCTAATGTCATCTCCATTGGGTCCTGAAAACCTCTCGCTTCCCTGGTGTCTGAGACTTTCTAGTAGTTCCCCCGCCCTGTTCCCCAACCCACACTGCTACATATTTCTATTCATTTTCCTGACCCTCTGGACTTCTCTCCTGTTTCTTCCCACACCTGATCCTGTGCCCACCCCATTTTTCCCTCTCCTTCCTCTTCCTCCAAGGTCCCTCTCTCCCTCTACCTCCCATGATTATTTTTCCTCCTTCTAGGTAGGATTGAAGCATCCACCCTTTGTTCTTCCTTCTTGTTAAGCTTCATATGGTCTATGAGTTGTATCCTGGGTATTCTAAACTTTTGGGCTAATATCGACTAATATCAGTGAGTACATACTATGTGTGCCCTTTTGGGTCTGGGTTACCTCAATCAGGGTGATATTTTCTAGTTCCATCCATTTGCCTGCAAATTTCATGAAGTCATGGGTTTTAACAGCTGAATAGTACTCCGTTGTTTTCTGTATCTATTCTTCCGTTGAGGGATATCTGGGTTGTTACCAGCTCCTGGCTATTATAAATAAGGCTGCTATGAACATAGTGAAGCACATGTCCTTGTTATATGCCGGAGTGTCTTTTGAGTATATGCCCAGTAGTGATATAGCTGAATCTTCAAGTAGAACTATTTCCAGCTTTTTGAGGAATCGCCAGATTGTTTTCCAAAATGTTTTCACCAGTTTGCAATCTCATCAGCAATGGAGGAGTGTTCCTCTTTCTCCACATCCTTGCCAGCATCTGCTGTCCCCTGAGTTTTTGATCTTAGCCATTCTGATGGGTATAAGATGGAACTTCAAGAAGCCACCTCCTGTAGCCAGGCAGGAACCCCAGTGGAGCAATAGAGACACCAACCCACTCACAAAACTTTTAACTTAAAATTTATCCTGTCTATAAGAAATGCAGGCACAGGGGATGGAGCAGAGACTGAGGGAATGGCCAACCAATAAATGACCCAACTTGAGATCCATCCCATGGGCAAGCACAAATTCCTAACAATATTAATGATACTCTGTTATGCTTGCAGACAGGAGCATATTGTTCTCTGAAGGCCCCACCCAGCAACTGACTCAGACAGATACAGACACCCATAGTCAAACAGTGGGTGGAACTTGGAGACTCTTTTGAAAGAATAGGAGGAAGAATTAGGGTCCCCAACAGGGATAGGAACTCCACAGGAAGACCAACAGGGTCAACTAAGCTGCATCCTTGGGGCTCTGAGTCTTAACCATCAATCAAAGAACATACATGAGTTGGACCTAGGCCTCCCCGCACCTATGTAGTAGATGTGCAGCTTGATCTTCATGTGGTCCTGAACAACTGGAGCAGGGGCTATTCCAAAAGCTGTTGCTTGCCTGTGAGATACGTTCTTCTGGACAGGCTGTCTTGTCTGTCCTCAGTGGGAGAAGATGCACCTAGCCTTGCAGAGACTTGATGTGCCAGGGTTGGAAGATACCCAGAGGGGTCTCCACCCACTCAGAAGGAGAAGGGGATGGATTGTGGGTGGTGACCAGGTGACTGTAAGAGGGAAGTTCAGGGACTTTTTGGCTTGTTGAACTCTTCCATGTTAGGACTATGATGGTAGGTATAGCTCTATTCAATTCTCCAAAGTGAGCAGACACACAGCACCAGGAGAAAATGTTACTACTTCTACACTTTAAATCACCTAACAGGATCCTGCCCACATACAAAAGTAACAGGCCATCTGTATTTGTCCCTCTACAAGAATTAATAGGAAACATACCAAGATATCAACTTCTTGTGTCATTATGAGAACACTTACTAACGTATCTCATAAAGGGTTCCATAATGACACATATTGAATTACTAGCCAATGTTTTCATACTCCAAAGTTTCCACCTTTAGCTCAGAAATTATATGATTCAATCAAATGTGAAGGCTCACCCTTTTAGAATCACTGTGCTCTTGCATAAAATATTTGGAGGTGTCTAATGAGGAGGTGGTGAGTCCATTGACTTTGTTATCATTACCATAATTAAGGCAAAATATAGCTAGCTAAAAAGGCCTGGCCAAGATAATGAAGATTTCTTAATTACCCAAGTCTTTGGAGCAAAGCAATTTTATGTTAAACTCAATTTCCTCCTGTCACACTGAACACTTCATCAGAAAGAAACTCTAAGTGGAATCCTGTAATTTAAAAAAGACAAGGGTTCACAGAATCAGACCAAGGTCTAATTTCTCAGATGTGAAAAATTAGTATTCTTAGTATTACATTTGTATGTTTTATTTTCTGTGTATGGTGTTTGATTCTTCAAATACTTCTGTGCCTGAGAAAGCTACTGTCCTGTAGAAATAGTACGTGTAGTCTTTCATCACACTCTACTGGCCACCATATTGCCTTCTTTGCCATGAAGCTCTGCATGATATGTGTGCTTGCTTTCTCTAGGACCACAAGTACAATTAACTACACTATCCTGTAGCTCTCTCTTGTCCTCTTTGTGGCTATACATGACTGAGTGTCACATAAATGAATACAAAGCAGTCTGGTCTTATAAAATGAGGATTAAATAACTTCAGTTCTTGGGATTGTATATAGTTTCCAGCTGGAATATGACATTTAAACATCATCATAGGAAAGAGACAAGAAATGACCCCATTTATTTTGAAATACAGTCATGCTTCTGTGGCCTCGGAGAACTGGTTCCAGGATCCCCTGCTGATACCAAAATCTATAGGATCTCAAGCTCTGTATAATAACATACAAAACTGCATATAGATTTCAATTGCAGTGAATAAGAGAGAAAGAGAGAAGGGTACAGCAAAACTGGAGGAGGATGGTAGGGAGCTAGAAAGAGACAGAGAGGTATACAAAACAGCATAGCAATTGTGTATGGCTTGCACCCATACCCCATACACTTTAAATCTTCCCTAGTCCATTTATAATATCTAAGACAATATATATGTTATATAAGTGATTGCAATAACATTATTTTTAGATTAGTAAGAAGAAAAATGTCTATACACAATTAATGCACACATGGTGGGTTTTCATGAGTATTTTCAAGCCACAGTTGACTGGATGGATACGCCATATACTGAACTGATTAATACAGAGCACGTATTGAGTCTAAGTTATGTTTCCATGACTTCTTGTGATTTTTCTCTTTACATTCTGTTCATTTTTTTTTGAGTTTTTAAATAATTATTGATGATTTTTTAGATTGACATGGAAGACATAGTAGGATTTTCTGCACCATGCAAGAGTGGTAAGAAACCCTATACAGACTCTTTCACATTCCTACGCTAATCTTAATCTTGCCTACATTAAAGAAATAAAGTTGGTCCAAGCAAACAAAATCACAGACAGAAAGTAGGCTATCTGGGAGCTGTAGAAAGACTCTGTAGAAAGACATCTCACCTACAAAATGTCTGTCCTCTTTAGTGGCAAAGTAAGTGTGTATACTCAAATCGGTTCAAAGTCTAAAGCATTTTCTAGGATACTGTGTTTCTCTAAAACATTCGTTACTTTCTAATTTTTAAATCCATTCAAAATTTGCTTACTGTTTTATATCTTAGCACTGAGTGTATAAATATATAAATTTTCACGAAACTAAAATTGTCCATTTTGAGGAAACTCCCCAAAGCTGGCTAGATAGGAGCCACAAGTATCCTCTAGTTCCTTGTGTTATTCCCAAGTTTACGATCTCATCAGCAATGGAGGAGTGTTCCTCTTTCTCCACAAACTTGCCAGCATCTGCTGTCCCCTGAGTTTTTGATCTTAGTCATTCTGACCCAATGTGGTAAACCCAGAGGAAGGGCGGTCTGTGCATGTTTCTCTGTCTCTCTCTCTCTCTCTCTCTCTCTCTCTCCCCACCACCATTCTCCCTCAGTTTTGCTGTGCCTCTCTCTTTCTCTCTTGTTCACTGAAATTGAACTTTCCATGGCTTATGGAAGCAGAGGTTAGTCTATCGGGAATGCCGGCTCATAGAAAGGGAGCAAAGTCAACACCATGTCTTAGTTCATGTTGTATAACCTTTTATGTCTTATGAGAGCTAACTTGAATATCCAGAGTCCTGGAAACTATCCCCCTCTGGAAACATTAGGATAATTCCTAGTATTCATGACATAAAATTGAACATTACTTATCCTGCAATGACTAAGAGAACACAAGAACTTTGTTAAGTTAGAAGTGATACTGTTTACAGTCATATCCTAAAGGGCCATCCATAGCAGGTACTAGATGTGGGTATCAGGATAGTTCACTACTTTCTTTTGCAAAAAGAAAGGGTCATATTTCAAGACTTGCCATGAGTGACTACTGTGTCAGAGGACACTGCATTTCATACTCCATTATTCTCCTGTTAAATGTATTTTCCAAATGATAAAACTGAGTCTAAATTGACAGGTGAACTTGGCAGCAGAGGCAGGCTATGACTCCCTGGTTGTCTTTCACAGCAGAGATATGTGTCTGTTATAGATACTTTATCATTGCTATAGTTTGGAATCAGAATGTTCCCCAAGGCTCATATGCTCAAGGCCTTGTCAAATATGGCACTGATATGAAGTGTGGAAACTTTAGCAGGGTCTACAGAAAATGTTGAGGTCATTGGGGGTGTGGTCCTACATGAAACAATGCAAATGAATACCATTATCTTACTATTTTCCCCTCATTGCCATGAAGCAAAGGCTATAACTAATAACACAACATTTGTGTATCTACTGTAACTTTAATTTTTTTTAATGATGATTCTTAAATGCTTTAACATTCCTTGTAGCCCACCATCCTCCAGAGGTAGTAGGAAAGAAAGGATATAGGGGAAGAGGACCTGTTTAGAAAGGTTTTTTGGAGCAACTCCTGTATGTGTTGTCTGGAAATTAGCAGTTCATATCACAGGTTAGCAGGTAGCACAGCTCAATCCACTTGCAAACACCTCATGGATACACCAGCAGTCCAGTTTGGTAGAGGCAGGTTAGCAACATCAGTGACATGACCAAGTAGAGACAGCCAGGCCTCAGCCTCAGCTCAATTCAGAAGGAGGAACCACCAGGAACACCAGGAGAAGTTCTGGGCTGTGCCTCTCTCAGGGAAGTGAAGATCAGCAAAAAATGCAAGACCCACAAGCATTGCACTGCTACTTGTATCAGCAAGCCAAGCTCTCTCTCCGTCACGTTGCGGAGTCCTCTTTATACCCTCCAGACATCATGTGTACTTCATGTGCCTTGCCTCAGCATGGCTCTTGCCTCAGCCTGGGTCCTTGGAAGTGGCAAGAAACTGCAGCACACCACTAGAAGTTTTTTGTTGTCTCTCTCTCCATGGCTTCCTGACAAATGCAGCTCAACTACACAATGTAAGGCACAGCAATAATGGGTGTTGTTAACAAAGAACCTTTCATCACGTGTCCTTTCACATGCTTGCTTTAGCAGAACATCCTCTCTCCTGTATCTGCTTCAGTGAAACTTTCCTTCATGAGTCCGCCTTAGCCTTTCACACCTGTGTCCACTTTAACAAAGAGTTCCTTCACCTGTTTGCCCAAGCAAACCCCACCCAACCAACTTTCCAAAGAACCTTTAAGTTTCCAGTTCAATCTACACTACCAAAATCTACATATATTCACCAAGGCACCTGCTTAACCATGTTAATAGTTTTATTTTTACTGTATCCCGAAACAAGATATAATGGCAATAGTATAATAGATTTTTTAAGCATGGGGATTTGCACGACAGAGTACGATACACACATAAAATTTTAGACTTAGGAACTGAATTCATCTTTAAAACATGGTGTTCATCACAAAACTGCATAGTTCTTTTTTTTCTTTCAATTTTCTGATTTTAATATTATGTGTTTATTACAATTTGCGGGACCTATCCTCCCTCCCATCTTGTTTTCTCTCTTGTTTATAACACACTGAGTTTCCAAACTAGCTGGTCCAGAAACTCCTGGTAAATCTCCTCTCTCTACCTCGCTTCTTGCCATATATGTCCGAGGATTATAGATGTGCACCACCATATCTCCATTTTGGTCCAGTTGTGGTCTGGGTGATTATCCTTTCTGTTCTATTTAGAGAGATGATCAGAAGGTGTAATCACCATAGCTACCGGCCAGGCAGGATGTCTCCTGTGAGATTATCCCACCCACTCCAGAGCATACTCTTCTCACCATGAATAACTGTCCTCCTTGGGGAGATGCTCTGCTTCTTGATCAATCCCATCATGCCTCATGCCAAGGTGCTTGTACAAGAATATGACTCAAAAGGAAATTTTAACAAGACAAAACAAAGAAACAAAAACCAGATGTGGGCAAAATGGATTCAGACTAGTCAGCGACAGATACTATTTCTAAATATTGCACTCACTTTATAATTTATTGTCTTCTCGTGGCACTATTGGCCCAGATTCAAATGACAATGTTAACACTAATTACACACAAACTTGTAGAGGAAGCAACACACTCAGCCTGGTTCCCAGTTTCCAGCTCTGTAAGAGTAGGTCAGGAGGTGTAAACATTCAAATAAACACACAGAAAACTGATCTTATTTCAAAAATTAGAGTCTACCCATTGCAGAAGCCCATTGTCCCTGTGGTACAAGGAATGAAGCTTATTCTGCACTCACTCTCTCTCTCTCTCTCTCTCTCTCTCTCTCTCTCTCTCTCTCTCACACACACACACACACACACACACACACACACACACACACAAGCCAGGAGAAAAATCAATAGAGATCAATGGTTCCCTTCATCCTCTGCTCTGTAATGCAGTCTGAGCCCTGCACAGCTTTCAGCTGACCACTACAAGCTACAGAAACTTCAGTAGCATTCACAGTCATGCACAGGGAAACCCTTCTGGTCTTCCTATAGAGCCTTCTCTGTTTCTATTAGTACAGGATTCTCTTGCTAGATTCTAATGCACGACTTGCCTCCTGTTTTCAAGTCTATTTCTGACCATACAGAAAGGCATTTTGTGTGTTGGGTAGGGGAAAGGACTCTATAATACAACCCAAACTTTAAGGCATCATGGAATCACAGATTTTATCCATTTCCCTGCTTTGTGCTATTACTGATCATCTTACACACTCTTGCTTACTTATCGCAGAAGCTTTAGCTCTTCCGGACTAGAGAGACAAACGTCTGTTACATTGGTGCGTAGGATAAGGTCATGACCCATTTTGCTAAGGCAAAGGTCAGAAGCTAGAGCTGCCCAAAAATAATGTCACAGAATCTCCCCATGGAGTTGAATCAGAGGACTAAGGCTCGTGGGTAGTCTGTCAGAGGAATAATTTCCAGGATTACTATCAAAATACACCAAATGACTTCCAGAGATATGTTACGCCTTAAGATTTTAAATTTTGTATTATTTGACAAGGTCTAACTGAGATGTGTTCTACATGTTGGAGATATTCTCTGGTGTAGGGGGCAAAACAATAAATTCTAAGTGGTTCTAGAGAGGGCTAAAGAGAGGGGAGAGATGGTTCAGAGGTTAAGAGCACTGGCTGCTCTTCCACAGGTCCTGGGTTCAATTCCCAGCAAGCACATGGCTCATAACCATTTACAATGAAGTCTGGTGCCCTCTTCTTGCATGCAGCCATTCATGTAGGCAGAACGCTGTATACATAATAAATAAAAAAACTTAAAACAAAAAGACTGCATGGTTCGAGAGCATATATGCGATACATATAGTATTAAGAACAGGTGCTTTAAAAAAAAAAAGCAAAGGAGAAAAATTCATCAATGGAGCAGAAAAAGAAGGAAGGAAAGAAAAAAGGAAAAAATAGAGATGACAGTAAGAAAACTAAAAAAAAAAAAAGAAAAACCTAAAAAGTTCAGTCTGTTCTTGAGTTGAAAAGCATACATTGCCCCGACAACATGTGCTAAACAAACCAAGCCTAAGGGTATATGTCATCACAACAAAAACGTAGATCTACTTGAACACACACATTTGTATGATGGTGAAATGGTGTCAGTGAGTGTGATTCTCAGGGCTGCAAAGACCAGAAGAGCTGAAGAAAATATAAGGAGCATGACATGAATCGTGTTGAATAATTTTGAAGTCACTATGATTGGAAATGAGTAATCCATCAAAAGTCCACATACCATATCATACTAATTAATGATGGAGCCTTTACCTTTAGAATACCTGAATGGCTAAGCCAGTACATACCGAGTTCTGTCTGAGAGGAAGCTTTCCAGGAAGTCTTTTGTAAATGAACCATTATAGATATCACACTCATGAAAATTAAAATATAATAATAAACTAATGAACAAATTTAAATAGTGCAGTCTTATTATAGTTGACACTCTGATAAAGGAAAGTACTCTGACTTTATTTAACTTCATCCAATGCATTTCAAGTCATACTGAATTTAGATATAATTTCCAGAAGTATTTTAAATCCTTGAAGAAAAAAATAGTCTGTTTCATATAATACTCCAAAGGAAAGTATCAAAATAGTGTAAATAACCTCTTGTTGAGTCCTTTCAGCTCAGAATAAGGTATATTTCAAGAAATATCATTTTCACCTTTAAATTCAAACCATAATTACATCAATTACTTAGGAAAGATCATTACTATGAAAGGCTCAGGAGTTTCTATCTTAGTTGATACTGCATAAACACACATTAAAACTATAATCTTTGATGACAAATCCATTTAGTATTTTCATCTCTTCTAAGTGCTATTCCAATGTGTTTGTACAATTCCTTTATATTTCTTCAAATAAATACTTACTGCAAATCTCTAGAGTCAGTCCTTTAGGAATAAGTTATCACTTGGCACATCTCAGATCATCCGTTATCTCCAAAAGTAGATCAGTGCGTGACTCACACTAATCTTGTGACTTGGTCTAGGATAAAATTCTGCTTGAAAATGCTCAACTGTAAACTCCAACAGTAGAGAAATCTACTTTATTTAGCCATTCCTGCCCAAATTAAATGGTGGAAATTTTTAGTATTATGTAGATCATACTGGGGAAATGACTAATTTAATTTGTATTAAGTGGGTGTCTTAAACATCCATGTATGTAAATACATGGGAAGAAAACTTTGGTAGCAGGGAAGATAGAGGTCTGGAAAGATGACTCAGTGGATAAAATGCTTGCCATGAAAGCATGAGTATCAGAATTCAGATCCCAAGAAACCCCATAAAGCAGGCCTGCCCCTGCCCATGTCCATCTGTAATCCCATCACTCCTGTGGTGACATGAGAGGTTACAATAAGAGAAACCCTAAAAGCTTGCAGACTTGCTAACTTGGCATATGCAGTGGTAGACAACAAGAAACCCAATATCAAAGAGGGTGGAAAGCTAGAAACAATAACCAACATTTGTCTCTGACCCTCACACATGTACATATAACACATACATACACACATACATACACACACACACAAAAGACAAAACAAAGTGATAAGGGATACGGAAGTAATTACTCCTTGTGGTCTTTCTCTTCGCATTCTGATTCAAAGAACTGAAAACAAATGGCAGGCTGAAAATAGAATGGAGATATATGAAGGGAGAGAGAGAGAGAGACAGAGAGAGATGGAGAGACAGAATTGTTGGTCACTCATAGAGTGCATCTGTGCATAAGAACAAGTACTTGGTACACTAGTTTCCAATTCAAAAATCTTAATTGACTTTCAATTAACAAGTGACCATGAGAGTTCCAGAAGGAATGGCTTGGCCATCCCACCCTGGTACTCAGGGACCTGTGATACATCAGCCATTGCTAGATCAAGACACTCTTCATGCATTCCACAAGTAAACTGTAGGTGATGAAACTGATGATGGTTAGGGGTTATTGGACCTGCTTAAGATGCAACTGAGACAGCCAGGCTTTCCTTCACATCTCTCTGCTCAAAATCCTATACTCTTCTCACAGAATTAGATTTTTCAACCTGAGAGGACAGAGATGTGGAATATTCACATGACATAGGAAATAGTCACAAGCACCCAGTGAGAACTTTGTTGCATTGGACCTGATCAAATTGAATGGTTATGTATTTTTCAGGGCAGAGAAACCCTGTCTTGAAAAGCAATAGTAAATGAATAAATGATTGCATGTATTCGGACACGTGTCTGTGCATACACACACACAATGCACATGCACACACATAGTTGTGCATGCACTCACGCATGAGCATGCATGTACATGCACACACACACACACAGACTATGAGCTGATAAACTCTGCATAAGATCTGTGAATTATCTCAATGCTGATTTCTGGGAGTTGTTTTATTTGTATAAACATCACCATTGAGGAAAAACAGTGAGAGGCACACAGATCTGCTGTATATGATTTTTATAACTTCCTGGGACCTTCTATTTGAATTTTTTAAATGTTAATCTGCTCTCACTGGAAGACTTTGTCAGAGCAAAGTACCTGTGACTTCATCAGCCAAGCCTTCACCAGATCTCCCATAGCACACTCCAAAACTCCCTAATCCCCAAGAAAACTTGAGCTCTTGGGGGCTAGTAAATGCATCTGCAGTCTAAACAAATTGCTTATCTTTTCAGACTATATTAGCAGAATAAGGTTCAAGTTGCCATTTGATATGAAAAGCAAATTCACAATGAGCTGGATATTATTTATTTTTCCAAACTCATTATATTCCCGTCACCTGAACCCCAGAAAGGAAATAGTCTTAACATTGGCAACTTTGCTTGCATGTTTCTATCTTTCTAGAGGGCCTTTCAATATAGTCTTTTCAGAAGGACTCAACTGAGTCCTCAGCATCCTAGCTTTAGCTGAGTGTATAGCTGTGTTGAACAGATTCTCAATCCCTCCACAGACTCATAATTTTCAGATAATTCAACTCTCTCCCATGTACACTTCACAGCAAATCAACAGTAGAAGGTAGGTCAAAAGCTCAGCTCATCACTAGATTCCTTAAAGAAACCTGTCACCAACAGCTCTCCCTAAGCAAAATTCTTGAGCCTCTCACCTTGCCAGACACTATGCCCACTCATCAGTTTTTTACACCTGTCTTTGTCCATCTGTGAGTCTAGAGATGCATAGGTTAATCTTGGTTGTCAGTTTTGTAAGGTCCAGAATCAACTAATAGCTATACATAGGATACACCTATGTTGTGTGAGAAAAATGCTTTTGATTTTTGCCTGCTTGTCTTCACATCTCCCTGGTGAATTTACCTACCCTGTCCCCGAGTCCATTTAACTCACTGCTACTACCAAGGCTACTGACATAACTCAACTTCTTCAGCCTTCCAGTGTAGACTGAAGGCCACTTGCTCATCAGGAATCCTCCAGCCAGGTGGAATGAGACGCTACAGTCTTCAGCTTCTCCAGTGAATACAGCCATTTTTGACCACCCAGACTGTATAATGCAAGCCAATCTATTAAATGCTTTTAATGCATATATATTGTCATATTTCTGTTCCTCTAGAGAACTCTAATATAAGAAGTAAAGCTGAACCTAGATTATCTCCAAGATGAAAATGCAGTCATTTTCTAATCCTGGATTTTAAGTGTTTCCTGCATACTAGAGTTTCAGACACTAGACCAGATCTTGGTGGTGACAAAGGGTATCACAAAACCCAGGACACTGTGATAATTGGGGATGTTTCCTATGAAAGTTATCTCTGAGAGGTTGAGAATAAGCCATGTAATTTATTTCACACAACCCCAGATATCCATGGGTATTCATGAATGGGATAAACCAATGTAGTTTGACTTAACCCAATACATGAACAACAATAGTCAACAATAACCAAAAATACAGCCAGTTCCCTGGAACATGGGACTATACTATCAATTCAGTGAGCTTACCTTGAAGACTAGATCTTCATTTTTTCTCCCTTCTGCTTTTATTTACCTGATAACTGCCATTGACAAGTAGTCTCTCACCTATAACATTGATGTGGGCCTAGCAAACTTATTTTGAAACACTCTTTCCACATCAGCACAAAGGTATGGAATACTTTTTGAGGTTGATTCTAGTCCCTCAAAAGATATTTTTATCTAGCTCCAGAGATGACTTTTAATGAAGAAGATATTCTGATTAACCTTATCTAAAAAAAAAAAAATCTCTTCACATCATAACTGCACAAAGCTAGCTGGATAACTGAGCAATGCATATGGATAAGATAAAGAATCATTGATCTTTTAAATAATTCAGCAACACATTAATCTTTGTGAACTTTTGGGGACCGCGTTAATGTCAGCTTTACTTTGGTTCCCTGGGACCACAAATAATTCAGCTCACGTTTCTCACCTCAGGTAAAGAACAAAAGCAGTCAGGCTCCGCAAGGTTCAAGTCTGGAAATTAAGCCAGAACATCACAGGAAGCATTTACAACTAAGGCAGAACTTAGTGTTCATGAAGAGTGCCCCCTACTCTAAAGAGAAACACTCTGGCTCCATTTCTTCCCTACCCACTTTCCTGCTAGACAATAACTTCAGAGCTTGCTCATAACATCCAGTGGAAAAATGAGAATATATGCCAATATACTGAGTTGAAGCAGAGGATTCAACTCAATAAATAGAAATAATATTTTCTTTCCAAACTCTGGGCCCTATTTCATCTAGACTCCAAAGGTGATCAATGAAATAAAGTTGCCTAGAAGTTACTCAAGGACTCAAGCTAAGGTATGCATGAATATGGCCTTTTATCAGGTATTGGAGAATCTGCTATGAAACACAAATGCACAGTCTTAGTAATGCTTTGGTTCAAGAAGGCTTTCAGTACATTTAATCCTAAATTCTCTAAATCAGTAATCATTGACTTTTCCCATGTATACAGAATTCAGGCTGTAAGTCACTGTGAAATGTTATATTCGCTCATTATAGAGTATTTAAAGAGTATTTAAATTTAAGAATATTCTTGAAGGAAGTGTTTTCAATATTTACAACAGAATTTAATCTAATTAATGAATAATATTTGAGTTCTTGACAATGGGATCCGAGTAAAATGATTTTTATTTGTTATTTTTATAAAAGTTGTCATTATCTTTGTTTATTATCTCTGTGAAAACTAAAAATTTACGTATTCAGTTAATATGCCTTTGAATATTTCTATCCTCAAATGTTCCCAGAGAATGTTTTTTCCTTTTGTGTGTGTGTGTGTGTGTATATATATATATATATATATATATATATATATATACACAAACATACATACATACATACTTGTATATTTGTGCATGTGTGTGCTTTCATCTAGAGACCAAAAGTCTAAGGACACCTTCTGCAACCCCTCTATACCTAGTTTTTAAAAACATAGTCTCTCACTAACCCAAGAGTTCACTGATTCATCTAGGCTGACTGGCCAGAAAGTCCCAGGGATCTCTCTGTCTCTACTTCCAAAAATTTTAACCCTAGCACTGGAATTACAGGCACATACTATCATGCCTGAGTTTGTTGCTTGGATTTGGGGGATATAACTCGTGTTTTCATGTGTCAGACACTGCATCAATAGACCCATTAATAATAGTTAGTGACTTCTGAATACAAGTGTTGAACTGACTTTGAAATACCCTCTTTGGCAAGCAGGGTTAGTGTATCCTAACAGGAAATGCTTGAGACTACTGATTCTGAAAATAAAGAATGAAAATCCTTTCCAAGGAAATAGGAGAGGAAGCAAAAGCATACACATACCCCGAAGTCTTTTGCCAATAATGGCTGAAAAGAATGCATTAATGAAGCCATAAGCAACAGGGGTTTAAGAGAAGTCAGGCAGTTAAGAGCCCTACACATAGTTGTTCTTACAGAGGACCCAAGACATCCTGTAACTCCAGAGGGATTTGACATCCTCTTCTAGACTCTTAAGGCATCAGAATTCACATTTGCACATATTTGCACACAAGCATGTTTACACATAATTAAAAACAAAATAAGTCTTTAGTAAATAAACAATAAACACACACACACACACACACACACACACACACACACATCCAAAGTTCCTGAAACAAGATTTGAGATAAGGGTTAAGTTGAAGCCAGCAGAAGTTTCATTCAAACAAAACTCATGTTAGAAAAAAGCAAGCAACACCTGAGGTACCTGAGAAGAGCATTCAGACATGAGTGGGAAGGACATAACCAGCTAGTTTAATGCATCAAAAGTAAATTGCAGGAGCCTTGGACCACGGGGATAGAAATAATGCCTGAGTGAATGACTGCACCACAGGCCCTGGACTCTGCATGATTCTTGAAGGCCTTTGTCAAATCACTACCATAAACAATGGGTCATTCACAAATAGGCTCATGGCTCCACAAATTCAGAACTTAGCTCATATTGTCAAATATTGAAAGGTGTATATTCTAAACCCTACACATTCAAATCTATACTCAGGATGAAACACTAGTAATCTTCCTTAATTTTACTGTCAAAATGTTAACTCTTCCACTAATGTGTCTGTGCCAGAAATACCTGAATATGTTCCAATCAATAACAGAATAGTTCTATTCAGGGCTCTCAGAGGCTCACAGAGACTGAAACAACAATTATGGAACCTGTATAGGTCAGAGCTAGGTCCTCTGGATATACATTATGGTTATGTAGCTTGATATTCTTGTAGAACTCCTAATAGTGGGAGTAGGGGTGTCTCTGACTCTTTTGCCTGCTCTTAGAACCCTTTTTCTCCAACTATGTTGCCTAGAGAAGCCTTGATATAAGGATTTGTCCCTAGTTTTATTGTAATTTTTTATGTTGTATTCTGTAGATATCCCTGGGAGGCCTTCTCTTTTCTGAAGGGAAAAGAAAAGGAATGGATCTGGGGGAGTGGGGAGGTATAGGGGGGATTACTGAGAGGAATATATATATAGTATATATAGAATATATAGAGAGGAAGATATAGATAGATATAGATATAGATATAGATACAGATACAGATACAGATACAGATACAGATACAGATACAGATACAGATACAGATACAGATACAGATATAGATATAGATGAGAGAGAGGTGCTGATCATCATATTATATCCCATCCAGCATCCCCATTCCAACTGAGACAACTGATTTTCAAAGAGACAGGAAAAGGAAGTCTTGCTAAATATTCATTCCCTTCAACCCTCTAAGCTTTCCCCCTAAATCAAGTCAAATAACCAGGAAAATTACACTCAGAGACTATTAGATCAAGTACCTGTAGAAATGCCTTTTCAGGCCAATTCAGTATTACGATTTATATTGAGAAAGACAAATTTTTGTCATCTTTCTTACAATTGATAATGGCAACATATCCACTATATTCTGTGATGTCCATGCATGTAATGTATCAGGGACAAATCAGTGCAAGAAAGATATCACAGTCCCTGAGAAAAAGAACATTCTTGTTGGACAAGTGACAGCATTAAAGAGTTCCATCACTGTGTCCTTAAAACACAAGACTAACACGTTCGTACCTTCTCTGCTCATTTGATCTGGTCTCTGACATATTGGGGTAAAGAGAATAAACATTAATAAGTACTGGCATTAACCACCCTGAGTGCTAAAAGTAGAAAAACCTATAGCTTTGCTACTGCTTTAATTATTTGTAAATGTTTGTGACTCACATTAGGTTATTCTATTAATTTCTGGCATTTAACAATGTTCCTTGTGGTTGAAGCAATGTTACGCATAACCAACTTCCATTTCATTTCCCTCTGTCTAAGCATCCAGGGAGAACACACTTCTTGCAAAATCTACAGCTAAACTGACATCCCTCTCCCTGAAGCACCAGGCATGAGAAAACACTGTTAAAGTCGGCATTGGTGCTAATAACTTTTCATTTCAATGACTCCTTGTGATGGTCATTCTCTGGCAAATAAGCAGAGATGATGGGCACAGAGCAACCTGACTCCCTAATTGGCAGCTGCTGAACTCTGCCTTACTGTCCTGGATGTCTTGAAGAAAAGAATTGACAATCAAACAGCCTTTATGCCAGCATCAGCTTTCTTGAACACTCCATAGGCTCCTTGAGAAAACTATACAGTATCAGCTGATTGCCCTGCCTCCTGAAGGTTCCGATGGCTGCTGAAGACACAGCCTCAGTCAGGTCTGTTTCCAATAGTAGGTACTACACTTTTTACTATCACAATCCTCAGTTAATACTAGATGCCCATGAAGCCATTTCCACCTATAGTAGGGGTGGGGGAAAGTACTTCCTCTGTTAGACTAGCAAAGGGGTTGCTGTGCTCTCTACTAAAGAGGCTGTGATTGGTCCAAACACAGATCTTCACAGCTGCAGTTAAACAGGCAAAGTTGTAATTGGTCCATACACTCTTCCTTTAGCTATGTAAGCTGGCTATATCCTCAGGATCACATTAGGTATCTCCTGTCCTGCCTCTCCCAGTGTTTCAAAATTAGAACAATAAAAGGCTTCTTTCACTCAAGATGTTTCATTACCTGACTAGTGTTGTGAGCTGAGCTTGTAACACACAAAAAAAGAAGTAGTAGATGCATGAGATCCTAGCGCTGATCTGGAGGCATAGGCTCAGCACTGAGAGCAGAGTCAGGGTCATCACTGAGGGTAGAGGCATAAGATCAGCACCAAGGGCAGAGGCATTACAAGCCCTGAGAAGGACAAAACCCATGAACGCAGCCAGGAGGCTGGTCACTTGATGACTGAGGAAGAAGCAGGTGGAAAGTTCAAATTGCCAAGGCAGGAAAAAGAAGGGCAGTGGAGACAGAGGGAGGCAAGAGCTGGCAGAGAATTGATGCTAAGAAGAACAGAAAGGTATACAGAGCCAGAGAGAGAAACTTCAGGGTCTGGTTGCTAGAAGCTTTCAAGAAAGATGTCAAGTCTTTAGGGCCAAGGACCTCAGACACCTGTGTGGAAAGATTCTCCAGGCCTATACAAGAGCTGCAAGGATTGAAGGGCTAAGAATCCAACACCCTGGCCTGTATACAAGGAATACCACCTGCTGTAGCTCCCAGCTGTGAACAGCTACACCTCACTCACGTGAAACACTGAATGACACAGAAGCAAAGGCCCAGCACTTGAATGTCCTGTCAAAGTAGAACACAAGGATGCTCTGACCAGACAGCTAATTGAAAACAATTAAGCATATAATTTAGACTACATGTGGCAAATGCATGTCACCCTCAGCACAGCATTTAAAAGAATGCAGTTAACTTTTTGCATTTTCTTTCTCCTGTTTTAAACACGTTAGAAGCCACAGTGAAAGGAGAAACAAACATCCAAAGAGAATGTTACCTTCATCAAACCAGAGATCCTGTGAGATTGTGTAGATGGAGAGAAGCCATCCACAAACCTGTGCTCAATGTGTAGTATAATCAGTAAGTGTTGGTTGGTTGGTTGGTTGGTTGGTTGGTTGGTTGGTTGGCTGGTTTGAGACAGGTCTCACTATGTAGTCCATGCTGTTCTGGAGCTCACTATGTAGACCAGGCTTGCCTTGAACTCAGAGAGTTCCACCTGTCCCTGTCTCTTGAATGCTGGGATTAAAGGTGTGTTCCACCACACTTAGTTATAAATAAAGTTTTTTTTTTATTGTACTGAACCTCTGATAGATATTTCATTTGACTTTGCTCCACAAAAGACCACTTCACCACCAATTAGTGCTTGTTAAGTGCTTGGTCATACAATCAAAGTTTTACAAAAACCATATGTTTTGTCTTAGATTACAGTCTCAGATATCTTTCTGGTTTATTATTCCAATGAATGAAAATATGTAAAATTCTATAATTCTTGTTTACATGTTGTGGTAGTTTAATGTGAATTGTCAACTTGACAGAATCTAGACTCACCTGGGAGTGAACACTCTGGCCATGTCTGTGGGGACTGTCTTGATTGCATTGACTGAAGAGAGAATCCTCCTCCACTGTGGGTGGCACCATTCCCTTGGCTGGGATCCTGGACTGTTTAGGTGGAGAAAGTGGGCTGAGATCAGCCTGCACCATTCTTTCCAAATTGACTTTAGATATGGTGTGACCAGCTGCCTCAGACTCTTACTGCCATGACTTCCCAAACCTGGTAGCTTATACTTTTGAACTGTGAAGCAGAAGAAACTGTCCCGACTCTCTTAAACTTCTTTTATCAGAGTCTTTTACCACAACAAGAATAGAAACTCAGATACATGGTCTTTTTAAAGCTTGTGGCAGAATGTGCATGGCAAAAGATTTACTCTCAACTGTTTTAGGTGTAGAGTTCAGTATAGTCACACTGCTGTGCAATAAGCCCATCCCCATCCCCCACTTCCTCAACATTTTTCATCTTGCAAACTTGATTGAATGATGTTTCCCAATTTCTCAGTTCCAACTCTGCCAAATAGCATTTTACTTTCCATCTCTATGCATTTGACAACACTAGATGCTTCACATAATAAGATCATATAGCACTTATCTATTTCAGATTAATACATTTCACTTAGCATAATAGAATTTCAATTTATCTATATTGTAGTACGTATAAGAACATCCTTTGTGTTTTAGGAAAAATAATATTCCATTCCTACATTACTACACTGTTTATTTGCCCTTTAATAAACTTGTGGTTGTTTCCCCCTATAGCTACTATGAATAAAATGCTTCCGTGAACCTGAGTGAACAAATATCTCTTAAGACCCTTCTTTCAATCCTTTTGGGTATATTCTCACATGCTGCTGGACCATATGATAATTCGAGGTTTAGTTTTTTTTTTTTTTAAATGGAATTATCACAATGTTGTCTGTAATACCTCTGCCATTTTTTACATCCCTGCTAATTGAAAATAGATTCTAATTTCCCTATATGCTTGCCAATATTTCTTCTTTTGTGTTTTAATAATAGCTATAGGTATGGGAGGCAATGCATTATATTATGAGGATTTGGGGCGTGCATATATGTGTATGCTTATTCCAAGTAGTCACAGCTAGACACCCACAGCCTGTTCTTCACAGGACAGGATTATTTGTGTGCTCATTTAACAGTAATTAAATCCTTACTAATTCAGTTGAGAGAATTAAATTTATCCATTCTGGTTGGAATTCAGCACTTTCTTGGCCCAAAGACAATGTCAAGCTGTCTTCTTAGAGCAGCACACCTGCATATATATGCAAGAACATGTCTTTTTGTCACCATCACTCCTGTAGGGGTTTGATGAACTCATCCTATCCTCTTCCTCTAGAGCCCCACCTTGCTTTTCTTCCTGGTACACAAATGTCTTAGGATCTGTCAAGATGGAGAAAAGTGACATTCTGTCCACATCGGCCAAGATGGGACAGGGCAGAGAAGTCTTTAGGCATGAGAGTCACCTGTGTGTCAGGGGGTCTGTGGACCAGAAGGTATTGACTGATGGAAAGAAATCCTTACTGTACAAGAAAAGGAAAGTCTACCGCAGCCTTGGGGCATACCTGAGCACAGTGATCCCTGGCAAGAAAGCTGCATGCTCACCTCCATCAGACATAAATTCTGACTGAAGGTTGAGGCTATGTACTAACTGGCAATTAATCACTTTGGGATGCCTTCACTTAACTTCAGTTCCTCTCATTAAGTGCCAGTCCACCTTGTTCCATCTCCACGCGCCCTGGAGACTCCTTTTCACAGTGCCAGAAAGAAGCCCTGATGCTCTTCTAGCTTTTCCCTTCGCAGTGTAAATATGAAAAGCATACTCGGACTCTCAGAAGCTAAACTTCAGAAACTGTACCATGAGGAGGCAATTTTTTACTTCCTTGCTCTCTGTTATACCACTAATAAAAAGAAAGCAAGAAAAATCTGTGAACCTGAATGAGTGGTCACCTGGTGTAATATCAAGGAAGTCATACTTTATACAGATAATTGCCATAAGCACTTCTATGAGTCACATGTCAATGGACACTCAAAGGGTGGTTGATTAGCATAGGAAGTAGCAGAAATGGACTTCGGTTTTCAAAAGTGTGTGTTGGTTATTACTAAACGGCATGAGGAATGTTAAATATGAAGCCCTGGACCTTTTAATTATTTGACATATATGGGTTGGCTTAAATGTTTCTAAAGTATGTCCTATGAAAATGCAATATAAAGATGGGTAGAGAGGTACCTTCCTGTTTTTGTTTTTGTTTTGTTTTTTGTTTTTTTTTTTTAATTGGAACTTTTATTTATATTTCAGATGTTTTCCCCTTACCCCCTTTTCCCCCCTCCCTCCCCCGTACCTCACCTCCCCACCCTCGAATATCCCCCCCCAAGACGTCCAGCCTTCATGGGACCAAGAATCTCTTCTCCCACTTATATATAGCTCCCTTGCATATATAGCTGGAGCCATGGGTCCCTCCCTAAGCTCTCCCAGGCTGGTGGTTTAGACCCTGGGGGCTCTGGTTGGTTGGTATTGTTGCTCTCCTCATGGGGTCCCATACCCTTTCAACTCCTTCAGTCTTCACTCTATCTTCTCTGTTGGGAACCCCATGATCAGTTTAATGGTTAGCTGTGAGCATCTGCCTCTGAATATGTCAGACTCTTGCAGACCTCTAAGGAGATAGTTATGTTAGGCTCCTGTCAGCATGCACCTCCTGACACCCACGTCAGCATCTACCTTTAGGTACCTTCCTGTTATAGCAGCACTTTGAGGACTAAGGAAAGGAGATTGCCAATTCAAGGCCAGCCTCAGCTTCACAGTGAGACTTTCTCTCAAGGAAACGAAACAAGCAGTTCAACTCCTTAGCCGTATTGCCCTAGAACATCCCTGAAGAATAGAACTGTAGAGGGGTACAATGACACATCCCTGTAATCCAGCACTCAGGAGAGTGAAATAGGAGGGTCACGAGATGGATGCCAGCCTACTTTTGCTACACAGAAAACTCCATCTAAAGCAAATACATTAATTCATTAATTAAATAGGTTAATAAAATTGTGTTCAACATAACCAAATCAGCAAGAAGGATAATAAAATATGAAAAAGCAGCATTATAACTCTATATTCTATGCTGTAAAAGTGTCCAGGTTATAGACTAATCATCAATAACTCATCTCTGTAGTCAATAAAGAGTGGTGCCAGCAATAAGACATCCCAGAAAATTATACACAAGCCTCCAGGTACGCTAGGATATCTCTATTGAACCACTATAGATGGAGAGGTGACTGGACTTTTAATACTCCTCAGGATTGGTTCATAATGTTCTCAGAAATATCAAAGTCCTTGATCTGCAAGGGGCTTTGGCATAGGAATGGGTGAAGGGTAACACGATGAGGTGAAGACAGGGAGTTATGCAGGAAACAGACAGTATGAAAACATACGAACACACAGGAATGTCCCGCCAAAACTCAGCTAGGTAGAAGTTATTCTGTTTTCCTGTAGCCAAATTAAACTATTTTCAGTTGCCACTCAACCAGGTGCTATTGATATTCATCTCAGCTACTTTATAGTTGCCATTGTTGGTTTTAAGACAAGGATTTACAACATAAATCAGTCTGGCCTTGAACTTACCTCTGCCTCTAGAGGGCTGAGGTTCCAGCCATTCTCCTCATGCCTGACTTGAATGATTTCTTCACTGAAGTTTGCTTAAGTAGGTTGAATTAAACTGGGTCCTGTGTCCACTCTGCCACAGGGCTCAGACATCTCAGGGAGGCGGGCTGCTGGGGAAGTTTGACTGTGTTTACCCAACATTGGTGCAGGTGTCAGGCTATGGGAAGTCGTGGGACACTGCTCTGGGGGTGGGGATGCACAGTTTGTAGTCTCGGAGACAGCCGGACAGCCGGAGCTGGCTCGGGGGTCCCCAGGCCTGCACCGAGGCCAGGGCTGTCTGGTTCTCAAGCTCTTGGGCACTCAGAGGCCCCTAGGAGCCACGGAAGAGCTGAGAATGGAGTGGGGGCCCACAGGCTGGATCTAGCCTGGGGCTAAAGGGAAAAGAAGGAGGCAAGCTCAGGCTGGGTCCCGCAGATGGGAGTCTTTGGCTTGGTCAGAGGAGGCTGTGGCTAGGAGTGTTGAGAGGTCTTATGCCGGAGATTATATAAGGCTCTTTAGGCAAAGGCCTGCTCCATTGCACCCTACGGCAGATCGCAATGAAGAGGCAGGCCATGGTTTTGAGACATTGCTTGTCATGATGAAAAGTAGATGAGTAAAACTGTACCCCAGTTTCTCAAGGCGGGCCTAAGGTTAATTACCTTTTGCAGGGAGGAGTGTCTGGGAAGGGAAGCTTAATTGGCAAAGCCCTTCAGGCATTTAGGTACCTCATTAAAATGGAGATCTGTCTTGAGGATACGTGACCTCAGGTCATGTCCTCTACCTGTGGAAAGACTTGGGGCTTTGCCTTATGTGACTGATGGCCACAAATCTTTGGAGGGCTGTGGCCTCGGCCTCTATCAGGAGCCTAGTGTCTGGGAACCAAGCAAAACACCTGCCTTCCCTCAGAGTCACCAGAGTTTCCAACCTGTGTTCAACCAGGAACCAGGCTGCCTTTCATGGTCCTACATAAGTAGTGCCTAGTTATCTCAAGGAGTGCCTAGTTTCAGTGAAATCATCTGGGCTGGTGTGTTATAAATGGCTGTGTTTGTATTATCTGACTGCCTGTGTTTGGATTCTCAGAGTTAAAAAAAAAAAAAACCAGGGAGAAAGATATGTATGTGCATCATTTATTTATTTGGAGGTGAGCTTGGGAAACAGATAGGGAAATAGAAAGTTATATGGAAAGGGGAAGTAAGACAGCTACTAAATAACTAAGGAGCTTTGTGCCCTGGGGAATCTGGATAACAATGTAGAAGCCTCCCCCTTGCTCTCTTTGAAGACTCCTACTGATTGTGAGAGTCCTCCTCTCTGGTGATTTGAATTTGATTGGCCCATGGGAAGTGGCACTATTAGAAGGTGTGTCCTTATTGGAGGAGGCGTCATCTTGTTAAAGAAAGTGTGTCACTGTGCACTGTGGAGGCAAGACTTTGGGGATATATATCTATATCTATATCTATATCTATATCTATATCTATATCTATATCTATATCGATATATATATATATATATATATATCTCCATTTGTCACACTGGGTTTCAGTTCCTAGTCATCTCCCTCCTGCCTGCTGTGTCTCCATCAGTACAATGCATATATACATGTGTGTGTGTGTGTGTGTGTGTGTGTGTGTGTGTGTGTGTGTGTATTCTGGCCAGTATGACACAGAGCCTCCTCCTGGCTGCCTGCAGAAGACCATCTCTTCCTGGTTGCCTTTGGATCAAGATGTACTCCAGGCTCTTCCAGCATCATGTCTCACTAAATGCTGTCATACTTCCTCCCATGATGATAATGGACAGAACCCCTGGAACTCTAAGCCAGCCCCAATTAAATGTTTGTCTTTAGAAGAGTTGCTTTAGTCATGGTGGCTACTTCACAACAATAAAACCCTAAGTGAGACACCCTCTTACTACATTAGTTCCTATTAATCCACTGCTGAGGCACTGGCTGCTGCAAGTGAGGTGGAACTAATTATCTAGCTTGCCTGAAACCGTAGCAAAGGGGGCTCTAGCCTCGGGGGAACAGTTTCCAGCAGCTGAAAGCCAGGCTGTGGTAGTAGCCTACATACAATTTTAAGTCACCATTTGTCACGCTGGGTCTCAGTTCCTAGTCATCTCCCACCTGCCAGCTTCTCTATCAGTCCGATGTTTGCTCTGACTGGCTTCTTACTCCCCACCAAGTCTCCCAGGAACCAGCTTTCCCATTTCTGCAGCAATACTGTGTACACAGGAATGCTTCAACAGACCCCAAACAATCCCAAGGTGCAGGAAGTCCATGAAACTGACCTAGCACCACTACCTCGCCAGAGCATGAGACACCCCCCACCCCTGCAACAGCAACACAGGCTGGCTGGCATCAGTTGTACTCCGCATTGCCCCATTCATCACAGACATTATCCCTCTCTCTGACATTCTGTTCTGGGAAGCAGCATTCAGATGTCATATTGATTGTCATTTCCTTGCCCCAGACTGACTAGCCTAAGTTGGTAGATCAAGGTGGAGCTGCTCCCTGGCTACTCTGAGTCCCAAGACTTGTCATAGCTAAAGCTCACTACTCTCGTTGCTTCTCCTGGACCCTGTACCAGCTTCCAGACTGCGGGATCGAGCCTGATCTTTTGGTAGATCCTACTCACTCCGTGTAAGTCTAACTCATTGTTTATCCACAGAGGACTCTCAAAGGACAAACTATTCCCTAACATAAAGATATTGTCTTTCAGTCTCTTCAACTTCAAGATATGAAAGCCAGCTTAGCAGCAGTCTATGTGAAAAAAAAAAGAAATTAAAAAACACACACAATATTTTAGGTAGCTATCCTAAAACTAATATAAAGTCACAACTATCAAGCCCAGTGCTTGGTCTTTTGTTGCTTGATATGAATTTTATGCATTTATTAGGGGCAGTTTTCTTCAGGCATCTCTCACTTAGGGGTAGCAAATTTTCTTATCTGACTGATTTCAGTGGCTGTAAATGTATTTCCTGAAGTAAATATCTATAATTTCACAGGTTCTTTTTCACCACAGGGGTGGTGAGCCCATCACATCTGTCTCTGTTAAAGAGAAGAGTTAACCTTGCCACATTTTCTGGATTTACTGGTGAGGGCCTTGTGATGCCTGTCCCTTATGTTTCCAGATTTGCAAATGAGACAGAGCTGAATCTTATCTCACAGTTCATGCAAATCAGATGCCAGGGAGGCTATTGAAAAGAGAAGATGCTATCGTAGGTCTTACAAGGGCACCTCTCAGATTGACAGCCCAAATCTAACTTCCTCATTCCCTCTACTTGAATTAATATCTCCACTAGGTCTCTGCTTTGTGCAAATGACATTCCAGGCAAACTAGGGAAAGCCCCTAAGACAGATTCTGTCACACCTGTCTTTGTTCTCTGATATTAGAAAGGTCTGTCCTTAAAGGATGCATGGTGTTAAAGAATGTTGAAGACTTTAGATTCGGCTGATGAAAGGGCTGAGGGAGGACCACACTCTGATTTCCAGATGCCTCCGTGTTTATGAGCTTCTCTCACTGGCATCCTTGCTAGGACCTGCCATCATTCCTGCGTCCCGATAACGTCTACAAAAAGACTTATTCAGCAGTCTTCTATCAGATGCATGATGAGAGCCAGGCTTAAAATAAATCCAATCCAGCACATAAAAATAGGAGCACCTGGGCAGCGAGAGGCTTCATTTTATTTTGTTTATTCAGACAAACCAATCAGTAGGATCAAACTCTTCAATCAAATGGCACACACATGTTTATGGAAGAAATACAATTAGGAAACACGCCTAGAACTCTAATCATGAATTCCACAAGTAGTAATTTACGTTCCAGGACAATGCCAGTTGCCCTGCATACAGTGGTAAACCAGAAAGACAAAATTATCAGGTTTGAGAATGCATAATCCTATTAGGAGGACAGACAGAAAATACTAGGAAAGCAAATATAAACTAGCTGACCGAAACCACATAGAAAGAGATGACAGCTGTGAACAGGGCTTAATTATACGGAGTGATATTCCCTGGCAGCATCTCCAAGGAGTAAATACATGAGGCAATATACAGTAAGAATGAAAAATACATGAACTTCAAAACCTACAAATGAGCTTGAGATGCTCTAGAAATTGTGGCTAGAGACTAGTGACAGTGTTGGACAGGCAAGAACCACAGAATCATTAAGGGTGCTCGGGGAGAGACCAGAGGAGCCTTTCAAGGGAAGCCACATCATCTATAGTATTAATAGTGTTATAGTGAGATTGGGTAGCAGTGAAGCAAAAGCAAAGTAAAGGCACTAGACAGCTGGCAACTCTGAGAACTGAGGGGGAGGAACGAAGACAACACAGACTAAGGTGTTTTAGAAGAGGCTTAACCAGATTGTCAATTCTTTATTCTAAAATGAATGAGGAGAGCAGTAGAATGGTGGATGGATAAATACTAAATCATACAGGGAAAAAACGAGACTCTGTCATTCTTTCACACAGCACGCTGAATAGCAATTACTAGAATATAATGTGCATGTGTGTAAATGTAAAGAGAATATTGCCACCATAAAGAAATGATCATTATTTGAGAAGACAGCTATATTTACCCTGATTTAAACATTAGACATGTATCACAATATTTATATTGTACCCAGGAATGTGTATAATTTTATGCATTGGTCAAAAAAGTGTGCGTGTGTGTGTGTGTGTGTGTGTGTGTGTGTGTGTGTTGTGAATGATAAAAGAAATAAATAAGGAGGGTTTTTTTCCTGCTTAGAAAATTTTGGAGAACACAGACGCTTGATGTTAAAAAGATAGGAGGGAAAATATGGAGGCCATTTGATGTTATTGGCCTCATAAAGCAAGGCAAAGGAGTCTTCTAGAACTCACCATCCCCTCAGTAATTCACGATTCCCTGATTCCACCCGAGTTTTCAAGAAAGGAGATCTAAGGTTACAAGGCAAGTGCTCACAGGCAAATCACTTAGATAAAACGAATTCGACAATGAAACTCTCTTTAGAGAAGATGAAAGAAAATCTCCGAAGTCTACCATTCGGAACAGAGAAAAACAGGGTTAAACTTAGCCTTTCTTCTCCCTGCCCCATCAGCTTGATTAACTTGTTAATCACAGTTTCTTTTTAGTTTAAATTTGTTATCAGATCAAGGCAAACCCCCGAAGAACACTGTCTGATCTATTAAGCAGTTGCCACAGCCTCGTCCTTCCCCACAGGATCCTTTGTTTTAAGGCATCCTTTTTTTTTTTTTTTTTTTTTTTCTGATCAGGCTGGGAAAAACAGAAGGTTTGTATTGTCTTATGGAAACTAAGAAGCCACAGGTGTTAGCAATGGCATTCAGGAAAGTAGGCTAAAGATAGATTCCAAGCATTTACACAAGAAATTAGTCTAATGAAAAATTGGCTAGTGGGTCAAATAAGGACAGAGACAGGGAAAGGGTCAAGGCTCATTCTTCAACTTTGGGTTTGAGCAATAACATGGATCTTTGTGAAAGCCAAGTGCCTCAGGGGCTGCAGACAATCCTAGGGCTCTAAGGAATCTTAGTTATTAGTCTGACAGGCTTAATGAAGATTCCACACTTCTTGAGAGCAGAGATTATACAATGTGCCCAAGTATGTCAAGTAACTAACATAGTGAGTAAAACCCTGTATAGGTTGCTGTAGAGTCAGGTTAGAATGGAATTTTTCTCTATGAAAATGGAGTGAGTAAATCAAAGGACTCTGAACAGACTGTTTCATGTGGCTGAAAACCATTTCCTACAAAGACATAATATTTGCTATCATTGCAGCCACCAAGGTTTGAGTGATTATCTTATAGCAGCTTTAGGTTCCTTTGTGTGTGTATTATTTTTTTACTCAAATCCATATTTGCTAAACCAGATTGTCTTCATCTTCTCGTAGTGGTAAGTTTAGCTATCCTGCTTTGGATCCACAGGTGAGCGCTGGTATGTGTGTGAGTGCGTGCGTGCGTGCGTGCGTGTGTGTGTGTGTGTGTGTGTGTCTAGGTATCTGTACACACACACACACACCGCACCAGTTAATTTTAATATGCCCTGACTAGCTCAAAGCTGGGCAGTTCTAATCCTTTGCCTGCTACCCCAAGCCCAATAGGGAAAGTGGCCTGTGGCCACTCACCAGAATTCTTAAATTTTTACATGGCTTGATGGCTCTTTCTCCTGCAGCTCAAAGCCTGATCCATCTCCCACTGCATCATGTCTGTTTCTCTCTTGTGAATCCTAGCCTGAGCAAATCTAAGGGTCCCTTTGCCCAGCCATTGGCAGATGGCATCTTTATGATCAATCAAAAACCAATTGTGGACAAGGACCTTCAGCATTTGAACACACAAATTCCTGACTAAATCAAAGCATTAGAACCAATCTCTAACAATAACCAACTAAAGTTGTCAGCCAGGTAGCCCTAAATCACATGTGGTAAATGACAGAGCCAAAATTAGAACTCACGCTTGACACGGAATACCTGGTCTTACCATATACAAATGATGAGTTTTGTTTCTGGAATTCTCTAGTGGGTTAAAAACTTCTGTGTGAGAGCTGGGAGATGACTCAGTCAGTTAAGTGCTTGCAAGAACTGAGTGTGAGCCCTAGAAGAAAAAGCAAGCAAACAAATAAACAAAACAATTAGGCATAGGGATACATGCTTGTAACCCCCAGAACTTGGAAGTCAGAGATTGGACAGTCTATGAGCTCACTGGTTGGTCAACCTAGTCTACTTGGATCCAGTGTGTCCAGGCAAGTGAAAAGCAGTGTGTAAAAAAAGACAATTAAAAGGTATGCATTACCTGAGAAATGACACCCACACACACACACACGTTCACACTCACACATAGATGTGTAGCTGCACACACATAAGCACACATGCACAGATACCTAGACACACATGTGTACATGCACATATACATACATAAAACATATATAAAAAATTTCAGCACAATCAGAATGGGGAAAAGCATGCATGCCTCCATCTGAATTTCAAACCCTGGAGGATTTTACTCTGTTGATATAAGGTAGCCAGGCACATTACTCAGTGATGGCCAGGTTTTAGCCTATACAGGCCTCCAACACATTAAATAAGATACAACCACAATGTGTAGGGATTCACTTGAAGCATATTGACGCCTTAAATGTGACTTTTCTTCCCAATCCCTCCTACACATACACACACACACACACAAACACACACAGAATATTTAACCAGGCATGTGGACACTGTGGCCCAGGAAATTGACTGTCATATTTACTTATGCAAAAGAAGAGTATATTACGGACCCTAATTGTGTCATGTTGCTTCCTCCCTAGGAATGCCTTCCTCTTCTTTGGCATGCAGTGTGATACAGAGAGTGATGGTTAAATGTGTGGGTTCAGGATCAGACCTGGCTTTGAATGACATCTCTGATTCCTACCATTTGGAATATGAGGAAGGTCATATTTCTTTTTCTTTCTGCTCAACGGCTTCTCACCTTTGATGCCGAATTGACAGTGCCTCCATTTCCCAGAGTTACTGAAACTGTGTGCTTCTCAGAACCTCATGAAGTGAATAAATGACAGACAGGCAAATGCATGTACACACACACACACACACACACACACACACACACACACTTTGTTACTTGTGACTCAGAATCGATACAACTTATTTTATCCTAGGCTTTCTCAGATCACTTAGGGGTTTAAACACATTTTAAATTTCTGGGAGGAAATATTTAATCTTTCTAATTTAATAGATCACAGAACCCCTTTCTGATACAGCATTCCCATAATGAATACTCCATAGAATACTCACTGGCAAACAATACTCTAATTGTTTAAAGTATGGCAACCTTGTCTTATGGGTTAAATCATGAAGTGCCCTAGAGTAAAAAAAAAATAATTGCCTCTTGTGTACTCCCCACGGCTCCAGCATAATGCAGGAAACAGAGCAGATCAATAAATGTGTGCTAATCAATAAAATTCTTTACTTTATTAGTATATATTATCTATTTTAGCAGTGCCTTGTACGTAAAATATATTATCTTAAACACTAGGAAAACCACATTTAATTAAATGAAGCCCCTACCTTCAAGAATACCTAGTCCAGTAAAAATAAAAGTAAGCAAGCAGATAAATAATGGCAATAGTAACCACCAATTACTAACTACAGTGGTATGTTTAAAGGATCTTGGGATTACATAAGAAACTAGAGAGTTGAGAATAGGTCAGTTGGTAAAGTGCTTGCCATTCAACCATGGAAACTAAGTCTGATCTCCAGCGCCCACATTTTAAAAGTCAGGCATGGTGGTATGTATGTGCCTTTAATCCTAGCACTGAGAAGACAGAGGTGGGAGGACTCCAGGAACATGCTGGCCAGCCAGCCTAACCTAGCCTACTTGGTGGGATTCAAGGGAAATATAAGGCCAATGGCATCTGAGGAATGACAATGACATTGACCTCTGATCTCCACACACATGTATATTCACACGTATGTGCATGTGCACTTCCACTTTACACACATAAAAGAAGAAATTCAGAGCTACATGGCAAGAGGCCATCGACTGGAGAGTGATTGTTGGAGAAGGAGCCATTGAGAATTCCACTGTCCTACTTTGGTTTTGACATTACAACTAAATTCTACAGGATGGATAACTTAGAATTGAGAAGCCTCAAATCACGGAACATGCATCACCAATTTCTGATGGAGCTGGCTCCAAGATGGTGTCTTGCCACTGTATGAGGAAGATAGAAATGGAATGCTAGGTCCTTGCCTGAAAGAAGAATTAGACAGGCACTCCCCTTATCAAAGCCCTTTTATGAAGACATTAATTTCATTCATAATGGTAGTACCCCAATGACTTGATCAGTCTCTCAAAGCCCCACATACTAACACTGTAGGGTTTGGGTTTTGAGTTTTACATGAACTTTGGATGTTGGAAGTAGTGTTGACTATTGAACTAGAGCTTGAACATTGCCAAGACAGATAAGAGGTACAAGAACATTCCAGAAAGAAGCCCTGGGCACATCCACAACTGTGGAGATCAAAATAGGCATGGCTCATTTACTGAATCATGAGGATTCTGTAGGGTTTGGAGACAAAACACGAGGCTGCAGCAGATATAAAGGAGGCACAATGAGAGAGCCAGGGCATGGAGTGCATGGTATATCACATGCCATGTCAGAAAGTTTTCAGTGTGAGCAGGGTGCAGATTCCGATGTTTACGAAGCATGCAGGAACTTATCTAGAGGAAGTGAGTGACAGAACCCAGGAAGCACATGATGTTACTAACCTTAGTCCTATCTTGAAAACACACCTAACTAAATGAGAACATGGCATCACCATATCCCACTCACCTGGCTTCCCCAGTGAAGCAAATCTCTCTAATACTAGTTTGGTGATCACACAACATTAGTGCAATTGTCATTTCCTCATTCTAGGTCATTTCTTTTCCAATAACAGCGCCACTGCACTATGAAGAGTTACTAATTGATATTTTGACTATTTAAAAAAAGATTAACTCAAAGCCTTTGGAAACTCGAGACTGATAATATTATCATAAATATAGCTTGTTTGTGACTCTCATGATATGTGGAGAAGAGATTAAGTCAGTATCCTTGGAGATATTTCAGGTTTATTGTTTTTAAAATTATTCCTTAATATGAGATTATGTAAAGAAGATAACTTGTGTTGAGACATGCTCTGCAATGTAAGAAAAGCACTGCAATTCTAGCTTTTAACACTAGCAATTAACGGAACTGTTCTTTGGGGAGAACTCAATGTATAATTTAAAATATGCTAAAAATTCTACATGACCCTTTAGGGAATCTTCTGGAGCCAGCCACAGCGTTAAGCCACGCACTTGATGACATAGCTTGAAGTAAGTGTGTGGGCCTCGAGGTGAGTCACTGTCTTCTTCCATTTCTCTTCCAAGTCCAATTGATTACTAATCCTGTCCACACAGGACACTTCCTTGCCACCTGTGAAACAGGTGACAGACGTCGTGAGGATGCCTTTTCAGAGCCGTGTGATTTCACAGTCTTCAGTCTTCGGCTCCCTGACCAACAGGGATGGAAATGAAGAAAGTCACTCTATACCAGGTTTAAAATGACTGTAACCAATGTGCCACATTTTAATGCCAAAACAGCAGCTGCTCTTCTCTGGTGAAATGGAGGAAGAAGGGAGACACCCACACTGGAAATGACGAGAGAGCAAGAGGGAAATTCTTCTAAATGAAATAGCCAAACATAACAGGAAAACAAGAAAACTCAAAAAGTATCTGTTGTTCCTGGAGCAGGCAAGTAAAGAAACACCACAGCTCCCAGCTGGCCGGCTATTCCCAAGGATTAAGAAGGCAAGGCCAAAGCTTCTCTCAGTAAGTAGAAGCTGCTGTGCACCTGGAAGACTCCAGGGGGCGCTTAGTGTCTCCTTGGGTATCAGAGGGAGAGAATATTCTTGTTTTGTTTTGTTTTGTGAGTTTTTTCTTTTTCTTTTTTTTGGGGGGGGTATTTTGTTTATTTACATTTCTAATGTTATCCCCCCAGTGTTTCCCCCTCCAAAACCTCCCACTCCATTCCCCCACCTCCACTAGGGTGCTCCCCCACCCACCCACCCACTCCTGCCCCACCACCCTAGCATTCCCCTATGCTGTGATATCAAGTCTTCACAGGACCCAGGGCTTCCCCTCCCATTGATGCCCAACAAAGCCATCCTCCACCACATATACAGCTGGAGCCATGGATCTCTCCATGTGTACTCTTTGGTTGGTGGTTGATTCCCTGGGAGTTCTGGGAGTGTCTGGTTGGTTGATATTGTTGTTCCTTCCATGAGGTTGCAAACCCCTCCAGCTCATGCTCAGTTCAATGTTTGGCTGCAAGCATCCACATCTGCATCCCTAAGGCTCTGATAGAGCCTCTCAGGAGACATCTACATAAGGTTCCTGTCAGCAAGCACTTCTGGGCATCAGCAAATGTCTAAGTTTGGTGGCTACACATGGGATGGACCCCCAGGTGGAGTTGTTCCTGGATGGCCCCTCCCTCAGTTTCTGCTCCACTCCTTGTCCCTGTATTTCCTTTAGCAGGAGCAATTCTGGGTTAAAATTTTGTGAAGGGTAACTGGCCCAGTCCTAGAGTTACAAAGAGCAATTCTCAAATTCATTTGGAATAACAAAAAATCCAGGATAGAGAGAACTATTCTTAACAATAAAAGAACTTCTGGAGGAATCACCATCCCTGACCTCAAGCTGTACTATAGAGCAATAGTGATAAAAACTGCATGGTATTGGTACAGAGACAGGCAAGTAGGTTAATGGAACAGAATTGAAGATCCAAAAATGAACCCACACACATATGTTCACTTGATCTTTGACAAAGAAGCTAAAACTATCCAGTGGAAAAAGGACTGCATTTTTAACAAATGGTGCTGGTTCAACTAGCGGTCTGCATGTAGAAGAACACAAATTGATCTATACCTATCTCCTTGTACAAAGCTCAAGTCCAAGTGGAACAAGGACCTCCACATAAAACCAGATACACTGTATCTAATAGAAGAGAAAGTGGGGAAGTGCCTCAAATCCTTGGGCACAGGTGAAAACTTCCTGAACAGAACACCAAGGGCTTATGCTTTAAGATCAATAGTTGATAAATGGGACCTTATAAAATTGCAAAGCTTCTGTAAAACAAAGGACACTGTCAATAGGACAAAACAGCTGCCCACAGGTTGGCAAAAGATCTTTACTAACCCTTCACCCAATAGAGGGCTAATATACAAAGAACTCAAGAAATTAGACTCTAGAGAACCAAACAATCCTATTAAAATGGGGAACAGAGCTAAACCGAGGGATCTCTCATGGCTGAGAAGCACTTAAGGAAATGTTCGAAATCCTTAGTCATCAGAGAAATGCAAATCAAAATGACCCTGAGATTCCACCTCACACCAGTCAGAATGGCTAAGATAAAAAACTCAGATGACAGCAGATGCTGGTGAGGATGTGGAGAAAGAGGAACACTCCTCCACTGCTGGTGGGATTGCAAGCTAGTACAACCACTCTGGAAATCAGTCTGGCTGTTCCCTGGAAAATTGGACAAAGTAATACCTGAAGACCCAGCTATACCACTTCTAGGCATATAACCAAAAGATGCTCCAACATATAACAAGGACACATGCTCCACTGTGTTCATAGCAGCCTTATTTATAATAGCCAGAAGCTAGGAAGAACCCAGATATCCTTCAACAGAAGAATGGATACAGAAAATGTGGTACATTTACACAATGACTTCATGAAATTTGCCAACAAATAGATGGAACTAGAAAATATCATCCTGAGTGAGGTAATCCAATCACAAAAGAACACACATGGTATGCACTCACTGATAAGTGGATATTAGGACAAAAGCTCAGAATACCCATGATACAGCTTACAGACCATATGAAGGTCAAGAAAAAGGAAGACCAAAATGTGGGTGCCTCAGTCCTACTTGGAGAGGGGAGCAAAATAATCAAGGGAGGTTGAGAGCTAGAGGGACTTGGGAGGAAGAGAGGATGGGAAGAGGAAAGGGGGAGCAGGATTAGATGTGGGAGGAGATGGGTGAGATGTACAGAGGGTCAGGAAATAAAACAGGTGTGTGGCAATGGGGAATGGCAAACGAGATTAGCCACCAGAAAGTCCCAGATGCCAGAAAAGCAAGAGGTTCCCAGGACCCAACAGGGATGACATCAGTTGAAATACCCAACAAATGGGAGGGAGAACCTGTAGAGACCATATCCAGAGGTTAGGCACGGCCCCTGGTTGAGGGAGGAAACATTCAATGGGTCACAAAAATCCCTTCTAAACTGGTTTAAAGTTTGCCCAGCAGGAAGGAACTGATGCCTACTCATATAAACCTGGCCAGGGATCCATGGTTAGGAAAAGGAGAGGACGTCATAGGCCCTAGGGTAGAACTTACTACTATTCATTTGCTAAACGGACGTAGTCTAAAACTGCCTTTTACATCCTTGTCCCTATAACCATAGATTACTGCAGTGTCGTCTCTTCCCTACCCTGATGGAGATCCACAACCAGGGCAAAGAGTAAGTGCTGGGATATGTTCCACCTTAAACAGGACATTGAGATCACACTTCCACCCTGAAAGACTCAGAAAACATCATGGAATTGGCGGTACAAAGATTCTCAGAGCCAGAGTTCAGGGAGGACCAATGCAAACTGCTGTCTTCTGGCCTTGGCAGGGCCACTATACTCATGAATTAATAAGCAGCTGCTGTTGCCTGCATAAAATCTTTAGCTCTTCTTTTTTACAAATAGTATTTTATTAATAAGCAAACTACAGAAATACACATGAGTATGTGTACATAATCATACTTAAGTAAAGATAAAGCAGTCAAAAAATGTATTTATAGATGATCAAATGTGTACTCTTCAAAATATTGCTACCAATATTTTAAACTTTTTATTAATTCTTTGTGAATTTCATATCATGCACCCAATCCCACTCATCTCTCTTTCCCTCCATATCCCCCTTTGCCCTTGCAGACTCCCTCAAAAAAAGAAAATTAAAAAAAATAAATAAATAAATAAAGAAGCTGCCTTAGCTAGGGTTTCCATTGTTGTGAAGAGACACCATGACCAAGGCAAGTCAAGGCAAACATTTAATTGGGGCTGGCTTACAGTTTCAGAGGTTCACTCCATTATCATCATGGTGGGAAACATGGCAGCATCCTAGCAAACATGGTACTGGAGAAAGAGCTGAAAGTTCTACACCCCAATCCCAAGGCAACCAGGAGAAGACTGACTCTTCCTCACTGGATGGAGGAGATTAAACATAGGACCTTAAAACCTCACAGTGACTCACTTCCTCCAACAAGACCACACCTACTCCAACAAGGCCACACCTCCTAATAGTGTTACTTCCTGTGGGCTTAGCATATTCAAACCACCACAAAAAAAACATAAATAAAATGAACAAAACAAAATAAACAAGTAAAAATCTTGTCATGAAAGCTGTAGTGTGTCACAGTGCATCCCTTTTGTATACACATCTTTATTTGCAAATGTTTATTATGATGAGTCATTGGTCTGGTTCGAGGCCTCAGGCTTCTGCTTTATTATCCATACTGGATCTTCAGCCAGACTTCTCCGGATATCCTGTTGTTGCCCTCTGTCGTGGAGCTCCTGCAGCTTTGGACCTGCAGATCTGGCCCCTTTACATACTCCAGCAGTTCATAGATTCATGATGTTGGAATGGACCAAGTCAAAGCCGGGATATGGACCTGGCCAGTAGCTGAGTTGGTCAGCCCACCAGCTCTCTCTCTCTCTCTCTCTCTCACACACACACACACACCACCAGGGTGAGCTCTCCAGCACTGCCCCAGCTAGCTAATCCATTGCAAAGCCGAGAAGGGGCGGGGTCAGCCTACCTCCACCCTCATCACCAAGGTCTGCTCAACTATGTTGCCTAGGTGAGATCCAGGGCCCACTCTCCTGAGTGCTACAGCCAGTCAGGGGTGGGGCCAGCTGCACAGCCCTTGGATATCATCATGGTCCCAGATGGCAGCCCAGACCCAGGACATCCTCATAGCCTTTGGTGATAATCTCAGCCATGGACATAGACTCAGACCCCTGTTGCTGCAAGGCCACAGACCTAGACATGACTCTCAGTGGCAGCACAGGCCAGGACTTCTTCACATGACCTTAGGTAGCAGGGCAGGCTACTCATATTAGACAATTCCTCTCCACCCTCGTGTCCCTGGTTCTGCCTCTCTTCATGATGCTCAAACTGATATGCTTATGTCTCTCCCATCTCTCCAACAAATATTTGCTCATTGTAGTGGCTCCTAGTGTGAACAGACCATTCAGCTTCTGAGTGTCCTCTGGCCCATCCACGCCTTGTAGTGGGGCAGGGTGCAGGCAGCAGGTCTATGGGGGTCTAGTTCTTTGTGTTTGTTTGTTTGTTTATTTGTTTGTTTTGTCCTGTTCTGGTTTGTTTGTTCATTTTTATTTTATCTTATTTTTAGACACCTATTTATTTTCTAATGAGAGAGAAGAATATTTTGGTGGGGAAGAGGTAGGGATGCTCCAGGAAGACTTGAAGGAGGGGAAATATATCTATTTTCAGATTTAAAAAAAAAAATCAAGCAAGTCAACATTCCTGCACCAACCATATTGTACCTCTAGCTGAGGAAGTGTTAAAAGTTGATGGTTGCTTCAGGACAAAGAATCAGTTTTCTGCAACATTGTGGTCCATGGTATGTTGCCCATCCTCCAGTGAATAATCCTACAGTTATGTACATATGGGCAGTACTAAATGGACTTGGTGATTACTTTTAAAAGGAGAAGAAAAAAATGAGGAGGGGGGCGGAATAAAAGAACATGAAGTCCGGAGAAGAATGAAGAAGGCAGGGGCCGGGAGTTAGAGGAGACAGATGAGAGATTAATAGGATTTAAGTACATTGTATACACAGATAAAATTGCCAAAGGATAATCTTTCCATTTAAGTTACCTTCTCAGTTGCTAGTGAAAGCCTTCAACACAATGTAGCCAGGTTCATTTTACAGCAGATTTTAAAAGGCAATGTGTCATTCAAATGGCACAAACTTGTGTACAGATAATTTCTTAAAGGCTTCCACTCAGACCCCAAGATCAAAAAGTTTAGCCTTGTACCATTCACAAACATTATCCCATGTGTTCCTGATACCTTCAAGTTTTACAGAATTAGACTTATACACAAGAAAATCATGTAGTAACTAAGCTTGAGATAAACCTTGCACAGCTGTGTAACTGAAACACCATTAATAGCAATAACAGAAACCATGAGAGATCCTTGGGCTATGAAAACAGGCATGGAGAACTTCCCAGTGATCAAACACACTCTAGCACAAGTGAGTGGCAAGCCTCCTTGTAAGCTGGAAACAATTCAGAAGGAACCGCCTGAGGCTGGGGGAGAGGAGACTGTTCTAGGAAAGAGCAATTGGGTACAGGTGACTGTTGCTGCCTTTCTTCACAGTGGAAGGTTGACATTCTATCACTGTTCTGGAATTTGTGTGTGTGTGTGTGTGTGTGTGTGTGTGTGTGTGTGTGTGTATGTGTGCATCTGTGTGTCTGTGTCTATGTGTCTATGTGTGTGTCTGTCTGTGTGTCTTTGTGTCTGTGTGTTGGTGTGTGTGTGTTGGTATGTGTGTCAGTGTGTTTTTGTGTGTTTATGTGTCTGTGTGTCTGTGTGTGTCTATGTCTGTGTGTTGGTGTGTGTGTGTGTTTTTGTGTATTTATGTGTCTGTGTGTCTGTGTGTGTCTATGTCTGTGTGTTGGTGTGTGTGTGTGAGTCTGTGTGTGCCTGTGTGTCTCTGTCTCTGTGTGTCTGTGTGTCTATGTCTGTATGTCTCTGTGTGTGTTTGTGTCTTTGTGTCTATGTGTTGGTGTGTGTGTATCTGTGTCTCTATGTGTGTGTATATCTAGTGTATGTATATCTGTTTGTGTCTGTGTGTGTGTCTCTGTGTGTCTGTGTATCTGTGTGTGTGTCTGTGTGTGTGTTTGTGTGTGTGTCTGTGTCTATGTGTGTTTGTGTATCTGTGTGTGTCTGTGTGTGAGTGTGTGTGGTATATGCACTTATGATGTGTGCTTGCATGCCTATGAACACACATGCATGCTTGTAAAGACCTGAGATTGACACTGGCTGTCTTCTTCAGTCACTCTCCACATATTTATTGAGGCAAGGTCTTCCCGTTGAACCCAGAGCTCCTTGATTTGGCTACTCTAGCTAGTCAACTTGCTCCAAGGGTCTTCTGATTGCTATTTTCTGAGTGCTGGGTTTACAGGTTGTCCACCGCGCCTACAGGGCACTTACTAGGATTCTGGGAATCTGAGCTCTGATCGTGGTGCTTCTGTGGCAAACATTTTATCCACTGGGCCATCTTCCCAGTCTGAGTTTATGATCTTGAGAATGGCATTATACAAAGGCAGCTACCTGACTCTGTTTTCCACATATTTCTCTGTTGGGAACACAGAGATTCTTGTGCTCATACATAAGCACCAGGGCAACCAAGAATATTCAGCACGCAGGGTTGTCTCTTCCACAGAAGAGATGTGTAACCTGTTTTCTGCCCAGAGGGCTGCATATGGAGGTAGCTAATAGCCTAAGTGGCGTCTGTGATATCTATATGACCAGGGATTTCCTCAGGGTCCCACAAGCAGGGCTGGAGGTAGTGAATGTCCTAGGTGACCTCATTGTTAGCTGCATGATTGAGACCACACTGAATCCTTCTCCTGGGTCCTTAGGATAAAACAGAGAGCCTTAGCTATGGAACTCATCTGCATGAAAGAAGTGGCATATACTTTGAGAAGAGTTTCAATGTAATTATATGCCTCTTGTGCACATAGGATTGTGCCACACCAGGAACCTTTTTTTTTTTTTCAAAGTGTACTATACCTAAATATGTGTAAAATAAACTGCCTGGTGTAAGAGGTTTGAACCAGCACAGGCTCTTGAGTCATGGGGAACCAGGCTTCCTTCTTGCCTCACAAGGATCATTATTCTGACGGCCCCAGTGTTTGCAGAGAACTGCCACAAACACACAAACACACACACACACACACACACACACACACACTCCATCTCCTATAGATCCAAAGAGTTCCCAAGTCGAACAGGGACTAGTGAGCATCGTCAAACAAGACACAGTCATCCTAAAATGCTCTAACATTCCTTTGTGTGTATAGCTGACAGAAAGGAAAAGTAAGGGCTTGGGAGAATCAGCTTCAGGTAGACAGAGGCAACTGTGAGCATATCTCAGTGGAGGTGTTTCATAGCAACATTAGAGGGTCTTAGGAACATAAATACAGACTGGATGTGTATAGTTGATGCTTCTATACTTCCTACATTATAGAGAAGGGTTCAGCAGCAGAAATAAGAAGAAACGAGAATGTCAATGTCATGTTATAAAAGTCAAAAAAGGAAGGAAAAAAATGTTAGAAGAGAAACAGAGACCATGACTAACTCTGTTGAAAGGTCAAGTAATAGGGTAATCCCTGGAACTGGCAAAAGGGAGAATATTGTTTTGTTTGACAAGAGCAAGCGAAGTGGAAGGTCGGAGACAGGATGAACCAAAAGAGGAAGGTCATAAAGAGCTGCGGACTTGAGACCAGGTGTCCGTTTATAAAGGGCCAAAGAGCAAATAATTTAGACATCTCAAGCCTCGCTGTCTCTGTGGGAGCCGCTCACCTCAGCCGCTGCAGAGGGAAAGTAGCCACAGACTATGGCTATACAAGCAAAGGAGCGTGTATACATGTAAAAGTTCCAATACAACTTTACATCTCAGATTTTAAACTTCATATTGTTTTATATAATGAAGTCCCCCACCCCCATTTTCCCAACTATTTTCAAATGTAAGAAAAGTCTTCTTGAGTCATATAAAAATAGATGCTAGACACAATTTAGATTGTGGGTCAGAGGATGCAGCCCTCCATGGTGATCCCTTTCTCTAAGATTTTTCTATAAATGGTGTTGAAAACATGACAACAAATCTACAGATAAAAAATGAACGTAAGTTCATCAAGGGACGTTTTATCTCTCTGTTTCTCATTTCACTCTACATGTCACATGTGACTTGACACATAATAAGTTCTTAGTACACACCTACTAAGTAAATTAATTTTAGCCCATTTTAGCCCAGGTCTAACTGGTAAATCTGTGTACTGCTTTCTCCTCTGCCCCACAAGCACACACAATTCGAGTTTACAAACATCCTCTCCAGCTCACTTAGCGCCCTGTAGTAAGTGAGTATGCATCCCTTATTCTTCACGGACCAAGTTCAGATCACTGGCTTCAAGACTCCTAGACAGGCTGCCTATTTATTGTTTCTTGCTTAGAACCTCTGAGTGCTGATGTCTGCACAAACCCAACAGGCACTGTGTTTCTTTGTCTTGGAAATAGCTCCATTTCGGTGAGAATGAAGTATGCTTTCATCTAAATCCTAATGTATTTTTTAAATGTGAAAAATACACGTCTTTAGTAAAGATGCCTAGGTTACTGATCAGGGCTAGTTAAGAATAAAAAATTAAGCAAAGAGTAGACATGACGGCTCATATGCATCTGAGCATGCGCGTGCTGTGGTTTTTTTTTTTTTTTTCCCCTGTCGGCCACAGCCTTCCGTTCCTTTAGAAGCCTGCTATCTTGTCTTCTGCAGCAGCAGCTTCTGAGCTGCGTTGCCTGATAAGCCTGTCAATGGGTATAAACGTTTTGGCTTTTCCGGGCTCTCTGGCAACTGTGTTGACTGAGGGAAGAGATAATCCTGAGTTTCAGGAATGACTGAATACTCCTGACCCACCAGCTGACTCGGTAAGCGCTCTCCTACACTCAGATCCAGGTATGAGTTTTCAAAGATCACTCAGGGGAGAATCAGGTTTAAAAGACACCAACATCAGAGCGTTACCTCTACCAAAGCGACGTAAGGAGACTGCGCTCATCCCGGACTTCTCTGTATCTGACAGAGCAAGCCAGTTGGGATTGAATCACACGCTGCACTGTGCAACTAAAGATGCCTGCCCAGCCACCTGCTTAGTTTTATCATTGCCTTGTGGGGTCTTGCTCATTCTCCATAGTCTCCATGTGAGTCACACTGAATTATCGGCCATTTTTATAAACAACGGATTTTCCTCTGCTTCATGTGTTTGCTCAGCTTTGTGCTCTACAACATACCCTCTTCTGCTTCCCTCTAGCCACATCTCTTCCTCTTTGGTCCTAATCCCCGCCCAGGATTTCCTCAAGGAAGTTTTCCCTGATGCTGCACTGGTCTCTATTTCTGGGCCTTACCATGTTTCCTGCTCCGCCCACTATCAGCCGCACAGGACATATGCTCTAGGGTGAGACTTAGTTTACCTCTTTCAACTTGTCACCTATTACAGAGAGACCTTGGAACTGTCATTTAGCCTCTCTGAGATCTGCCTTCTTATAGCTGAGTCTCTCCACATTGGTTTGAGTGTTGTCGTTGTCGTCATCATCATCATCATTAATTTTGTGGCTGGGTTTGAGTTGAGGGATTGAGATACAGTTTTACTATACAGCTCAGTCTGGCTTTAAACTCATTATCCTCCTGCCTCCTGAATTCTGGAGTTACAGAAACACCCACAATACTCAGCTGGAAAGGGAATTCTTGAAAGAAACTATTTTTAAAAGAAATTCCCCTTTGGAAATAGAGTAGACATCAGGGGTGGGGGCAGATGGAGGTGGGGAACTGGGTCAGGGAGAGCAGGGATAGGGGAGGGGAGCAGGATGGATCCGGGAGGAGGTCAGATGGAGAAAGTATGGGGAGAGAGAACTGGAATGGTGGAGCACATCTTTGGGATGGGCTCAAAACCTACGACAATGGAAATTCCCAGGAATCTATTAGGGTGACCCTATCTAAGACACCTAGCAATGGGGGATATGAGACCTGAAGGAGCCAACTCCTGTAACCAGAAAAGACTTCTAATGGAGGGACTGGGACACCAACCCAGTCACAAAAGCTTAAACCCACAATTTGCCCTGCCTACACGATATACAGGGGTAAAGATAGAGCAGAGATTGGGGAATGGCCAACCAGTGACTGGCCCTGCTTAAGACCCATGCCATGAGAAAGAGCCCATCTGTGACACTATTAATGATGCTCTGCTTTCCTTACACTCAGGTGCCTAGCATAACTCTCATCTGAGAGGCTTCACCCAGAAACTAATGGAAGCAGATGCAGAGACTCACAGCCAAACATTAGGTGGAACTTTGGGAATCTTATTGAAGAGGAAGAGGAAGGACTGAAGGAGCCAGAGAGGTCAAAGACAACATTAGAAAACCTACAGCATAAACTAAACTGGGACCGTGGGAACCCACAGAGACTGAACTGACAAACAGAGAGAATGCATGGGACAGACCCAGGCCCTTTGCACATATGTAACAGATGTGCAGCTTGGTTTTCATGTGGGACTTCTAAAGCAGGAACAGGGGGTGTCTCTGACTCTGTTGCCTGCTTTTGGATTCCTTTCCCCTAAATTGGCTGCTTTGCTTAGCCACAAAGACAAAGATGCAGCTAGTCCTACTACAACTTGATAGGCAGGTTGAGATCCATGGGAGACTTCCTCTTTTCAGAGGAGAAAGGGAAGATGGAGAAGAGGGGAGATGAGAGAGATTGAGTGGAAAGGAGAGAGGGGAAGATACAACCAGAATATAAAGCAAAACTCTTGTTTTCTGTCACCAAGACATCTTATTTATTTTGGTTAATGTATTCATTTTTTCTAGAAAGTAAATCTTTTCAAAAGTAAAAAACATAAAATAAAGTAAAATAAGGGGCTAGAGAGAAGACTCAGTGGTTAAGAGCACCAGCTATTCTTCCAGAAGTCCTGAGTTCAATTCCCAGCAACCAAATGTCTCACAACCATCTATCATGGTACCTGATTCCCTCTTTGGTCATACAGGCATACATGCAAATAAAGCACTCATATACATAAAATGCATAAATAAATAAATATTTACAAATAGAATAAACAGCAATTCATAAAAGAAAAAAAAAAAAGTAATTCCCTTTCTATGGCTGCCCTCTCATTTTCCACACTACCAAATCTTTAATACTTCTGTTCTTATACTTAATTCATTCCTGGCTTTGAACATCTTATCTCAAAAGGATAATATTGAACAAGCACAGTTCTTACATCTTACCTCCTTCCTCCCCTCCCCCCAAAGGTGATTATTGCTCTCTTTACAATGGCCAATCAAATAAAGGAGCCCTCTCAAGCCAGCAGGCAATGTCCTTGGTCAAGGCCTCGGCCTTGGGTTTGGCTGTGGGCATTGTCATTCACGGGGCACCCTGGCTTCTACCAGCTGGAACTGGAATGACATCAGAAATGAAGTGCTTAGAGTAGGATATTTTCAATTTGCCATGAAAGAGAAGCCAGGGCAGGAGGAGCGAGGCAAGAGCTGACAGCCCACAAGTATAAAAATGCTCTCAGAAATCGGAGATTTGCCCAAGAAGATGATCACACTGAAAAATTGAATCTCCTCAGGCAAAGCAAACTGTATGCCAGGAAAGGTCAGCCATCCCTCCCACACTGCCGTTACCGCAACCCACTATTTGTTTTAAAGTATGTCCTTATTGTCTGTGTTTGCAGATGCTGCTCTGCCTCAAGTATAGCGACTACCAAAGGGCAGAGGAGACAGAAACATCTTTTCTTCTTCTTCTTTATCTGCTAATATTAAATGATGCTCAGCTATTCCAATATGCTATTTGTACTGAACTCAAAGCACATTTTTCCCACATACCGGTCGATGCTGGAACACTTACCCAAGTGCCAAACCACCAGGATGACTGTGTTTGTTGGACCTTAACAGCTGTAGGTTGAAAACAAGCAATATCAGATTTTTTTTCCAACACTTGTGTTCACCATTATTTATCCAGCCTAGTTTGAATAATGCCTCGAGAAGCCTTTGAGTTGGCTTAATCTGGGAGAAGAGATGCTGGGTAGCTGGGTACAGGTTTCCTGAAGAGTTTACATCTCGTAGGATTTAGAAAAGCCTGAGGGGTAAATCGATGTTGAAACTACTGAAGTTCTAAGGAGTATTTCATGTTGAGTGACAACCCTCAGCTTAGGAAGAGACTGGGCAAGGAACTTTCATGAATCCACTTGCCTGGGACAGATAGCCTTCTGCAACAAGAAGTCAACAAAGTAACTGACCCTTATAAAGAGATAGATAAAAGCTAGGTCCAAGCCTTTATTAGATGCATGTACATACATAAACAGGTGTGGGTAGAAGCTGAGAACCTAGGGAAGAGAACAAGACAGTGTAAGACCATTAGATAAGAGGAAGGATGGGTATTGGGAGAAAGGACTCAAGGTCCATGAAAGAGAAAAGGAGTCTGCGAAGGAGTCGGCTGATAACAGTGGTGAGTGGACAGAACAGGGGGCTGGGAAAGAGAGATTCTGAAGGAGAATCATAACATCACACTATGTTTAGAAAGGTCATAATGGTATTTAAAATATTACATGCTGATTGAAAGTATACTCATACAATTTTAAAAATAGAAAGTCAGTTTCTGTTGGACTCTTGATAAGAAGCCACAGTAATGTCCTGTATTCAGATGGGCTTTACATCCCTCAGCCCACTGAATCCTTGTAACACTTCTGCGATCACTGCTTCTATTTTACAGACAAAGGGTTGCAAGATAAGAAGCGGGAGCAAATTTGTGTAGGGTGACTTGGCTTGTAAAAGTGGCACTGATGGACAAGATATGAATTATTATTTGTTTTTTCAAGACAGGGTTTCTCTGTGTAGCCCTGGCTGTCCTGGAACTCACTCTGTAGACCAGGCTGGCCTCGAACTCAGAAATCCGCCTGCCTCTGCCTCCCAAGTGCTGGGATTAAAGGCGTGCGCCACCACCGCCCGGCGATATGAATTATTTGTAAAGCATTTAACAAGTATAGACCCGACCAGCATGAGATCAGAGAAAGGAACACCACATGCTCCAGTTGCCCAGATCTGCATTCTGTGGTTCATAGTCTACATTTCTGCCTTCTTCTCTTTTAGCTACACTTATCTGCAATGTGATGCTCCACCTTGCAAGCTCCTTGGCACTTGGAAGTTCCTAGGAGATAAGGCCACTTCACTAACCCTAATTATAAACTTCAACTGGCAAACTTCTCTGCTTTGTTTGACTTTCTTTCACCAGCTGGTTATACTCATCCTTCCAACCCCTAGAACAAGGTTAAGGACTAAGCAAGAGGTCACTGTGCCCTGAGACAATACTGAAGCTGTGGGCTAGACAGAAATTCCAATTCTAAGGAGGTATTCCAGTGATGTCAAGGTCAAACATCCTATATTGCTTTTCCTTTGGTCTGGCAGAGGTCCTCTTTAACCATCCGCTCAGATTCTATCTGTTAAATGACAGCTACAAAGAGCAAGCTCCTTTTTCAGACATTCAGGCTTGAGTAGAAATTTATGCTGCTAGCCTCCAGCCCAGCATTGACAAAACATCTCCTCTCAGCCAGAAAATAGTGGCAACTCCCTTCTCCAGCTATGTTTATGTATTCAAAGAATGCACAGGTACCTTTCTCAGGGCCAACCTGTCATCCATCTCTCTCCTTTCTCTTGGAGCCCATACTTGCCTAGGAAGTGCATAATTGCTGTTTTAATGCCCGTTGAATTCTCCAACTATTATTCCCTGAACTCTGCCAGTCCCATAGTACTTCTGCTTTTTAATAATTAATTCTATGCTGACTGTTACTGATTAGGACTAAATTTTACCCTAGGATGCCCAGGGAATAAATGTTTTTATTAAGAATATAAGAAAGGGAAAGCCATTCTGAAAAATTGAAAAGATTCTTGTGATCTCCCCCTGGAGACTCATCGAACCCAGTGCAGAGCTGACTTGTAGTTATTATTTGATCAACGCAAGCTAATCTGTGCAGCTGCTGCCTGCCATGTCCTGGCATTTGTATGTGATTTCTCATCCACTAATACATAATGTATAGATCTGGATATGGGCAAATCAATTATCCTGCTTTGAGGAAGCAAACAGAAACTAATGGAAACATTAGCTTAAGACATCCAGAAAATTGGAGGATGGATATCTCCACATGTGTGTGTTTTCCAAGAGTGTTGGGCACAATCAAAAAGAGAAAGAGGAAGACAGAGAACAGGGTGAAGAGAATGAAGAAGAGGAGAAGGAGAAAACTCTCATCACTGAAGAATGGACTATCTGACTGTTCTGTGTGGAAGACATCTGTCAATAACAACAAAATTTCATAGAAAACAAACACCCAACTAATTCCAGAAACCTCAACCTACTGTATTATTATGTTGTCAGATACAACAAGATATGAACTTAACTCTATTGAACCCAACATACTCTGGAGAAATTATAAGAAAAAGGAAAGCTTGTCTCCGCCATGTGTGGATTCTTTAGTTTGCAAGGAACCTGAAAATTTGTGGCACATGCACACCTCAATGTCCATGGGAGTTAGAAGATACGAAACTGAAGAGAATGGGGACTGTTCTTGAAGTCTGGATGAAAGGTAGCTGCACACTCGTGAAGCTTTCTCCAAATATTGTTTTTTTTTAAACTTTTCAAATATTATTATTTTTCAAAAAATATAGACTTTTTTTTTTCAGATAAACAATAGTTTTACAAGTTAAGGCATTTTGCATGACACTAAGTATTCTAAGGCAGAGTACTGTCCTGTCATGAAGCAGGTACTTAAAGAGAAAGAGTGGGGGTGGTCTGACTTTTAGATGTGTCTCCAGTAAAATCAGAGAAAGAAAAGAGTTAATACATAGAAAGACTAAGAGAAAAATATTGAAAACACATATATTGAATAAATATTAATTAAATTAATAAAAATTAATTAAAAAGGAAAGATATGTTCTGAATAAATATTAATAAAAAGAAAAAAGTAACATACAAAAGAAACCTAGATGCGTGAGCAAATGATGAATGATGTCACATACATTTGGTTCTGACATCAGGGATACATAGAGATTCAGGCACATGATACTTTAACAATGTTTTAAACTGCATAAACCTTTTTACATTTCAAATTATTATGAGGACTGCAAAATTCTGGTATTTTGGTTATGGGCCTACAGACAACTGTCCTACATTTGTGAGTGGCATATAAAAAAACACAGAAACCCTCATGTGAGAGAAGTTAAAATCCTTATAGTTGCTGAGACTCAACCTAAATGTAGCATTTAAAATTTACAAATGTAAAAGCATCAATAAACACAACAGGGGTTGTCATACAAGAGTATAAATCAAACAGATAGGAAAAATTCTAGAAGGTTCATGAGATACAGTTATTCTTATAAACTAATACAACATTTTTATAGTTCTTCATATAAAACTCAGTGTATTAGAAGACTTACTAAGGCAGAAAAACTGTCCCAATATAAACATAAACTTTAAAATACATCTAATGTTCCTACTACTACCATCTACCATCTACCACATACTGCATGCTCTGTGCTATATACTTTGTGTGACTGGCTTACTTAACACTCTAAACAGCCCAAAGTCTGGAGTCCTTGTCTTTACAAATATAGCAATGAATCTGGGTCCGGCAACATAGCTCAAAGGGTAAAGATTCTTGCTTCCAAGGCTGAGGATGTGAGTTTGAGCCCAGAATCCTTAGAGAGGAAGGAGAAAGCCATTCCCCACAAGCTGCCTTCTTATCTCCATCTATGCATTGTGGCATGACATAGACTATAGTCTCTCTGTCCTGTTCTCTATCTCTCTGTGTCTCTGTCTCTCTCTCATACCCAGTAATCTAACAGTAATAATAATATACATAGTAAATGTAAAAGAGGAAAATAGGTCTACAACAGAAAAAATGTGCAAAGTGAACATAGCTAGGGAGTGACAGATTAGAAGTTGGCATTTGAACCCAAGGAAACATGACTCTAAAACTTAGCTTTTCATCTCCACATACATTTGTCTTCTGTTCCCAGAAAGAAAAATGAATATAGAACATTGGTGCCTAATTAGCTCACAGCAATCCTAACATAACTTCAAAATATACTTTCATTTTTCTGTTTCCTGAGCTGTGGTACCAGGTAGTGTACTGGTGATATGAAGGAGAGATTACTTCCTGTCTTCAAGAGATTCATGATCTAGTGCAAAGAGTAAATACATTGACAACAATATGTATCATGGATGGCTAATGGCAGCCCCAATGATATAACTGAATAAGGAAGAAATCACTTCTGTAGGAGATAATTCAAGATGAATATTTTTATTGTCAAAAACATGAGTATTCTAAACTAGCATAGCCAGAGTTAAGACTAAGCACTAAGGCAAGAAAACCGTATAAGGGTCAGTTAGGGAGCTTTAGGATTCTGTTGTTTATGATTTGTTTCTGTGCAGAGCCCTTGAGGATTGTAAAATATTTTAGGGAATGAACATACTACCCATCTCAAGAGTAAAGCTGTAGGAAAATATTCCTTGAAAAGCTGGAGAAAAAAATACATTCAATAACCAGATGATTATTATCAACAACAAAATGTCACCATTGTACTTTCTTAAAATATGAAAGGCACACATCCTCACTGCAGAGTTGACCCAGCCCTTAAATAAAGCAAAAAAGGGAAGGTCTATGGCTATCATTATATCCTTAACCTGTAGCCTAATATGGTTATAAATGACTGAAAAAATATAAACATCAAGGAACATCAAACAATTTATAATAACAGAAAATAGGTTCAAAACATTGACCAGGGCAAAGGACTCTGAATACATTAGAGCATAATGATTGATCAATGAAAAACAGTAAAACTATCTAAGGATGGTATCTTAGTTTCCTTTTTGTTGTGATTAAAAACACTCTGACCAAAAGCAACTTGGAAACTAAAAGAGTTTATTACTCTTCCAGGTCACTGGCGATTGGTGAAGAAAATTGGGACAAGACCAAGAATGAGCTTGAATACAAACTATAGACAAAAAATGCTTGCTGTCTCATATGTTGCTGGCTTTGCTATACAGTCTAGAACCACCTGCCTAGGAATGGTACTGCCCTCAGTGGGCTGGCTCCTCTTGCATCAAATAATAATTAATATTATAACCCATGGACAGGCCCACAGGCCATCTGATCTAGGCAGTACCTCAATTGACACTTCCCTTCTTAGGTACTCTAGGCTGTGTCAGGTTAACAATCAAACCTTATAAGGACATATGGTTCCATAAACAAAAACAAATTACTAATAGAAGAAAAGCAATCTGTAAACATAAATAACTCTATTTGAAGGGATTATTTTATTTATAAAAGATATCTTCAAGACATTTGTAGAGCATCTTGGATGAATTTCAAGGAAGTTTTGAAGTCTAGACAACTTTTCTCTAGGTTTTGCGAAAAAATATTCTCTTTATTAAAGAATTGATATGAAAGTAGGCAGACTTCTTGTATAGGTACAAAAAGCAAAAACTATCAAAGGAAAAAGATAAAAAGAAAACTTTGATCTAATAAAAATCAAAAACTTCTCTTTAAACAACACTGTTAAGGAAGGGATAGAAATGTAGACACATAAAAAAAAAATACTTATGCAATTCCTACCAGTTATGGATTGATATCCAGAATATATAAAGAGCTCTCAGAGCTCAATAAGATAAAACAGTCTGATTAAAAATGGCAAAGAATTAGAGGCTGAAGAAATGGTTCAGTGGCTAAGAGAATATAAGGAGTTTGCAAAGGACCCAAGTTTGATCCCTAACACCCACCACCACTCAGGTAGCTCAGCACAGCCTTTAATTCCAAGTCCAGGAGATCTGATATCCTCTATAGCATTTGCATCGAAGTACACTTACCAACACACAGACATACATGCATACACAGAATTTAAAAAAAAAAATAATAACCTTTAAGGGCTGAAGATATGACTCAGCAGCTAAGAACACTGACTGTTCTTCCAGAGGTCCTGAGTTCAATTTCCAGCAACCACATGGTTTCTCATAACCACCTGTATGGAGATCTGATGCCCTCTTCTGGTGTGTCTGAAGATAGCAACAGTATGCTCACATACATGTAATAAATAAATCTTTTTAAAAAATAACCTTCAAAATGCAAAAGTTTCAAATCACCACTTAATGAAAACATACAGATGGTAAATAAACCTGGGAAGCTCTTGACATCTCATGATTTCTTGAGTACCTTTTGAAAATTTAAAGATTTGCTAAGAAAATGCACATAAGACCCACTATGAAATATTATGAGACACATGTTATAATAGGTAAACTATAAAGACTGGCCATACCACTTGTTGAAGAGAATAGAGCAACTTTAGATCTCAAAACAATGGCAATGGAAGTATAAAACGGTGCCATGTCTCAGTTAGAGTTTCTTTTGCTATGGCAAAACACTATGACCTAAAAGCAAATTGGGGAGGAAAGGTTTTATTCGGCTTACACTTCCATATCATGGTTCATTGTTGAAGAAAGCCAGGACAGGAACCCACACAGGGCAGGAACCTGCAGGTAGGAGCCGATCGGGAGGTCATAGAGTTCTACTGCTTACTGGCTTACTTTCTGTGGCTTGCTCAGATTGCTTTCTTATAGAATCCAGGAACACCATTCCACAATAGGCTAGGTTCCCATCAATCACTAATAAAGTAGGTATATGCCTCACATCTGGATCTTATGGAGGCATTTTCTCAAAACTTAGGTTCTCTACTTTCTGACAACTCTAGCTTGTGTCAACCTGACATAAGACTAGCTGTGACTTGCCACCATTTAGGAAGCTGTTTGACTATTGACATATACAACTGGAAGATGGCTCATTCTGTAACATGCTTGTAGTGCAAGCATGAAGACCTGAATTCATTCCAAGTACCCACATTTAAAAATAAGAAGGGTGTGGCAGTAGACACTAGTAATCCCAGTGCTGTTGAACTGGAGGCAAATAGAACCCTGAGTTTTCTGGCCAGCCAATCTAGCCAAAATGGGATGCTCCCGGTCTAATGAGAGATTCTGTCTCAAAATATAAGGTAGATAGTAACTGAGGAAGACAGTTAATGTCAACCTCTGCTCTCCACAGATATATGTATATCTCCATACATATACACATATGCACACACAAACATACATAAAATATATAATAACTTCAAGAACTGAAATGTAAATTTATCATGTGGTTCAACTCTTTTACCTGTAGGAATTACCCCCCCCCCAAAAAAAAAAAACACGAAAGCATTAGTCGGCTTTAATGTTCACAGCAGATTTACTAGTCATAGGAAAAAAACCTGGTAGGAAAATTAATCTTTAAAGTATAATATATATGAACCATGAAATAGTACCTAGAAATAAAAGGGAAACATGGTTACAACATGCAAAATACGTTGTAGCTCAAAATTTTTATTCTAAATGAAGATTGCATATTCTAGTTATGTGACATTTTGCAAAAGCAAAGGTGAAACGGGAGTTATTTAGAATATGGTGTTTGGTTCGGCTTGTTCCTTGAGGCTGGCTCTGCCAACCCTCCATGCAGCCCCTACAAATGCTCAGCTGAGCCCAGACCATTCCCGCTATGCCCGTGGTACCTGGTAGAATTTAGACGCTTAATACTTCAAGATTATCCAATGGATTTATGTATTTGTAAATACTCAAATAACAAGACGTCCATACAATTAGAGTTGTTAGCCAATATTTAACCTTTTGATCGAAGTTGCTACCCAGGACAGCTTTCAACCCATCCATGGTTCTCCATGGCTGTTTCCTCTCTCCATTTCTCCTCCTCTTCCTCTCCTTCTCTCCTCCCAACTCCTCACTCCACCTTTCATACTGCCCAATCACCAAGCTCCACTGCATATACAATGTAGCAGAATAAATATCCTGATACACAAAGGGATAGTTAAAGAAATACATTACTAGTTGCCACAAACTTAGGAATGAGGCAAAGGAAAATTAACTATAGGAGTCACAAGGAATTCTTGCAAGAAATAAAAATATGTATCTAGATTGTGGTGACAGTGGTTACACAATTGCTTGCATCTGTCAAAATTCATAGAAATATGAATCAAGAAGTGTGGGGGGAAAAAAAAGAAAAAGAAGAAGAAGAAGAAGAAGAAGAAGAAGAAGAAGAAGAAGAAGAAGAAGAAGAAGAAGAAGAAGAAGAAGAAGAAGAAGTAGTGTGGGTCTCCCAGTCCTTGGGGACGTTGGCTACTGGCCACAAGGGTGAGGAGAGCAGAGTTGATGAACAGGGCTCAGATGATCTGTGAGTGCAGTGGAAAGGCAGATTACCAGAATCAGCTTCAGAGAGGCAGCTCCACTTTATTCCAGGGGTGAGGGGAATATATATAGGAACTGGCCAGCAGCTAGAGGATTGTCTAATAGGTGTTCACAGTGTGTAGCAAGAAGCTTAATCTTATCATTGAGGTGGAAGCAAGACACCTAATTATGATATAGGCAGCAGAATGAAAGCTTTTGCAAGATACAATGTCAACGGCCATACTTAAGCAGGCATCCATGCTCAGGAACATCTTCCAAATAAAGTCAGACATTGATTAGGAAGCCCTGTTTCGGGAAGGAAGTCCTCCATTTTGTGCCCAGCTCAGAGAGCTATCCCGACATGGAGACTGCCACCTTAAGCAGGAGGATTCTCCAACAAAGAAGATGTACATTTTATTCCCCATCACATAAATCTTACTCAATCAAATTCAACTAAAAGAACGTATTTCAGAGTCTTCCTTTAGTCACAGAGTAGCTGTTTGTTTGCTTGTTTGTTTGGCAGGGTCTCACAATGTAACTGTGGCCGTGCTGAAACTTTGAGTAGACCAGGCTGGCCTCAATCACACAGAAATCTGCCTGCCTCCACCTCCCCAGTTCTGAGGTTAAAGGTGTGCACCATCTCATCCTGCAATGGTTTTGCTTCCTGTGGTTTCCGTTAGCCTTGTTTCAACTACAGTCTGGAAATAGAAAACAAACACATTTATTTTTTCCAGAAAACAATTTAAGTTTTAAACAGAATGATGCTGTGAGGAACTTATGGCCTCCACGAGCCATCATTGAAACCACCATTGCAATCATTCTGCCTGCTTGAGACGTCAATCATCATTACAGTATCCATGCTACATATTATTCACTTAATAACCAGTTTAGTGATGAGATGCCATTCCCACAGCAGCCTCCACTACAGCGCAGTGACTACACTCTTCATCTCACAACATATTCACTGTATCATCACATAATGTTCCAAGAAGAAAAAGGATAAGTATAGTAAACTTATTATATTTAAAAGAACAATAGTCATATAATTTTCATCCCACTATGTGGCTTGGATTATTCTATTTTATTGATGATTGGCAATCTTTTACCAAGCCTAATCTGTACATTAAATTTTATCATGTGTTTGCCTAGTAAAAGTCCTGTTACACAGCGTTCAGTGTTATCTACAACTTCAGTAATCAGATTATGCGGATAAGAGTGACCACTCTATGGAATTGTCAACCCTATTTATCTTTACTATCTAGTAATAGAAAAACAGGTTATGTAATTTGATTTCAAATAGAATTTTCCTGCGTAGAAAATATTTAAAAATTCATGAATACAACCGTAAAAATTTTCTACTTAAATTTACTGATAAATGCCATATTTGTGTGTATATATATTTAAAGCATGAGCTTCTGGGAAAGGAATATAGAAAAGCTGAATATATATATGCACACACACACACACACACACACCACATATATATGTATATCATGAGCTTCTGAGAAAAGAATATAGAAAAGCTGATGTAAGTTTTCCCATTTCCCATTACACCAGTCATCCTCAGCCGATCTCTTTCCAAGTCCAGACAGTCCTAAGTTACACACCCCATTTGGCCACTACACACTACAAATAATACTTGAACCAAGCAGATTCCATCACCTAAAGCTCTGTTTTCTTTCATGAACAAAACATAAAACTTTTTTTTTTTTTAATTGAAAAATTTTTTATTTTTTACATTTCAGATGTTCTCTCCTTACCCCATTTCCCCCCTCCCTCCCAGGAACTCACTATCCCTTCCCCCTCTTCCCGCCTCCATGTTGGTGTACCCCCACCCACCCTCCCCTGTACCTCACCTCCCCACCCTCGAGTATCCCCCCCACTACGTCCAGCCTTCATGGGTCAAAGGATCTCTTCTCCCACTTATATATAGCTCCCTTGCCTATATAGCTGGAGCCTTGAGTCCCTCCCTAAGCACTCCCAGGCTGGTGGCTTAGACCCTGGGGGCTCTGGTTGGTTGGGATTGTTGCTTTCCTCATGGTGTCACGAATCCTCTCAACTCCTTCAGCCTTCACTCTATCTTCTCCATTGGGAACTCCATGCTCAGTTTAATGGTTAGCTGTGAGCATCTATCTGCCTCTGAGTATGTCAGACTCTTGCAGACCTCTAAGGAGACAGCTATATCAGGCTCCTGTCAGCGTGTACATCCTGCCATCCACATCAACCTCTACCTTTGGTGACTGCACATAGGAAAACATAAAACTTTTAAGGAACAGGCTCACACAGCTCCACCTTTAAGGGGGATTTCCACCTTGCTGCATGAGATGTCACCACCACACAGCATACCTCTGATGAGCAGTGTTTAAAGAAGAGTCATGAATCCAAGGAGGAGCGCCTGAACGACTGCTGCAATGCACACTCATGGCCCTGACATCCCAGCCCTGATTCCGGATCACTGTGTGCAATCTGAAACTCTGCAATTGCCTCTGACTGAGAAAGAATATGACTTCGCATTATTGTTTCTGAGTGTTCTGAACCAGGGTTTCTGGCCTGATGCATGCCAGATAGACTCCTCTCTCCGTTTATTCTCATCTCATTTTATGGAAGGCTTCCCATAGAGGACTCGTGACAGGAAAAGCAGGGAGCTGCTTCAGGCACTAACAGAATGGCCTGAACATTCAATTTTTTTTTCCTCCAGAAAGCTCAGGGAGGGACTTGTTTTCAAGGGAAGAATCACAGCTGCCCTCCAGAGCAGCTGGTGCTTAGCATGGCACGGGGCAACACATCCATACATCTTAATAAAGCACGCTACATTCATCTGTTAGCATCAACTCAAAGAAATACTCCAGTGGCTAAACCAGAGGGAGTATATGGTGAAGACTTACTAGATGGACAGGGGAAAAGTATCACAAAGAAACTTAGTGATAAGTGATACACACAGCCACAAAGCATACCGTGCCTTCAAAATTGAGAAGAATGTTTCACTATAAAAGAGTTGTTGCCAGAAGGTTAATCTAGATGGGGAAGTAACTGAAGCAGAGAGGCTGTTTATGGTCACTGGTTCTTCATGATGCACAGAAAATTAGGAGGAACTTAAAGCATTAGCTCCTGGGATATTAGTAACAGAAAAAAATGGAAAGCTATAAGTCTATAAGCTAATTAAAAGGTTTTTTTTTTCTTTGAAAAAGCACCAGAATAGAGGTACCCTATGGGTTAATACCAATCCTCAAAGCCGTGGTGATCAAGAAAGATCTTAGTGCATGATGGGAGCTATTTTCCTCTGAGATGTTGGTCAGGAAGGCTCCAGAAATGTCCCAAACTACACAGGCTATTGCAGTTGCCCAGGAGAAAGAGATAGTAAGACCTACCACTGAAAACATCATATCTGGCTGGGACTGAACTAGCATCTCCCTCGCTCTGGTTAGTGTGCCTTAGTGCCAGAGAGTGCTGTGAAGGCTGCTGGTGAGGAGGGTCAACATCAGTTTTAGGCAACTGTGGATTTTGCAAGCTACGACACCAAGCTGCCAATCAAAATGCCCGCACTGTTGCAACAGTTGCATTATAGCTATGAAGGTAACCAACGACTCTCTGATTGCAGCTGAGGTCTGCTCCATAGAATGAAATTCATCCCTTGTTGAGGAAACTTGTTGGAAAACCTCCCCAGAACTGTGGAGGCCATAGGCTCTAGGATGGAATGTGTTATTTTGCTAATTGTACATGGTATTAAACTATCTCCTATAAATGTTTATTCCCGTAGACTGTCATGGATCAGGGAGGAAGTCTCGGGACATTATACCTTCCTGGCGAACCACTGGAAACTGATGGGTGCAGGGAAAGGAAGAATCATTGCTTTTAGTTGTACATCAGCTAGTAAGACCAGCTGGTTCCAATGGATAGTTAGACCCCCATGGTCATGCAGATGGCCCTGGTTAAGCTCAGTGGGCCACAACACAAAACAGAAAGACATGGATATGAGAAAGAGGGTTGTAAGAAGGAGAGGGTTGATGGGAACGAGAGGGAGAAAAAAAAGAGGGTGTGGACAAGAATAACCAAAATGAACAATATACATGTATAAACTTTTCAACAAATACATTTAATTACAAACAAAAATAATAGGGGTGAAATTATTTGTAAAAGGGTTGATCATTTTTTTTAAACAACTGTGAACAAGTCAAAGGTAGTGGGGAGAAAAACAGTGTGTCAAGCAGGTTCTTTGAGGTCCAGCATCAAATCAGTTCCTATAAAACAGGATGAGGTCAAGTGTGGAAGGATGGACTAAGAATCAAGATTTTCTTTGGAGTCTCTTCTCCCATTTGCTAGCAGGATAATGTTTGACAAGTCACTAAACTACCTGAAATTAAATAAAGCAATTCATGTAAAAGTAGTCAGCATGAGACGCCAGTAGAATTTCACTGATTCGTTCATGTAGCCGAGACGTTAATGCATACAGGTCAGTCTCGTGTAAGGCATACTTCACTCTTAATTTTCTTTTTCCTGTAAGCAGTTTGCTGGCACGAGACTCACCAGTCAATATGTCAATGTTTCCTGAGTAGGGCCATGCAAGTGGGGCCACTCTTCCAGTTGACTCGCCTAAATACTTAATAGATACTGTCTGCACTTGTGAGTACTTGCTGGTAAATTACTTTGCAAGCTTCCTTGTATCTGTTCATGTGTGCATGCCCCGTCTACTCAATTAGGACTATTGATTTATTGAGCCAGAAAGCATTTTAGAGAGTGGAACAAAACCCTTCATTGTGTAGGAATATGGAGGTCCAGGAAAGCCCAACAATTCTTTTCAAATCACACATCAGTTAGTGTAAGAACTACATTCTCTTGATTTACTTTCCTTGTGTGTGTTTTTCACAAGCTAGTCAATGAATAAGCACTGAAGGGCAAAAGTGACTTTTCTACTCTTTCTCTTTGTTGCTAAAATTCAGTGTACACCAAATGACCAGGAGCATTGAAATCTTTCAATGTTTATAAGTGGTTTCATTGAGAAAAAACAGAAATATTTTCTAATGCTTAATCTCTTGGATGAATCCTGTTCTTTTATTCCTTATGCAAGTAATGACATCAGAGACATAAATAACATTATATTGTATAAAACATTTACACATCTATTATCATATTTGGTCAGTTTCATTAACCTGTAGAGATGCAGTGGGCAGTACTATCCCCATTTCATAGCTGGAGAAACAGAGACCAGAGAGGTTCAACAATTTTCCATTGACATATTGCTGTATTTGCTGGTGCTGCCATACCAGCCAACATAGGCTTTAGGGTTTAGTAGCCTAATACTATACTACCATAGTGTTCTGCTGTGCCATATCTCTCTCTGTAGACTTTTAACAAAGATAACATAATATCTATATGATCAGAATTCTTTCAAATAAAAAGAAATGTAAGTTCTGCACCTACTCCAGGACTCCTGGCCCTGATCTCTGTGACTCGGCATTCTGAACTGGTCCTCCAGATGAGTATAGGACATGCTGAAGGTTCACCAGTCACTCTTACAGATTATCATAGGTGACTTATGTTAGTGTAAATAATGGAACCAAAGCCATTGATGGTTTTAAGCCAAGAGAAAAGCTGATACATTGTTAGATTGTTTTCAAAAGACTATTTGGAAGGGAAGGCAGGGAAGCAAAAATTCCAGGAGAAAGAAACATTTTTCAGCCACTTCCACAAAAGTACTCAGAAAAACATTTTTAAAATTTTTATTAAAAAGGCAGCTTCTTTAACAAGAAGTCCTGAGGAAACTGGATAGCCACTTGTAAAAGACTAAAATTTGATCTTTTTTTCTCTCCTACTGTGCCCCACCCCAAATTCCCAATTCAAAATTGGTCACAAACCCAAGGTAAGACCTAGAATTCCGAAACTCAAGAAATTGCTTGAGATCTAGGAGGAAACTCTGGCTTTTGGAATAGGACTCCAGAAGGTCAGACACAGTAAGAACTGGCAACGGCATTGGTCTGAACTAAAGGGCTTCTGTACAGCAAAACAATCCACGGGATGAAAAGATGACCTAAAATGAAGGAGTAGGAGAAACCTTCCCAGTAATCATCCCGCAGGCCATGGGCCTCCAGGAAATAAGAGAACTCAACAGCAAACAAAGGATCAAATAGTCCAATCAACAGACATGTGACTGAGCTCTCCAGGCACTTTATGAATAAAAACATATAAATGATTAATAAAATCATGCAAAAGTGTTCCATATCTTGAGTCTACAGGGAACTGTGAGTTACTCAGAGATTCTCACTCCTTCAAATGCAGAATGGCCATCACCAAGAAAAATAAAAACAATAAATACCGTTGGCTATTTGGCATGGGTGGGGGCTTAGTCAGTGTTTAGCAGGATGTAAATTGTTTCTAACCACAATGGAAACCAGTATGGGAATTACTGAAAACCATTAAAAGTCGAACTTCATAGGATCCAGCCATATGGCTTCTGGATATATTCACCCCCGCCCCCCCAATAAATGGAATATATTTTTTGCAGTATGATTTCTCAAGCAGTTGAATTATAAACCTGCTCACATGTTCAATCAGTGAATGAATAGATTTTTTTAAAAAGTAGTACTTACATACAATTGGAATTTATACAGCAAGAAAGAATGAAACCATGTTGTTTTCTGGAAAATAGATAGAGGTGAATAACCTAGGTGCACAAAGAAAAGCAGCATGTGCTTCCTTGATCTCATGTGGACTCTAGGGATGGAGAAAGGCATGAAAGTAAGGAGGGATCTATTAGAATGAGGCAAGTGAAGGAAGAAAGGGTGTGGAGGGAAGAGAAAGGCTAACAGAGAGGACGCGGGAGGTCAAAGTATACTGTATGCACCCATAAAAATGTTCTAGTAAACCCCTACTCTGCACAATTAACGTTACTACTAATAAACAACAAGAAAGAAATGATTCAAGCGGGACAATCCATTAGGAGAATTCAGAACAGGGCCCTGGGGAAGTCTAATAATTATTGACTTGACCTGGTGAGGCCATTGGAAGACTAATCTGTGAGACAGGAATAAGCAAAGAAGTTTATTGGATTCCAAACATCCCCAAAGGCCCAAATGCTAAGAGCTTGCCCTCTGGCTTGCGCTGCTGCTGGGACGCAGCAGAACCTTTAGGAGATGTGGGGTGTTAAGGGATGTAGCTAGATCATTTGCAAAGAGCCCTCAAAGGCAATGTCAGGCTGCTGACCCCTTGCAGGGACCCCAGCCCCTTGCAGGGATCCCAGCCCCTTGCAGGGACCCCAACTCTTTTTTTCTCTTGTTTGCTGTGTGCTATTTGCCTTGAGATAGGCAATTTTGCTCCACTACACATCCCCTGCCTCACAGCCCCACCCCCATATGGACCAAAAGTCTTTGACACGATAAGCCCCCAAATAGTTTTTATTTTCTCTCCTTTTATGTTAATTCTCTCGGCCATTTTGTCACAGTAACAGAAATCTGATGACCACGTGAAGCTTATTGTATCATTCAAGCAAGCAAGAAGGATGTTTCAGCTATTTTGGACGAGTACCAAGGAGTTGATAGGACACAACAAAGTGACCTGTGGGCCTTTCTGGATCATAGGTCACTACAGTGAGAGAAGTTTCATCCACACAGCGGTAGGAAAGAAGTCACTCATCTTGGGTTGTAAAGGGTGAGTGATAAAGTAGAAAACGCAAATGTAGAAAACCCTTTTCATGTGAAGAGCGGCAGAGAAATAGGAAGGTCAAAGCGTTGAAGCAGGTTTGCACATGGCAGCCACTGAGTAAAATACAGAGCCCGCCTCGGAGATTCACACCACACAGCAGAGAGGGCAAGTCAGAAGAAAGCAAAGAGCATCCTCACATCCGACCAATCACACCTGTGATAAATGCTTGACCAGAGGAACATCGAGACAGCATCTGCAGTGGCTAAAGTGGCCTGGTGGGAAGAGCAATTAAAAGGAAAAATATATTCATATTTATGTAATTTAAATACAGGCAGCCAGCCTATGGCATGGCTACAGCTGAGGTGGGATGTGCCTGGAAATGAAAGGGAAGACAGGGACTGGTGTACTGTTTGAACTATCGTCAGTCTTCAAAACAAAAACCAAAGCAACAGAGGAGTCTGGAACGTTGGAATTATCCAGTAAGGACTAACTAAAAATGTATGGGAGGTCGGTAATATAGTATAGGGTAAATGTAATATTTAGTTTCAGTAACATCCCAGAGGTTAGTGGTTAGTATTATGTCAATCTTTAAAATAACTTCATGTGGAAATGAGAGAGTTCATTAATAAAGAAAGAGAAACAGAGGCACAGAGAAAATACAGAATGAATGAAAATCTACAAAGAAAGATCTTTTCATTTTTACTTTATTTTATCTAACCAGCGTGAAGAAATATTTTCAGTAAAAGGTAATTGTGAATAATAGATACCCCATAAATTGGACTTGATGGGATGTATACAGAGAATATTAGCTTGTAGGGGTAGGAAAGTGGGGTGGATCTGGGAGGAGTTGGGGGAGGACTGGGAGGCACATAGGATTAAAATATACTGAATAAAATTCTCCAAGATTTAATATGATAATATCATTAAAAAAAATTGATGCCCGACTAAATAATATGGTAGAAGAAACACAGTCTATATTGTTCATTTATTGTTAAAGGAATCCTTAGGCAAAACTGCTTTAGAAAAAAACTACTGGTAATATCCTGCATGATAAGCATGTAAAGAATAAGTTTTTCCAACTAGTAGTAAGACGATCATGCCCAACCATGTTGGGTAGCAATTTGATGAGATAATGACGTACAAGTGTTTCCTTTCAGGACCTGGAAAATGGCTCCACAGTTAAAAGGATGTGCTGTTCTTGCAGAGGATGTGGGTCTGGTTTCCACACACAGCTGCCTATAGCTCCAGTTCCAGGAGATCTGACACCTCCTTTGTTCTCCACAGGAACCCGACGTACATGGTGCGTGTACAGATACACAGGCACACGCACCAACACAGAAAATAAAACCCCAAATGTAGGGGCTGGGGAGATGGCTCAGCAGTTAAGAGCACTGACTGCTCTTCTAGAGGTCAAGGGTTCAATCACCAGCAACCACATGGTGGTTTATGACCATCTGTAAAGGGATCTGATACCTTTTCTGGTATGTCTGAAGACAGCTACAGTGTACTCATACATATAAAATAAACAGATAAATCTTTTTAAAAATCCAAAATGTATATCCGAATCCCCGAGGGATGCTTCCTGGAAAATGTAAATTCCCAGACCCAATCCCAGACATTCCGAGAACAGGTAAGAAGCCATCGCACTTCACAGATGCCCAGGAAATTCTGATGTGCAGACAATTGTAGATGACACACTTTAAAACCTGGCAGCTTTCCCACAACTCTTGTAACCATCACATGACTTTCATGAGACTGAAAAACGAGTCACTACGATAAGCACCGGGAGGATGAGCACTGGCTAGACAAAGATAACCAGGAGCAAATGATGCCAGCAGAGAAGGGGAAAGCCCTTGTCCGCGGAGTATATAATAAATACTCTGGCTGACCTATTGTGGCCATTTTGTTTGAGGGGATTTCAGCTTGGTTTTACAGTAGTAGTGATAAAAAGTGATTTAGAACGGGCAAAGGAGATGCTCTACTAATGAGCTTGCTGGAGGTTAAAGTGAAACAAAAGAAGCATTCATTTCACTGGAGAAAATGAAGTGCTGGATCTTTGGTAAGCACACGCTTTGCCTATAGATGCATGCCCTTATTACTGAAGATTTCCAGGAAAAACCATGAATTCATTTCATAGCACTTAATACCATTTCATACTCATACTTTACTAATCCTTTCAAATATAACACTTCCCTTTAGGAATACAACAGATATTAAAGGACTGGCTAGATTACATTCTCTGGCCAGGATTAAGAGTCACAGTAAACATGTAAATACCCAAGAGCACACATAAATGAGCAACTGCTTTTGTCCATGGACTGACTTTTTTTTATTTATTTATTTATTTATTTATTTATTTATTTATTTATTCTCCTCTTATATAATACATTCTGATTGCAGTTTCCCCTCCCTCCTCTCCTCCCAAACCCCCTCCCCACTTCCCCAGATCCCCTGCTCCTCCTCCATTTTCCTTCAGAAAGGAGCAAGTCTCCCAGGGATATCAACCAAACGTGCCCTAACAAGCACGGCAGAACAAGTTACAATAGAACCAGGCACAAACTCTCAGATCAAGGCCGAAAGGCAGCCCTGTAGAAGGAAAAGGGTCCTAAGAACAGGCAAAGGAGCCAGAGACACCCCGACTCTCCGTGTTAGAAGTCCCCCAAGAACAGCAGGTTAACAACCACAACATGTATGCAGAGGTCCTACTGCAGAGGTCCTGCTCACCACCCATACAGGCTCCCTGATGGCTGATTGAGTCTCTGTGAGTCCTTATGAGCTCCGCTTAGGTGATTCTGTGGGCCAGGTTTTTGTAGCTCCTCTGCTTCCTGTAATTCTTCTTCCCTCTCTTCTCCAGGGTTCTCCCTAATGTTTGGCTGTGGGTCTCTGCATCTGCTCTGTCCAGGGGCTCTTAAAAGAAGGCTACAAATTGTGTTAGAAAAGTAGGAGATTTTTTTTTCAAAAAATACTATTTACTACATTTGTTTATCTTTAAGGTGATAGGGAGCTGTTATCGTTGTGCTGGCTTGTTCCATGGTCTCACCACTTAGTAATTATGAAGTTCTTCTTGAGTACACAAAGCCTTTTTCTATGGAAATCCAGTTCATTCCCATGAGGACGCTTCACACCACTGAAAGACCCTGGATGAATTAATTGCTCCATGTAGGTTGGTATAAACCTCCACAGACAACTCTAGGCTCTTTTCTTCTCTCTCCTCCCTAGATTCCTCCTAAGATGTCAGGGTTAAGGAGAAGCCAGTTCAACCTTCAAAGGTTGACAGTGATGTACTGGATAACATACTAAGAATACATATTGCTTTTAAAGATAGGAGCCTTACAATATGTTAAAATACAGTGATCATCCTCTCCCTGGGAGGGGGAGGGGCTCAGATAGCAGAGGTAATAACCAGGTCTCCTTCCAAGTGGGAAGAGGCTGTATCTTGTCTCATGTGCACTTGTTTATACCTGGCCAGGGAAAAGGCAAGCCATGGACAACTTTTCATGGGGCAGAGGCTTCTATACATTCTCCCTTGGCATCGCTTTTTCTCTCAACAAGAAGTGAGGTTTCAAAATTGGAAGTGGACATAGAAGAAAATATTAATGATAATAATAATAACAATAATAATTTGGCAACTCTCCAGTTCTGGTTCTAGGTACTTTACTGAGGTTAAAAGATACTTTCTATAGATCAACTTTCTCCATAGATGTAGTTTGTCTGAGAACAAACTGCTTAAAAATATACAAACACACACACACACACACACACACACACACACACACACACACACAAAAACCATTTCCTTCTGTTCCTCTCCCTCTCCCTCTCCCTCTCCCTCTCCCTCTCCCTCTCCCTCTCCCTCTCCCTCTCCCTCTCCCTCTCTTTCTACCTCTCCCTCTCTTTCTACCTCTCCCTCCTCTTCTCCCTCTTCCTGTCTCCAGCTTCTAGTGTATTTATTTTATTCCGAGGAAATTTGTCCAGGTCTTTTCATACAACCCATCCTAACCCCATCATCACTCCTTGTATTAATGTTATCAAGAAATCATCTTTCTAACCACAATAGAAAATATGTGGTTTTTTATTTAATGTATTCTTTCCTGCAAAAATACTACTACAATTAACCAAAGATATTCCTATGGGATCCCTCTCATTTCCAGGTAGCAACTTGAATCAATTTCTGAGTCTTTGGGATATCCTATCCAGCACTTGCCTACAATTTGCTATGAAAATCCTACATCTGTCAGCTTTTGTCCTGAATTAATAGTCTATAATTAAAATCCAACAGAGAGCCCCCAAATTAATTAGGACAGGAGACAGGCATGTAAACAGCATGGAGCACAGTTTTCCATAAAGAAAAGACAAGATTCATGTTAAACAAAGCAGCCCCTGGTTCTCTGACTAATTTGGCATCAGCTGGTCCCTGAAGCACCTTTTCTGATCTGGAGCATCATTTTAAGGTGCTTAATAGAGAGTTACCAGACAGTGAACATCAATTGTGACACACTGTCTAAATTGCTATTTACAATATAACCCTCAAGGGCACTTCTCCTGTTAACAGGATGCATACACACACAAACAGACACTTGCACACACACATACCATACACACACATAGATGCATTCATACACACACACACTTGCACACACACACACACACACACACATAGACACATTCACACACACACCATATATATACCTATACACACACATATACACACACACCATACACATACACTATAGACACACACATCATATCCATACAACATACACACACACTTGCACATACACATATGCACACACACCATACACACACATAGATGCATTCACACACCATATACACCTACACACACTTGCACACACACACCATACACACACATAGATGCATTCACATACACCATACACACACATATACACACACACCATACACATACACTATAGACACACACACACCATATCCATACAACATACACACATACTCAAACACAAACAGGTTGAGGCATCAAAAATCTTGCTCATACCTGGGTTTTCCTCTTTAGCTTTTCTGTTCTGTGCATGCAGAATATTTTTAAGTTTTCTGTAGCCTTACAAACATACGGCTATTGAAGCAGGATAGTTTAATGGTTCCATACATTGAAGGGCTCTAGCAGGCCTGACTATGGCAAACACGTGCCCAAGTATGGCCAGCATGGCACAGACAGGTTTGCCTTTTACTTTTCTCCCCTTGCGAAAGTATTAGATTATATTCCTAAAGCTTGCCACCAAGGTCTAGTCCCTTATTTGGCCACTGACTAATTCCTGAGACTGATGACTAAGATTCAACTGTCAAAACATTGAATTCCAGCAATCAAAATTCATTACTTTGATTAACCGACTTAAAATACCCAATCAGAACTTACCAAGACATCCTAGCTCATTCTAATGCAGACCTCTCTATTTTCCACATTTAATTAACTCTTATTACAGAGCTATTTGGTGCTACTTCTGCCTAATTCGGATTGGCCTTGTCTCTTGGCCTTGCTTAATTAAGGGTCTCTTTCATTTGGTTTGTGCTTGGAAGTTAGTGTTTAGATGTGGTCTGTGCCTAATACGAGGTCCAGAGGGGAGTTCCCTACAGTAAGCTGGTCTCTTCACACACTGAGGCCAAACTGGACTGAAATATGCCTGTAACTCACTGTGAGATCTTGGGTCAATCAAAACCTCTCTGAGTTTACAAATTTTAGGTGTGTGATTAATGTCTGCTCAGCCATAGAATGAAAATAATGGTGATACCTAATTTTGTGCCCTCTCAAAATGTAATGCTTAAGAGATCTATATTAATAACTTCAATGTATTCTTCTATCTCTATAAAATCATCTCCAAAGCAAGTTTCAAGGCTTTATGCAATGTTTGGCAGTTAGCAAATAAAATAGTTATTTTATTTTTTATTGTTGAGATTATAATTATAACATTCCTCCATTTCTTTTCTCCCTCCAGATTTTCTCATATACTTCTCCTTTCTCTCTTTAAATTTTTAGTCTCTTTTTTATTATTATTACATGCCTATATGTATATACATATATATTCCTAAGTATATACATTTTCAGGGCTCAGCATTTGGGATTGTATAACCAATTCATGTACTCCTCCCTGGAGAAGACTATTGTTTTTAATAAGAATGAATCAGAGAAAGAAAATGTCCATTAGCATAGCTGTGAAAGGAGAGATGTTAACAAATCAAATAATTCATTCCTTCCAAGACAAAAATGTGTCCTCGCCTTGAACGGCAGAAAACTGTACTTTTTTCCCTTCCCACATTGTAGAGGAAAAGGACTTTTTTTTTTCCTAAAAATCTAAGTTATTTTAAGATTGGCAGTCAGAAAAGAGGACCATAAAACCTTGTCAATGATGACAAGGTCTGAATCAAGCTCTTGGGACTGTTAAGCAGAACTTGAAAGATGTGTCGCAGGCTAGAGATAATGGGCCACAGAGGCATATTGATTAGCCATGTAACCTTCTCTGAAACGTGTTCTCTGGCTGTCCCACAACACTTTCCCAGCACCTAGGTGAGAAATCTGAAAAGATATTCACCAAGGTCCTCGATAGAAGCAACAACTGGAATAAACTAGACTTGTCATGGGACAGTTTTTGCCATATGGAGTCCTCACACCTCACAGAGCAGCTCTGAGGAGCCTTAGAGGGTACACATTCGTTCTTATTCGTACCAAATGCCTTGGGGAAAATCCCTGTGCATTTTCAAGGGAAAAACCACTTATGGTTATTCAGTCCACTGGAAGACTACTCAAATATAAAAAGGAAAAGATCAACAGAGAAATCTCCTAACACAGCCAATACTGGGTAATGAATATTTGATAAACAATTCTGGTTCCCAACCTACAGGCAAGGTAGAGTGCTCCCTTGGTACTCGGAAATAGATATTCATTGATGTTAGCCGTAGCAATAAGAAATAAGCTGCGAGGCTACCCACGGCAAATAGAACAATAGAAACTCCAAAGAACCCAGGAACTGAAGCTGGAATGGAGTTTCAAAACAATAGAATCTGTTAAAAGATACATAATCATTCCCGATGTCTTTTGTGGTATCAGAACTTCAGTATCATGGACTGAACAACTCCCACCAATACTAAGCCCACACTCTCCACTCCTGATAACTAGTTACTAATTTATTTTTTCTTTTTTTTTCTTTTTCTTTTTTTTGGTTTTTCGAGGCAGGGTTTCTCTGTATAGCCCTGGCTGTCCTGGAACTCACTCTGTAGCCCAGGCTGGCCTCGAACTCAGAAATCCGCCTGCCTCTGCCTCCCAAGTGCTGAGATTAAAGACATGCACCAACACTGCCCCGGGCAGTTACTAATTTCTTAATGGATGTAATTTTTCTAACTTTGGGTTTCTCTCTGCTTAGAGCTTCAGCTTAGTCACAATTATGAGAGCAGCTGGCCCTAGCAACTATTACTGTGTCTGTTGTTCTGTCTGTCTGTCTGTCAAGAAACATGAATTGGTACAAAGATTTCCTATTAGGTTTCACCAACAGCCATGACAGATCACCTTGAGAGTGGCTAACACATTTGGTACCCTTATTCTGTGTGCTCTCTTTCAGCCCAATCAAGTGGGAAAAGAGGGTTAAACAATTTAGAACAAGGGTGTAGGAAGGTCAGTGTGCAGGACAAATCAGGCCTGACACCGATTTTTTTCTTATTTATTCATTTTAAGATTATTACATGGACAGCCTACTTTTACTCTCCCATGTGTGTCTGTGTGACAGAAACGAGTAGTTGTCAGTAAAGCCTAAAGCATTTGTTATCTTCCTTTTTAACAGAATACCTTTCTTTCCCAGCAAGGACCTTTACTGAAGAGAGACTACGATGGGTTTTCTAGGGTGAAACCCGGGAGTATTGTGGGTATTCAAAGACCAAAAGCTTCAGGAAGCATCAGTTATCTTAAGCCTTTGGGTCTGTAAGCACACTAACCATAAAGAAGCATATAAACACTCACGTCCATACAGATTCTTCTTTGTGAATGAAGTGCCATTGCTCTCACGATATCTCTTTGGTACCTGGCATCAACATGAGTGAATCTACCCCTAAGCACACTGGGAACTTTGATAGAGAAATGTCAAAGCAATATTTGATATGAACAGTGGGAACAACATTCCCACTTAACTCTGGATTGCAATTGATACTGCTGCATCTGTTAAGGAATATGATAGGGAAGTCACCTTGCTTCTAACTTAAGACTAAGATATGACATTCCGTGATTGCCAGGACTCCATCTTGGTCATTTTGAAGCTCTCCTTGACCTTTTTATGATTCAAATGCCTTCATGATCACTACGTAATACTTAATGGAAATGGTGTGTTTTCCATACACTTGCACAAAGTAACATTAACGTCTTGATTATGAGTTCCTCTTTACTTGACTGTAGATGTTTGCAAGCAGAGATTGTATTCTATCTTATTCTTGTAGGCCACTAATTCCTAACACAGTGGCAGACACATCCGGAAACATCGATATCAATTGTAGGATGAATGCATGAAAGTTGCCATGTGTTCTTATAGTGAGTTTTTTGTAGAAAGACTGTTAACTATAAAGTAAATTAAGCTTTCAAACCCACTACCACTCCTATATCACTTCTACAGGGATGGGAAAGCATTTATATTGTGCCTGTGAAAGATAAGAGTTGTGGAATGCAGACTTACTAGATACCTTTGTCGTTGCGGTGTGTGAGTGCACACGTCGCTCGTGCATGTGCACATGCGCACCCACACTAGCAGACACAGCTGGCTGTACCTTAACGAGACCTGGCTCCAAGATTTCATTCTCCCTGCTAAGTTAGTTTCACCTTGTGCTCTCACAATGTTGCATCTAAATTATTTATCACTTAGACTGACTCAAAATTGTCGGTCTGTTAGAGAGTTTCTCCTGCTGGCTTAGAAGTTCGCATTACACCTCCATATGACCAAATTCACTGTGATAGAATAAATGATGGCAGGATCTAATAAGGATATAAAATATAAGATGCTGACCCCTGCTGTCTATGCCGACGAATCAGAACACCTTTCTATGCAGACTTCCCTCAACCTCTCATCTTTCTGACTCGTTTAGCCACTCCAGGTATTTTAACATATACACAGCCTTGTCATTGATGGGTTCAAATCCCACAAATAACCTTTAACCTTTCATCCTGCCCAATAACTAACACCCTAGGTCTCCTCTTGTCTGGTATATAAGGAATGCCAGGCTTCATGACGGCGTAAGACTTCTCCACACCACACCTCTGCTGAAGCAGAAGCAGTGGGCTGCTAGCCTTTAGTAGTGAAACCCTGGAAAATGCAGTTAGCTGGATTCCTGGAGTCCTCCTCCTACTCCAGAGATTTCTGCTAAGAGAATTGCCACCCAGCCGGGCTGTAGGAGACTGCGAAAAGTTAAACAAGGCTGCCCCTTGTGGTTGAAAGAAATACGAGTTCTAAACTGAAATGCCTTCTAATCTCTACACTGAAAGAATGCAGAACTGAACGTTTGAGCAGCACTTCCATCTTTTCAAAACTAGATACTATAAAGTATACTGCTGTGAACTTTTAGAATTTAATGAATAAGGAAATGTGTAACTGAGTGCCACAGCACCCGAGAGACCGATCAGGAACACTGGGTTAGAAGTCAGCTTTGGCTGCAGGAAGCACCAGGTCTCAGGGGAAGAGAAGAAATGTTAAAAACTTAAAGTTACAATTTTAAAATTCTCCCTAGATTGACTTATAAGAATCATTGTCAGTTTATTACTTGTTCCAGAATTTAAAGGTCCATGAATGATTTTCTAATATATGTAGGATTTATCTGATAAGTGGTTTACCTACAGAAGGAAATATAGAGAGATATCCTGAGATATAGTCCCTTTCATATTTTTTAATACACAAGTTCATACTACACACTATGGCGTGTTGCAATCTCTGTTACCTGGGTGACAGCAGAGATGTTCTCGGAGTTCACTTGTGGGATAACTGAAAGCCCCCTTGATGTTTCAGTCTGCCATCTATTAAAGGATATGCTTGGGAAGAAAAATTACTCCCATTTATGATCCAACAAAATTTTCAGGAACACTCTCTGGCAAGATGAAGAACGTATCATTGTTAAAACTTGTAGCGAGTGTGAGCAACTTCAGATCCAGAGGATTAGGGAGAAGAGGCGACAGCAGGATGTGCCCAGAGAGTTAGGTTTCTGTATCAGAAGCATCGACTTGAATATATTTGGTTTATACATTTTCTTCCACATGCACAGGAGTCATTCGTGCAAAAGAGAAATGTCTCTAATAAATATGAAGATGTTACTTAAAATAAGCACACATTAGGGCTAAAACGGTTGCCCAGCAATTGAGAGCACTTGCTGCTCTTGCAGGGGATAAGCGTCTGGTTAGTACCCATACGGCGGCTCATAACGTTCTGTAACTCTCATTCCAGGGCATCCAATGAGCTATTTTAGCCTCTACAGGGAACCAGGCACAGGTGTGGCATACATGCACATGTGCAATCAAAACATCCATTCACAAAACATAAAAATAAATCAAATTTCTTAAAAACCAAACTAAATGTAAAACAAGAGTTCTACGTGATTTTAAAGACAGTCTCCCATAGCTGTATTGGAAGGTTTTTGTTGTTTTGTTTTGCTTGTCTTCGTGGTCTCTAAAATAATAGTGTAACTTTACCACAGAAGGAGGTCCACACTACATGAGGTGCAGTGCCACTGTCACTGAGAAATGCAGTGGGTTTTGTTTTTGTTTTTGTTTTGTCCATAGGGAGTCAAAGGATGAGGAAGTCGACACACACAACCAAGTCAAATAAAATACCATTTCCCACGGCACAAAACACTACAAAGACAGTAAGACAGAGAGAATAAAGAAATGACACAAGGTGATGGAAGCCAGAAGTCTAATTTTTAATCTCATGAGGGAAGAGAAGAAGTGCATTCCAAGAGTCTGCTGGGACAGATGCTGACAGATGGTAAGGGAGAACTAGAGATGAAAAAAGAGGAACAACCACATGTATTGCCAACATGAAGCCTTAGTTTTAAAGAGCACTGGGTAGCCACATAGGTACACATCCGTAATTCCATCGTTCAATTTATTGAGGCAGGAGCATTGTTAGCTATAGACTGGGTTTTATAGAGCAACTGTGTTTTGTTTTGTTTGCTTGCTTTTTAAAGTTCCAAAGGGGTGCATGTTACGTCACAGCTAAAGTGTTTGCGTAGGGTTGTTAGAAGGTGGGAGATCAAATCTCTACCTCATTGGGTAGATCTGGCTTGGGGATTTGAAAGGAATAGCCACAAAAGACATACCACAAGGCAATGTGTGCTTTTACTACTGAGGGGACAGTGTTAAATCTTAGAAATAGGCAGGAAGTAGACAAAACGTTCAAGACCATTTCAAACAGTAACTAATATCATGAAGAGAACAACCAATGAAAAAGGAAGTAGCATCCTACAAAGGAAGCCAGCCTCTTTGAGACTTTTAGTTTAAATGATTATTGAGTAGTTGTTCTACACCCAGCATTTGTATTAAACATTGAGATGTTACCTTGGTTAAAACTGAGTGACATTCCCTGGGGGGGATGTGGGATAGACTCCATCATTAAATCTTGGAAAGGAAGGCATGCCTTGTCAACGATGAGCCTGCAACTGGGAACACTAGCATTCGAACCAAGATTGAACTTGAAATTAAACATCTGTTACCCTTCCTATAGGTGGCCTCTTTTAAAGATTTTCCCGTAGAACAAGCCTGCAAGGCATATCTCTCTGAGCCTTTCCTAACCCCAGCCCAAACTGCCAGGGAGTGTCCCCCTAAGACTCTTCTAACCCCAGCCCGGGTGAGACTGTCATAAACTTAAAAAAAGAAACTGTAAACAGCATGACTCAGGGCCTGTCCTAGCCCCAGCCCAACAGCCCAAGTCCATCATCTCTCAGTTTTTTTCAGATACTCCCCGGGATCAATACCAGGGCACCCAGTAGCCCCAAAGCAGGAAATGACACAGGTAAGCAGATACTATTTGCTGAGGTAACCAGATAATAATTGCTAAGCTTTGTTGCATGCCCCGAACCTTCCTAGGTGCTACACTAACATTATCTCAAAGTTTCCAGAAAGAATTGTTGAAGTTGGAGTTATTTTCCCCACCTGAAAGCTGCAATTTCAAATCATTTAAGCTGATTTTGAAACCTGAGTTAGAATTCCAAAGGAATGCACGAGGAATGCACAAACATACACACACACACACACACACACACACACACACACATACACACACACACACTAAAAGACAAATCCCAAATGAGTTAAGTGGAGACTGGTAATACTGCAAAATCTACAAAAAGCTTGCTGGCTTAGGTTATGAAAATATTGATTTCTTTACTTGCAGATCTAAAAAAAATACAAAAACAAACTCCCCAAA